>JBBCBC010000035.1:16457452-17164489 GCA_037126765.1 Stenogyne calaminthoides
AGTGGTGTGATGTTTTTGTGAGTAGTGAACCTTGAGTAAATTTGGTTAAATTTTGTTGATTTGGAAATTATGTAAATTTTGTGTAACTGTGGGATAGCATCAAGGTATGATCGAATCTATATTTGTGATTTGATTTGTTGATTTGCTTGGATTCTGATTTGTATTTTTGGCACCCCATAATAAAGTAGTCTAAGTTGATGGTTTGTATGGATAATGCATTGTTGGTGTACTCCCCGAGGTTGAAAAAATTTTGTGTTGGATTGGAGATTGGAGTTTAGTCAAAAATTGTGCAAATAAAGAGGCCGGTCTGAAATGGCCATTTTTAGGGGCTCAAAAACTTGAGCTAAAACCTAACGATGGAATGAAGTTGCGGTCCCGTTTGAAAAAAAAAAAATAAATCGGGCTGAAAACAATTTGCCTAAAATCCAAAAATCTAACACTAGTTGAACTAAAACCCAAAGAGTAGAGTCGAGTTGCAGACTTCGTTAACAAAAAAAATAGAGGAAGAAAGGGGAGTACACTAAGATGCAGAGTCTTTTTGGATTTATCAACTTAGGTGAAAAATAGTTGAAAGAAAAGGGGATTGAAGGTACATTGAGGAATTTGGTAGATTGATTAGTTGAGGATCGAAAGATAGATGATGTCGAACTTGGTGTCCTTAAGTTCAAGGATTTTTGTATGATTTTTGAATCTAGTCCGGGTTTACTCAAGTCGTGCTTTGCACCAACGTCACACTAATTTTATTAGTGAGGATCTGAAATGAGAATTTTTTATTAGTGAGGATCAGAAAAGTTGGTTTTGACCTAAATGAATTTCATCTGAGTTTTGTAGGTCGAATAGGCTCTTTGGAATGGGGCCTCCCAGTTGTTGTTATGTAGATCTAATCCTTGAATCTTATTTAAATATCGATAGTAGATGGAATAATACTAGACAACTCATTGTTGCTTAGATCAAGTGACATCAAGTTCCATAAATTGCGGATGTCATCAGGAATGATACCCTTAATTTTGCAATTTTGGGCAGAGAATTCTTTGAGAGAAGAAGAAAAATTCCCAATTGAGGGTGGAATGATGCCATCTAGAGGATTATCATCAATCACCAACCTCCTTAAAGATGTGCAATTTGTTAAGGAAGTGATGAAGCTCAATTCAGAAGAAGGTGATTCAATTCTTAGATTGTTGCTTGAAAGGCGTAGGGATTCAAGAATAGTTAGATTGGAAAGAGAGTGGGGTACAACACCCGTTAATCTGATTACATGTGGGATAATGAGTTGGTATATATATGTGATTACTTGGAAATTTTCTGAACCCCTTTATGATCTTTGAGGGTCTATTTATAGTGTATTGACAAACATGTGCTGGTTTTGCAAGCATGAGCTGGAGATTTCGTGTCATGCAAGAACTTATGTGAAGCTGCCACGTTTTCAACCCCGCCTGCCTGGTCGACATTAATTTGTATTTACTTGCTTACAAAGCCTTCTACTTGTCGTCCAGATGGTTTGGGTTTAGCTAGTGAGTTGGCTTTTATGTTCGCAGTAACACGTTTGCTCCCGAATGGTCGTCCTGTTCGCTTTAAGAAACGCGGCTGCAAGCCAAGCATCTTGATTCATGTTATATGCTCTCCTTTAAGGGGCGAGCAAACATTCCTTCTCCTGTTCGACTTTTGCTCGACCAATTCCTCTGCTCGCCTCTTTGACCATACCATATTTAGCATGTTGCTTCCTTGTATTGGGGCAACCAGACTGGCGAGCACACTAGTATGGTCGGGGCAACCACCAACCTGGCAAACACCTGTCTAGCGGACATGATTATTAATAATTTATCGGTACACGTGTCCATCTGATGTGTAAAAAATAATTTGGGGTCGAACACCGATCACAACACATAATATGAAATTTATACCATTATATTTGTAAATTTATACCAATATTCTTATAAACTACTACTTTCGTCCCAATTCTTTGTTCACATTTATCGTTTTCTCATGTTTTAGTGAGCGAGTTTTATATTAGTATTTAAAATGTGATAAAATAATTTTTAAGAAGACATATAATATAGGAGATGTAAATCTGTCATACCCTCCTCAAAAGTCATTTTATCATTTCAAATACATAATAAATAATTCGCTCGTTAAACACACGAGAAAAAAGTAGGTGTGAACAAAGAGTTGGGACGGAAGAAGTAATAATCATAAAATTTATTTTATGGATATTAATTTATAAGAGTAGTGGTATTAGTTGATAAGTATTATGATATTAATTTATAAGTATAATTAATGATATAAATTTTATATGACCAAGTTTCGTCGGATACTCTTATTCACGTTAATACCGAAAGTTATTTGTCGTCGAGATTTATGGAGTTTAGTCTTAACTGGGCCCATTTTACGGGGTAGTGCCTTTGTCACTAAAATAGAATGTTATTGGACCTACAAACTAAATGGGCTGATATGATTAAATTTGAACTAAATTAGTAGTATTAAGTTTCAATCGATTTAGGTTGTGTTTTGAAACACTTAAAACAGCTTCCAGAAGCACTTATTTTCAAAAGTTGTGAAAGGAAGTTTTGAAAATAAGTTATTTTAGAAGCTATTTTAAGTGTTTTAAAACACGACCTTAAAATTCTTTAATAAAATATATATAGTCGTGATAAATATACAAGGATCAAGAATCTCCTTAAATTTCAGCTTTTTAAATTCCTACTTATTTTTTATTGGAAGCTTTTACAATCGAGACTTTGACTACTTGAATTTCCGTGTGTACATGTTTTGCATTTTTACTTTTCTATTATTTTTTTCTGATTAATTTCATTGTGATGTGGTGTACATTATTTTATTATGATGTATTTCACACTAACCGTTTATTTTAAGTTAATTTTGACTACTTATATTCAGTCTTTGCTTTTCATTATTACCATTCTTTATTTTACTGACCAATTTTATTGTGTTAGAGCCTAATTCTTGCACTACCAAAAAAAATTGTCATATACAAATGACCCCGTTAAATTTATTTAACAAAAGTATCAACGAGAGTGAATAATTTTTTATAATTTATTCTTGCTAACATTTAAAGAGGACAGACACAAATCCTCGATGTTAATAAGAGCAAATGCGCCCTCGATATTAGCGAGAGCAGTTTTCCCTCGTTAAAGATAATTTTAAAATTCCAACACACGAGATCTAGGTTTCGAACCAGAGACCAATAAGTTGTGGAGTCTGATCGACTGCTTCACGTCCCATAATTCGTGTTGAATAGGCCTCTAGATATTGATCCAGTTTCGCTTATAAATACCCATCTGATTTATTGTATTTGTGATCACCGAAAATAATAGTAAATCTTCTGGCTTGGTAGTGCCCTCAAACGTAGTCATTCTTGACGAATTGAGTCACCAAATCAATAATATTTAATTGTGTTTCTTTCAATTTCTCTATAATTGCAATTAAAATCCTAACACACCTCTTGCGCACAAAAATATTCTTTACAATTTGTTATCACTAACATTTAAAGAGGACTATCACAAATCATTGGTGTAGTAAGGGCAAATGTGCCCTCGGTATTAACGAGGGCAATTTTTCACTCGTTAAAGATAATTTTAAAATTCCAACACGCTAGAGCTTGGGTTTGAACCCAAGACATCTTATGCCAAGAGAATTCTTATGTGTTTGACGTCTTGCTCTCAAAACTCTTATGTGCTCTTGTGTTTCCACTATGCTAGGTGATTCATTCATTAAATTCTCACTTCTAACACTACAAAAAAATATTGATTTAACGAGAGAGTTTAAAGAGGAAAAATGAACTCTCATTAATTAACCAGGGTTTTAACGAGGGTATGAATTAACGAGGGCTTCAATGAGGGTAGACCCTCGTCAAAATATTCCCGAGGGCCCCCCTCGCCACATTTTATTGTCAGGTCGCAGGGGGTTAGCGGGCCCTCGCAAGAATCTGTCGTCGACACTTAAGGGGGTAAAAACCCTCAACAAGTCTGTATGCTTTATAACGAGGGTTAAAAACCCTCGGCAAATTCGAAATCTCTGCGGCGTCCTCTGCCAATTTGAAAAGAAATTAAATAGCAGCCCCAAAAAGCAAAAATTCCAGCTTTAATCAAAACCCTCAAATATTTCTGGCCCTTTGTCTACTACAAAATCTCAGCATTTCACCTCTACCCAATTCACTCCCTCTTCACCTCTCTCCCTCTCTCTCTGCAGAAATCAGATTTGGGTAAGTTAAAATGGCGAAAACGAACTTGGGCTTCTTCACCCCTTCTCGTCTTCGTCTTCTTCTCCTTCTTCCGGCTTTGCTCATCGTCTTCAACTGTAACACTTGCCGCCCATCGAAATCCGCCTCACAATGCGCGATTCATCTCCACCACTGTGCAACCGATTCAATTTCCCCCACCAAACTCTCTCCAGTTTAGATTCTGCTCAAAGTAAACACCAGATCGAACATTTTCTTTTAGATCTGTACATTTTCTTTTAGATCTGATTTAAGGGCTTTTGTTTTTTACAATTAAATTTATTGATTAATGTGATTCATGAGATTGGTAGAAATGAAAGCGAATCATTTTTGTATACAATATACTATCAATTTGAAAAGAAAAAAAAATAGTTGATTTGTGGAAAATTACAGGTATAAGGCTAGTGATTGAAAAATGAAGGTCAATGGTATAATTGCAATCTGGTTTGTCATCTGAAGTAACTTGTGGGAACATTCAGAACTTGGTCATTCGTCTTCTTGACTACACTCTCAATGACATCCCCACAAAAATAACATTTAATTTTACCTGCGCTTGAGCGGATTAGAAGGTTGATGAGGAAACAAAAAAGTGAAACTGCTGGTATGATACTATGATAATTGGCGAGGGGGGCCCGCCCTCGTTAATTACCGAGGGCCCAGGCGACGAATCTGACATTGGCTTTGGTGAGGATTGGCAGCCCTCGTTAAATCGACCGCGATGTCGGCTCTCGCTAAATCCTTCGTTTAATCGATTAACGACGAACATTTTAAAGAGGGATTTGTTCCTCGCTAAAACCCTCGCCAAATCAGAATCCCTCTTTAAATCACTTTCGCTAAAACTCTCTTTAAATGGCCATTATTTTGTGGTGTAATAAATATTATCATATATTTTCAATATTTTTTTTTATCGAATTGACTATGCCCTCAAGTATTACCGAGAGCTATTAAGCTACTTGTTAAAGTCCTCGATATTAAGAAGGCAAATTTATTGTTCGTTAGCGCTCTAGTTAGCAAAGGCTTTGAAATCCCAACTTAATGCCAAAGTTATCGAAAAGCCTATTTAAAGCTCTTGTTATTAACGAGGGCTTTATAGCCATTATTAATGCCCTTATTAAATGTGTTGTTATTGTTTTTTTTTTTTTTTTAAGTATTGATCTTTCCCTTAAAAGGGGCTCGCACGTGTTAAGCAATACCCCGTGAATACTCCACTGGTATAAACAAGGTAGCAAAATTTCATCATTAGGGAAGACTCCCAAGTTAACTTTCAAATTGTTTCCACAAGATAAGATTAATTAAGAAAACAAGAAAAAGCACACCATATGGGAAAGTGAAGGCGCATTATATTGGGGTTCAAACAATATCCCACATCGGAAAAATATGGGAGGATCATGGGGTTTATTAGGATGGACACTATCTCAATTGGTAGGAGGCCTTTTGGGAGATGCCCAAAAACAAATCCATGCGGGCTTGACCCAAAGCGGACAATATCATACCAATGGGGGGATTTGGGTCCATCCAGGTTTCACAGTTTCTCATGATCCTAAATTTATTGAGGGGAAGAAGATGATGATAGGAGAAGAAAATGAGAAGCAAAGAAGTCTAATTCTTTAAGGATACTTTAGTTATTTTACATAAGATTATTTTAGACTAATTTTTTTTTGGGTTTTGTTTAAAATTTTTGATGGTTCGTTTAATGATTTATTAAAATATCATAATTTCCGATTAGCTTATTGGATTCGGGAAGGGCTTGTCGGTCTCTTGGCTTGGAGGGGGCCGGCCTGTTCACTTCATAGGCTTGGACTGCCCCTTTTCACAATTTTACTGACATATAAAAATAATAAGAAACTTGGAGATATGAATATGTTCAGGCAGCCTTCCACGAAATTCCAGCTTGTACTAACACAATTAGTGGGAAGTCCTAGTGAATATCTTCTTGCATGAACTAAAATGCTTCAAGACTTGGTCAGACAAAAATATAGAAACACACCTTACAAAATTAAAATGAGTTGGTATGCTGTGAAACTTGTTCACTGTGAAACTGATTTATTTTTACACTTCAGTTATCACGATTACACTCTTTAGTAATATAGGTCACACTCTTCAGTTATCACGACCACACTCTTTGTTGTAATATTTATCACACCCTTCATTTTTATGAGTAATACTCTTTATAGTAAAATGTCACACTCTTCAGTTATATAAGTCACACTCTTTAGTAATATAAGTCACACTCCTAAACCAGTTTTCACCGTGAAACTTGTTCACCCTATACTTTGTCAATTAAAATTAAAAAATTCATAAGTATCTAACCATAAATTAATTCCTATCATTATCTCATTACTTTATCCAAAAGTCGATGAGTGCTTTGAATTAACTACATCGTGTTAGAGTTTGAAACGGGATTAAATTTAGAGGTAGTTTCCGTCCTCATTAATTATAGTGTTTGTGATTGAAAGTTTGCACTTGTAATGGTTGAGTGCCCTTTCTACTCACTCTAATATATTGTTGTTTCCTAAAAAAAATTATCTCATTAGATCATAATGATTTACGACCTCGTCAACTTCAGGAGTTTCTCTTTTGGTCAGTCAAATAGATAAGAATCTGGAAATACAACATAAATTCAGCATCTAGAAGTGGATTAAGTCAAATTAAAAGTATTTAAAGCAGAGTATTATCACTACACTGCTTCTTCTGATGGTCAACTTTAAAATTGATAAAGCATAGAACAGAACTTGATTGGATAGATAAGGTGATTATCATCTGGCTCGATTTAGGTTTGGGTTAGATGAGTTATAAGAATTAGAGTTAAGACGAGTCTTGCTGATTGGGAATTCAAGTTAGAACAAAACATGCTCATAAATATACTGCATATGGGATGTAGTAACAGAGTAATTTACAATTTCTTAGAACATTGAAATTGCAAGGTCTTGCCATGGCATTACCAGTCATACTAGAAAAATCGACGTTTGATTTTGTGTAGCTCCGAGAGTTTCTTTCATGTTTATCCTGTCTGCAGGAGATTCGGCTGAGCACTTCAAAGCCAATACCAGTATGGAGTATACATAGTGCATCATCTTGTCGCAACGTTCATCATCAAGATTAGTTAGTAAGTTGATATCTATAACCTGATCCAAAGATTGTTGAAGCAAGCTTTTGACCCAACTCTTCAAGCTCAAATCTCCACCAAACATGTCATCACTAGGCCTTTTTCTTGTAAAGGTTTCCATCAACATAATGCCATAACTATAAACATCACACCTCGTTGAAACTAACCCTTCCAAACCATACTCTGCAACAAAATCATAATGCATTATAACTATAAATAAATTAATGTTGATTCGAACTGAGGTATAAATAAATCACCTGGTGCAATGTACCCCATGGTGGCAAGGGTGTTAGTTTGCACAATGCTTTCCCCATCACCTAACAATTTTGATATTCCGAAATCACTTACATGAGCAATCATTTCTTCGTCTAACAAAACATTACTAGGCTTCAAGTCGCAGTGACCAATGGGAGTTAAATAGCCATGATGAAGATATTCCAATGCACATGCGACATCAGTCATTATGTCTAACCTTTGGATAGCATCCAAACAATAGTTGTAGGAATACAACCATTTTTCAAGGTTTCCCATGGGCATATATTCAAGTACTAATGCCCTGAAATCTTCATTGGAGCAGCTGCTTATAACTTTAGTCAGGTTTCTGTGACGAATGTTACGTAGTACGTTGCATTCGACATCAAAACTCCTGAACCGAAACACCTTCACAGCAATAATCTTAGCATCTCTGAGAATTCCTCTATAAACAGAACCGAAACTCCCAACGCCTAGCAAATAGCTTTCATTGAACTGTTCAGTTGACTGCAAAATTTCGTAATAGGAAATTCTTTCCGTCATAGTAAAGTGCAACCGCTCATCAATTCTTGAAGTTTCTTTATTTTTCTTTTTGTATCTTCGGAAGATCACGATGAAGGCCAAACAGACAATGGCGATAAGCGCAACCACACCAGCAAGAATAAATAAAGTGAATTTCACCTTCTTTATCCTTGATTTGTGTTTGGAAACAACGGGGCAAACAGGCACATGAAACCTTGCAATTCCACATAATGGTTTATTTTCTCTGAAAGTCTCCATAGTGAAATTTTTGAATGGACCACCTGTAGGAATTTCTCCAGTTAAATCATTGAAAGAGACATCAAAGTAGAGGAGGTATTGCAGTGTCTCAAAGGACTTTGGGATTGGACCGGAAAGGTTATTGTAAGAGAGATCCAGAGTTTCCAAACTGATCATGCTTTCCACAGTCACGGGAATAGAACCTTCCAGTTTGTTATGTGCCAAAGATAGCTTAACTATATTCTGTAGCATTCCAATCGTGGTGGGGATAGTCCCACAACACTGATTCATGGCTAGATTGATAGAAGTTACCGCCACTAAATTGCCCATCTCTGGCGGTAAAATTCCACCTAAGGAATTTGCGGATAGATCTAGCCACAACAAGTCCGTGAGGTGCCACAAGCTTGACGGTATGCTTGATGAAAGTTTATTCGACCCCAAATAAAGAATTCTTAATGAAGTGACATTTCCCAAACATTCAGGAATCAAACCTGATAATTGATTTTGGTTTAAATATAGAACACTGATGCTGGCTAAATTACACAGACCTTCCGGAATGGAACCTTTGAGATTGCTGTTTTGTAGATCGAATCCTTGAAGCTTATGCACATGTTTGAGAGTAAATGGAATATTACCGGACAACTCATTCTTGGCTAACGAAAGTGTGATCAAGTTGCTTAAGTTGCCTATATCATCGGGAATTCTACCCTCAATTTTGCCATTATAGGCAATGAAATCTTGCAATGAGGAAGAAATATTTCCAATGGAAGATGGAATGATTCCGTGCAGAGGATTATCAGATATTTGGAAACTCTTTAAAGATCTGCAATTTGTCAAGGAAGTAATGAAGCTCAATTCCAAAGAAGATGATTCAATCCTTAAATCGTTGGCTGATAGATGCAGGACCTCAAGGGAAGTTAGGTTCCCGAGAAAGTGGGGCACGACGCCATTGAACATGTTAGAAGAGAGTTCGAGATGTCTGAGATGATGACAGTGTGAGATAGAGCTCGGTATTGCTCCACTCAAGTTATTATATGCGAGGTAAAGTCCTTCAAGAAGAGATGAGTCGTAGCACAAATTGGTGGGAAGACTACCGGAAATACTATTTTCAGTAAGGGAAAAAAATCGAAAAGTTGAGATGTTGAAGAGCTCTAGCGGAATTGAACCAGTGAATGCATTAGTGTCTAAGTGTAATGTATCAAGTTGGTAAAGTTGAGCAGTTTCAATGGGTAAAACACCTGACATTGTTAAACATAAGCACTTACATAAATTAATGATCTCAGGTTAGATAGTTTTGTGCATGCTAAGTTTTGCGACATCTAATTTAGTGGTTACTATAATAATTAATAACTAAATTAATTAGGACAAAGTCTAGTATGAAAATTTTCATACATGAAATTTTTTTAATTTACAACCAAATTCTGTAATTGGTGAAGGTAAGACAAAATTGAGTGGTTCATGGTTCACTCGGCCCAAGTGATTCATGGTTCACCCGGCCCGAATAGGTCATAATTTAGGGTTCATTATTTAGTGTTTAGGGTGTAGATGGTTGATTTAGTGGATTTTCATACATGAAAATTTTCACACTAGACCTACTCATTAATTAGATGATGTGGGATAGTGCATTTAGAACCATGCAACTTGTTATACTGAAATATGCAACTTATTTACACTGATTCGTGCAACTATTTTTCCATATTAATAGTTGCACAGTTCAGTGTAAACAAGTTGGATGGTTTTAATATGCACTATGAGTGCACGGTGCATTTGGATGCATACAAGACTTAACCTAATAATATAGGGAGATTTAACAACTTTTTGCATTAATGAACTATACATATATAATACGTTAATGCGTAAATACTATAAATAGTAGTAGTTGGTCGCACCTGTTAATTTATTTTCGCCGAGTTCCAAGTCTATGAGCATTGTAAGATTCGCAATATCTCTTGAGAGGCCCCCACTCAGGTTATTGCGCCATAGCAGTAAAACTTGCAACGATGACAAATTGAAAATGTTGAGGGGCAGTATGCCACTAATATTACTCCATTCAATTCGAAGTTCGACCAAGTTTTCAAGATTGCCAATCTCCTTCGGAATAGCGCCTGTCAAAAAAAAAAAAATTAATTGGGAAGTAAAATGTCATTGTCGTGACACATGATATTATTAACAAAAAATTGGCAAAATTTATCTATATTGATAGTTCAAACTCTTTTTTGTCCTCTTTTGATAAAAAAACTTTTTTTAACCCTTTTGTGACACATTCATCCATGCTAAAAACAGACACGCATGAGGGTCGCGAATTGATCACGCATAGGTGGTGCATGGGTCGCGCGACCTAATCGGAGGGATATGCATTAATTTAATAAGGGTAAATATGTTATGAAAGAAAAAAGTGAAAAATAGTTTTTTTATCAAAAGAGGACAAAAACGAGTTTGTCCCTTATATTAAAAGAGGAGAAAAATGTTTCTTTAGGACAATATCTTAGGGGGAATTGTGTTTTAAGTATAATAGTTTTACGCACTTGGAAATGTAGGACAATATATTTTAAAATATGTAAATATAGGACAATATGTTTTAAAATTTGTATATGAAGGACAATTGAGCCCGAATAAGCCCAAATCAGGCTGAAATGGCACATGAGGTTTGGGCTTATTCAGGCTCGGTTGTCCTACATTTACAGATTTTTAAAACATATTGTCATATATTTACAAATTTTAAAACTTGTTGTCCTATATTTACAGATTCTAAAATATATTGTCCTATATTTCTAAGCCCCGTAAAATTATTGTTCTTAAAACACAACCCACCTTGAATTGTTGTCCTAAAAAAAACATTATTCGCTTAAAAGAGAAACGTCATAGAGCCATGAAAAGTAAGGCATACCATTTAAGTTGTTATAACCAAGATATAATCTCTCCAGAGACTTCAACTTCCCAAATGCAGCAGGAATCTCCCCACTCAAAATGTTGTAAGACAGAGATAGGAATTGAAGTTTTGAACAGTGGGATAGATTAGACGGAATTTGGCCGCTCAGCTGATTCTCGGATACAGATAGGGTTTGAAGTAATGGAAGATTATTACCCATGTTCATGGGAAGGGTGCCACTCAATTCATTTGATACGAAATCTATAATTGTTAAGGTAGATATGTTAAAGAGCTCCGGTGGAATTGTGCCAGTGAAGGCGTTCGTGTCTAATGTTAATATCTCTAGTTGGTACAGTTGGCAAATCTCCGTGGGTAAATCACCTGCCATGATTAACAACAAGCATTGCAATGAGGTAGGTCTTTTTTTGGCTTACAACATACAAGATTTTACTTTTAAAATTTAAATGCATATTTATTAGTAGTAGGGCCAGTCCTACATCTTATGGGGCCCGTGCGAATAAACATTTAGAGCCTTCATATTTATAAAAAAAATAAAAAGAACAATAACGAAACAAAAAGAATGATGATATACACATATATATATATTATAAGGGTTGTCCAAGTAACAACTTTCTAAATGAAATTGACACTTAGACAGCGGTTGTGAACCGCTGTCCAAAGTAATCACTTAGACAACGTTTGTAAACCGCTGTCCAAATTAAAAATTCAATTTTTAGCCACGGACCCACCTAGCGTATCATATATAAGCCACCAAGTCTCCCATTTAATTGAGAAAATTATTCTCTCTCATGGGGGACCGAACACGGGACATTGGGCGCCTGATCGGGTATAAATTCCGCTCGAGCACTTGCTTTCTTGGGTTTATTTAATGAAATTAATTCTATATGTCCTAAAAATTATATTTTCTTACAATTTTTTTTAAATTCTTTATTTCAATTACCTTATTTATTAATTCAATCACATTTTTATATAATAATTTTTTATATAAAATTAAATTTAAATTTAAATTAAATTATATTACATTAAAATTATATTTTTTACTTGTTTTTTTTTTAAGTTTTACATTTCTTGTAAACATGTAATACGTTTCCTTCTAAACAAGTAATACTTTTTTTTTTATCTAAATAAGTAATATTTTTCTTTAAACAAGTAATACTTTTCAATTTATTTATTTTAATAAAACCGCTCTCCAAGCTATAGTTTGGAGAGCTGTTTGAAAAAAGGGTTGTCCAAGTGCAGTTGTGCAAGCTTAAATGTGTAGTAGTGCTATAACTTTGACAATGTCCAATTTTAGTCCCAAATCGGCCGGAACAAGTCGTTTTGTCGTTTCATTTGGGGCTTTTTGGCGGATGTTGTGACTAGACTGTCACGTGTACTGCACATGTATTTTTAAGTGAGTTTGACTAATTCATGTTGTCACTTCTATTTTAATTTTAAATTTTAAATTTTAATTATATGCCTGAAATTCCGTCTTTTAAAAGAAAAAAAATATACCCATGGCAGCTTAGTCATAACATCCGCCGAAAAGCCCTAAATTAAAACAACAAAAGGATGTTGTTCCGATCAATTTGGGACTAAAATTGGACATTGTGAAAGTTATTGGGACTAAATCGACAACAAAAAAACTTATGAGACTAAATCTATTTGAGGTCAAAGTTAAGGGACCATTTGGGATTCAAACTCTCTAATGTTCATAGATTTTTCGATGATGACACACAATAAAATTTCAATTTAATATTAAATATAATATATGTACGAAACGGAATTAATTTATAAGAATGAAATTGTACTCTTGTAATAAAACAAATAATATAGAATAATTATAAATATAATCTAATACTAAAAGTACCTTTATCAAATTTTCTCATCTCCCAAAAAATGCATTTTTTTTTATGAAATTGAGTAGAAAGTAATAAAAAGTAAAAGAAATGCATAAAACAATTTTTAGGTTACAATCGGATAAAAAAGTACAGTATAGTATAGATTGTAAATTGATAAGAAAAAAATGTGTACATGTTTAGATAATTGATAAAAGTATCTCACTACAAGTTGAAAATTGATATATCGTAAATAGTAGGTGGTCGCACCTGTTAATTTGTTTTCGTAGAGTTCCAAATGTCTGAGCACAGTAAGATTTGCAATATTTATTGAGAGGCTCCCACTCAAGTTATTGGTCCAAAATCTTAAAATTTGTAAAGGAGATAAATTGAAAATGTTGAGGGGCAGTGTGCCACTGATATTACAATCTTCAATACCAAGCAACACCAAGTTTTGAAGATTTCCAATCTCCTTTGGTATGACACCTGCCAAAATTAAAAAAAAGTATAATTAATGTCCTTCTCGTGACACATGATATTATTAAAAAAAGAGAGAAATCTAGAGGCAGGCATATATATAATATAAGAGGGGGTCTGGTGTGCATCAAGGTGCTCAGTGCACTCATAGTGCATTTTAAAAACATGCAACTTATTATATTGAAATATGACTGAACCGTACAATCATTCTTCCATATTAATATATAGTTGCACGGTTCAGTGTAAACAAGTTTCATATTTCAATATAACAAGTTGCATGTTTCTAAAATGCACTATGAGTGCATGGTGCACCTGAACGCATACAAGACTTAGCCATAATAATAAAAAGTGAGGCGTACCATTCAACTTGTTACCACCAAGATATAATCTCTCCAGAGATTTCAACTTCCCGATTGTTGCTGGTATTTCCCCACTGAAAACATTGTAAGATAGAGATAGGAATTGCAGATTATTAAGCCTCCCCAACTCTAGTGGAATTTTTCCATGGATAGAATTGAAAGAAAAATCAAGATGTAGTAGATTCGATAAGTTAGAGAGGGATGTTGGAATCAAACTGTTGAAGGTGTTATTTCTTAGGGACAAGTAGACAAGTTTAGGTAAATGGCCAAACAACGGTGGAATCTCTCCCACAAAGTTGTTATCTCTGAGAGAAATAAACTTCAAGCGGTGCAGTAGAGATAACTCTCGAGGCAAAGTCCCACTAAAAGAGTTGTACCCCAGATCAAGAGAAACGAGGAACGAGAGATTTCCTATTTGCGGTGGAATAGTGCCGGAGAGGTCCATGTTGGAAATATTCAACGCCGTTACTCTGTGGTGGCGTGAGCCGCAAGTCACACCGATCCAACTGCAAACATCACTCAAATTGGTCCAATTTTTCGCAAGTATTTGATAAGGGTCTGAAGTTACGAGATTTTTTAGAGAAACAAGAGCATATTGATCGGTGGCTAGACAAGGGGTTCCCAAGGTTACTAGCAAGACTGCATATGCGAAAATGTAAACACAAGCTTTTTCCATGATTGCAACTATAGAGAAATTCCAAACACCGTGATTAATAGACCCAAGTAAACGTGTGAGTCAATCTTGATATTTAATTTGCACCCACAAGATGTGGTTGAGATTTAGCCGACGGTAGAGTCTTCTGAATTTCTTGACTCGATCTGCCCATTAATTTTATGGGTGTGGGGCCTCTGCTGTTTTATGGGTGTGGGGCCACCAGATTTGGACATGCAGATATAGTGTCTTATGCTCTTGTCACTGTAGAAAAAATAGAGTATCAAGAGCCTCAAAGCTATAAAGAGGCTATCACAAGTGATGATAGTGATAAATGGATTGTTGCTATGACTGAAGAAATTCAGTCACTGGAGAAGAATAACAAATGGGTTCTGGTGGATAAGCCAAAGCAGAAGAAGACAGTTAGCTGTAAATGGATCTTCAAAAGGAAAGTTTAGGTAAGCACTTCTGAAAGTGCGAGATTTAAAGATAGACTGGTTGCAAGGGGGTTTACTCAGAGAGAAGGAATTGATTTCAATGAAGTGTTTTCTCCAGTTGTGAAGCATTGTTCAATCAAATTGTTGTTATCAATGGTGAATCAGGAAGATCTGGAGCTTCAGCAACTAGATGTAAAGAATGTGTTTCTACGTGGAGATTTAGTAGAGACTATCTACATGCAACAGCCTGAGGGCTTCATTACCTCAGGAAATGAGAACAAAGTGTGTTTGCTGAAGAAGTCCTTGTATGGGTTGAAGCAAAGCCCAAGGCAATGGTACAAGAAGTTTGACAGCTTTATGTTATCAGTGGGGTTTCAGAGATGTAGTTATGACAGTTGTGTGTATCTGGAGAAGCAGGGTGATCAGATTATTACATATCTCTTACTATATGTAGATGATATGCTCATTGCTAGTAAAAGCTTGAGTAAGATCAACAGTTTGAAGACTAAGTTGAGTGGAAAGTTTGACATGAAGGACTTTGGGAATGCCAAGAGGATTCTGGGCATGGATATCTTAAGAGACAGGAAAGCTGGGAAGCTATTCTTATCTCAGAAAAGACTATCTTCAGAAAGTGTTGAAAAGATTTCAGATGCATCAGTCAAATGCTGTGAGTACACCCAACTCAACAGTTCAAGTTAACCAAGGATCAATTACCTAAAACTGAGTTGGAAAAGATACAGATGAGTAAGGTTTCTTATGCTAATGCAGTGGGAAGCATCATGTATTCTATTGTTTGCAGTAGGCCTGACCTGGCACATGCTATCAGTTTAGTGAGCAGGTTCATGACCAACCCTGGAAGACCTCATTAGGAAGCACTGAAGTGGATCATGAGATATCTGAATGGATCAACATATATAGGTCTCATGTTTGAAAAATCAGAAGATGTGGGAAATCCACTTCCGGGGTTTGTTGACTCAGATTTTGCTGGTAGTGTGGACACAAGAAAATCTCTTAGTGGATATGTGTTTACTTTGTATGGGACTTCTATCAGTTGGAGAGTTGTTCTTCAATCAGTAGTGGCACTCTCCACAACTGAAGCAGGATACATGGCTATGACAGAGGCAGTCAAGGAGGCAATGTGGTTGAAAGAGATTTTGAAGGAATTTGGGATTCTGTAGAAGGTTGTTACTATCAAGTGTGACAATCAAAGTACTCTTCACTTGGTTAAACATCAGGTTTTTCATGAGAGGTCTAAGCATATTGATGTAAGGCTTCATTTTGTTAGAGATGTGGTGTAGAAAAACATTGTTGTTGTGAGCAAAGTACTTACTAAAGACAGTGTTGCTGATATGTTCACAAAGGCCCTGCCTAGTTCAAAGTTCCAACACTGTCTGAGTTTGATCCAACTCAGGTCAGTTTGTACTCTCTGAGGTCAGATAGAGAGCTTGAGGAAAGGATAGGATGATCATTGCATTGAGGTGGAGAATTGATGATGTAAATGCAATATCTATGGAATAAAACCATACTAATATTGTTCAGGATCAAAGCTAATACTGTGGAGTTACTCTCAACACTAACGGATTCAGGAGAGTTGTTCAGGTCCACTGAGTTTTTCAGGATGGACAAATGTTACTGAGTTCTTCAGGTCTACTGAATACTCAGGATTGTAAAAGTCTGTTGAGGGGGTTCAGGGTGGTGAAACCTGCTGAATGGTTCAGGACGGAAAAGTCTACTGAGTTTCTCAGGAGGAAAGAAACTCTGAGTTTATTAGTGACCGTTATTAAAAGCGGGAGACGGAGAGATACAAAGCAGTTACACGAGCCAGATTCTGTTACGGGTTGTTAGGGGGGTTTGGGTTCTATATATAGTGGTGTATTAGTCATTGATTCATAAGCAACTACTCTTGTAATCTTTAGAAGAGAGATTAGAGAGAAATCATTCGGGAAAATCATTGAGAGAGCATAGTTTGATTAGAGATTCAAAGTTCATAATCACATCGATTAGAACTTGGTGAATGCTCTGGAGTTGAGCGGATTGTATCTTGTATTCATTGATTGAGTGATAGTGGAATCGTCCCTGATCCTCCGTGGATGTAGATCACCTTGATCGAACCATGTAAAATCGTTGTTGCGTTCTTATTAGTCTTTTTGTTGTAAATTTTTGATAATCTGCGCTAAGAGTATTAGTTGCAGATAGAAAATGTATTATTGATTCGACTCTTGGACTAACATAATACAAATTCCACATTCAACCCACCTCTTTAAGCTCAAATCTCCGGCAAACATATCATCACTTGGTCTTTTCTTTGTAAAAGTTTCCATCAGCATTACACCATAACTGTAAACATCACACCCTGTCGAAACTAGTCCTTCTGAACCATACTCTGCAAAGATGAAATACATATATATGCATCATAAACATACAGGGGTAAATTGCAGAAGTGGTTCCATGTAAATTTTTCGTCTGCAGTTTTAGTCCCACGTTCTTTTTTGGTCCTTTTTTATGCAGAAATAGTCTCATTCGATTTTTATTTAACAATTTTGGTCCCAAGTGAATTTTCAAAAAACAAATTTGGTCCCAAAAATTTCTTTTTTTTTTTGCTTGTAAAATCCTATGGGACCATTTTTGTTAAAAAAAAAAAACCATTTTCATTAGGGCAAATTCACATGGGAAAATCACCTGGAGCTATGTAGTCTGGTGTTGCTGTTGGGGAATGATTCGCACAGATCTATTCGGGGTGAATATTTAAATACAAATTTAATTCATTAATTATTACTAGCATGAATTAATCCTATATTAATTCAAATAATAATTGCAACAACATATCATGCATATAAAAAGCCACGTAAAACCTACGCATGCGGAATATAATGCTGTTTCAAAAAAATTGATACTATTATTCGATACTAAATGTCTTTCTGATACTAAAAAGTCCATCCTTTAGTATCAGATTTTTATTTCTGATACGAGGTATTTAGGATAATATTTTGGATGGGTATCAGAATAATATTTGATACCAAAACTCTTGGTATCAAATATTTTACCTTTAGTATCAAAAAAATTCCGATGCTAAAAACCTTTTTTCTTGTAGTATAAGGCCCTGTTTGGTAGGGCTGAAAAGCCCAAGAAAAAAACGATTTCACTTCTTTTACAATGTTTGGTAGCACATATTTATTTTCAGGCTTGCCCGAGAAAAAGAGCGGTCAGGAAACCTTTTCTTCCTAAATATTGTAGCTCTTCATAGAATAAATCTTAATCAAACCCTCCGATATATTTTCTTGTTGTTTTGTTGGCCTAATATTTGTCAAAATTGCCCTCTCTTTTACCTTCCTCCTGTTACCTCTGAAATTTCTTGTCCTCCATTCGTGATTGTCGTCGGCTTCCCGTCGTGCCTGTTACCCTAACGTGTCCTCATTGGGACGCCATGCATATTTATCATCTCGTCGCCGGTTTCATCTACTGATATTGAAGGAGACCAAATTTTTGGTCGCAAAAGGAGACTGGAAGGAACAAGAACAAAGGGCGACAAATACTCATTTAGTTGTGGGGGGTGGGGGGGTGGGGCGGTGGACTTGCGGTGGGGTGATTAGAGAAGAAAGGGTTTCTTAAGCCTTTTTATATTTGATTTTTTTTTTTGCTTTGTAGGAGTAATATTTAATTAGGTAATGCTATTTTTTGTTAAATAAAACTTTTTGGTATGAAATTTAATTTTTTTCTTGGTATTGATTATTAAATTGGGAAAAAAAAATTAAAATAGTATTGAAGGGTAAAATAGTATTTTCCCTGTTTTATTATGTATTATCTCTCTTACCAAACAACTTATTAAGTTTTATACCATTTTATTTTCATCCTACCAAACAACCATATTAAATATATTTTCTATTATCTTGAGGGTCCCACTATATTTTTTTTCTCACCTTTTCTTATTTCTCTTTTCTCGTATTTTCTCATCTAACCTACCAAACAGACCCCAACTAGAAGTAAATGGCCCACTACATGGACAAACCCATCACCTGCGGATAAGACAACAGAAGGGAAAAAGAGAGTTTGAATCACAAATAGTCTCGTAACTTTGACCCGAAATAGATTTAGTCCCATAAATTTTTTTGTGGTTGATTTAGTCCCATAAATTTGATAGTGTCTAATTTTAATCACATATGGTCGGAACAACGTCGTTTTGCCGTTTCAGTTTGGATGTTTCGGGCGGATGTACATGTATTTTTTTTTAATTTAACAATTGGAATTTCAGACATATAATTAAATTTCAGACATATAATCAAATAGTCTAAAGGCAAAAATTAGTCAAACACACTTAAAAATACACGTGGAAGTCCAGTGATGAGAACCGCGATTTGAGAACGTGATAAATTTGTCGCCCTAGCGCAGGCTAGCAGGAGAACGAATAGAAAACACGATAAAATTGACGCCTGGCTCGATCCAAAGGGAGAAAACGATTGATTTTTTGACAAAGTTGCCAAAGAAAAATTATTATTCATCTCATCCAAAACAGAAGAAAAACGTCAGCAAGTATTTAAAGACAAGAAAAGGACTAACCCTAATCTAAAAAGGACCAAATCTCCCTAAATCTATTAGATATCTATGAATTAAAAGACTTAAACCGAAAAAGAAAGAAATAAACAATAAAATCAAATCACTGTATTAATTCAAATAATAATTGCAACAACATATCATGCATATAAAAAGCTACGTAAAACCTACGCATGCGGAATCTAAGGGTTTACGTGAACGTACCTCTCGGGATAGCGGTGACTTCGGTCGGACGGACTAACCAAAAGGACTTCCCAAGTATTCCCTTAGCCCTTGCTCAACTATCCGGTGGAAGGACACTTGTCGAACAATTAACAAAAGGAAAAAATAAACTTTGTTGCACCACCTTTGTGGATTTGCTAATTTTTCCAGCACATGGAATTGTACTTGGGAATGAACTAATCATCCCCTATTTATAGGAGAGGGGTGGTCGAAAATTTTAGTAGAAAATCAATGTGGGAAAAGACTTTTCTTGGTCACCAAGAAATCTTGAATATATCTCCTATATTCTTTTTCCCATAATTAAAATATTCCACAAAAATCCCACCTCCTCAATTATGGTATTTTCGAAAATTAATGTGTGCAAGAATCCAATATTTGGATCTTCTTGAATTTATGAGATATTCTTGTATTTCAAGAAATACATATCTTCCATAGTATCTTTTCAAGAAAATCAAGAAAATCTTTCTTGCCCACTATATTTTCAAAATTTCGAAATTTTCTATATAGATAACCAAGTGGGAGATTTCTTGAATTTAATGAGATAATATTGTATTCCAAGAATACATATCTTCATTCCATAACAAAATTCAAAGAAAATCTTTCTCCCTCTTTTATCCATAAATTTCGAAAAATAGAGGAAAAATTAAGCAACAATATTTATTTTATTTTAATCACCTTTTTCAGTTATTGGACTATTTGTTGGGCTACTCAGGGGGCCTTTAGGAGAACTAAGATTGGACCTTCTAATGGATCTTGAATATCTAATATTGAGCCACAATATAATTCAAGCCCGTAAATATTAATTAATCCCACTACATAATTAATATTGCACTATCCATCTTAACCCATATTACACCAATATGGCTCCCGGTCATTATTTCCGTTTTAAGATTATCTAGCCCATTAATTAATTCAAGCCCACTGAAATAGCTTTCCGTTAATTAATATCTTTTGTCCTTGGTCAAGGAACGGTTCAACATTATTATCCATACCGGAAACTAATTCCACTTGCAAGATTTCGTATGATAAAGCTTATGAATCTCCCAAGGGGGCAAATCAAGCAAGCGTACTTGCACACGATTCTTCGTATTAAATCTTAGCAATCACATGTGACCAATAATATTGCCCAAGATAAAAAGTATTGAATATTGATTCGCTACCCATGATAAGTCAAAGCAATAGTTACCAATCCCACGTGATCCTATTTAAGGGACGAAGGTTAAGAAACTACGAACCACTGAGGTCTAATTCTTCCTTGTTCAGTTCTGAAGAATTTATCCTCCTGTAGGTCCTATTCAGCGCATCAGTCATGCACTAGTGTAATCTCTTGGTCAAGACAAACCAATCTGAGCCTTACACCTCAACCTTTCGTGATGGGTTGTTCATTTCCATCTAGGTCGTGAATGGCGTACTTTTAGTTACAAGGGACTATTAATTTAATCTTCTGTGATCTGGGATCACTAAATTAACTACAATGTAACACGTACGAATTATTGAACAGTTATGCAGTAAATATATGTAACATTCAATCATATTTAAAGCAACAGTGATAAACAATTTATTTCAGTAAATAAGTCGGAAAATTCAGTTTTGATTATAAAAAGTAAAAAGCATACTTTTCAGTATAATCCCAACAATCTCCCACTTATACTCAAAGTCTGCTTTTAAGTATACTACAACATGTCTCGCGTAGTCCGTGACATCTAATGTCACCTACACGAACCTAATAATTTCTCCCACTTATACTCAAAGCAGATTGGCAACGGTCTTGACACCCATTCCACTCACATGTCTCTCGAATGTATTCAGAGGTAGACGCTTTGTGAATGGATCTGCTAGGCTGTCCTCAGACGCTATCTTTGCCACATCTATATCTCCTCTCTTAACGATTTCTCGTACAAGATGTCTTTCCTTTAATGTGTTTGTTTGACTCGTGGACTCTTGGTTCTCTTGAATTTGCAACTGCCCCTAGCAGATATTGCTAGACAAATTCAGAACACCATCCAAGTCCACTAAGAAGATCTAGAGCCCAATCGGTTCTTTCACTGCTTCACAAGCAGCTACTTACCCGACTTCCATGGTTGAGTCAGTGATGCATTTCTGCTTCACACTCGTCCATTTGATGGCTACACTTCCCAAATGGAAACACACTAACTGAGGAAGATAATTTATGGAATCTAAATCTGATTGGAAATCCGAGTCCGTGTAGCCGATGGGGATTGGAGTATCTGACTGATAAATCAACATTCTATCCCGAGTTCTTTTCAGACACTTCAGAATGTTTTTAACTGTCGTCCAATGCGCTTTCCCTGGGTTACTTCGATATCTTGCTACCATGCCTACGGCAAAGCAGATATCGGGTTTCGTACACAGCATTGCATACATAAGGTTTCCGACGGCCGAAACACAAGGAATGCCTTTCATGTCATCTATCTCCTTCTGCGTCTTAGGGGACATTTTCTTGGATAGATGGATTCCAAGTCTGAAAGGTACGAATCTTTTCTTGGAATCTTGCATGCTGAAGCGTTTCAAGACAGTATCTATGTATGAAACTTGCGATAACCCGATCATCATTTTCTTGCGATCTCGAGTGATCTTGATCCCAAGGATGTGTCCGGCTTTCCCTAAGTCTTTCATATCAAACTGTTTTGAAAGCCATGCCCTTATGTCTGATAACACCTTCACATCGTTCTCGATGATCACAATGTCATCTACGTATAGTACTAAGAATACCACTGCAGTTCCGACACGTTTTTTATACACACAACTTTCAAACTCGTTTTGATCAAACCCATAAGACTTTATTACATGATCAAAACTTTGGTTTCAAGCTCTGGATGCCTGTTTGAGTCCGTAAATGGACCTCTTGAGCTTACAAACTAGGTGTTCTTGGCCTGTTTCAATGAAACCTTGGGGTTGTTGCATATAGATCTCTTTATCAAGACTTCCGTTAAGGAAAGCTGTCTTGACATCTATTTGCTAGATTTCAAAGTCGTAATGCACAGTAATCGATAAGAGAATACGGATGGACTTAAGCATGGCTACGGGCGAAAAAGTTTCCTCATAATCGATCCCTTCTTTCTCAGTGTAACCTTTCGCCACTAGTCTTGCTTTAAAGGTTTCAACCTTCCTGTCCGATCCTCTTTTCCTCTTATATACCCACTTGCATCTAATGGGTTTGACCCCATTAAGTGGTTCGACTAGATCCCACACTCTATTATGAAACATAGAACCCATTTTGGCTTTCATTGTTGTTTGCCAAGAATCTGCATCCTTATCTTGGAGTGCCTCGTCATATATCCATGGGTCTGATTCGTCTTGTCCAGGAATCAAGTCCGAGAACTCTCTTATTCCCATAAATCTCTCAGGCTGACTAACAACCCTCCCACTACGACGAGGCTCCGGTTGTGAAAAAGTATCGTTTGGTATATCATCTAGTACAGTTGGCACTGAGGTTTGCCCTCTAAGCTCATTTAAGGTAATCTCACTTGTGGGTTTTCTTTGGTTCATATAGCCTTCTTCCAAAATCTAAAGTGGGTGCTGATGACCATCTCTTGATCTTCGGGACTATAGAACATACACCCTTTTGTTCCCTCGGGGTATCCTACAAACAACCTTAATTCTGATCGAGAATCTAATTTACCGGCTTCCTTGTCCAACACGTAGGCCGTATAGCCCCAAAGCTCTCATGTGTCTCATACTAGGCTTGCGCCCGGTCCACAATTCTTTGGGAGTTTTGGGAGCCGATTTGGATAGCACCAAGTTCAGAATGTAAGTCACTGTTTTCCAAGGTATGACCCCAGAACGACTCTGGAAGATCCGCATAACCCATCATTGATCTAACCATTTCCAAAAAAATTATGATTCTTCACTCTGCAACCCCGGTTTGTTGAGGGGTTCTGGGTGCAGTGAGCTGGGATACAGTCCCTTCATCAGATAAGTAGTTCAAAAACTCATCGCTGAGGTATTCGCCTTCCACGATCAGATCGTAGAGACTTGATACGTTTTTCCCTATGATTCTCTGTTTGAGCCTTAAATTCTTAGAATTTCTCAAAGGTCTCAGATTCATGCTTCATAAGGAAAATGTACCTTGAGTAATCATCAATAAAATTACTCATAACCTCCTCTTGCTTTGGTTGACATTGAACCACATACATCTGTGTGAACGATCTCTAACACTTCTTTGGCCCTATTCCCCTTGGCTCCAAATGCCCTCTTGGTCATATTACTCTCCAAACATGATTCGCAGGTTGGAATCGGTTCAACTTGGAGAAGCCCTAGTGAACCGTCTCTCACCAACCTTTGGATCCTCTTTGGATTTATATGACACAATCTTAGATGCCAAAGAAGTGTCTCGTTCACATCTGATGAACGTTTTCTTTTCTTGGAAACAGTTGATGTGTTATAGGATACATTTCGTGAGTGGTGTGCACAGTTAATTGTATAGAGATCATTCAACAACGTTCCATGACAGATAAATTTATCAAAAGAAAAATGGTAACAACTTTATTAAAAAGTAACCAAATATCCATCATAAAAGTTTAGAAACTGATAACGAATTCTTTCTAAAATCCGAAACGTAAAGAATATCTCAAAAATTAAAACACTGTCTTCAAAAGACAGGTGCACTTCTCCCACTGCTTCAGCTGCCACTCTCGTAGCATCGCCCAGTGTGATGAGGACCTCACTCCCACTAAGTTGCCGGGTCCGCTTGAACCCCTGTAATGTGAAACAAACATGATTAGTGGATCCCGTATCCACCACCCACAAAATGGGAGGCATACGCTGCTAAACAAGTTTCAACAACTAGTGCGTGAGAATTACCTTTCGTTCCATCCCTTTTGGGTCTGGAACAGGCTGACCTCCAATGTCCTACTCTCCCGCTTTCCAAAGTTTTCCTCATACTTGATCCCATGCTTCTATTTGATGTTAAAGTCTTCTTGGTTTAATCTTCTTCTCTTTTCATCATCCTTATCACCACTTGATCTAGGATAAAGAGAAGATTTCTGTTTTCCCAAGTTCTTTTCCTCGCGCTCCACTTCCTTTTCAACCAAAGTCAAAGCATTTACAAGATCCTCCACTGTGAAATCTTGATCTTCCATTAGATACTCAAGATAGTGGTGATTATAGCTCTTTGGTAAGGATTGGAGAATGAAATCAACCTTAGCATTGAAGTCATATTTTTCGCCGAGGATCTCAAGTTCCTCAAATAGCACCATAACCCTAAAGACGTGATGTGCTGCGGTCGTCCCTTTTTCCAATTTTAACTGAGCAATTTCTTGCTTCACACTTTGGACTGCCATATGGGTCTGATGTCCGAACATCGCTTCGAGATTCTTTAAGATGTCTGCAGCTGACTCATATTCTTGATGAAGGCGCCTCAACGCATCTGACATATGTGCCAGAATTGTTTCCTTCATCAAACCGTTTGCCAGCTCCCATTCACCATAAATCATCTCATCCCATATTCCGGCATCCTTAGTTGGTTTTTCGGGTTTTGGTGAATCAAGTACCCATTCGGAAGATGATGCGGTTAGGACAGATTTTATTTTGTGTTTCCAACCAAAATAGTTTTTACCAAAAAGCAAAAGGTCTTTAGGTATATTCGATAGTGGATTAGAAGGTTGCGACATCTTTGAATCAAATAAATAATAATATGCATAAGCACAAATATATCACAAGGTTTGATCACATGCATCATATTAAAATCTCAAAAAAAATATGAACATGCATCAGCCAACATCTCAAAACAGTTTAAATAAGCCACGTGGGGTGGGTCATTATTTAAACACATTCAAGCAGGTTACAAACAAGAACAGTTACAATCCTTTAATATCCAGATTAATAGTTGGCTCCCACTTGACCAATATAAAATTGATAGGGACTTCGGGGAAGTATATGCATATCAATTTTATACCTAAGTAATAACCATGATTAAATACAGGATTACTATTTAAACTTTGATCGAGCCTCGTGGGGAGGTCATAAATCGCCACTAGTAATAACCCACAATCATCCGTTTGGAATTCATTCATGTGAAAGCTATCTTTTGACCGTCCCCGTGGGGAATTTCTCCAAAAGAATTCACAAATAAATAAATCATGGAGGTCAAAATTAATTCAATTTTATTATCCGGAATAAAATTATCAATTAATTATTTAAACATACTTAGTAATTTTGAAGGTGAGATTTTTCCATTTGGCAATTCCCATGCAAACACATTTAAACAAATTAAATAAAGCATAAGAAAGCACAAATAAATCAAGCAAAACAGGAAAAATAAACATATTGAGCACAAATTATCCAATTGTCATGGTTTGATTTTTCATGGCTTGATCTTGAAGAAACACGTCTCGAATTTCTCCCACTCGTTCGTCTCGAAAAAATACTTAAATCTCGAAAATGCCACGCCATGCGGCTCGCGGCCGGATACCCAACGCCCGGCCGGCCACTTGGCCTAAACGGCCTCGCGGCACCGCCCGGCGGGTCGCGCCCCTCGATGCCTCGGCGGTGTCGGCCCGAATCTCGACAGCGACGCGGCAGCATCCGTGGTAAGCCGCTTCGCCCGCCGCCTCCGCCCGTGGCGTCGGCGCCTCGCGTCTCCGTCCGCTCGGCCTGGTGCGCGCCGCCGTACCGCGTCGCCAGCGCCCGCCCGTCTTGTAGCACCCAGTTCCTCGCGCGCACTCGGCTTCGCCCGGCCTCGCCCTGCGCCCGTCGCGTGATAGCACACGCCGCGCCGCCCCACGCTGGTTACGGATTTTGTTCTTTAATTCTTCGTCTCTTAGATTTCTCGATCCGGTTTACAATTTATTTACAAAAAATAAATAAACCTAGATCTAGACTAGTCTATTACATTGATCAAATCAAACAAATCCTAGTCTACTGTGGATTTTCTCACGAGGCAAAAACAAATCCGAGCAGATCAATTAAAACCACAATTTATATGCATGCATAAATAAACACATTAAAATCCATGACAATTGGATACCGCAAAAAGCATCTAATTGATTACTACTATCCAATTTCAAATTTAATGTCCACGAATTAAATTACAATTTAAAAAATTCAGATCCCGAAACCGTGGCTCTGATACCAGTTGTTGGGGAATGAAGTTGCACAGATCTATTCGGGGTGAATATTTATATACAAATTTAATTCAATAATTATTACTAGCATGAATTAATCCTATATTATTTCAAATAATAATTGCAACAACATATCATGCATATAAAAAAGTCACGTAAAACCTATGCATGCGGAATCTCACGGGTTTACGTGAACGTACCTCTCGGGATAGGCGGAGACTTGGTCTGACGGACTAACCAAAAGGACTTCCCAAGTATTCCCTTAGCCCTTGCTCAACTATCCGGTGGAAGGACACTTGTCGAACAATTAACAAAAGGAAAAAATAAACTTTGTTGCACCACCTTTGTGGATTTGCTAATTTTTCCAGCACATGGAATTGTACTTGGGAATGAACTAATCATCCCTATTTATTGGAGAGGGGTAGTCAAAAATTTTAGTAGAAAATCAATGTGGGAAAAAAGACTTTTCTTGGTCACCAAGAAATCTTGAATATATCTCCTATATTCTTTTTCCCAAAATTAAAATATTCCACAAAAATCCCACCTCCTCAATTATGGTATTTTTAGAAAATTAATGTGTGCAAGAATCCAAGATTTGGATCTTCTTGAATTTATGAGATATTCTTGTATTTCAAGAAATACATATCTTCCATAATATATTTTCAAGAAAATCAAGAAAATCTTTCTTGCCCACTATATTTTCAAAATTTCGAAATTTTCTATATAGATAACCAAGTGGGAGATTTCTTGAATTTAATGAGATAATATTGTATTCCAAGAATACATATCTTCATTCCATAACAAAATTCAAAGAAAATCTTTCTCCCTCTTTTATCCATAAATTTCGAAAAATAGAGGAAAAATTAAGCAACAATATTTATTTCATTTTAATCACATTTTTCAGTTATTGAACTATTTGTTGGGCTACTCAGGGGGGCTTTAGGAGAATTAAGATTGGACCTTCTAATTGATCTTGAATATATAATATTGAGCCACAATATAATTCAAGTCCATAAATATTAATTAATCCCACTACATAATTAATATTGCATTATTCATCTTAACCCATATTACAGTCAATATGGCTCCCGGTCATTATTTCCCGTGTTTAAGATTATCTAGCCCATTAATTAATTCAAGCCACAGAAATAGCTTTCCGTTAATTAATATCTTTTGTCTTTGGTCAAGGAACGGTTCAACATCATTATCCATACCGGAAACCAATTCCACTTGCAAGATTTGGTATGATAAAGCTTATGAACCTCCCAAGGGGGCAAATCAAGCAAGCGTACTTGCACATGATTCTTCGTATTAAATCTTAGCAATCACATGTGACCAATAATATTGCCCAAGATAAAAAGTATTGAATCTCTCTGATTCGCTACCCATGATAAGTCAAAGCAATAGTTACCAATCCCACGTGATCCTATTTAAGTGACGAAGGTTAAGAAACAACGAACCACTGAGGTCGAATTCTTCCTTGTTCAGTTCTGAAGAATTTATCCTCCTGTAGGTCCTATTCAGCGCATCAGTCATGCACTAGTGTAATCTCTTGGTCAAGACAAACCAATCTGAGCCTTACACCTCAACCTTTCGTGATGGGTTGTTCATTTCCATCTAGGTCGTGAATTGTGTACTTTTAGTTACAAGGGACTGTTAATTTAATCTTCTGTGATCTGGTATCACTAAATTAACTACAATGTAACACGTACGAATTATTGAACAATTATGCAGTAAATATATGTAGCATTCAATCATATTTAAAGCATCAGAGATAAACAATTTATTTCAGTACATAAGTGGGAAAATTCAGTTTCGATTATACAAAGTAAAAAGCATATTTTTCAGTATAATCCCAACAGTAATATGGAAGTAAAATGGTACAGAGAGATAGAGAGAAATGGTGGAGAGAAAAGGTGCAGACACACCTACCATTAAAGGAAATGAGAACCTTAGGGTAGGACAGACGAAAATGAAAAAATGGAACCTTTGTGTGTGGGACGGAGGTAGTATATATTTATGTTGGTTTAATAAATTAATAAGGTAAGTATAAATATTAAATATATAAATAAAATAATAATAATAAATGAATATAAATAATAAATTGTCTATCAAAGTTTTATTACTTCTAACTTCATAATAAATTGTAGTCTTTAGTGAAACTCATGTATGTACATTTTAGTTGCTAGTATTTTAAATTAACCAAATTAATATATCAATCAATTATAGCCCAAATATACAGAACATAAAAATGAAAAAAAAAAACAGTGTAGCCCGCCCGTTTAGCCCGACGCCCGCTAGGGTTAGGGGTAGGTTACAGCTCTTAAAGGCCCGTTTAAAAGTGAACTGCTAAGGCCCTAACCAGTTTAGGCCCGAGGCCCTGTAGGGCTGACCCGTTTAACATCTCTAGTGTATATGCATAATCGTGACACTAAAAAAATAGAATTCATGTGAACCCGGGTTCACAGGAAAATCTACTTGTTATATTATTTATTTTTGTGCCCCCGTCATGAAAGTTTTCTAGATCCGTCCATGATTGGACTAATCAATTTAAATATTATATCTTATAAAAGAATCATACAAATAGGTAAACAAATCGAGCTTTATCACAACCAACGTAGTGTCATTTTACAATTCAACTAATAACGTCACTAACAATTTAAGTCTAATGTCAATAGCTCATGCAACTAATTTATGGTAATTGGACTAATCAATTTAAATCCAATATCATATAATATTATCATACAAATAAATATATAAATTATACATTTTCATATATACAATACTTCTGTCTTTTTTAGATTGCTCAAAATCCAAAAAGTCCATCTTTTATCACATATTCAAAATAGCAATAAAGTAACTATACAGTTCATGCTACCCCTTACAAACATCACTAAATTACATCACATGTCACTAATAATTACATATAAAATTAAATTATTTTTTATCTTATTTACTAAAATTGACAAAATACCCTTATCAAAAAGCTATTTTATTACCTTCAAATATTAATAAAGAATTTCCTCATCAAAACCCGTGTAAAAATCAAGTGAGCAATCTAAAAAAAGATGGAAGGAGTAAGTGGTATTAAAAAAATATATATATCCATATCAACTACAAAATATAACATTTTATATTATTAATCATTAATGTGCCACTATTAAAATTTTATGATAAATTTGTAATAATTTTTTGTTGAATTTTTTTCTTTTTTGGTATAATATTCTGTTATTATATATGTATAAATAGATTTAGTTCAAAAATTTATAATAATTGTTTTGAATTTGTTTTCTTTTTTGGTTTAATATTTTGTTATTATATATGTATAAATAGATCAAGTTCAAAAATTCAAAAATAATATTAATAATTTAGAAAATATTCAAAAAATAATTAATATATATGTGGTAGTTACGGAGAATTGAACCTTGTACTCTTGCATATAAAGAAGATAAAAAATATTTGTTATACCATTTGAGCTACATCAAATTATTTAAGATATTTAAAAAATTTATTAGAAAATTATAACAGTTTTTTGGCCCAACTTTTGACCCAACATTTTGTTATTAGATATGTATGTATGGATGTACATATATTTATTTTGCATCGGTTTATATACTTTTATATTAAATAATATTTTATTAATTATTTATCCTACCTTAAAAATTTAAAATTCTAGATCCCCCGTTGAACATTCCTCTCACGAACGAATCTTAACTGAGTTCCCAATAAGATCAACTTGTAATGACAACTAATTGTATTGTGATACATATATATGTACAATTAATGTTTTCAGAATGCATGATTTATAGTAGTTTAGCACAAGATTAGCAATTATATTATTTTGGGGTTAATTGCAATACTGGTCCCATGTGAATATACCCTCACGAAATTGGTCCTTTTTTCGACAAATTTGGTCCCATAAGATTTTTCCGTTCATTTCTAACGGAAGTGGTACACACGCGCCGTTAGTTGCACTTTTGGTCCCAAAAAATTAGTTTTTTAAATATAAATTATTATTTACTTTAAAATAAATTTAATATATTTTTTAGTATATCAAACCATCCAAAAAAAAATTATATAATTAACTTATAATTAATAGTCTATTAGAATAGTTTAAAATTAAAATTTATAAAAATATAATTAATATAATGACTATTTATATTGTTTGATTTTTTACATTAATTTATAATTCATAGTTTTTGGAGAAATTTTAGAACTTTCAAATAAAAATCCTAACTAATATTCATATTTTATAATTATTCTTCTTATTACGTCAAAATTTATGTATGTTTTTATTTAGTTGATTTTTTGTACAAATTATATATATATATATATATATATAGTAAGATATAGAACCAACTATCTGTTTTTTTATGGAACCAGATTAATGAGGTGTCATGCCAACTCATCATCCACATAATGAATTTTATTTTAAATAAATTATAGAATATTTTATAATTAATATATTATTCCCTAAATCATGAACCCTAAACCCTAAATTATGAACCATTCTGGTCGGGTGAACCATGAACCACTCGGGCCGGGTTCGGGTCTGGCTGGGTTGGGTCCGGGCCGGGTAAAAAAATAAAATTTGAACTGAACTGAAAAAATAAAACTGAAATAAAAAACTAATTTCTTTTTTACCCGGCCCGGACCCAACCCAGCCAGACCCGAACCCGGCCCGAGTGGTTCATGGTTCACCCGACCCGAATGGTTCATGATTTAGGGTTTAGGATTCATGGTTTAGGGTATAGTATATTAATTATAAAACATTCTACAATTTATTTAAATAAAATTAATTATTTGAATGATGAGTTGGCATGACATTTCATTAATTTGGTTCCATAAAAAACCAGATAGTTGGTTCTATATCACTTCTGTATATATATAATATTTTATTTTAAATCTTACATAAATATATTTGTATTTATGTAAAAATTCTACATTTTAAAAATTTTTAGCAAGGTTTCATTTAGTTGAAACAAATTATTTTTGTGTATTTTTAGCAAGGTTTTAAATTTTTAGCAAGGTTTTAATTTTTTTAGATTATACATAATTTATTATTAGTTTAAACATATTTTATATTATTTACTGATTACTTTTTTTTATATTTAAAAAAAATATTATTTGATTTGGAAAAAAATGTTATTTGTATTTATATATAGATTTTATATTTCTTTTTAATATTCAAATTTTAAATAAATTATTTAGTTTAAAAAATATTTATTGTGTTTGTAATCATATTTAAATTCACTATATAAATTTACTATTAATTTTTAATTTAAAATTTTATTTTATTATATAAATTAATTTTTTTAGTATTAGTTCAAAAAGTTAACGGAAACCGTTAGAAACTTAACGGTTGGGACCATTTCTGCACAAAAAAGGACCACAAAATTACCATGGGACTTAAACTGCAAACACAAAATTCACACGGGACCATTTCTGCAATTAACCCTATTATTTTGTGAAACAATATTCCTCAATTTCCACTCACCAAAAGGGTAATCGTTGACTGATAAAAGATTTAAAGTCAACCCTCCTTGAACCAACATTGTCAATAGCCGTTTGGCATAGCCGCAAATATTGAAATTTATGGTGTAGAGCAAATTCTTTGATTTCACACGCCAAAGATGTATTCTCAAGAAGGTTTAAGTGCCAAGTTTATGTTAGCAATAGATTTAGGTGTAGACGAGACGATTTGGTCAAGTACTGTCAGATTTAAACTCGATTCAATTATTAGAAAATTTGAAGCTCGAATCTTTGTTAGCTCGAATTTAAATGAACTTGTATAGTTTTCTTGAACTCCAGCTTATCTCAATGGAAAACTCAATCTTAGTCCTGTAATTTTAGGAGAATCAAGTTTTAACCCTTTCTGATTTCTCAACTTTAGTCCATTAGTGTCCAATTTTGGACCTTTTGTGTAAAATTTCAGTACTTTTTGATTGGAAAATTCAAATTCGACCGAAAGGATGATGGTTTTTTTTTTTTAAAAAAAATTCTCCAGCCAAATTAATAATGTTGATGTGCCAACGGAGCAAAAAATGCCACATCATGTTGCCACACTATAAAATACATCTAATTTAAAGAGGGTATTAACGAGGGATATGGGTTTAGGGAGGGCTTTAACGAGGGGAAAATCCCTCGTTAAAGTGCTTCTCGGTAAAAATTTAACGAGCGGGGAAAAAAGCCCTCGGCAAATAACGAGGGTTTTGCCGAGGGACTGACACATGTCAGTTTACCGAGGGCTGACACCCCCTCGCCCAGTTTCTGACACGAGGGCCCTCACTAATGCCCTCTTCAAAATTAACGAGGGCTAGCTGGCCCTCGCCTTCTACTACAAGCTAATTAACGAGGGCGACGTCGCCCTCGGCAATTGGGCGAGCATTTTGCCGAGGAAAATAGGCCCTCGCGAATTTAATTGCGGTATTAAAAATGTAGTTGCTAGGTTTCGAGCCCGGGTTGGAGGGGCTCCGAGCGCACCCACGAACCACTAGGACACGCGAGCCCCTCCACTGTAGCAGCTTTTTGGGCGAATTTTCGCCCCCCATGTGATTCGAACACGCGACCTCCCGGTATGTGGAGGCCTTGCGTGTTCCGCCTAACCGTTTGGGTTAGGCGAGTTATTCATTAGGATTGTATTTTTAATTGTATAGGTATTATATATTGTGTTTTACAAATTTTTTTCTTCTATCATTTATTTTAATTGTTTCATGCATATATATATTTTGATTAAGTTAAAATATTTATAATAAAATTGTGAAATAAATATTTTATATTCTTATGCATCATTTATTATTATGAATATATTTATATATATACTTTTATTAATTATTTTTATAAAAATATTATTAATAAAATTTTAAATAATTAGTTTTATATTCTTTTTAACTATTTATTATTATGAATACATTTATATATATATATATATGTTTATATTAATTATTTTTACTAAATTTTTTCAAATAATCATTTTCATACTCTTTTTCACTAAATGTAATCCTAATACGTTTGAATTAAATTATTTTTAATAAAAAAAAATTAAATAATCATATTTATGTATGTACTATTTACTAACAAATATACGTATTGATCATTATTTTTTAAAATATTTTCAATAAAATTGTAAAATTATTAATTTTGTATTATTTTTCACTATTTACTAACACATGTACATATACACTTATAATAATCTTTTTTTTAATAAAATTTTAAACCATTCTCACAAACTAATAATAGATATTAATCAATAATATTCATAAAAAATAAACATAAAACACACATGTGGTGTTCGAATATTCTAAAATAAAACACAACAAAATATGTAGTGTTCGAAAGCAGCATAAAACATAACAAAATATTCAATCAAATGTTTAAATAACACACACACACACAAAGTTTAATGCATCACATCATCACCATGATCATGATCATGATCATCATCTTCATTGTCATTTACTGTGGGAAATTGAATAGGAGGAAAAAAAGTGGGATCAAATGTACCTTCTCGATCAAGTCGGTGAGACCTTGAGTACTCCCGGAAGAGTAGACGGAACGATGTGGAACATGAGCGGTAGAACCACTGGGACCTACAGGAGCATTAGGAGGAGCACGATACTGAGGGAATGGAGGAACACAAAGACCAGGCTGAGCATAACCACCGATTGGCTGGGAGTAACCCCACTGTTGGGAACCACCGATTCCATGCAACCCTATTTGGGGGAGTAACACCCGATCAGTGGTGCATCGGTTCCCGCCATGTCTGGCTTTGGAAGAACTGTCTGCAGAGAGCACCGGTTCCTTGCCACGGCGCCTGCTGTGGACCAACGGTTGCCTGCCACATGGAGAAAAATTGTTTCATCTGGTTCATTTGACTCTGCATTTGTGTCATCTACCTAGCCATTTCCTCTCTTTGTTGTCTTTCATGCTCGAGAGAACGCTCCTGTGCCAAAAAGCGTTCTTGATCAAATTGGGAGTAACCCCGCAAGGGTGTGCCCCCCCATGTCCCTTTGGGCAGTTGAATCGCCCCAACTTTGACATTTGCCCCAAGCCCTGAATTTCCCGTAGAGTCGACACTACTGCGTATAGAATTGGTATTTGTCTATTAAACTTTGTGCGGCGTTTGTATCCTTGGGTACCTCGGCTTGGATCCGTGCCTCCACATTTTCTTTGACATACAAATATTTTAAACAAAGTTACTTGAAGCACTTACAAATTTATATATTGGATAAACAAAGTTACTTGAAGCACTTACAATTACGGATTGCATCTCCTCATCGTGGCACCTTTTGATTGAAAATGCTTCACGAGTTCCCATCTTGGTTGGGAGGCGTCCATGTTGCGACATCTGTATATTTTGTTTAATTTTGTTATTATCAATTATTATGTACTAAAATAATTTAAATATCGATGTTGTGGTGCAAAAACTACTTACAAATCATACGCAAAATATATCGCTCCTTTGGATCCTCCATGATGCATGGGTTTTTTTGGATGCCCGATTTTTTTTAAGATCGATCATTTTTTTTTCTTGACCTCGTGTCGGTCCCAATAAAGTTTCAAAGTCCTCCGTATTTAAATCGTCCCATGGTGGCACCTTTCCCTTTTTACGGTGTAGGGTCTTCCGATTATTGAGAAGATCACCGTCATCCGTTCTTGACCCTCTTGAAAACATCTCTTTAATCGTGCTTTGTTTTCATACATGTATCCTGTGACATCCTGTTGGGGTTATACTGGAAAGTATGCTTTTACTTTGTATAACCAAACTGAATTTCTGTCTTATTTACTGAAATAAATTATTTATCACTGATGCTTTAAATATCATTGAATGTTACATATATTTCTTTGCATAATTGTTCAATAAAAAGTACGTGTTACATTGTAGTTAATTTAGTGATACCAGATCACAGAAGATTAAATTAACAGTCCCTTGTAACTAAAAGTACGCTGTTCACGACCTAGATGGAAGTGAACAATCCATCGTGAAAGGTTGAAGTGTAAGGCTTAGATTGACTTGTCTTGACCAAGAGATTACACTAGTGCATGGTGATGCCTTTGAATAGGACCTCTGAGGAGGATAAATTCTTCAGCACTAAATTAGGAAGAATTAGACCTCAGTGGTTCGTTATTTCTTAATCTTCGTCCCTTAAATAGGATCGTGTGTGGTTAGTAATTATTGCTTTGACTTATGACGGGTAGAGAATCAATGAAATTCAATACTTTATATCTTGGGCAATATTATTTGGTCACATCGATTTTGCTAAGATTTAATACTGAAGAATCATGTCTGAAAGTACTCTTGTTTGATTTGCCCCTTGGGAGGTTCATAAGATTTATCATACCAAATCTTGCAAGTGGAATTAGTTTCCGGTATGGATAATAATGTTGAACCATTCCTTGACCAAGGACAAAAGATATTAATTAAAGGAAAGTTTGTTTTTGATGGCTTGAATTAATTAATGGGTCGATAATCTTAAACACGGAAATAATAACAAGAGCCATATTAACTTGATAATATGGGTTAAGATGGATAGTCTTGAATATTAATTATGTAGTGGGACTAATTAATATTTATGGGCTTGAATAATATTGTGACTCAATATTAGATATTCAAAGTCCATTAGAGGGTCCAATCTTAATTCTCCTAAAGGCCCTCAAGTAGCTCAAAGATAGAGTCCAATAACCTGAAAAAAGGTGTTTAAAATAAAATAAATTATTGTTGCCTAATTTTTTCTTAAAAATTTGAAATTAATAAATAAAATGGGAGAAAGATTTTCTTTGAATTTTGTTTTGGAATGAAGATAAGTATTCTTGGAATACAAGGTTATCTCATTAAATTCAAGAAATCTCCCACTTGGCTATTTATTAAGTGAATTTCAAATTTTGATTAAATAAGGAAGGAAAGATTTTCTTGATTTTTTTTGAAAGGATATTATGGAAGATATGTATTCTTGGAATACAAGAATATCTCATAAATTCAAGAAGATCCAAATCTTGGATTCCTACTCCTTATTTTTTCGAAATATACCATAATATTAGGAGGTGGAATTTTGTGGAAATATTTAATTATGGAGAAAAGAATATATGGGATATATTCAAGATTTCTTGGAGATCAAGAAAAGATTTTCCCATCTTATTTTCTCACCTAAAATTTTGACCACCCCTATGTTTATAAATAGGGGATGAATTTTTCATCCCCAAGTGAAATTCCATTAGTTGGAAAAATTAGAAATCCACAAAGGTGGTGCAACATATTTTATTTTTCCTTTTGTTAAATTGTTCGCGAGTTCCTACCACCGGATTGTTGAACAAGGATAAGGGAATACTTGAGAAGGCTTTTTGGTGTGTTAGGTGTGAGCGGGATCCATCTTCTCAACGGTTGTCACTCCGAGAGGTTAGTTCACGTAAACCCGTAGTATTTTCGCATGCGTAGGATTTATGTGCATTGTTTATATGCATGATTTGTTGTTGAATTATTATTTGAATTAATATAGGATTAATTCATGCTAGTAATAATTGTTAGAATTAAATTTGTATTTAAATATTCATCCCGAATAGATCCGGGCAATTAATTCCCCAACAACTGGTATTAGAGCCTCGGTTTCGGGCTCTGAATTTTAAATTGTAATTTAATTCGTTTTCATTAAATTTGATATTGGATAGTAGAATTGCTAGATCTTTTTTGCAGGTATCCAATTGTCATGGTATTTGATGAATGTTTATATTTATGCATGCATATAAATTGTGGTTTTTAATTCGATTCGCTCGAATTCATTTTGCCTCGTGAGAAAATCCACACGAGTAGATTAGGATTTGTTTGATTCGCTCAATGAATGCATTAGTCTAGTCTAGTTTATTTAGTTTTTGTAAATAAATTGTAACCGGATCGGAAACTATAGGCGGAGACGAAAGAATAAAAAGACGAAGATCCGAACCGGGTGCAAGCGGCGTCGCTGCGCAAAACGTGCTGGCGGAGGTACGCATGGCGACGCTGGATGCGCAAGCGCATACTGGCGTGGGGCGAGGCGGCCGGTGGCCTTGCGACGCGATCGAGCCAGGCGCACGGGCGCTGGCAGCTTTTGCGCTGGGCGGGCGGATGCGCTGTGGGCGCGCGTTGACGTCGTGGGGCGCAGGTAGGGCGTCGCGGCGTGAGGAGGAATCGGCATGGGCAAAGCGCGGCGAAGCGCCGCAGACGGGCGCTGCTTGACGCGGCGCGCCCCGCTGAAAGTACTTCTGGCGAAAGCGAAGTGAAGGCGGGCGCTTATACAAGACGGGCGCCCGATCCACACCGCCGGGGAGTGCAAAAGCGGCACTCCGACCAGCGAGTGGTCGATGACGTGGCTTGACGAGGCATTTTTCAAAAACGGTCAAGTGAGAGTTTTTTTTAGACGGACGATGAAGGCTATGAAGACGATTTCTCGAGATCAAGACATGACAAAAATTAACCGTGACAATTGGATATATGTGCCCAATGTGTTTAATTTTTTGTTTTGATATTTTACATTTTTTTGTGCTTATTTAAATTGTGTTTAAATATGCGATGCATGAGAATATGTTTTAAAAAATCTCACCTTCGAAAATTACTAAGTATGTTTAAATAATTAATTGACAATTTTATTCCGGATAATAAACTTGAATTAATTTTGACCTCCATGATTTATTTATTTGTGGATTCTTTTGGAGAAATTCCCCCCACGGGACGGCCAAAAGATAGATTTCACATGAATAAATTCCGAATGGATGATTGTGGGTTATTATTAGTGGCGACGATGACCCTCCACACGAGGCTCGTTCAAAGCGAAGTAATAATTCTGTATTTAATCATGGTTATTACTTAGTTATAAAATTAATATGCATATACTTCCCCGAAGTCCCTGTCAATTTTATATTGGTCAAGTGGGAGCCAACTATTAATCTGGATATTAAAGGTTTGAAACTGTTTTCTTTGTAACCTGCTTGAATGTGTTTAAATAATGACCCACCCCACGTGGCTTATTTAAACTGTTTTGAGATGTTGGCTGATGCATGTTCATATTTTTTTGAGATTTTAATATGATACATGTGATCGAACCTTGTGATATGTTTGTGCTTATACAAATTGTTATTTATTTCAGTTCAGCATGTCGCAACCTTTTAATCCACTGTTAATATACTTAAAGTGAATAAAATTGTATAGGAAACTATGTTGATTGGACATGGTTCCAAGTATACTTTTCGTTGCACATGAAGCATTGTCCCAGCTGTCGTCGTCTACTAATCTCCTCGTTGAAAAGCTGAATTCGCCCTCTCCCGAATGCAGGGACCGAAGAATTCGGTCGTGATCCGCCAATATTCGTTGGGGGTACCACGGGGGCAGTAGCTCCCGTAGGCGTATTTCCCCGTCCCAATCCTGGTCTAGTGAAACTCGGCCCGGAACGATTAAATCCGTAGTTGCTACGGTTCGTCTTAAGTTGTTCTTCTTTCCTCGTCACAAGTTCTATCGCCTCCGTTAAGTTCCGAGGCTTCCACATCTTTAGTTCCGTCGCTAGTTCTGGTTTCAACCCCGCCATGAAGGTTCGAGTAGTGCGCCGGGTGGCGATGTGGCACCCTACACATCGCCTTCTCAAACTCCCCGCAAATAGTCACGGAAATTGCCTAATTGTGTTAGGCGACTCATTGCTTCGTTCGCATCCTCGTGTTGAGCCGTTCCGAATCGACTTAGCAACCCTTTCTTGAACTCGTACCACTCTGGTTTCGCGACCTCCATTAATCTGCTCGAACCAACGCCACCATTGGCGTGCTTCCCCTTCGAGTAAAAAAGACGCCAGTTGAACACAATCCTTAACTTTCGAGTGCCCTGCCATTCAATATATTGCTCTGCCGGTCCACCCAATTAATCGCATCATCCCAATTGAATTTCGAATTCAATTTTTCGGTCCTTCGGACGATGGTCTCTTACCCTTTCCTTGCGATAATTGGAAACAGATTCAATGTCCATCCCCTGTGAATCAGTCTCGGACTCTTCCTCACTTTCTTCCTGCTCCTCTTTCTCTTCATTTTCCGACTCCGAACCGTCCTTGTGGAACGGCCCCGGGTTGTCAAACAAGTTTCCCCCGCCCGAAAGGGTTTTCTCCCTCTCTCCACTTCGGTGGCGCCGCTTGCTGCCCGTGGGGACTTCTTGTCCCTGTTTTCTTCCTTCCCAGCGTGACTGCCCCGAGTGCACCTGCCAGCACTCCGAACTTCCTCTCGACGTGCGTCTGCGAAACGGACGTCATCCTCATCTCGGCGTTTGAAGTGCCTCAGGCCCGAGTCCAGGTCGTCAGCATAAGCGCCTATCCCGTCGCCGGCTGCAGCCCGATCTCTCCCCGGAAAGTTTTTTTAAATCCCGCATCTCCTTCGTCAATTCCAGTATCGATGTCTCCAGGGTTTCAACCGTTCCTTGTTCGACACCATGGCTCTAGATACCAATTGATGAATCCTCTATACTGAGGTATGCTAATCACTCGAATGAATGCACAAATTCTTAGCAAAACAACAAAATCGCTGTGAGAGTTTCAATATAAAAAACAACGTGAAAACACATAGTTTGTAACCCTACGCAAAATAAATACTATGCCAGTGAATAAAGCCCACGGCCCATTCACAAGATTCTACCGAAAATAACTCAAACACCAAAAAAGGAAAGAACTAAGGAACGACAAAAAATTACAAAAACGAATCAAACAAATCAACTGGCACTTCTGGCACTTCGGTCGTCTTCCTCCGTCTTCCTCTTGTTGCGACGCCCATACTTCTGTGCATAACGATCAACTTCCCCCAAGGTTCCATCATCATCAACTTCCCCCAAGGTTCCATCAGTGTGTGTGAAGGAAAGATAAATGAATTGTTTATTAATTGGTTATGGTTATGGTGGAAATGGATAAACATGGTCTAACAACTAAGTATTGCCTTGTTGAAACTTGAAAATCGAATGATGTGGCCTAAAAAAGCAAAAATAAAACTATTCTATTTTCAACCATTTACAGAACTTTGCTTTGAATTGAAATTAGATTATGCTAGTGAACGATTAGTTATGATTCCTGAATTAGTCTATTCTTAGGCAGTATACGGCGCATTTCAAATTGGAAATGTACAATCGTCATCCGTCTTTGTGGTTAATATATGTTGTTCAATGTGACTTTTGATTGGTAGTGGTCCGCTAAATGGGCTTGGATTATTTTGAATTACTGTTTAAAGTTAATGAAACATATATATAAGGAGGGATTCATATGTGAGATGGTTTCAAGTCTGAGACGAAGCTCCACTTTAGTATTTACACTTTATTTTAATTACTTTAAAACATGATTAGAGTAGGTTATAAGTTCATGATCAGAAATAAATTAAGCACAAATTATAACTTCTTTACTATAAGTTCATGATCAGAAATAAATTAAGCACAAATTATAATTTCTCTACTATAACACGTTGTACTCGCAAAATGGAAAATTTCCTTTACTTCCCCAATTTCTTTATTAATATTTTTGTATGAATATTATATATTTATTTAGAAAACTTTATTTTTAGTTACTTTGATTATTTTATATAAACATTATGTACATATATTTATTTTGGGTCGGCTTATATAACTTAATTTATATTAATAATAATTTATTAATTATCTATTCTACTTCAAATTTAAAATTCTAGATCCGTCATTGAATGTTCCTCTCACGAATGAGTCTTAAATGAGTTCTCAATATGATCAACGTGTCGTGGCAACTAATATTGTGATACATATATCTATAATGTTTTTAGAATGCATATATTTATAGAAGTTTAGCCCAAGATTAGCAATTATATTATTTTGTGAAATAAATTCCTTAATTTCCACTCATCAAAAGGGTACTCGTTAAAAGGTCAACTCTAGTTAAACCCTGGAAACTTGAAAGAACATTGTCAATAGCCGTTTGGCAAGGCCGCAAAGATTGAAATTTATGGTGTTGAACAAATTCTTTGATTTCACACCAAAGAGGTATTCGTTCACTCAAGAAAGATTAAGGGCCAAGTCTACGTTAGGAATAGATTTAGGTATAAATGAGTTGAGTCGGGTCAAGTACGAGCATATTTAAACTCAATTCAATTATTTAAAAACTGAAGCTCAAAACTTTGTTAGCTCGAATTTAATTGAACTCAATTTTCTTGAACTCGAACTCATCTCAATGGAAAACTCAGTTTTAGTCCCGTAATTTTTAGAGAATTCAGTTTTAATCCTTTATCTTTCTGATTTCTCAATTTTAGTCCATTAGTGTTGAATTTTGATTTTTTTTTTTTTCCAATTTCAGTCCTTTTTAATTGAAAATTTCAAATTCAATCAGAAGGATGACGTGGACGAGATAATTTGGGAAAAGGCAAAATCTATTAAAATGAGGAGCATCAGGAAAGGCCACTAAAGTAAAGTTACAACGACAACTCAGAGACAGGACCACCACAAAGCTAACAGAAGCAGAGAGTAGGGTCTCTCATCCAATAGCTAAAAAAGAGTTCCAACTATTTATGCCTTCCTTTGCTTTTAACAAAATAGAAAAAAAAAAAAAAACGAAATACTAATTTTCAAAAAAAGTATCAAGATCTTCGACTTTGGAGCCTTTATATATCACAAAATTTCGGACAAAAAAAGTTTTTTGGTCCCATAACTTTCCTACAATCCGTTTAGGTGAAAAAAAAAAAAAGTTCTTGGTCCCATAACTTTCACGTAATCTATTTTTCATCCCAAAAATTTTAATTATCAAATTTTGGTGCCTAAACTATATCGATTGTCCAATTTAGATCCCATTTTCATCGAAAAATAGAAAATTTTGTCATTTTTGGTCATGCGCAGGTAACGTATCGGTTAAAATTGTTGGTTCTCAAACTCATAGCTGACATGGACACTAACTGTTAAAAGAAAAGTTCATTTTTCAAAAAAAATAGAAAGAACAAGAAATTTCTCCTAAATCTTGGAAAAAAAATGAATTGTTAGTGTCTAAGTCAACTACGAGCTCGAGAAACCCCAACTTTAAACGGTATATGACTTGCGCGTGATAAAAAAAAGACAAGATTTTATGTTTTTCGGCGAAAATGGGACCAAAATTGGACAATCGAGATAGTTATGGGACCAAAATTTAATAGTTAAATTTTTTGGGACGAAAAACGGATTACAGGAAAGTTATGGGACCAAAAACTTTTTTTCTCCGTTTTTCGTCCCAAATAATTTAACTATCTAATTTTGGTTCCATAACTATCTTGATTGTCCAATTTTGGTCCCATTTTTGCCGGAAAACAGAAAAATTTATCTTTTTTTATCACACGCAAGTCACGTGCCGGTTAAAATTTGGGTTTTCTGAGCTCGTAATTGACGTGGACGCTAAAAATTCATTTTTTCTGTACATAGGAGAAGTTTTCTTGTTCTTTTTAAATTTTTAGAAATATGAAATTTTCTTTGAACAATCAGTGTCCACGTCAGCTACGAACTCGGAAACCCGCAATTTTAACCGAATACGTGACTTGCACATCACCGAAAATGACAACATTTTTAATTTTTTAGCAAAAATGGGACCAAAATTGGACAATCGAGAGAGTTAGGAGACCAAAAAATGAAATTAAATTTTTTTAAACAAAAAATGAATTACAGTAAAGTTATGGGACCAAATAACTTTTTTTCTCTAGAATCTCGCATGGCCCATATATGCCCAACAATTGCGAGCCAAATTAACGTCCATTCAATATCATTAAATTTAAAAATACTAAAGTTTTCTCATCCACATCATCGATTTGGCCGGAGAAATAAAATATCCACAAATTGTCTCCTCCACATCCTCGTTCACCGACCAAATTTGAATTTAATTTCCAACAAGAAAGGACTGAAATTAGACAAAAAAGGACCATGGACACTAATGGACTAAAATTGAGAAATAAAAAAGATAAAGGATTAAAATTGAATTCACCTAAAATTACATGGCTAAAATTGATATTTTCCCTGATTAAATTTTTTTTTTTTTTGATATTTTCCCTCAATAATAGTCAACTCCAACCTAAGTTTCGTTCTCATTCAAATTCCGTTTTGGCATCACTTAATTTACGAATAGATTTCGTAGCAATACCCATCTATCTTGACTTTTCCTCCCAATAATAGCCATGTATATTTCAAACTGCACATAATCAATCATTCACACCTCTCCTGCTCTCCAGTGCATAGCATCATGATTAATGGACTTCCTCTCTCTGTATATATTCTCACATTATCACCAACTTACCCTATTAATTAATTAATTAATTAATTAATTAATTAGCATCCATGGAGAAAACTTGTTATCCCATTTTGGCATTTGCAGTCCTACTAACCTTAATACCTTCTCTAGCCAACCACTGATCAATCCTCTCTTCTCTCTCTAAAATCCCTCCTCACTTCAGACCACTCGCAACAAACTGGACCAATTCAAGCTCCGTTTGCAATTGGATTGGCGTCACTTGTGGCTCACGCCACCACAGAGTCACGTAGTGGCGGAACTAGGAATTGTGCCCAGGGGGGCCCAATTTATAATAATTATAAATATATATAAAAAAAAAAAAAAAATTAAGTGGGGCCAGGGGCCCAAAGGACCCCCCTTGCCCGACGTGCCTCCGCCCCTGGAGTCACGGCATTGAATATTTCAACATGGGCCTCTCAGGCTCTATTCCACCACTCCTAGGAAATCTCTCCTTCCTCGTTTCTCTTGATTTCTCATACAGCCGATCTTGAACTTAATTTCTAACAAGAAAAGACTGAAATTGAACACAAAAGGACCATGAACACTAATGGACTAAATTTGAAAAATCAGAAAGATATAAAGGATTAAAACTGAATTCATAAAAAATTGTTATTTTCCCTCAATAACAGTCACTCCTATCGGGTAAATTGCGAAGTGGTTCCATGTGAATTTTCCCTCATGAAAATGGTAATTTTTTTTTAACAAAAATGGTCCCATAAGATTTTACAAGCAAAAAACACATGAATTTTTGGGACCAAATTTGTGTTTTTTTTTTAAATTCTCTTGGGACCAAAACTGTTAAATAAAAATCGAATAAGACCATTTCTGCAAAAAAAAAAAAGGACAAAAAAAGAACGTGAAACCAAAACTGCAGAAGAAAAATTCACATGAGACCACTTCTGCAATTTACCCCACTCCTATCTAAGTTTCGTTCTCATTCAAATTCCGTTTTGGCATCACTTAATTTCACTGGTGGCCGACATATAGATTTGTTAGCACATGGTATATTGATTTTTTCTCCCAATATCCATCTATATTTCAAACCTCACATGGTTAATAGAATTTCTCTCTGTGTATATATTCATACATTTATCACCAACTCACCCTATTAATTAATTAGCATCCATGGAGAAAACTTGTTATTCCATTCTTGCATTTGCACTCCTACTAACCATAATACCTTCTGTAGCAAACAACCTCACTACTGATGAATATGCTCTTCTCTCTTTAAAAGCTCTTGTTAAATTAGACCCTCATCTTGTACTCACAACAAACTGGACCAATTCAAGCTCCGTTTGCAGTTGGATTGGTGTCACTTGCGGCTCGCGCCACCAGAGAGTCACGGCATTGAATATTTCCAATATGGGCCTCTCCGGCACTACTCCACCACACCTCGGAAATCTCTCCTTCCTAGTTTCTCTTGATTTCTCATACAACCATTTTAGTGGCACTTTACCTCAAGAGTTATCTCTCCTAAGCCGCTTGAAGTTTATATCTCTCAATGTCAACAACTTCACTGGCTCAATTCCACCATCGCTCGGCCATTTACCTAAACTCGAGCACTTGTCCCTAAGAAACAACACCTTCACTGGCTCCATCCCTAAGTCCCTTTCCAACCTAACAATTCTTGATTTTTCCTTCAATTCTCTCAGTGGAGAAATTCCACAAGAGCTGGGAAGACTCTACAATCTGCAAGCTCTTGGAATGCAATTCAATCATCTATCAGGTTCTATACCATCTGCCATATTTAACATATCCACTCTACAAATTTTGGCTTTGACATCAAATGAATTGAGTGGAGGCCTTCCAATTGACATTTGCCGCAATCTTCAATTTCTTCAAGGGGTTTACCTATCTAAGAACCAGCTGAGCGGCGAAATCCCATCAAATCTATCCGAGTGTCGACAACTTGAGATGCTGTCCTTGGCTTACAACTCTTTCAGTGGGGAAATACCCGTGGGAATTGGCAAGTTGGAGTCTCTCCAGATATTACAACTTGGTGGTAACGAGTTAACTGGTATATATGCTTCACTTTTTGTGCATGGCTCTATAAAATTTCATGGGAAAATAAGTTTTTTTAGTCCGGTAAATTATCCTTATATATTGGTTTTAATTCTGTCGATTTTTATGAATTGAAAATAATTCTTTGTAACGTTCGTTGTTCGACATTTTAGTTTGATAGCCTACTATAGGGGGTGAAAGTACATCTGGTTAAAGCTGATGTTATTGAAAAATGCCACACCAACTTTGGGAACTTTCTAGAATGATGAAGAAAGACACAAAATGCATTCACATTGGTGGATTCTTCTAGTTTAGTGACTAGATTATTCTAGTGTATTCATTGTCAGCTAATTGACCATTTTCAAATTAGTATTAGCAAAGTCAAGTTTTATAGGCAAACTAGAATACTATAGAACTAACTAGATTATTCTACAAATCAAAAGTTGAAGTATGACATTTTTCTTCCTAATTTCAATTTTTTTGACAGGTGTTATACCAGAGGAGATTGGGAATCTTCAAAACTTGGTGGAACTTGCTACTGAAAAGAGTAATATTAGTGGCACACTGCCCCCAAGTATTTTCAATTTGTCTTCCTTACAGATTTTGAGTCTGTGGCGCAATAACCTGAGTGGGAGCCTCTCAAGGAATATTGCAAATCTTACAATGCTAACATACTTGGAACTCAGGGAAAACGACTTCACAGGTGCGACCGCCTAGTATATATTCCTGGTTACGTAGATAATTAATTAATATTGTTAAGATTGTATTTAAATAATTATTTTTTAAATTATATTTTTTGGAAAAAGACAAATTTATTAAGTGCATCAGGAATGCCCCAGAAGGTACAAGGAACAATGAAAAAACAGTGGAGAGAAAATCCAAGAGCTATCTAAAACAGAGATTTGGATCACTCAATCATTCATTTAGAAAGTTCTAGCTATTTATCCCTTTCTTTACCTTTGACCAAAAAAATGACGAAATGAAATCTTCGTAAAAGTATCAAGATCTTCAATTTTTGAGCCCTTGAAAATTATATAATTTTGAATATATTACTAAATAAGAATTATTTATTTATTTTGAGACATTCTTGCGTGAGACCGTCTCACGATGAGACGAAGTGTAATTTAGGCATTGACGCTTTAACACTTTGGTAGGGGTGGGTGTTAATTCACTATTTTCTTTAGTTATTATCTATGTTGCATAGGTCTTGGGGCAATAAGATATGGGTACACGGATATAGATTTTCGGAAAATTTAGGATCTTGATACTACAAGAATACATTTGTTTATTTTTTTATTTTATTATATATAACACCTATAAAATATATAGAAATTAATTTTCAAAATTAATATATCAAATGTATGCAATTCACATAAAACTTAAACATTTTCAATAATTTAATGTAATTAAGTAAGAAAACACCAATTAAAATGACATCAACTCAATATATATAATTTATAATAAAGAATTCAATAAAAGCAAGGGCTATATTACATTACATAATAATGTTCAATTGAAATAACACATCTAGCACTTAATAATATGACCATTTAGAGTGTTTAATCTTAAAAATTTGCAAAAAGATTTTTTTTTTTTTCTAAAAAAATAATCGCCATTTAATTTTTCCCCTTTTGGACCGGATACGCGTATCCTAATTATTTTTTAAATTTTATTCATGGATTAAGCCCGTCTTGAATTGTATCCAATACCGTACTTTGGTATTTTTAAGAGTATCCGTGCATCATAGGTTATTATTATCTCACACTCACCCAACTTTTGAAAACTGAAACTATAGTTATAATCTGAAGTTATTATTATTAAGCAAAAAGTTTGTTTTTTTTACAATGGCAGGTGTTTTACCCACTGAAATTGGCCAACTTTACCAACTCGACTACTTAGGATTAAGTCTCAACACCTTCACTGGTTCTATTCCACCAGAGCTCTTTAACATCTCAACTTTACGAAATCTTGGGCTTGCTGGCAATGGTTTCTCAGGCGGCCTTCCGACCAATTTGTGCTACGCTTCACCCCTTCTAGAAGAACTTTACCTTTCTGATAACTACTTGAGTGGAGAAATACCCAACTCTATCTCTAACTGTGCTCATCTCACAACTCTCGAACTCAGTTATAACAGATTCACTGGTCTTGTTCCTCACTTTCTCGGAAACTTAAGTCTCCTTGAGTTTTTGCATCTCTCAAGCAACAATCTAAGGATCGAATCATCTTCGTCCGAATTGAGCTTCATTACTTCTTTCACAAACATTAGATCTTTGAGATATTTAGGAATTTTTGATAATCCTCTAGATGGTACCATTCCGTCGTCCATTGGGAATTTTTCTTCCTCACTGGAATATTTCCTTGCCTCCAATTGCAAAATTAAGGGTAGGATTCCGGTTGGTATAGGCAACTTAAGCAACTTGATCGCACTTTCATTATCCGAGAACAAGTTGTCTGGTAATACTCCTCTTACTCTCAAACACATGCATAAACTTCAAGAATTAGATTTACGTAGCAACAATCTAGAAGGTCCGGCAACAGAAGGTTTGTGTGACTTACACGATGTTGCTTTAATATATTTAAGCCGAAACCAATTATCAGGTCCGATTGTTGAATGTTTTGGAAATGTCACTTCTTTAAGAGAACTTTTTTTGGATTCAAACAAGCTGGATTCAAGCATACCGTCAAGCTTGTGGCGCCTCACGGATTTGTTGAAGCTAGAGTTATCCGAGAATTCCTTGAGTGGAACTTTACCTCCAGAGATGGGTAATTTAGTAGCAGCCATTCATATCAATTTGTCTATGAATCAGTTGTCTGGGTCTATTCCGAGCGCCATTGGGGGTTTACGGAATTTGGTTAATCTGTCTTTGGCGCATAACAAACTAGAAGGTTCTATTCCCGTGTCTCTGGGGAGCATGATCAGTTTGAGAACTCTGGATCTTTCTTGTAATAACCTTTCTGGTCCAATCCCAAAGTCGTTTGAGACACTTAAACACCTCGACTCCTTCAATGTCTCTTTCAATGCTCTAAATGGAGAAATTCCTACTGGTGGTCCATTCGGAAACTTCACTATGGAGTCATTTAAAGCGAATAAAGCGTTGTGTGGAATTCCTAGATTTCATGTCCCTCTTTGCCGTATTTTTTCCAATCACAAATCAAGGAGGAAGAAGGTGGAATTCGCTCTATTTAGTCTTGCTGGGGTGGTTGCGCTTGTCACCGTTGTCTCTTTGGCCTTTTTCTTTGTAAGCCGCAGAAGAAAAGGTAAAACAACTGGTGAAATTGATGATCAGTTGCATTCTGCTGTGCCAAAAAAGAATATCCTATTATGAAATCTTACAGTCAACTGAACAGTTCAATGAGAGTAATTTGCTAGGCGTTGGGAGTTTCGGTTCTGTATATAGAGGAGTTCTCAGAGATGGGAAGGTTATTGCTGTGAAGGTGTTCAATCTGCAAACTGAAGCTGCTTTCAGGAGTTTTGAAGTCGAATGTGAAGTACTACGTAACATTCGCACAAAAATTTGACCAAAGTCATAAGCAGTTGCTCCAACAAAAGATTTCAAGGCAATAATATTAGAATACATGCCCAATGGAAACCTTGAAAAATGGTTGTACTCCCACAATTATTGCTTGGATGTCATGCAAAGGTTGAACACAATGATTGATGTCGCATCTGCATTGGAATATCTTCACCATGGCTACTCAACACCTATCGTGCATTGCGATTTGAAGCCTAGTAATGTCTTACTAGACGAAGATATGGTTGCCCATGTATGTGATTTTGGGATAGCAAAACTGTTAGATGGAGGGGAGAGCATAGTGCAAACCAAAACCTTAGCAACACTTGGTTACATTGCTCCAGGTTATTAATCTTCTCACCTTTTATTTATACAATTGCATATCAAAAAAAATTTGTTCGCAAAGCGTATATTTGTATGACACATATGTTATGTTTGTGATTCAAGAATATGGTTTGGAAGGCCAAGTTTCTACGAGGTGTGATGTGTATAGCTATGGTGTGATGCTGATGGAAATCTTCACAAGAAAGAGACCAAGTGACGATATGTTTGGCGGAGATTTGAGCTTAAAGAATTGGGTCGAAAGCTTACTTCCACAATCACCACACGAGGTTATAGATTCCAACTTACTACATCGCGACCATCAACACTTGAACAAAGATCTGCAATGCATATCGTCCGTACTAGAGTTGGCTTTGAAGTGCTCGGCGGAATCCCCTAGGGACAGGATAGACATGAAAGAAGCTCTGTTGGCGCTGCACAAAATCAAACGACAATTTCGCCCATGAGACTTCAAACAGAGTGGTACGCCCCTGTAATTGCTCTGTTTCCATCAATGCTCAAATAAATTTTGTTACTACATCACATGTTATTATCGATGTTAACTAGGTTTCAACATTGGAGCATTCATCGAAAGCTATTCGAAAGGCTTCTACTTGCAGATATGGCTAAGGAAGCTGAATTATCTCAGCTGCAATCAATAATAAAATAAAAGATGAATTAATCGTGTAATATAACGATCAATTTTGTCTTATAATTTTGATTTCCCTGAACATTGCCTAATGTTTAATTGTAATCGAGTCGATCCTAGAAATTCTAGGGCCCGAGTCGATTTTAAAAATTCGCCCCTCATAATCTTTATATATATAAATTAAAAAATTATACAAATTGACTGTATTTCACAATTTAAAATGAATAATAATTGATGACATTTTAATATGAAATGAAGGATTTGCAAAGATTTTATTATGTGTAGGCAATAGATTTCATCGTTTCACATTAATTATTTGCCACTTTGAGGTTTTATAAAAATAAGATACATAAAATTTTGATAAAATTTTCTTCCAATAAAAATAAAAGAGAGGAGAGAGATTTTATGAAGAAAAATGTGTTTTCTATAATAAATTGATTTTTAGGGTAAAATTAATAATTGAGAATTGTGAGAATATAGCAAAAATGATACTCCTTTTCGAACTAGGAATGTCTTTTTTAGCATCGGAAAATTAGTATCGGATGTATTTACGGATACTAAATCTTATTCTTTAGTATCAATTCAATTGCTTATGATACTACTTTCATGGGTAATGAGTATTCGGTATCAAAAGTATATATTTTGATACCATTGATTTTATAGCATCTGTTATTTTTTGATACTAATGTCTTTTTGGTATTAGTAATTTATTTATTGATACTACTTAGTTTTGGCATCATATATTTTTTAGGATACTAATTATCTTTGGTATCAAAAAGTTATTTTCAAATACCATTAATTTTATTGTATGCATCATTTTTTTGATATTATTGTTATTTTGGTATTAGTAATTTATTTGTTGATACCACTTATTTTTAGCATCAAATATTTTTTTTTTGATACTAATTGCCATTGGTATCGGAAATTAAATTTTCGATACTATTAATTTTATAGCATTCATTGTTTTTTGGATACTATTGTAATTTTGGTATTAGTAATTTAGTTGTTGATACCACTTATTTTTAGCATTAAATATTTTATTTGATGCTAATTGCCATTGGTATCGAAAATTAAATTCTCGATACTATTAATTTTATAGCATCCATTGTATTTTGGATACTATTGTTATTTTGGTATTAGTAATTTAATTATTTGTTGATACAATAAGACAGCTTGATACACCCTTTTTTATAGCATCCACTGGACACCCAACAAGACAGCTTGTGCCTCTGCAACATTCAACTTAACTATATAGGTCAACTTAACTATATAGCCGGCCGGGCGGATTGAAGCTCCAAGAAGTCTCACCAATAACATGAAAACTTGACCAAAACCAATATTTCGAAAAAGGGAAAAGGGCGTTACATAGGATAAAATTCAATGGAAATTTTACATACAAATTTTCCTACCTAATTAAATATCAATTATTGTTTTAAAAAATTAAATATTAAATATAAATTTATTAATTTTGGTACAAATTAATTTGGTACACAATTTGATAAGCGCTAAGTCACATATGAATATGTGTGCACTTATCAAGTTCAGTTAAAGTTACTGTTACGTTTCAATCAAAGATTGATATCGTAATATCAATAATATCTAATTTTTTCAGAGAAATAATTATTAATCGAATAAAATAATGTGGGACACTTCTATGAAATAAAATAATTATTATATAGGAAAATTTGCCTCAAGTCTGTGTTACTATATATATATATATAAAAAGGAAAATATGTGTTACTATAAGAATAAATATATATTACTGCAAGAACAAGTAACACATATTCTCCCTTTTCAGTTAACATACTTGTCCTTATAGTAACACGTGTAAAATATTGAAAATTGTAAAATAATATATAAATATTAAAGTACTACTATAAAAAAAAAAAATTATTATTGTGAACAAAAACACAATTCACTCTATTTCATATTATTTTTCCTCTATATTTATCCGCTATTTAGTTGCCTAATTAAATTAAGATATGAATCAGGTCTATGCTATGAACTTAAATTATTTGACCTATTTTATTTATTTTCAATTCATTTTTCTAAACCACTATATTTAACCCGTATTATATACTGGGTAGGATCAAATGCAATGAATTAAAAAAAAAGAGTTTATAGCATGAATCAAATCTATACAAATTTTTGTATTAAATTAGCTAGGCCCACGCCCACCCAACCAATTGATCAGCATTAAATAAATAAAAAAATGATTATTCAATCTTGGCTGCCTAATTAAATTAACTAGGCCCACGACCACCTATCCAATTGATCAGCCATAAATAAAATAAAAAGATATTAGTGAATAATTTCGCCAGCTTGGAGATGTTTCCACTCCTATATAAGCAATCTGCTTCCTCTACCATTTCCCTCACCTCGATCACACCAATCTAAATTGAATTTCTGTTTCTCCATCTCTTTTCCAACTGCAACTATGTTTTCTTTTGGATCTTGGTTTGTTCCTAGTACTCCAATGAAGTAAGTATATTTATTGCTTTTCCAACCCTTCCAATTATCATCAACATTCTTAATATAAATAGTTTATACTATATATATATATATATTCAAGAATTTTACATAAAATATTACTCACTCTGTATTGGGATAACATGCACCGTTATTATCATCAACCCTCTTAATATAAATAGTTTACACTATTTATATATTTACATTCAAGAATTTTACATAAAATATTACTCACTCTGTATTGGAATAACATGCACCGTTATAAGTAGTCTGCTTCCACTACCTTTTCCCTCACCTCACCCACACTTCTAAATTAAATTCTGTTTCTCCATCTCTTTTCCAACTGCAACTATGTTTTTCTTCCGGCATTGTTATTGACGGAAAAGTTGTTTCAGTTTTTACTCCAATGAAGTAATTAATTATATTTTTTAGCTTATTGCTTTTCCAACTCTTCCAATTATCATCAACACTCTTAAATTATGGTTGAATTTTATGACTTTGAGGTTTTGTAAATTAATTGAATGTATTTTTTTTCTACAAATACAGATGGAAACATTCTTGAAAATCATCATTTTGAAGGAGAAAGGTGGGACCTACTGATCAGAAAATGTCATGGAAGGATTTTATCCCAATCACGACACCCATTCAAAAGCAGTCTTCATTAATTACCTTCTCCTAATTGTGTTTGTTTGAAGTGTGTTTTAATTTAATCATGGTATTTATTTTGTTGTTGTTGTTTGCAGTTGTGTTGTTGTATCAATAATAATTGGGGTTGCTACATGTATCCTCAAAAGTTTCAATAAAAAAAGTTTCTGTGTTTTTTCTACTCTAATTAACTATATATAGGTATTTATTTTCACCTGAAACTCTTATAAACATGCCTTTTACACTCGAGTAAAGTTTTTTATTTTTTTTTTGGAAATTAATGAGGGACAAACTAAAAAGAAAGGTGACCAAAATATAATAAATAGAAGGAAAAATTAATTTTTTATCCTGTAAGTTTGACCTATTTTGATTTTGATCCTAATAAATTTGGTTGTTTGATTTTCATTCTATAACTTTATAAAATTCAACTTTTTGGTCGTATGACCTGCTATGAAAAATTGGCCTTTCGGTAAATTTAGGCGTGGATTTTTTTATTTTTTTTTATTAATGTTAATTACACCTGTCGAAGATTGGAGAGAGAAAAGTTAATAATCTGAAGCCATAATACATCTCTAATTTGAAGCCCGCTCAGCCCGCAACACATCTCTAATTTGAAGCCCGCAGAATAACCCTCATCAGACGCTAGAAAATAGCCGCACCCAAAATCGCAGAACAACCTAATCAGACAAATGCGAACAGCCCAACCTAATTACACACTGGAAAATAGGCCGCAACTGCTAACCTTCATCCTGCGGCACTAATCGCGATTCAGAAAATTTTAACAGCCCCAAAAAACACATTACAAGAACCCACGAAGCGACACTGTTTCTGAGATTCAAGAATTTAATAAGTTTAGTATATAAGTTGGGGCAATAATTAAGTGGAAAATGCGGGTGTACAAATCTAGAGAAAAAAAAAGTTTGTTAGTCCCACAACTTTCCTCAGATTCGTTTTTGGTCCCAAAATATTTAACTATCTAATTTTGGTCCCATAACTATCCTGAATATCTAATTTTGGTCCCTTTTTTTCAAAAAATAGAAAATCTCGTTGTTTCACGCACAAGTCACGTGCCGGTTAAAATTGGGAGATGGTGTGGACGCTAACTGTTACGAAAATAATAATTGTTTCTATAACTTAGGAATAATTTCCATGCTCTTTCTAATTTTTTAAAAAATGAATATTTATTGTGACAGTCAGTGTCCACGTTAGCTACGAGTTTGGAAATCTCCAAATTTAATTGGAACGTGGCTTGCGCATGACCGAAAACGACAAAAGGTGAGAAAAAAAATATAGTGGGACCCTCAAGATAAGATAAAATATATTTAATATGGTTGTTTGGTATGATGAAAATAAAATGGTAGAAAACTTAATAAGTTGTTTGGTAAGAGAGATAATACATAATAAAACAGGGAAAATACTATTTTACCCTTCAATACTATTTTAAATTTGGTCTCCTTCAATATCAGTAGATGAAACCGGCGACGAGATGATAAATATGCATGGCGTCCCAATGAGGACACGTTAGGGTAACAGGCACGACGGGAAGCCGACGACAATCACGAATGGAGGACAAGAATTTCAGAGGTAACAGGAGGAAGGTAAAAGAGAGGGCAATTTTGACAAATATTAGGCCAACAAAACAACAAGAAAATATATCGGAGGATTTGATTAAGATTTATTCTATGAAGAGCTACAATATTTAGGAAGAAAAGGTTTCCTGACCGGTCTTTTTCTCGGGCAAGCCTGAAAATAAATATGTGCTATCAAACATTGTAAAAGAAGTGAAACCATTTTTTTCTTGGGCTTTTCAGCCCTACCAAACAGGGCCTTATACTACAAGAAAAAAGGATTTTAGCATCGGAATTTTTTTGATACTAAGGGTAAAATATTTGATACCCATCCAACATTTATACTCCCGATCCTAAAGACCTCATATCAGAAATAAAAATCTGATACTAAAGGATGGACTTTTTAGTATCAGAATGACATTTAGTATCGAATAATAGTATCAATTTTTTTGAAACAACATTATATTTATAGTATCTGAAATTTTTACCGATACTAAACATATGGTATCAATACATATTTTCTGATACTAATTAAAGGACCGAGCTTTTTGTATCAGAAAAGTATTTAGTATCAAATAATCGTATCAATATTTTTTTTGATACAAAATTGTATTTTAAGTATCTGAAATATATACAGATGCAAAACATATTGTATCAATACTGTTTTCTGATACTAAAAGGTCTATATCAACTTTAATTTCCAAACCCCCACAAATACCCCCACAAAAAAACTAAATTGAAAATTCTATAAACAAACTCACCATTCTTAAAGTGGGTATACAAATTACAGAGAAAAAAATTGTTAGCAGGGGCATCAAACATTGTGCACAGTTCAATTGAAAAAAAATGACAACATAGTACGGTGAGGGAATCACAACATAGTGCACCAATTGCTATAGGAGACGATCTCCAGTAAATGATACTGACAACAGTCATTGTGGAAGCATAGCATAATGGCCCCTTAAGTAGTTCCCTAACACCATGCAAATTATGTTACCATTAGGCATAAATATTACAAATTTCACAGAAGGAAGGGAAACAAACTGTGAACCTCGTGCATTTGTTCCCCAACCATACAAAATATTAGAAGCTTTCGTTGTTCCCCAACCTCATCTTTCGTTTATTCTTTCATCAAGTGCACTAAACTGATCACAAAAAACAAATTAAAGGGCCTTTATTCCTGTCTTGGAATTTTTCGCCTTTTATTTTTTATTAGAGCTGCAGCTCCATGATGAGAATCGCGATTTGGGAACAGATAAATTAAATCACCCTAAGCCTTGAGACTAGCTAGAGAATGAATATAAAATCGACGCCTTGGCTCAGGCCAGTATGAAAACGATTGGTTTTTGACAAAGTTGCCAAAGAAAAATTATTATTATTCATTCAAGAAAAAGAAGAAACACGTGTATGAGTATTTAACGAACAAAAAAAACTAACCCTAATCTAAAAGACTAACCCTCAAAAGCCCAAGAAAAAAAAACCGTTTCAAGTGTTTTATGGTGTTTGGTAAAAGCGCAATGATTTCTCACCAGACCGTGAAAATGTCGGGCAGAGGAAAGAAATCAGCCAAATCACTCTAGCTCTTCAGAAACGCCATCTCGACTTCCCCCTCGAATACATTTTCAGAATTTTTATCATGAATGCTTTTGTCAAAAATACCCTTCCTTCTTCTCTCTGTTCTTTTGTCAAAAATATCTTCGCCTGAAATTGTCTTCGTCTCGTTCCGCCGCCTGCAACTATTTTCGCCAGGGTTTGGCTCTTCTCGAGCTAGACTATAAAATTAACTATTAAACGTGGCTAATGAAATAAAACAAAAATAAACAAACTAAATGTTCTTGCATCTCTCAATTCTCACCAATTATTTCTTGTTTTCTTTATATTTTCTTCTTCCAAGGTTGTGAGGTTATATAGTGCTCCTAGAGGCATAAATCTGGCAAGAATAAAGACTCTCATTCATGGCCTCCTTGATATTTGCTCACATGGCCAATTCTTTGGCCATTAGTATTGAAGATGCAATGAATGGGGCAATATTTGTGCTTTCGATTTCTCGGTTGATTTTTCCTTTGTTTGCATGTTTACGTGGTTTTGGTCTACACACATCTTGCATCCAATTTGTTAATTTGTCTCCAGCTAAAAAGGACTCCAAAATAGCCCAAAATCCACAGCAAACACAAAATAACAATAATCGAGACCAAAATATAATAAGTCGAGCAAAAGTAAAATAATAGTAAATTAATAACCACAAAATGATTATAATTTAACACAATAATAACTCATTAAAATCGGCAAATCAATGTCTCAGGTTCCCAATGCTAGTGCACTAGGGAGTTTGATGTATGTTATGATATGTACTAGACCTGATCTTACACATGTTGTTAGTTTTGTTAGTAGGTTTATGGTTCAACCTGAAAACGAACATTTGGCAGGATGTGAAGTGGATATTTTGGTACCTTAGAGGTACTTCTAATGTCGGTCTCATATATGGAGGTGATATTAATTGTTTAATTTTAGGCTAATGTGATTCTAATTATGCACGAGATATTGGCAGTAGAAGGTCTATGATCGGTTATACTTTTACTCTTGGTGGTTCTGTTGTGAGTTGGAAGACAACTTTGCAGCCTACAGTTACTTTGTCTACTATAGGTGCAGAGTACATGGTCTTGACTGAAGCAGCCAAAGAGGGAACCTGGTTGAAAGGGTTGGTTAGTAATCTTGGTCTACATCATGATTATGCTGCTGTGTTTTGTGACAGTCTGAGTGCACTATGTTTAGCCAAGGATCAAGTTCATCATGAGAGAACAAAACATATTGATTTCAGGTATCACTTTATGAGAACTGAGAAGAGGGTTAAGCTGAAGAAAATTGGGACTGCTGATAACCCCGTTGAAGTTCACTAAGCCGATTCCAAATAATAAGTTCCACCACTGTTTGAACTTGTTAAATGTTACAAGTTGTAAGTTGCCCTATTTTGGGGGCAAATATGTATTCAAGGAGTTGCTCGTACGTCAGGCACTTTTATAGTGCATCGGGGTGGATTTTTGTTGGGATTTATTAAAATAAATGAGTTTTGTTTTGTCCCACATCGGATTGTGTCAAAAGTAAGAGAACTTCATAATCTTATTTAAAAATTTTTAATCTGTCCTACATCAGGTTGTGAGAAAAGTTAAAGAGCTTCCTAATGTTATTTAAGAAGCTTATAGGTTTTTTATACAAGTGCATCAGTCGGTTTTGATTTTGGGCTTATTTATTTAGGCCCAGTCGGTTATGGATTATTTATATTCTCTCGGTTAGGGATTATTTATATTCTCAATTGATTTGTATATTATTGTCGGTTATGAATAATATACGAAATTCTCTCTTTTGCCCGTAGATGTAGCTAACAAATTGTTAATGAACCACGTAAAATTTCGGTATCGATTTATTTATCGATTTTATATCTTTCTCGCATCAGTTAAAACATAAATATTTAATCAAATTATATTATGTGCATCATCATTATTTAATCAAATAATCAAATCAATTCATAAAAAATCCAATCACTGTACGATCATATATTACTTCACAAATTACACCATAAATATATAAATATTACAGTAGTGATATTTTATGAGCAACCGTCGGCGCCACATAATTAAAAAAAAGCCATCTGTCATGCAATATTACAACCGTTCCACTCCAACTTTTTGGTAAAGAAGAGAACAAAATTAGGGCTTGAACTTCATCATCAAAATCAATCTCAATCGAGCTCAATTGAGCTATGATCATATTGAACTCGTTGACATGGTTGGCTACCACAGTATCCTCTGCCATCCTCAGGTTGAATAACCTCCGCATCAGATGAACCTTGTTCGCTGCAGACGGTTTTTCATACATCTCAGTCAATATCTCCAGCATCTCCTTTGTGGTTTTAGCTTTCACAGTATGTAGGGCGACGTTCCTGGATAACGACATACGAGCCACACTCATCGCCTTCCTATCCAGCAACTTCCACTCATCGTCCTTCATATCTTAAGGCTGTTCACCCAACGGTTGATACAGATCTTTACCGTACATGTAATCCTCGATCTGCAATTTCCAGAATCCAAAATCCGTTCCATCAAACTTCTCAACAGACGATTTCCCTTCAGCCATCATAATTGCTCTCCACTGATCCCTTTAACCCGATGCTCTGATACCAGTTGTTAGGATTTAAAGCAAGCAACTATAGGAGAAAATAATGGAACAACGAATTAAGGAACAAACAATTTGGTTACCCACTTCATCAGGAATGACTACGTCTGGGGGCACTACCAAGCCAGGAGATTCACTATTTTCGTGTGTTTTTCGTACAAGAGGCAAATACAATGAGTCAAAAGTAATTAAACAAAGACTTGGGCCGAAGCCCTAATTACAAGCGCCGACATTGCGGAACCCGCCGACACAGGGGCTTTGGTCGAAGCGGTTTTGCTCGACCACTCCTCTTGCTCGAGCGCCTTTGTGCGGTCTGAATCTGAGGTGCTCGACGAGCAGATGTCTTTGACCACATGCTTGGTCGAAGCCTCCCATACTCTGCCTTCCCGATTTCACTCAGGCTCCAACAATCCCAACATATAAAAGTACTTGTCTAAGAAATGTCCTAAGTGACAGAGACATGGATCTCTAATCCATGTCCCAGCTGGGGAGTTAGGAGTCATGCATTCTCCTTGTCCCTTTGACAAGTGGGGAATTGATATTGTCGGAAAATTCCCAGTGACTTCAGGAGGGAGAGTTTTCCTGATTGTTGTTGTAGATTATTTTAGCAAGTGGGCTGAGGCAGTGACCGTTAATAAGATTGATGAAGCAGCCATTATCAGAATCCTCAAGAGGAATATTTGTTGATGATTTGGCATCCCCCTTTAATCTGGTGTACGGGTCATCTGCGGTGACCCTGGTCGAGGTTAAGATGAAAACTCATCGAATTTTGAACTACGATGAGGCTCAAAATTCAGAGTTGAGAAAAGAGAATTTAGACATGATAGTAGCTGAAGAGCAGGATATTGCTCGCCTTAAGAATGAGCATTATAAGAAACCATAGTTGCAGTTGGAAAAGAGATGGAGAAACATAAATTTAATTTAGATTAACGGTGCAAGTGTAGGTGAGGGAAATGGTAGATGAAGCAGATTGCTTATATGGGAGATGAGATGAGATGAGAAATTATTCATTATCTTTTATTTTATTTAGGGGAAATTGATTTTTTTATCATGTAAGTTTGATATATTTTGATTTTGGTCCTACTAACTTTGGCGGTTTGATTTTCGTCCTATAGCTTTGTAAAATTTGACTTTTTGGTCCTATGACCTGCTATCAAAGGTGGAATTTCAGTTAAATCTGACGTGAATTTTTTTATTTATTAAAGTTAATTACTCCTCGCCGAAAATTGGAGAGAGAAAAATTAATAATCTGAAGCCCGCAACACATCTCTAATTTGAAACCCGCACAATAACCATGGAAATAGCCACACCCAATATCACAGAACAACCTAACTACAGAACAACCTAATCAGACGTTGGACAATTGCCATGCACTACAGTATTATAAACATACAAACACAGTATTATTAATTTAATGTCCAGATTTTCCCATGGGCCTCTTTCACCCCTTTCTCTCAATTTAATTTTGGCCGACCCAATTATTTCCACATTTTTCAACATACAATACAGTTGGTCAAATTTTGGTTCCATTTTTGCTGAAAATTTGAAAATTTTGTCGTTTTCGGTCATGCTCAAGCCACGTTCCAATTAAATTTGGAGATTTCCAAACTCGTTGCTAACGTGGACACTGACTGTCACAATAAATATTCATTTTTTAAAAAATTAGAAAGAGCATGAAAATTATTCCTAAGTTGTAGAAACAATTATTTTTTTCGTAACAGTTAGCGTCCACACCATCTCTCAATTTTAACCGGCACGTGACTTGTGCGTAATTCTAACTTTACTCGAGTGAAAAAGGCATGTTTATCAGAGTTTCAAGTGAAAATAAATAACTATATATAGTTAATTAGAGTAGAAAAACACAGAAACTTTTTTATTGAAACTTTTGAGGATACATGTAGTAACCCCAATTATTATTGATACAACAACACAACTGCACACAACAACAAAAAAAAATAAATACCATGATTAAATTAAAACACACTTCAAACAAACACAATTAGGAGAAGGTAAATGAAGACTGCTTTTGAATGGATGTCGTGATTGGGATAAAATCCTTCCATGACATCTTCTGATCAGTAGGTCCCACCTTTCTCCTTCAAAATGATGATTTTCAAGAACGTTTCCATCTGTATGTGTAAAAAAAAATACGTTCAATTAATTTACAAAACCTCAAAGTCATAAAATTCAATAATAATTTAAGAGTGTTGATGATAATTGGAAGAGTTGGAAAAGCAATAAATATACTTACTTCATTGAAGGAAATGGAAGACCTGGAACAGTACCGCTAAAAGAAAACATAGTTGCAGTTGGAAAAGAGATGGAGAAACAGAAATTCAATTTAGATTGGTGTGATCGAGGTGAGGGAAATGGTAGAGGAAGCAGATTGCTTATATAGGAGTGGAAACATCTCCAAGCTGGCGAAATTATTCACTAATATCTTTTTTTTTTATTTATGGCTGATCAATTGGATAGGTGGTCGTGGGCCTAGTTAAATTAATTAGGCAGCCAAGATTGAATAATTATTTTTTTATTTATTTAATGCTGATCAACCAATGGGTGGGCGTGGGCCTAACTAATTTAATATAAAAATTTATATAGATCTGGTTAATGCTATAAAATTTTTTTTTTAATTCATTGCATTTGATCCTACCCAAGATATAATACGGGTTAAATGTAGTGGTTTAGAAAAATGAGTTGAAAATAAATAAAATAGGTCAAATAATTTAAGTTCATAGCATAGACCTGATTCATATCTTAATTTAATTAGGCAACTAACATTATTGTTTATGGTTGATTAGTTGGAGTAGCGGATAAAAATAGAGGAAAAATAATATGAAATAGAGAGAATTGTGCTTTTGTTCATACAATAATACTTTTTTTTTTTATAGTAGTACTTTAATATTTATATATTATTTTACAATTTTCAACTGAAAATGGAGAATATGTGTTACTTGTTCTTGCAAAGAATACATATTTGTTCTTATAGTAACACATATTTTTCCTTTATATATATATATATATATATATATATATATAAAAAGTAACACAGATTTGAGACAAATTTTTCTATATAATAATTATTTTATTTAAGAGAAGTGTCCCACATTATTTTATTCGATTAATAATTATTTCTCTCTAAAAATATACATTATATGGTGGCGTGGATCACGGCAAAAAATTGCTACTACCCATGCATAAAAATCAATAACAAAGTCTTGTACTATATCATGTGCACCATGTAATTCATATGTATTTTTTAAACGCGTGCAATTTGTTTTTAATTAAAACATTCAATTTGTTTTGCACTTAACAAGTTGAATGTTTCAAAATAATCAAATTGAACGTTTTTAGTGAATGAGTTGTTATGCGTTTCAAAAATATAATGCACTTTAATAATTTTAATCAAAATATATAATGCACATGCAGGGCGTCTCCATTAGTAGTATGAATAATAGTAGGAAATGTAATTTTGTGCATCTTTCTCATCTTACAAGCATCACAAAATACATCTGAAGGAGTAAATATTCAATTCATTCAACACTCTATACAAGGTAGCTGAACAAGGATGGCCTAACCTCTTATGCCATAACGCACTCTTATTCACATGATTAGTAACTACTTTTTTTATACTTAAAAAAAATTAAGAATTGCTTATGGCTATTAAATTTGTAACAAAAATAATTATGTCTTTAAATGATGAAGATTGCCTACCATTTACTTATGGATTTTAAAATTTTGAATAGGTAAATAAATTGCCTCTTTAATTTACCTACATACTTTAGAAATCATAATAGGTAAGTAAATTACCTTATTTATCAAAGTGTCTACACTTTTGTAATTTTTGTAGACAAACTTATTTGCCTATGTAAATTACAAATGTGTAGGCACACTTTTTGCTAAATAATTAATTTTTTTGAATTATTAGGATTTCTAAAATTCATAGGTAATTTTCACTATTTAAGAACAAAATTACTTTTGTCGCAAATTCCCTAGTTATATTGACAAATTCCATAGGCAATTCTTTATTTTCTTATAGTGTATTAACAAAATGAGTTGGAATCACAAATAGTCTCATAATTTTGGCCTCAAATAGACTCAAATTCCATAACTTTTTTTTTTGTCGATTTAGTCTCAATATTTTTCATAATGTCCAATTTAAGTCTTAAGTTAAATCGAAAAAAATTCAAACCTATAAAGTTTACCGATTGAATTTGGGAATTTATTCATGGTGTCTCTAGATCGCCACATGTAATTTTATTTATTTTTAAACTGAATTACGGGGTCATAGAATCAAATCAATTCTTTTTAACTCTATGACTTGTAATTGTATGTGTAAAAAAAAATATTATATGTGGCGATCGATCCACACCCGCACTTTAAAGCCCTAAATTCAATCGATTTAAAGGTCATAGTTTTTTAATTTTTTAATGGACTTTGGGAACTTAAACCGACATTGTCAAAGATACTAGGACTAAATCGGCGATAAAAAAATATGAGATCAATCTATTTGAAGTGAAAGTTATGAAATCATTTGTTAAATAAACTCTATTATCACTAACAACAATAAATAGTAGTGTCGATTACTACCAACTACAATTTCCTACTACTATATCTAAAAACTACAAACACTATTTAGAAGGTTACTTCTAACTACAAAGAGACTATAATGCCCTTTCTTATATTTTTTGAATCCTTTAAATATTTTGAATCACATTCCCCCCCAACCTCTTCCTATTTTTTGAGCCCCCTTTTCGGGCCTTCGCTTTTCGGGCCTCTCTTTTTCGGGCTCTTTGCTTTTTGGGCAATTCATTTTACGGGTCTATCTTTTTCGGGCCCTTCACTTTTCGGGCCTCTCTTTTTTGAGCTCTTCACTTTTCGGGCCCTTCACTTTTTCGTGCCTCTACGTTCTTGCTTCGAAAAAAAAAAAAATATGAACATGTTCATTCAATTTTTGAACAAAATACAATATATTTATGAACATAATTTCAATTAAAATCCAAATATCAATCAAACTAATATACCTAATTAATATATATTAACATATTAATAGAGTTCCAAAATAATCGTGAATCAACAAACCGTAAAAAAAGTTTAAAACAAACAAAAAGAACTGAACATGTTCAGTTCAATTTCTCTAACGAAAATAACATATATTTACAAGATAAAAAAAAGAACATGTTCAGGAAAAAACTGAACATATTCAGGAAAAACTATTCGTTTTTCAAACCTATTCAAAATTAAAAAGCATCCAGAAAATTAAACAATACACATTCAAACCAAATCTAAATCCACATTCAACTCAAACAAAAAAACCACATTCAAACTAAAACCACATTTAATAATCCACATTCAAACCAAAACAAAATCCACATTTCAAAACCAACCCCACAATTAAAAAATAAAGCAATTAAGAAAGCACATAACCTCATTCCACAATCAACATCAAGTCAACCACACCAAAAACACAGTATTTCGAATTCAAAAAATTCAAACTACACTACTAAAAATAAATACCCAAAATCACATAAATCAACAACACACACAACATCCAAGCACAAATACCAACACTATAACTCAAATCCACAAACGAATATGAATGTCCACTTTATTTTCAAAATGCAGTTCTTTTTCCTATCTTCACCTTCATCTGCGTCTTCAAAGGAACGTTGTCGCCGTCTCGCCACTTTCCACAGCTGAAAACACCATTGCCAATTGCAACAAAGAGTTGGGGGGGAGAGGGAGGGAGGGAGAGGGGGGGGGGGGAGAGAGAGAGAGAGAGAGAGAGAGAGAGAGATAATCATCTTTTCTATTTTCATATCCGGGATTTGTTTTTTTCGAAATTCGACAAACTTGTCCTTCACCTCCGTACCATCTCTCTCGTGCTTGGCCATTTTTTTTTTCATTTTTCCTTTCATAAGTTCCTCGCTACTTGTTGGGGTAATCACCGTGAATCGAGTGCACCACAACTCTCTAGGCACCCATATCAATCAACATTTGAATTCCTCGAACCAACGCCTCATACTACTCGGCTTTTATTTTTGAGGCTTTAAACTCAAATTTTACAGCAAACTGTAATTCCTCTCCTTCAGGGGGTATGATCTTTCTTGCATTTTAGGTCCATTGTTGCATACCCAATGCACAATTGTGATAGATTTAGGCGAAATACCTTCTCGATCATGACAGGGAACCCTAGCGAAAGAAAAATTGTGTTCCTCTCCTCAATATATTGATCAAAGATGGAGGTTCTCAGATTTCCATTGCTTCCATAATCTCATTCTAGTAAAGTAACAACCTATATACATTTCATTGCATTCATAGCTAAGTGTAGCATTTTTGGATTAGATTAATGAATTGATGGACCTCTTTTTAGTATGAAGAAAAGAGGCACACTTATGAATGCAGACATTGTTATTTCCTGTCATTTTTTTCATTTTTTTGTTTCAAATCTAAAGAGAGTGTTCGAATAAGGTTTTCAAAAAAAAAAAAAGATGTTCGAATATTTAGAAGACGGATGCTCTTCTTCATGCTCGTGTTTGACGTGTCATATATATGAATACACTTTCATTTATGACAAACACTTGGGTGCACTAGTTGCACCATGCAACTGATACACCATTAATATTGTTCAACGAAAACAATTAACAATTTTCAAAGCAAACACACTAAAAAAGGAGGTGATTTACGACGGTTTTAGCGACGAGAAAAAACCGCCGCCACAGATGTAGCGGCGGTTTCAACGACGGTTTTCATCGACAGCTTGGAGAAACGAGGGTCGCTAGACTTTAGCGACGTTTATTGTGATACCGTCGCTAAATAGCGACGGTAAATAACCGTCTCTACTTAATGACGGTTTTGGCGACGGTTTTTACGGGTCCTAACCGGTCAATTACCATCGCTAAAGTCATCGACAAGCAACGACGGTATAGCGACGGTATATTACCGCTGCTATTAATGATCAAAAAAATTCGTCTCTATAACCGCCGAAAACTAGTGACGGAATAGCGATGGGTAATTTCCGTCGCTATTAGCAACCATAGATTTCGTCGCTAAAGCCGTTGATAAATCGTGAATTTTTGAGAAAAAAAAGGGCTATCAATGGTTCAACCCCGGTTCGATGGGCCCGAAATGCCCACCAAACCACCGAGCCACGAACCATCTTGAACCAAATCACCAAACAACTCATGTATAAGCACCATGCCTCCCAATTAAATGAGACAACTATTTGCTCCCATGGGGGACCGAACACGGGACCTTACGCGTCTGAGTGGGGATCAATTCCGCTCGGGCACTTGCTTTCTTAATTTTACTAAATGAAATTAATTCTATATGTCCTAGAATTTTTTATTTTTTTTTACAATTTCTTTAAAAATTCTTTATTTTAATTATCTTTTTTATTAATTCAATAATTTTTTTATATAATTTTTTTTATGTAAATAAATTTTTAAATCAAATTATAATATATTAATCTATAAACAAGTTATATTTTTCTATTTAAACAAGTTATACTTTTCTATCTAAACAAGTTATATTTTTCTATTTAAACAAGTTATACTTTTCTATTTAATCAAGTAATACTTTTCTATCTAAACGAGTAATACTTTTCTATCTAAACGAGTTATACTTTTCTATTTAATCAAGTAATACTTTTCTATCTAAACAAGTTATACCTTTCTATTTAAACAAGTTATGTTTTTCTATCTAAACAAGTTATACTTTTCTATTTAATCAAGTAATACTTTTCTTTAAACAAGTTGTACTTTTCTATCTAAACAAGTTATACTTTTCTATCTAAATAAGTTATATTTTTCTGTTTAAACAAGTTATACTTTTCCATTTAATCAAGTAATAATTTTCTATTTAATCAAGTAATACTTTTCTATCTAAAGAAGTTATAATTTTCTATTTAATCAAGTAATACTTTTCTATCTAATCAAGTTATACTTTTCTCTTTAATCAAGTAATACATTTCTATCTAAACAAGTTATACTTTTCTACTTAAGCAAGTTATACTTTTCTATTTAAACAAGTTATACTTTTCTATCTAAACAAGTTATACTTTTCTATTTAATCAAGTAATACTTATCTATCTAAACAAGTTACACTTTTCTATCTAAACAAGTTATACTTTTCTTTAAACAAGTTATACTTTTCTATCTAAACAAGTTATACTTTTCTATTTAATCAAGTATACTTTTCTTTAAAACAAGTTATACTTTTCTATTTAAACAAGTTATACTTTTCTATTTAATCAAGTAATACTTTTCTTTAAACAAGTTATACTTTTCTATCTAAACAAGTTATACTTTTTTATTTAAATAAGTTATACTTTTCTATCTAAACAAGTTATACTTTTCTATTTAATCAAGTAATACTTTTCTATTTAATCAAGTAATACTTTTCTATCTAAACAAGTTATACTTTTCTATTTAATCAAGTAATAATTTTCTATCTAATCAAGTTATACTTTTCTATTTAATCAAGTAATACTATTCTATCTAAACAAGTTATACTTTTCTATTTAAACAAGTTATACTTTTCTTTAAACAAGTTATACTTTCTATCTAAACAAGTTATACTTTTCAATTTAATCAAGTAATACTTTTCTTTAAACAAATTATACTTGTTTAATTATACGTATATTATTTCTATACACCAAATACACTTTACATCATTTAATATTATTATTTTCCTCCACCAAACCCACTTTATCCACTTTACACCATTTAATACTATTATCTCCTACTTTTTCTTAATCTTCGTGTCTACAGTAACCGGATAATAAAAAATAGGACGGAAGGAGTAATAATAATTATCAATTGAATAAAATATTAGTCATGGCTATTTTCAAAAGATTTAAAATAAGAAAACAAAAATTAATATAATACTCCTACAATAAATCATCGCAAGTCAAATCTATAATATTTTCAAATCTTTCAAATATCTTGAGATATTCTTAAATATATCTAATAATATGCATTTGTCAGAGAAATAATTATTAATTGAATAAAATAATAGGTTGGCTTCCTATATTAATTAGGCTCAACTATCCAATTGATAAGTCATAAATAAAATAACAAGATAATGAATAATTTTTCCAGCCTGGAGATGGTTCCTCGCTCCCCTATATAAGGAGTGTGTATTTGCAATGCCATCTTTTTAATCTACTTGTTACACAATAATTATTATAGTTTTTGTTATATTTTTTAAATTTACATAACATGTACATCTATTAAAGGTTTCAAACATGTGCATAACATCGTAACATAACCATTTAACATATTTAAGAAATAAACTTTTTATAAAAATATTTCACGGATCTAGAATTCATAAAATATATATATGGAGTGTTATGTATATGCATATATATGCATTGTCATTGTTATACATAAAGGTTATCGTTATTATGTTTATACATTATCACTTATTTAAAAACATATATAAAACTTATTTTAAATAATGATAGTACATAAAGATTAAGATTAAATGCTGCAACTTAAAAGAACAATTAAAATTATGCAAGAATTAAAATTATGCTACAACTTAAATTAAAATTAAAAAAGAAACAAACATGTGACCAAAATTGGACAAACGCATAATAGTTATGGAACCAAAATTGGACAAATAACAATTTGGACACACGTCACGATCGGGGATCCCCAATTTTTGAACAAAAACGCACGCGTCGTTTTTCATTTTTCCGGCGAAAATGGGACCAAAATTGGACAAACACAATAGTTATGGGACCAAAATTGATAGTTAAATTTTTTGGGACAAAAAAAAAAAGATTACAGGTAAGTTATCGAACCAAAAAACTTTTTTTCTCGGATTTAGGTGTGTTGGGGGAGTCATGATTTCGAAATCTTATGGATTTGAAAGTTTTGATGAATAGTAAAATATATGTGTTTGTTTTGAAATTTTGATAGGGTGGGATTTTACTTTAGGTCAAATAAAATTTAATAATATTGATGTAATATTATTATATTGTGTTGAGAGTGAGAAAAGTAGTGATGTGATTGTATTGAATTTTGTGGAAAATAGGGGTGTAGGTGTACTTTATAGGAGATGTTTTTTAGTCTAATTTTAAATCTCAAACTATAATGAGACGTAATTTTTAAAGTTCCAAGTATATCCGGGTGAGTCCCGAAACAAATATATCCTAAATTATTTCTCCGACAAATATGGATGGCATCAAACTAACTCATCACGTGCCCAAGTATAAAAATCAATTTTTTTCTGCACCAGTACTCAACTCACATTTAATTAGTTACTATTCCAAGATAATAATTTAAGTAATTTGCATCTTGGCCTCCAAAAATATTGATTTGCAACTTGTCAGAAGAATAATACAATTTTATTATAAAACAAAAAGTTGTATTTAAGTGGTATTTGCATACGTTTCTTTGTTTTTATAACTCGATATTAAGCCCAAGAATCGATTAATTCGGGGGACCAAGAACCACTATCCACTAATAAGGTCTTTATCTGAAAAATTAATAACACGTTGGGAGTTCCGAAGCTGAGACCTAGAGAGAAGCACACACCTTAATTACAAGCCTAAAGGCAACTTCTGTGGGTTTGTTTGTATATGTATTTGTTTGGATTTGAAATTTGTCGATGAATTTGATGAATAAGAAAAAATGTATACTTGAATTTTGTATATATTTGAGATAACATATTTAGATATTTTAGGATTTAACAAGGTAAAATTTAAAATATTAATTGATAAATGATTAATTGTGTATTTAAATGTTGTGTAACGTAGGTAGGAGATTATGTACAACACCATGTTTTCTTTTTCGGCTTATTTGTCCTGGGGTTATCTCCTCCTCCAATGAAGTAATTATATTATGGACAATTTTTGGTATGTTCATTAAAAGAAAAAATGGCTATTCATTGTGTATCAACTTAATAATTGGCACAATATTTGGTATGTTTAGATTCCTAGTAACGCATTTGGGAGTGCAAGTGAATGTGTCGTTTTTCGTATATGTATGCTTATGCAAATATAAAGTATATATGCGAACTTTTGGAAGAAACATGTGCAACAACACATCTTTTTTTTATTACACATGTGCAATGTGTAATGAGATTTTACACGAATTTATTCTTATGACGTATAATCCTCATAAAAAATTAAAAATAAGTCCAATATTACAGGATTGAAATTAGGATCCGTATAAATTACAGGCTATAATTTTTCTTGTGCAAACTTGGGTTGCATGTATTAGTGGTTCGATTAATTGCATATGCAAATGTAAAGTACCTATGACAAATTTGAAGAAACATGTGCAACATCACATCTTTTCAAAAAGAAAAAGAATTTGAAAAGCATGTGTGCAAAATTACAATCAAGTTTTTAAAAAGATGCATTATACAAGGAATTTTATCTTACGTGTATGAAAGTTTTTATAAATATTTTTTCAAATTTACACTTAAAAATAATAATTAAACAACAATTCCACACCTATAACTTGTTCTTCCGGAAAATTTAAGAATAAGTCCGATAAATTAAGGTGATTACAGTTTTAGTTATATAATATATATTTTTAAAAGGTCCCAGAACGTGTCATTTTAAATCCTTTTTTGTGCTATTTTATCAAAAAATTACATCAATATCATAACGGGGAAAGTTAATGGATAGAAATTAGAAATAATATAAATTACATGACTGTAATTTTTTGGTGCAATCTTTGGGTTGCACGTATTAGTGGTTCAATAAAATACACATGCAAATGTAAAGTGCATATAGAAAAATTGAAGAAACATGTGCAACATCACATCTTTTCAAAAAACATTTAAAAAAGCATGTGTCAAATTACATTCATGATTCTAAAAAAGATGCTTCATACACGGATTTTATTTTACATGTGTGAAAATTTTCATAAACACTTATTCAAATATACACTTAAAAAAAAAGTCCACACCTATAACTTGTTCTTTCAGGAAAATTTAAACGTGTCATCGAAATCATAATGTGAAAAGTTATAAGACCAAATTAGGATCAATACAAATTTCAGGGCTATAATTTTTTTTAGTGCAAGTTTGGGTTGCACGTATTAGTGGTTCGATGAATTGCACATGCAAATGTAAAGCACCTATAGCAAATTTGAAGAAACATGTGCAACATTACATCTTTTAAAGAGAACCACTAAACACACCCCATAATCCTCCATTCACACCCCATAATATTTAAGACTAAAATATGCATACAAAGAATGACTATAATGCCCTCATATGAATAGATATAAGATTAGATTTTATTTACATAAGTAATCTATAAATCATAAAAGCTAAAACATTTATTTCTTGGAATTTACGCCCATAAACCTTTTATCTTTTTTATTCAATTTCAGTCATCATAGTCATGGAACGTGAAAGTTCAAACGAGCACATTAATGTAAGTGTTTTTAAGTTTTTTTTCCTATTTTTTTATCGATTTTTATGCAAAAACTTTGGTATTTTTATGATTTAATCGCGCCACTTTGAGATTACTTACGGCATAAATTGCCGTGCAAAAATAAAAAAAAAAAAAAAATTGGTAGTGGTCGGTCCAAGGGGCCGAACGGTAATGAATTCGTGCATGATTAGTCTGACGAACACCAGTGAGTTTGTACATAACCTTACGGCCGAACACACGTGAATTTGTATGAATTTGTTACCTTTGAATGGTCGATTTCCAGCCATTGTTCATGAGTTCACCTTCGATTTTGTTCCATGAGAAACAAAACGGAAGACCTTTTTTTTTTCTTTTTTTTTTCGCACGCACACTGCTGTTGGAAAGGGGAAGAAGTGATTTTATTTTTTGGGGAGAAGGGCATAATGGTATTAATTTGGGGTGGGTTTAGTAATACATGCAAATTAATTTTAAATTTTTAATGGGGTGAGTTTAGTAGGTGGGGTGTGAATGGAGGATTATGGGATGTGTTTAGTGGCTCTCTCTTTTTTAAAAAAAATCTTGAAAAACATGTGTGCAAAAAAAAAAAAAGTTTTAATTGAAAAGCATGTGTGCAAAATTACAATCATGTTTTTAAAAAAGATGCTCCATACACGTATTTTTTATCTTAAATGTGTGAAAAAATTTATAAATATTTTTCCAAATTTACACTTAAAAAAATAATTAAACAACAACTCCACACCTATAACTTGTTCTTCAGGAAATTTAAGAATAAGTCCGATAAATTAGGGTGATTACAGTTTTAGTTCTATTATATATATTTTTAAAAGGTCCTGAACGTGTCATTTTAAGTCCTTTTTTGCGCCATTTCATCAAAAAAATTCAACAATATCATAACATGGAAAGTTAATGGACAGGAATTAGAAACAATATAAATGATGGGACTATAATTTTTTGGTGCAATCTTTGGGTTGCACGCATTAGTGGTTCGATAAAATACACAGAAAAATTGAAGAAAAACATGTGCAACATCACATCTTTTCAAGAAACATTTAAAAAAGCATGTGTGTCAATTTTTTGGTGCAAAATTGGGTTGCACGTATTAGTGGTTCGATGAATTGCACATGCAAATGTAAAGCACCTATAGCAAATTCGGAGAAATATTTGCAACATCACATCTTTTAAAAAAAAATCTGAAAATTCGGAGAATTGCACATGCAAATGTAAAGAACTCCCGATTTCCGATTGAGTTGATTCTTTTCTCGTTGGAATCCTCTTTTCAACGAGCTTCATATGATTCAACCCTCTTCTCCAATACCCTTCTAAATCAAAACAGTTTTTTTGCTTCAATTCTTGCTCGTTTTCATCCGTTTTCTACAAAATCAACATGCCACACCCTTTCTCATCTCAAGTGCAAGTAAGTCAAATTATTGTAGAAAAATGCATGAAATCCTATCAAATTTGAGCAATTAAACACAAGAATTTCAAGCAATTCTCACACCAATCACATGTTAAATTTATATTTAAAGAAAAAGGTCCCCATCGTTTCATTTTAAGCCCTTTTTACCTTCTTCCTCCCAGACCGTGCTTGGAAACAGCACGACAAAGTGGGACATCAAACCTTGAAATTCCACATACTGCCTCGTTAGCTTTAAAAGATTCCATAGTGAAATTTTCGAAAGGACCACCCATGGGAATTTCCCCGCTTAAGGCATTGAAATAGACATTAAAGTAGTCGTGGTACTGAAGCTTCTCCATGGACTTTGGGATCGAGCCAGAGAGGTTATTGTAAGAGAGAAGTCTAGAGTCACCAAACTGATCATGCTCCCCACGGACACAAGAATGGAACCTTCCAATCTATTATGCGCCAAAGACAAATTTACCAAATTCCGTAAATTCCCAATCATGTTTGGGATAGACCCAGACAACTGATTCATTGACAAATTGATATGAATTGCTGCTACTAAATTACCCATCTCCGGAGGTAAAGTTCCACTCAATGAATTCTCGGATAACTCTAGCTTCAACAAATCCGTGAGGTGCCACAAGCTTGTCGGTATGCTTGAACTCAAAATATTTGAACCTAGGAAAACTTCTCTTAACGAAGAAGCGTTCCTAAAACAATCAGAATCGGACCTGATAATTGATTTCGGCTTAAACGTATATAAGTAAGGCTATGTAAATTGCATAGGAATTCCGGAATGAGACCTCTAAGTCTGTTGTTTCCAAGACCTAATCCCTGAAGCTTATGCACATTTTTGAAAGTACGAGGAATATTACCAGAAAACTCATTGTTCTCTAATAAAAGTGTGACCAAGTTAGTTAAATTGCCAATATCAGCAGGAATACCACCCTTGATTTTGCAATTGGAGGCGTCGAAATATTGCAATGAGGAAGATAAACTCCCAATGGAAGATGGGAGGACGCCGTCTATAGGAGTGTCACTAAATGAAAACACGGTTAAAGACGTGCAATTTGTCAATGAAGTAATGAAGCTCAATTTTGAAGAACTCGTAAAATTGTTGCCATCAAGTCGGAGGCGTTGAAGGAGTGTTAGGTGGCCGAGAGAGTGAGGTATAAAACCGGTGAATTTGTTAGCAGCAAGTCCGAGGGCTATAATATTTGAACAGTTAGAGATAGAGCAGCGGCATGTTTGCACATATTGGTTGGAAGAGTTCCTGATAGACCAATTCCATTAAGTGTAACAGATACAAGAGCTGAAATGTTAAAGAGCTCCGGCGGGAATTGAACCGCTGAAAGGGTTACGGTCTAATCTCAATACCTCTAGTTGGTGAAGTTGGCCAATTTCTCTAGGTACAACACCTGCCAAGATTGAAAAGAAAAAAAAAAGTTATGTAAACACAAACATTCGCATATGAATAATAATGGAGTTTAAACCATAAATGATTCCATAAATTTGGCTTTAAATAGATTGAGTCACGATCTTTTTTATCGTCGATTTAGTTTCAATATCTTTGACAATGTCCAATCTTAGTCCCAAGTCCACCGAAAAATTCAAAAGTACGCCGACTGAATTTAGGGCTTTTCGGCCGCGAGTGTGACTGAACTTATAAATGTAATTTTATTTTTTTTCACTTGAAATTACATTTCATAGAATTTAAAAGAAAAAAAATAAGTTGATTTGATTCTATGACTTGTAATTCCAAGTTTAAAAGTTAAAAAGTTGAATTTTCCGACGGAATTCTGACTAAAATTGAACATTGCTAAAAATATTGAGACTAAATTGACAACAAAAAAAATTATGAAACATAATCAATTTAAAGCCAAAGTTATGGTAACATTTGTTTATTCTCAACTCAATAATAATGTAATGAAAATCTTCCAAACTTTTGCACAAGGAATCACAGTTTAACTAGTCCAATATTTTATTCACTCAATCGCACCTGTTAACTGGTTGTCAAAGAGATACAAGTCCATAAGCGATGTAAGATTCCAAATATTCGTTGGTATTGTCCCAGTAATCTGATTTCTTTCAATACCAAATGATAACAAGTTATGAAGATTTCCAATCTCTTCTGGTATGACCCCTGTTAAAAAAACAAACAAAAAAGTTAAAAGATATATTAAAATTTTGATAGTGAAATTCTTTCATTATAGTTTCTCTAGCTAAAAATTTCAGTGTCAGAAAATGATTTTTAATGACCTGATACTACTGGGGCCTATTTGACTCAACTTATAAGCTCCTTAAAATAGCTTATAAGCTATTTAGGAGCTTATAAATTATGTGAATTTGTTTGGCAAAAAAAGGTGTTTATCCAATTATAAGATATTAAAATAAGTTCTTTATACATTACAAAACAGACGGGTAATTACGACGGTTTTTAGCGATAGTTACCAGATCCGTCACAATTTGTGACGGATTTTGCGACTGTTCTGGTCAAAATGCCAAAGTCACTGAGTTTAGCGACTGTATTGTCAACCGTTGCTATATGTGACGGTTTAAACAAATTGTCGCAATTAGCGACGGTTTTTTCTACGGTCCTCACTAACTGGGTCAAATTGTGATGGTTAGAACAGTCGCTAAAACTGACCCAGAGCACAAAGTGCCTAGTCGCTTGGGCCACCGCCCAAACTGTTTTTTAGCGACGATTTTTTGAATTTTCAACGATTAAGAACTGTCACTATTAGCGACAGTTTTGAAAAGTCGCTAATTAAATTCGTATTATATACATGCCAGCTGAATCATTTGCAGCGGTTTTTTCGCAAATAGCGGTTTTTTTTAATTTTTAACTGTTTATTTTTCATTTTGTGCACATGTATATCCACATATTATTGTTGTTTATATAATTTGCATGTTCGTACGTATATGCATATAATTTTATGTTAATTTTCATTTGTTTTAGTTAATAGATTGAGGTTTAGGAAAGTTTTAATTTGATGTAATTTATTTTTAATTGATGAATAGATTGAAATTTATGAATTTGTTAGATATATTATGTTTTAATTTAATAAATTGATTGACTTAATTAATTATGATAGTTAATTAACTTTGTTAGATGTTAGAATTGTTAGATTGTTGGTTGACTAGGAGATGAGTTTGACACAATTCAGTCGAGACTTTATCAAAATTTATTTATTTTTATTTAATTAATTTAATTAATTAATTGATTTATTGAAGTATGTTTAGGAATTTTTAGAAATATGTTACGATTTAGAAATATATGTTAGAATTGTTAGATTGTTGATTAACTAGGAGATGAGTTTGACACAATTCAGTCTAGACTCTGTCAAAAATTATTTATTTAATTAATTAATTGATTTACTGAAGTATGTTTAGGAATTTTTAAGATATATATTATGATTTAGAAATATATGTTAAAATTGTTAGATTGTTGGTTGACTAGGAAATGAGTTTGCATAATTCAGTATTGACTTTATTGAAATTTATTTATTTAATTAATTTAATTAATTAATTGATTTACTGAAATATGTTTATAACTTTTTTAGATATATATTATTCCCTTCGTCATGTTTTAAATTGTCCATTCATTGTTTGACTTGTGTTTTAGCGAGCGAGTTATTTTTTAGTATATGAAATGATAAAGTGACTTATAAGAAGGTGTAAGATAGATGAGGGGTGGGACTATCATTCCCCACCTTAAAAATCTCTTTATCATTTCAAATACTAATAAACAACTCGCTCGGAGGCGGTGGGTTGTAGGATTTAGAAATATATGTTAGAATTGTTAGACTGTTGGTTGACTTGGAAACTAGGTTGCACGGATACGGGTACGATACGGTGCGGGTACTAGAATACGGATTATTAAAAATAATTGGGTAAGATACGGCCTGGGTACGATTATAATTTTTTAAATTATTTTATATTTTTATTGTATATATAAATATTTTTATAATAAAAAAAAATATGTGTCTTTCTAATCTATGCAATTTTTTAACAACTAAACAAATATAAAATCAAAATGAGATGAACAACATAATAAAATATGTGAACGACTAACAGTTTGACTGTAGTGTGACCGTGTGAGCAATAGAGAGTCAATATTTTTTTTACTATTTATGAGTTAATTTGGGTTAATTTAATATAAAATAAATTTATTTCAAGGCAAAAAATAAAATAAATTGTACAAATTGGACCCCACGTGTACCCTATTCGTGTCCGACACGCCGATCAGCCATGTCCGATACGGTACCCAAAATTATTATTAATATTTTTAATTGGAACACACCACGTGGCGTATCTGGTGCGTATCCCACCCGTATCCGCGTACCCAAGTACCCACGAAGTATCCGACATTGCATTATTCAAAAATTCCGAGTACCCATGCATCCTAGCTTGGAAATAAGTTCGAATCAATTCAGTTGAGACTCTACTGAAATTTCATTAAAAAATAATGTATTTATATAGTTGTATTGTAATTAATTTAATTAATAAATTTAATGTTAAATGTAGATGAGTGGTCAAGGTGGTGATGACGCCTCAGCTCGTCCTACCCCGAGCACTAGGAGGAAGAGGATACTCAAGCCTCCTATCCAATGCCCCCTCCCTCACAGGCTCGCGGACCGTCGCTTTTGCGAGCCAGTGGATCACCCCTCGCAGATCGCGTCCCCACACCCTCACAGCCTCATGGTGGGTCGAGTATGGGCTCGGCCTGCATCTTGTCATCCGATTAGCACAGCACCTCGCCCCATTTATGACGATCTTTTTATGTCGGGCCATAAGTGATATTTTTTTGTTTAGTTATAGAATTAATTTTATATTAATTTTTTTAATGTTTCAGGATTATATCTAATCTTGAGGCTACCGCTTTAGTCATTAACTCCATCTAGCGTGGGGGAATTTCTTTCAAAGCTCACAGTTGGAGATGCGTGCCAAAAGACCGTCGCTTTATATATTTCGACGAGTTTAGGGTACAAAATTTAATTTATACTTTATTTTAATATATATATATATATATATATATATTGATTAAAATTTGTGGTATTAATGAAATGCAGAAACAGCGATGTGAAGGTTCGATCTCCCGACCGAGGAACACCTCAAGCCTCTATAAGCTTGCTCGCGAACGGTAAAAAGGCCTACTACCCAAGTGGCATATTGGGTGGAGGGATGAATGGTTGGGCCTGACGAAAGAGCTTGGGTCGGACATGGGGCTCCATTCTGGCAGTTTGGACTGACACTAGATACATCGAGATGTGTGAGAAGAACCGCCAGAACTGCATGAGTTAGTCAGGAGGGGGTGGCAGCATAGTAACGCATCAGTCTGGGTCCCGGTCTATTTTGGAGCACCTCCTTGTGACAGTAAGTAATTTATTGTTTATTAATGTTATATAATTAAATAATAAATTAATAATAATGATAATAATAATAATAATATTTATGTATTTGTTAATAGGAACGAGAGTCTGGGGTCCCTCTCGGCCACCTTGAGACATTGGCGCTCGCCCATCCGTATAATTCGACTGCAAAGACATCCACCTACAGCCGCACGACCCTTATCCATCACCTCTCCAAGTTAATGTTAATCAGATTTATGAGAAGAAGGCCGGCATCGATAGGGGACGGGTAGTCGGGATGGGTAGGTACTATAGTGTTGTGATCATGGAGACAAAATCCTACTCCTCCCAGCCATCTATTACTTCAACTCTGCAACCGCACGCATGAGACGTCTCAGCAGATGGAGGCCCAGATTGAGGCCAGGATTAAGGAACAAAATGACCGGAAGTTTCGGCGTCTGGCATCCTGCCTTAGCCTCCCCAATGATTTTTTCATTGACGATGATGACGATGTAGGAGGCAGCAATGGCGGTGGCAGGTGGCGGTGCTAGTAGTGGTGGTGGTGGCCGTGACTTATCTCCTAGTGATGGTGGTGGGGCCGATTTATATGGCCTGTACGATGATGATGATGACCCGAATAATTATTTTCTATTGCGTTAGACACTTTTTTTTTTTTAATTCAAACTCTTTTATTTTTTTATTTTTTAACAATTTATGTTTTCTGTTTAAACAATTTATATTTCTGTACGTATAAACTATGAATTATGTTTAAATCATTTATATTTCATCGTATTTAAATATATGTCATTGTATAGTATTACTTGTTTTCACTAGACAGTATTACTTGTCTTCATTTGTAATATTCACATATAACATCATTTAATTATAATTTATAAAGTAAAAAATATATAATTTAAAAATGTTATTAAATAATTAAATTAGATAAGTGGAATAAACTAATTAAATTAAAAAAAATGTTTTGTTTTGGGTAAACATCCATTAAAAATACAATTTAAAAAAAAATATATTGTAACATCATTTAATTATAATTTATAAAGTAAAAAAAATATATAATTATGATTTAAAGATTATTAAATAATTAAATTAGATAAATAAAATAAACTAATTAAAAGATTTTTTTTATTAAAAACGATTTTTTTAATATAAATATCCATTAAAAATACAATTTTAAAAGAATATGACATAATTTAATTAGAATTTATAAACTAAAAAAAGTTATAATTATAATTTTAAAAGGTCATTAAATAATTATATTAGATAAGTGGAATAAACTAATTAAAAGATTTTTTTTTAAAATAATGTATTTTGAGTACATATACAATTAATATCATGAAATAAATGAAAGAAAGCAAGTGCTCGAACGATTTAGTAATCGCTTGTATACGCTGAGGTCCTGTGTTTGATCCCTCTCAGGAGCAAATTTTGTCTTGTTATTGCAAGGCTTGGTGTTGTTTATATATGAGGAGCTTGTTGGTTATGCCGAAGTCAAAACCGTCGCAAATCTATGATGGTTTTCCGACCCAGACCGACGTTAAAACCATATGGGTCTGATGTCCGAACATCGCTTCGAGATTCTTTAAGATGTCTGCAGCTGACTCATATTCTTGATGAAGGCGCCTCAACGCATCTGACATATGTGCCAGAATTGTTTCCTTCATCAAACCGTTTGCCGGCCCATTCACCATAAATCATCTCATCCCATATTCCGCATCCTTAGTTGGTTTTTTCGGGTTTTGGTGAATCAAGTACCCATTCTAAGATGATGCGGTTAGGAATGATTTTATTTTGTGTTTCCAACCAAAATAGTTTTTACCAAAAAGCAAAAGGTCTTTAGGTATATTCGATAGTGGATTAGAAGGTTGCGACATGCTGAACTGAAATAAATAATAATATGCATAAGCACAAATATATCACAAGGTTTGATCACATGCATCATATTAAAATCTCAAAAAAAATATGAACATGCATCAGCCAACATCTCAAAACAGTTTAAATAAGCCACGTGGGGTGGGTCATTATTTAAACACATTCAAGCAAAAGTTACAAACAAGAACGATTACAATCCTTTAATATCCAGTTAATAGTTGGCTCCCACTGACCAATATAAAATTGATAGGGACTTCGGGGAAGTATATGCATATCAATTTTATACCTAAGTAATAACCATGATTAAATACAGGATTACTATTTCGCTTTGATCGAGCCTCGTGGGGAGGGTCATCGTCGCCACTAGTAATAACCCACAATCATCCGTTTGGAATTCATTCATGTGAAAGCTATCTTTTGACCGTCCCGTGGGGGGAATTTCTCCAAAAGAATTCACAAATAAATAAATCATGGAGGTCAAAATTAATTCAATTTTATTATCCGGAATAAAATTATCAATTAATTATTTAAACATACTTAGTAATTTTGAAGGTGAGATTTTTCCATTTGGCAATTCCCATGCAAACACATTTAAACAAATTAAATAAAGCATAAGAAAGCACAAATAAATCAAGCAAAACAGGAAAAATAAACATATTGAGCACAAATTATCCAATTGTCATGGTTTGATTTTTCATGGCTTGATCTTGAAGAAACACGCCTCAATTTCTCCCACTCGCTCGTCTCGAAAAAAAATACTTGTCTCGAAATGCCACGCCCAGCGGCTTCCGGCCATGGGATACTGCATACTTATCCGCCGGCCCTTGGTTTAGAAACGGCCTCGGCGCCGCCCGGCGGATGTAGCGCCCTCCAATGCCTCGGCGGTGTCGGCCGAATCTCGGCGACGGCACGCAGCGCGATCCGCGAGGCCGCCTCGCCCCTCGCCCGTGGCGTCGGCCGACCCTCGCGTCTCCGTCGCTTCGGCTGGTCGCGCCTGCGATTACCGCGTCTTGGCGCCCGCCGTCTTGTAGCAGCCATTCTGCCGCATCGCTCAGCTAGCCCGGCCTCGCCTAACGCCCGTCCGTGATAGCACACGCCAGCGCCGCCCTACTCTGGCTGTTACGATTTTGTTCTTTAATTCTTCGTCTCTTCGTTCTCGATCCGGTTACAATTTATTTACAAAAAATAAATAAACCTAGATCTAGACTAGTCTATTACATTGATCAAATCAAACAAATCCTAGTCTACTCGTGGATTTTCTCACGAGGCAAAAACAAATCGAATCTAATCAATTAAAACCACAATTTATATGCATGCATAAATAAACACATTAAAATCCATGACAATTGGATACCGCAAAAAAGCATCTAATAAAGACTACTATCCAATTTCAAATTTAATGTCCACGAATTAAATTACAATTTAAAAAATTCAGATCCCGAAACCGTGGCTCTGATACCAGTTGTTGGGGAATGAAGTTGCACAGATCTATTCGGGGTGAATATTTATATACAAATTTAATTCAATAATTATTACTAGCATGAATTAATCCTATATTATTTCAAATAATAATTGCAACAACATATCATGCATATAAAAAGTCACGTAAAACCTATGCATGCGGAATCTACGGGTTTACGTGAACGTACCTCTCGGGATAGCGGAGACTTCGGTCTGACGGACTAACCAAAAGGACTTCCCAAGTATTCCCTTAGCCCTTGCTCAACTATCCGGTGGAAGGACACTTGTCGAACAATTAACAAAAGGAAAAAATAAACTTTGTTGCACCACCTTTGTGGATTTGCTAATTTTTCCAGCACATGGAATTGTACTTGGGAATGAACTAATCATCCCCTATTTATTGGAGAGGGGTAGTCAAAAATTTTAGTAGAAAATCAATGTGGGAAAAGACTTTTCTTGGTCACCAAGAAATCTTGAATATATCTCCTATATTCTTTTTCCCAAAATTAAAATATTCCACAAAAATCCCACCTCCTCAATTATGGTATTTTCGAAAATTAATGTGTGCAAGAATCCAAGATTTGGATCTTCTTGAATTTATGAGATATTCTTGTATTTCAAGAAATACATATCTTCCATAATATATTTTCAAGAAAATCAAGAAAATCTTTCTTGCCCACTATATTTTCAAAATTTCGAAATTTTCTATATAGATAACCAAGTGGGAGATTTCTTGAATTTAATGAGATAATATTGTATTCCAAGAATACATATCTTCATTCCATAACAAAATTCAAAGAAAATCTTTCTCCCTCTTTTATCCATAAATTTCGAAAAATAGAGGAAAAATTAAGCAACAATATTTATTTCATTTTAATCACATTTTTCAGTTATTGGACTATTTGTTGGGCTACTCAGGGGGGCTTTAGGAGAATTAAGATTGGACCTTCTAATTGATCTTGAATATCTAATATTGAGCCACAATATAATTCAAGTCCATAAATATTAATTAATCCCACTACATAATTAATATTGCATTATTCATCTTAACCCATATTACAGTCAATATGGCTCCCCGGTCATTATTTCCCGTGTTTAAGATTATCTAGCCCATTAATTAATTCAAGCCACAGAAATAGCTTTCCGTTAATTAATATCTTTTGTCTTTGGTCAAGGAACGGTTCAACATCATTATCCATACCGGAAACCAATTCCACTTGCAAGATTTGGTATGATAAAGCTTATGAACCTCCCAAGGGGGCAAATCAAGCAAGCGTACTTGCACATGATTCTTCGTATTAAATCTTAGCAATCACATGTGACCAATAATATTGCCCAAGATAAAAAGTATTGAATCTCTCTGATTCGCTACCCATGATAAGTCAAAGCAATAGTTACCAATCCCACGTGATCCTATTTAAGTGACGAAGGTTAAGAAACAACGAACCACTGAGGTCGAATTCTTCCTTGTTCAGTTCTGAAGAATTTATCCTCCTGTAGGTCCTATTCAGCGCATCAGTCATGCACTAGTGTAATCTCTTGGTCAAGACAAACCAATCTGAGCCTTACACCTCAACCTTTCGTGATGGGTTGTTCATTTCCATCTAGGTCGTGAATTGTGTACTTTTAGTTACAAGGGACTGTTAATTTAATCTTCTGTGATCTGGTATCACTAAATTAACTACAATGTAACACGTACGAATTATTGAACAATTATGCAGTAAATATATGTAGCATTCAATCATATTTAAAGCATCAGAGATAAACAATTTATTTCAGTACATAAGTGGGAAAATTCAGTTTCGATTATACAAAGTAAAAAGCATATTTTTCAGTATAATCCCAACAGTAATATGGAAGTAAAATGGTACAGAGAGATAGAGAGAAATGGTGGAGAGAAAAGGTGCAGACACACCTACCATTAAAGGAAATGAGAACCTTAGGGTAGGACAGACGAAAATGAAAAAATGGAACCTTTGTGTGTGGGACGGAGGTAGTATATATTTATGTTGGTTTAATAAATTAATAAGGTAAGTATAAATATTAAATATATAAATAAAATAATAATAATAAATGAATATAAATAATAAATTGTCTATCAAAGTTTTATTACTTCTAACTTCATAATAAATTGTAGTCTTTAGTGAAACTCATGTATGTACATTTTAGTTGCTAGTATTTTAAATTAACCAAATTAATATATCAATCAATTATAGCCCAAATATACAGAACATAAAAATGAAAAAAAAAAAAGTGTAGCCCGCCCGTTTAGCCCGACGCCCGCTAGGGTTAGGGGTAGGTTACAGCTCTTAAAGGCCCGTTTAAAAGTGAACTGCTAAGGCCCTAACCAGTTTAGGCCCGAGGCCCTGTAGGGCTGACCCGTTTAACATCTCTAGTGTATATGCATAATCGTGACACTAAAAAAATAGAATTCATGTGAACCCGGGTTCACAGGAAAATCTACTTGTTATATTATTTATTTTTGTGCCCCCGTCATGAAAGTTTTCTAGATCCGTCCATGATTGGACTAATCAATTTAAATATTATATCTTATAAAAGAATCATACAAATAGGTAAACAAATCGAGCTTTATCACAACCAACGTAGTGTCATTTTACAATTCAACTAATAACGTCACTAACAATTTAAGTCTAATGTCAATAGCTCATGCAACTAATTTATGGTAATTGGACTAATCAATTTAAATCCAATATCATATAATATTATCATACAAATAAATATATAAATTATACATTTTCATATATACAATACTTCTGTCTTTTTTAGATTGCTCAAAATCCAAAAAGTCCATCTTTTATCACATATTCAAAATAGCAATAAAGTAACTATACAGTTCATGCTACCCCTTACAAACATCACTAAATTACATCACATGTCACTAATAATTACATATAAAATTAAATTATTTTTTATCTTATTTACTAAAATTGACAAAATACCCTTATCAAAAAGCTATTTTATTACCTTCAAATATTAATAAAGAATTTCCTCATCAAAACCCGTGTAAAAATCAAGTGAGCAATCTAAAAAAAGATGGAAGGAGTAAGTGGTATTAAAAAATATATATATCCATATCAACTACAAAATATAACATTTTATATTATTAATCATTAATGTGCCACTATTAAAATTTTATGATAAATTTGTAATAATTTTTTGTTGAATTTTTTTCTTTTTTGGTATAATATTCTGTTATTATATATGTATAAATAGATTTAGTTCAAAAATTTATAATAATTGTTTTGAATTTGTTTTCTTTTTTGGTTTAATATTTTGTTATTATATATGTATAAATAGATCAAGTTCAAAAATTCAAAAATAATATTAATAATTTAGAAAATATTCAAAAAATAATTAATATATATGTGGTAGTTACGGAGAATTGAACCTTGTACTCTTGCATATAAAGAAGATAAAAAATATTTGTTATACCATTTGAGCTACATCAAATTATTTAAGATATTTAAAAATTTATTAGAAAATTATAACAGTTTTTTGGCCCAACTTTTGACCCAACATTTTGTTATTAGATATGTATGTATGGATGTACATATATTTATTTTGCATCGGTTTATATACTTTTATATTAAATAATATTTTATTAATTATTTATCCTACCTTAAAAATTTAAAATTCTAGATCCCCCGTTGAACATTCCTCTCACGAACGAATCTTAACTGAGTTCCCAATAAGATCAACTTGTAATGACAACTAATTGTATTGTGATACATATATATGTACAATTAATGTTTTCAGAATGCATGATTTATAGTAGTTTAGCACAAGATTAGCAATTATATTATTTTGGGGTTAATTGCAATACTGGTCCCATGTGAATATACCCTCACGAAATTGGTCCTTTTTTCGACAAATTTGGTCCCATAAGATTTTTCCGTTCATTTCTAACGGAAGTGGTACACACGCGCCGTTAGTTGCACTTTTGGTCCCAAAAAATTAGTTTTTTAAATATAAATTATTATTTACTTTAAAATAAATTTAATATATTTTTTAGTATATCAAACCATCCAAAAAAAAATTATATAATTAACTTATAATTAATAGTCTATTAGAATAGTTTAAAATTAAAATTTATAAAAATATAATTAATATAATGACTATTTATATTGTTTGATTTTTTACATTAATTTATAATTCATAGTTTTTGGAGAAATTTTAGAACTTTCAAATAAAAATCCTAACTAATATTCATATTTTATAATTATTCTTCTTATTACGTCAAAATTTATGTATGTTTTTATTTAGTTGATTTTTTGTACAAATTATATATATATATATATATATATAGTAAGATATAGAACCAACTATCTTTTTTTTTTGGGCACAGGATTAATGAGGTGTCAATGCCAACTCATCATCCACATAATGAATTTTATTTTAAATAAATTATAGAATATTTTATAATTAATATATTATTCCTAAATCATGAACCCTAAACCTAAATTATGAACCATTCTGGTCGGGTGAACCATGAACCACTCGGGCCGGGTTCGGGTCTGGCTGGGTTGGGTCCGGGCCGGGTAAAAAAATAAAATTTGAACTGAACTGAAAAAATAAAACTGAAATAAAAAACTAATTTCTTTTTTACCCGCCCGACCCAACCCAATTGGACCGAACCCGCCCGAGTGGTTCATGGTTCACCCGACCAATGGTTCATGATTTAGGGTTTAGGATTCATGGTTTAGGGTATAGTATATTAATTATAAAACATTCTACAATTTATTTAAATAAAATTAATTATTTGAATGATGAGTTGGCATGACATTTCATTAATTTGGTTCCATAAAAAACCAGATAGTTGGTTCTATATCATACGTATATATATATAATATTTTATTTTAAATCTTACATAAATATATTTGTATTTATGTAAAAATTCTACATTTTTAAATTTTTAGCAAGGTTTCATTTAGTTGAAACAAATTATTTTTGTGTATTTTTAGCAAGGTTTTAAATTTTTAGCAAGGTTTTAAATTTTTTAGATTATACATAATTTATTATTAGTTTAAACATATTTTATATTATTTACTGATTACTTTTTTTTTATATTTAAAAAAAAATATTATTTGATTTGGAAAAAAATGTTATTTGTATTTATATATAGATTTTATATTTCTTTTTAATATTCAAATTTTAAATAAATTATTTAGTTTAAAAAATATTTATTGTGTTTGTAATCATATTTAAATTCACTATATAAATTTACTATTAATTTTTAATTTAAAATTTTATTTTATTATATAAATTAATTTTTTTAGTATTAGTTCAAAAAGTTAACGGAAACCGTTAGAAACTTAACGGTTGGGACCATTTCTGCACAAAAAAGGACCACAAAATTACCATGGGACTTAAACTGCAAACACAAAATTCACACGGGACCATTTCTGCAATTAACCCTATTATTTTGTGAAACAATATTCCTCAATTTCCACTCACCAAAAGGGTAATCGTTGACTGATAAAAGATTTAAAGTCAACCCTCCTTGAACCAACATTGTCAATAGCCGTTTGGCATAGCCGCAAATATTGAAATTTATGGTGTAGAGCAAATTCTTTGATTTCACACGCCAAAGATGTATTCTCAAGAAGGTTTAAGTGCCAAGTTTATGTTAGCAATAGATTTAGGTGTAGACGAGACGATTTGGTCAAGTACTGTCAGATTTAAACTCGATTCAATTATTAGAAAATTTGAAGCTCGAATCTTTGTTAGCTCGAATTTAAATGAACTTGTATAGTTTTCTTGAACTCCAGCTTATCTCAATGGAAAACTCAATCTTAGTCCTGTAATTTTAGGAGAATCAAGTTTTAACCCTTTCTGATTTCTCAACTTTAGTCCATTAGTGTCCAATTTTGGACCTTTTGTGTAAAATTTCAGTACTTTTTGATTGGAAAATTCAAATTCGACCGAAAGGATGATGGTTTTTTTTTTTTAAAAAAAATTCTCCAGCCAAATTAATAATGTTGATGTGCCAACGGAGCAAAAAATGCCACATCATGTTGCCACATTATATTTTTTGCCCTAACAAATCTTAAATTACAACACTATAAAATACATCTAATTTAAAGAGGGTATTAACGAGGGAAATGGGTTTAGGGAGGGCTTTAACGAGGGGAAAATCCCTCGTTAAAGTGCTTCTCGGTAAAAATTTAACGAGCGGGGAAAAAAGCCCTCGGCAAATAACGAGGGTTTTGCCGAGGGACTGACACATGTCAGTTTACCGAGGGCTGACACCCCCTCGCCCAGTTTCTGACACGAGGGCCCTCACTAATGCCCTCTTCAAAATTAACGAGGGCTAGCTGGCCCTCGCCTTCTACTACAAGCTAATTAACGAGGGCGACGTCGCCCTCGGCAATTGGGCGAGCATTTTGCCGAGGAAAATAGGCCCTCGCGAATTTAATTGCGGTATTAAAAATGTAGTTGCTAGGTTTCGAGCCCGGGTTGGAGGGGCTCCGAGCGCACCCACGAACCACTAGGACACGCGAGCCCCTCCACTGTAGCAGCTTTTTGGGCGAATTTTTGCCCCCCATGTGATTCGAACACGCGACCTCCCGGTATGTGGAGGCCTTGCGTGTTCCGCCTAACCGTTTGGGCTAGGCGAGTTATTCATTAGGATTGTATTTTTAATTGTATAGGTATTATATATTGTGTTTTACAAATTTTTTTCTTCTATCATTTATTTTAATTGTTTCATGCATATATATGTTTTGATTAAGTTAAAATATTTATAATAAAATTGTGAAATAAATAATTTATATTCTTATGCATCATTTATTATTATGAATATATTTATATATATATTTTTATTAATTATTTTTATAAAAATATTATTAATAAAATTTTAAATAATTAGTTTTATATTCTTTTTAACTATTTATTATTATGAATACATTTATATATATATATATATGTTTATATTAATTATTTTTACTAAATTTTTTCAAATAATCATTTTCATACTCTTTTTCACTAAATGTAATCCTAATACGTTTGAATTAAATTATTTTTAATAAAAAAAAATTAAATAATCATATTTATGTATGTACTATTTACTAACAAATATACGTATTGATCATTATTTTTTAAAATATTTTCAATAAAATTGTAAAATTATTAATTTTGTATTATTTTTCACTATTTACTAACACATGTACATATACACTTATAATAATCTTTTTTTTAATAAAATTTTAAACCATTCTCACAAACTAATAATAGATATTAATCAATAATATTCATAAAAAATAAACATAAAACACACATGTGGTGTTCGAATATTCTAAAATAAAACACAACAAAATATGTAGTGTTCGAAAGCAGCATAAAACATAACAAAATATTCAATCAAATGTTTAAATAACACACACACACACAAAGTTTAATGCATCACATCATCACCATGATCATGATCATGATCATCATCTTCATTGTCATTTACTGTGGGAAATTGAATAGGAGGAAAAAAAGTGGGATCAAATGTACCGGCGGCTCTGATCAAGTCAGTGAGACCTTGAGTACTCCCGGAAGAGTAGACGGAACGATGTGGAACATGAGCGGTAGAACCACTGGGACCTACAGGAGCATTAGGAGGAGCACGATACTGAGGGAATGGAGGAACACAAAGACCAGGCTGAGCATAACCACCGATTGGCTGGGAGTAACCCCACTGTTGGGAACCACCGATTCCATGCAACCCCTGCTGGGGAGTAACACCGGTCTGTGGTGCATCGGTTCCCTGCCATGTCTGCTGTGGAGAACTGGTCTGTAGAGCACCGGTTCCTTGCCACGGCGCCTGCTGTGGACCAACGGTTGCCTGCCACATGGAGAAAAATTGTTTCATCTGGTTCATTTGACTCTGCATTTGTGTCATCTACCTAGCCATTTCCTCTCTTTGTTGTCTTTCATGCTCGAGAGAACGCTCCTGTGCCAAAAAGCGTTCTTGATCAAATTGGGAGTAGCCGCCGACAGAGGTGTGCCCCCAGATGTCCCGCCTGGGCCAGATTGAATGCGCCCCAACTTTGACATTTGCCCCAAGCCCCTGAATTTCCCGTGGGAGTACGACACCTGCTGCGTATAGAATTGGCTGACTGTCTATTGCGCTTGTACGCGTTTGTATCCTTGGGTACCTCAGCTTGGATCCGTGCCTCCACATTTTGCTGACATACAAATATTTTAAACAAAGTTACTTGAAGCACTTACAAATTTATATATTGGATAAACAAAGTTACTTGAAGCACTTACAATTACGGATTGCATCTCCTCATACGTGGCACCTTTTGATTGAAAATGCTTCACGAGTTCCCATGCGGTTGGGAGGCGTCCATGTTGCAGCCACTGTATATTTTGTTTAATTTTGTTATTATCAATTATTATGTACTAAAATAATTTAAATATCGATGTTGTGGTGCAAAAACTACTTACAAATCATACGCAAAATATATCGCTCCTTTGGATCCTCCATGATGCATGGGTTTTTTGGATGCCCGATTTTTTCGGCACTGATCATTTTTTTCCTTGACCTCAGGTCGGTCCCAATAAAGTTTCAAAGTCCTCCGTATTTCGTCGTCCCATGGTGGCACCTTTCCCTTTTTACGGTGTAGGGTCTTCCAGTTATTGAGAAGATCACCGTACCGCGTTGCAGCCCTCTTCAGAAACATCTCTTTAATCTGTGCTTTGTTTTCCTTCTGTGTATCCCAGGTGACATCCTGTTGGGGTTATACTGGAAAGTATGCTTTTACTTTGTATAACCAAACTGAATTTCTGTCTTATTTACTGAAATAAATTATTTATCACTGATGCTTTAAATATCATTGAATGTTACATATATTTACTGCATAATTGTTCAATAAACAGTACGTGTTACATTGTAGTTAATTTAGTGATACCAGATCACAGAAGATTAAATTAACAGTCCCTTGTAACTAAAAGTACGCTGTTCACGACCTAGATGGAAGTGAACAATCCATCGTGAAAGGTTGAAGTGTAAGGCTTAGATTGACTTGTCTTGACCAAGAGATTACACTAGTGCATGACTGATGCACTGAATAGGACCTACAGGAGGATAAATTCTTCAGCACTAAATTAGGAAGAATTAGACCTCAGTGGTTCGTTATTTCTTAATCTTCGTCCCTTAAATAGGATCGTGTGTGGTTAGTAATTATTGCTTTGACTTATGACGGGTAGAGAATCAATGAAATTCAATACTTTATATCTTGGGCAATATTACTGGTCACATGCGATTGCTAAGATTTAATACGAAGAATCATGTGCGAGTACTCTTGTTTGATTTGCCCCCTTGGGAGGTTCATAAGATTTATCATACCAAATCTTGCAAGTGGAATTAGTTTCCGGTATGGATAATAATGTTGAACCATTCCTTGACCAAGGACAAAAGATATTAATTAAAGGAAAGCTGTTTCAGTGGCTTGAATTAATTAATGGGCTGGATAATCTTAAACACGGGAAATAATAACCGGGAGCCATATTAACAGTAATATGGGTTAAGATGGATAGTGCAATATTAATTATGTAGTGGGACTAATTAATATTTATGGGCTTGAATAATATTGTGACTCAATATTAGATATTCAAAGTCCATTAGAGGGTCCAATCTTAATTCTCCTAAAGGCCCCTCAAGTAGCTCAAAGATAGAGTCCAATAACTGAAAAAGGTGTTTAAAATAAAATAAATTATTGTTGCCTAATTTTTCTTAAAAAATTTCGAAATTAATAAATAAAATGGGAGAAAGATTTTCTTTGAATTTTGTTTTGGAATGAAGATAAGTATTCTTGGAATACAAGGTTATCTCATTAAATTCAAGAAATCTCCCACTTGGCTATTTATTAAGTGAATTTCGAAATTTTGATTAAATAAGGGAAGGAAAGATTTTCTTGATTTTTTTGAAAGGATATTATGGAAGATATGTATTCTTGGAATACAAGAATATCTCATAAATTCAAGAAGATCCAAATCTTGGATTCCTACTCCTTATTTTTTCGAAATATACCATAATATTAGGAGGTGGAATTTTGTGGAAATATTTAATTATGGAGAAAAGAATATATGGGATATATTCAAGATTTCTTGGAGATCAAGAAAAGATTTTCCCATCTTATTTTCTCACCTAAAATTTTGACCACCCCTATGTTTATAAATAGGGGATGAATTTTTCATCCCCAAGTGAAATTCCATTAGTTGGAAAAATTAGAAATCCACAAAGGTGGTGCAACATATTTTATTTTTCCTTTTGTTAAATTGTTCGCGAGTTCCTACCACCGGATTGTTGAACAAGGATAAGGGAATACTTGAGAAGGCTTTTTGGTGTGTTCGTGTGAACGGGATCCATCTTCTCAACGGTTGTCACTCCGAGAGGTTAGTTCACGTAAACCCGTAGTATTTTCGCATGCGTAGGATTTATGTGCATTGTTTATATGCATGATTTGTTGTTGAATTATTATTTGAATTAATATAGGATTAATTCATGCTAGTAATAATTGTTAGAATTAAATTTGTATTTAAATATTCATCCCGAATAGATCCGGGCAATTAATTCCCCAACAACTGGTATTAGAGCCTCGGTTTCGGGCTCTGAATTTTAAATTGTAATTTAATTCGTTTTCATTAAATTTGATATTGGATAGTAGAATTGCTAGATCTTTTTTGCAGGTATCCAATTGTCATGGTATTTGATGAATGTTTATATTTATGCATGCATATAAATTGTGGTTTTTAATTCGATTCGTTCGAATTCATTTTGCCTCGTGAGAAAATCCACGAGTAGATTAGGATTTGTTTGATTCGTTCAATGTAACAGACTAGTCTAGGTCTAGGTTTATTTAGTTTTTGTAAATAAATTGTAACCGGATCGGAAACGGAGGCGGAGACGAAGAATAAAAAGACGAGATCCGGAACCGGGTGCAAGCGGCGTGCGTCGCGCAAAACGTGCCAAGGGAGGCATGCGTGCGACGCGGATGCGCACAGGCGCACATGGGCGTGGGGCGAGGCCGGTTGGCTGAGCGCACGCGATCGAAAGCCGGCGCACGCGCGGGCGCGGCGTCTTGTGCTGGCGGGCGGATCACGCCCGGCGGGGCGCGCGTTGACGTCGTGTGGGGCGAGGGTAGGGCGTCGGCGAGAGAGAAATCCGCATGGGCGGCCTTGGCGAAGCGCCGCGACGGGCGCGCTGACGCGGCGCTCTGCCGAAAGCACTTCTTGGCGGCGACGTGGTCGGGCGCTTTTTATCTTGTGCCTTGCCGACGGGCGCCGATCCACACGGCCGGGGGAGTGCAAGGCGTGCACTCCGACCCGCGAGCTGGTCGATGACGTGGCTTGACGAGGCATTTTTCAAAACGGTCAAGTGAGAGTTTTTCGAGACGAACGATGAAGGCTATGAAGACGATTTCTCGAGATCAAGACATGACAAAAATTAACCGTGACAATTGGATATATGTGCCCAATGTGTTTAATTTTTTGTTTTGATATTTTACATTTTTTTGTGCTTATTTAAATTGTGTTTAAATATGCGATGCATGAGAATATGTTTTAAAAAATCTCACCTTCGAAAATTACTAAGTATGTTTAAATAATTAATTGACAATTTTATTCCGGATAATAAACTTGAATTAATTTTGACCTCCATGATTTATTTATTTGTGGATTCTTTTGGAGAAATTCCCCTACGGACGGACAAAAAGATAGATTTCACATGAATAAATTCCGAATGGATGATTGTGGGTTATTATTAGTGGCGACGATGACCCTCCACACGAGGCTCGTTCAAAGCGAAGTAATAATTCTGTATTTAATCATGGTTATTACTTAGTTATAAAATTAATATGCATATACTTCCCAAAGTCCCTCAAATTTTATATTGGTCAAGTGGGAGCCAACTATTAATCTGGATATTAAAGGTTTGAAACCGCTTTTTTTGTAACTTTGCTTGAATGTGTTTAAATAATGACCCACCCCACGTGGCTTATTTAAACTGTTTTGAGATGTTGACTGATGCATGTTCATATTTTTTTGAGATTTTAATATGATACATGTGATCGAACCTTGTGATATGTTTGTGCTTATACAAATTGTTATTTATTTCAGTTCAGCATGTCGCAACCTTTTAATCCACTGTTAATATACTTAAAGTGAATAAAATTGTATAGGAAACTATGTTGATTGGACATGGTTCCAAGTATACTTTTCGTTGCACATGAAGCATTGTCCCAGTATAAATGCGTCTACTAATCTCCTCGTTGAAAAGCTGAATTAAGCCCTCTCCCGAATGCAGGGACCCGAAGAATTCGGTCGTGATCCGCCAATATTCGTTGGGGGGTACCACGGGGCGATAGCTCCCGTGGGCGTATTTCCCCGTCCCAATCCTGGTCTAGTGAAACTCGGCCCGGAACGATTAAATCCGTAGTTGCTACGGTTCGTCTTAAGTTGTTCTTCTTTCCTCGTCACAAGTTCTATCGCCTCCGTTAAGTTCCGAGGCTTCCACATCTTTAGTTCCGTCGCTAGTTCTGGTTTCAACCCCGCCATGAAGGTTCCGAGTAGTGCGCCGGGTGGCCAGTGTGGCACCCTACACATCGCCTTCTCAAACTCCCGCAAATAGTCACGGAAATTGCCTAATTGTGTTAGGCGACTCATTGCTTCGTTCGCATCCTCGTGTTGAGCCGTTCCGAATCGACTTAGCAACCCTTTCTTGAACTCGTACCACTCTGGTTTCGCGACCTCCATTAATCTGCTCGAACCAACGCCACCATTGGCGTGCTTCCCCTTCCGAGTAAAACGACGCCAGTTGAACACAATCCTTAACTCGAGTGCCCTGCCATTCAATATATTGCTCTGCCCGGTCCACCCAATTAATCGCATCATCCCAATTGAATTTCGGGAATTCAATTTTCGGTCCTTTCGGACGATGGTCTCTTACCCTTTCCTTGCGATAATTGGAAACAGATTCAATGTCCATCCCCTGTGAATCAGTCTCGGACTCTTCCTCACTTTCTTCCTGCTCCTCTTTCTCTTCATTTTCCGACTCCGAACCGTCCTTGTGGAACGGCCCCGGGTTGTCAAACAAGTTTCCCCCGCCGAAAGGGTTTTCTCCCTCTCTCCACTTCGGTGAGCGCCGCTTGCTGCCCCGTAGGACTTCTTGTCCCTGTTTTCTTCCTTCCCAGCGTGACTGCCCCGAGTGCACCTGCCAGCACTCCGAACTTCCTCTCGACGTGCGTCTGCGAAACGGACATCATCCTCATCTCGGCGTTTGAAGTGCCTCAGGCCCGAGTCCAGGTCGTCAGCATAGCGCCTATCCCGTCGCCGGCTGCAGCCCGATCTCTCCCCGGAAAGTTTTTTTAAATCCCGCATCTCCTTCGTCAATTCCAGTATCGATGTCTCCAGGGTTTCGAACCGTTCCTTGTTCGACACCATGGCTCTAGATACCAATTGATGAATCCTCTATACTGAGGTATGCTAATCACTCGAATGAATGCACAAATTCTTAGCAAAACAACAAAATCGCTGTGAGAGTTTCAATATAAAAAACAACGTGAAAACACATAGTTTGTAACCCTACGCAAAATAAATACTATGCCAGTGAATAAAGCCCACGGCCCATTCACAAGATTCTACCGAAAATAACTCAAACACCAAAAAAGGAAAGAACTAAGGAACGACAAAAAATTACAAAAACGAATCAAACAAATCAACTGGCACTTCTGGCACTTCGGTCGTCTTCCTCCGTCTTCCTCTTGTTGCGACGCCCATACTTCTGTGCATAACGATCAACTTCCCCCAAGGTTCCATCATCATCAACTTCCCCCAAGGTTCCATCAGTGTGTGTGAAGGAAAGATAAATGAATTGTTTATTAATTGGTTATGGTTATGGTGGAAATGGATAAACATGGTCTAACAACTAAGTATTGCCTTGTTGAAACTTGAAAATCGAATGATGTGGCCTAAAAAAGCAAAAATAAAACTATTCTATTTTCAACCATTTACAGAACTTTGCTTTGAATTGAAATTAGATTATGCTAGTGAACGATTAGTTATGATTCCTGAATTAGTCTATTCTTAGGCAGTATACGGCGCATTTCAAATTGGAAATGTACAATCGTCATCCGTCTTTGTGGTTAATATATGTTGTTCAATGTGACTTTTGATTGGTAGTGGTCCGCTAAATGGGCTTGGATTATTTTGAATTACTGTTTAAAGTTAATGAAACATATATATAAGGAGGGATTCATATGTGAGATGGTTTCAAGTCTGAGACGAAGCTCCACTTTAGTATTTACACTTTATTTTAATTACTTTAAAACATGATTAGAGTAGGTTATAAGTTCATGATCAGAAATAAATTAAGCACAAATTATAACTTCTTTACTATAAGTTCATGATCAGAAATAAATTAAGCACAAATTATAATTTCTCTACTATAACACGTTGTACTCGCAAAATGGAAAATTTCCTTTACTTCCCCAATTTCTTTATTAATATTTTTGTATGAATATTATATATTTATTTAGAAAACTTTATTTTTAGTTACTTTGATTATTTTATATAAACATTATGTACATATATTTATTTTGGGTCGGCTTATATAACTTAATTTATATTAATAATAATTTATTAATTATCTATTCTACTTCAAATTTAAAATTCTAGATCCGTCATTGAATGTTCCTCTCACGAATGAGTCTTAAATGAGTTCTCAATATGATCAACGTGTCGTGGCAACTAATATTGTGATACATATATCTATAATGTTTTTAGAATGCATATATTTATAGAAGTTTAGCCCAAGATTAGCAATTATATTATTTTGTGAAATAAATTCCTTAATTTCCACTCATCAAAAGGGTACTCGTTAAAAGGTCAACTCTAGTTAAACCCTGGAAACTTGAAAGAACATTGTCAATAGCCGTTTGGCAAGGCCGCAAAGATTGAAATTTATGGTGTTGAACAAATTCTTTGATTTCACACCAAAGAGGTATTCGTTCACTCAAGAAAGATTAAGGGCCAAGTCTACGTTAGGAATAGATTTAGGTATAAATGAGTTGAGTCGGGTCAAGTACGAGCATATTTAAACTCAATTCAATTATTTAAAAAACTGAAGCTCAAAACTTTGTTAGCTCGAATTTAATTGAACTCAATTTTCTTGAACTCGAACTCATCTCAATGGAAAACTCAGTTTTAGTCCCGTAATTTTTAGAGAATTCAGTTTTAATCCTTTATCTTTCTGATTTCTCAATTTTAGTCCATTAGTGTTGAATTTTGATTTTTTTGTTTCCAATTTCAGTCCTTTTTAATTGAAAATTTCAAATTCAATCAGAAGGATGACGTGGACGAGATAATTTGGGAAAAGGCAAAATCTATTAAAATGAGGAGCATCAGGAAAGGCCACTAAAGTAAAGTTACAACGACAACTCAGAGACGGGACCACCACAAAGCTAACAGAAGCAGAGAGTAGGGTCTCTCATCCAATAGCTAAAAGAGTTCCAACTATTTATGCCTTCCTTTGCTTTTAACAAAATAGAAAAGAAAAAAAGAACGAAATACTAATTTTCAAAAAAGTATCAAGATCTTCGACTTTGGAGCCTTTATATATCACAAAATTTCGGACAAAAAAGTTTTTTGGTCCCATAACTTTCCTACAATCCGTTTCGGTGAAAAAAAAGTTCTTCGGTCCCATAACTTTCCTGTAATCTATTTTTCATCCCAAAAATTTTAATTATCAAATTTTGGTGCCTAAACTATATCGATTGTCCAATTTAGATCCCATTTTCATCGAAAAATAGAAAATTTTGTCATTTTTGGTCATGCGCAGGTAACGTATCGGTTAAAATTGTTGGTTCTCAAACTCATAGCTGACATGGACACTAACTGTTAAAAGAAAAGTTCATTTTTCAAAAAAAATAGAAAGAACAAGAAATTTCTCCTAAATGCGGAAAAAATGAATTGTTAGTGTCTAAGTCAACTACGAGCTCGGGAAACCCCAACTTTAAACGGTATATGACTTGCGCGTGATAAAAAAAAGACAAGATTTTATGTTTTTCGGCGAAAATGGGACCAAAATTGGACAATCGAGATAGTTATGGGACCAAAATTTAATAGTTAAATTTTTTGGGACGAAAAACGGATTACAGGAAAGTTATGGGACCAAAAACTTTTTTTCTCCGTTTTTCGTCCCAAATAATTTAACTATCTAATTTTGGTTCCATAACTATCTTGATTGTCCAATTTTGGTCCCATTTTTGCCGGAAAACAGAAAAATTTATCTTTTTTTATCACACGCAAGTCACGTGCCGGTTAAAATTTGGGTTTTCTGAGCTCGTAATTGACGTGGACGCTAAAAATTCATTTTTTCTGTACATAGGAGAAGTTTTCTTGTTCTTTTTAAATTTTTAGAAATATGAAATTTTCTTTGAACAATCAGTGTCCACGTCAGCTACGAACTCGGAAACCCGCAATTTTAACCGAATACGTGACTTGCACATCACCGAAAATGACAACATTTTTAATTTTTTAGCAAAAATGGGACCAAAATTGGACAATCGAGAGAGTTAGGAGACCAAAAAATGAAGTTAAATTTTTTTAAACAAAAAATGAATTACAGTAAAGTTATGGGACCAAATAACTTTTTTTCTCTAGAATCTCGCATGGCCCATATATGCCCAACAATTGCGAGCCAAATTAACGTCCATTCAATATCATTAAATTTAAAAATACTAAAGTTTTCTCATCCACATCATCGATTTGGCCGGAGAAATAAAATATCCACAAATTGTCTCCTCCACATCCTCGTTCACCGACCAAATTTGAATTTAATTTCCAACAAGAAAGGACTGAAATTAGACAAAAAGGACCATGGACACTAATGGACTAAAATTGAGAAATAAAAAAGATAAAGGATTAAAATTGAATTCACCTAAAATTACATGGCTAAAATTGATATTTTCCCTGATTAAATTTTTTTTTTTTTTTGATATTTTCCTCAATAATAGTCAACTCCAACCTAAGTTTCGTTCTCATTCAAATTCCGTTTTGGCATCACTTAATTTACGAATAGATTTCGTAGCAATACCCATCTATCTTGACTTTTCCTCCCAATAATAGCCATGTATATTTCAAACTGCACATAATCAATCATTCACACCTCTCCTGCTCTCCAGTGCATAGCATCATGATTAATGGACTTCCTCTCTCTGTATATATTCTCACATTATCACCAACTTACCCTATTAATTAATTAATTAATTAATTAATTAATTAGCATCCATGGAGAAAACTTGTTATCCCATTTTGGCATTTGCAGTCCTACTAACCTTAATACCTTCTCTAGCCAACCACTGATCAATCCTCTCTTCTCTCTCTAAAATCCCTCCTCACTTCAGACCACTCGCAACAAACTGGACCAATTCAAGCTCCGTTTGCAATTGGATTGGCGTCACTTGTGGCTCACGCCACCACAGAGTCACGTAGTGGCGGAACTAGGAATTGTGCCCAGGGGGGCCCAATTTATAATAATTATAAATATATATAAAAAAAATTAAGTGGGGCCAGGGGGCCCAGTGACCCCCGTTGCCCCGACGTGCCTCCGCCCCTGGAGTCACGGCATTGAATATTTCCAACATGGGCCTCTCAGGCTCTATTCCACCACTCCTAGGAAATCTCTCCTTCCTCGTTTCTCTTGATTTCTCATACAGCCGATCTTGAACTTAATTTCTAACAAGAAAAGACTGAAATTGAACACAAAAGGACCATGAACACTAATGGACTAAATTTGAAAAATCAGAAAGATATAAAGGATTAAAACTGAATTCATAAAAAATTGTTATTTTCCCTCAATAACAGTCACTCCTATCGGGTAAATTGCAGAAGTGGTTCCATGTGAATTTTCCCTCATGAAAATGGTAATTTTTTTTAACAAAAATGGTCCCATAAGATTTTACAAGCAAAAAACACATGAATTTTTGGGACCAAATTTGTGTTTTTTTTTTAAATTCTCTTGGGACCAAAACTGTTAAATAAAAATCGAATAAGACCATTTCTGCAAAAAAAAAAAAAAGGACAAAAAAAGAACGTGAAACCAAAACTGCAGAAGAAAAATTCACATGAGACCACTTCTGCAATTTACCCCACTCCTATCTAAGTTTCGTTCTCATTCAAATTCCGTTTTGGCATCACTTAATTTCACTGGTGGCCGACATATAGATTTGTTAGCACATGGTATATTGATTTTTTCTCCCAATATCCATCTATATTTCAAACCTCACATGGTTAATAGAATTTCTCTCTGTGTATATATTCATACATTTATCACCAACTCACCCTATTAATTAATTAGCATCCATGGAGAAAACTTGTTATTCCATTCTTGCATTTGCACTCCTACTAACCATAATACCTTCTGTAGCAAACAACCTCACTACTGATGAATATGCTCTTCTCTCTTTAAAAGCTCTTGTTAAATTAGACCCTCATCTTGTACTCACAACAAACTGGACCAATTCAAGCTCCGTTTGCAGTTGGATTGGTGTCACTTGCGGCTCGCGCCACCAGAGAGTCACGGCATTGAATATTTCCAATATGGGCCTCTCCGGCACTACTCCACCACACCTCGGAAATCTCTCCTTCCTAGTTTCTCTTGATTTCTCATACAACCATTTTAGTGGCACTTTACCTCAAGAGTTATCTCTCCTAAGCCGCTTGAAGTTTATATCTCTCAATGTCAACAACTTCACTGGCTCAATTCCACCATCGCTCGGCCATTTACCTAAACTCGAGCACTTGTCCCTAAGAAACAACACCTTCACTGGCTCCATCCCTAAGTCCCTTTCCAACCTAACAATTCTTGATTTTTCCTTCAATTCTCTCAGTGGAGAAATTCCACAAGAGCTGGGAAGACTCTACAATCTGCAAGCTCTTGGAATGCAATTCAATCATCTATCAGGTTCTATACCATCTGCCATATTTAACATATCCACTCTACAAATTTTGGCTTTGACATCAAATGAATTGAGTGGAGGCCTTCCAATTGACATTTGCCGCAATCTTCAATTTCTTCAAGGGGTTTACCTATCTAAGAACCAGCTGAGCGGCGAAATCCCATCAAATCTATCCAGTGTCGACAACTTGAGATGCTGTCCTTGGCTTACAACTCTTTCAGTGGGGAAATACCCGTGGAATTGGCAAGTTGGAGTCTCTCCAGATATTACAACTTGGTGGTAACGAGTTAACTGGTATATATGCTTCACTTTTTGTGCATGGCTCTATAAAATTTCATGGGAAAATAAGTTTTTTTAGTCCGGTAAATTATCCTTATATATTGGTTTTAATTCTGTCGATTTTTATGAATTGAAAATAATTCTTTGTAACGTTCGTTGTTCGACATTTTAGTTTGATAGCCTACTATAGGGGGTGAAAGTACATCTGGTTAAAGCTGATGTTATTGAAAAATGCCACACCAACTTTGGGAACTTTCTAGAATGATGAAGAAAGACACAAAATGCATTCACATTGGTGGATTCTTCTAGTTTAGTGACTAGATTATTCTAGTGTATTCATTGTCAGCTAATTGACCATTTTCAAATTAGTATTAGCAAAGTCAAGTTTTATAGGCAAACTAGAATACTATAGAACTAACTAGATTATTCTACAAATCAAAAGTTGAAGTATGACATTTTTTTTCCTAATTTCAATTTTTTTTGACAGGTGTTATACCAGAGGAGATTGGGAATCTTCAAAACTTGGTGGAACTTGCTACTGAAAAGAGTAATATTAGTGGCACACTGCCCCCAAGTATTTTCAATTTGTCTTCCTTACAGATTTTGAGTCTGTGGCGCAATAACCTGAGTGGGAGCCTCTCAAGGAATATTGCAAATCTTACAATGCTAACATACTTGGAACTCAGGGAAAACGACTTCACAGGTGCGACCGCCTAGTATATATTCCTGGTTACGTAGATAATTAATTAATATTGTTAAGATTGTATTTAAATAATTATTTTTTAAATTATATTTTTTGGAAAAAGACAAATTTATTAAGTGCATCAGGAATGCCCCAGAAGGTACAAGGAACAATGAAAAAACAGTGGAGAGAAAATCCAAGAGCTATCTAAAACAGAGATTTGGATCACTCAATCATTCATTTAGAAAGTTCTAGCTATTTATCCCTTTCTTTACCTTTGACCAAAAAAATGACGAAATGAAATCTTCGTAAAAGTATCAAGATCTTCAATTTTTGAGCCCTTGAAAATTATATAATTTTGAATATATTACTAAATAAGAATTATTTATTTATTTTGAGACATTCTTGCGTGAGACCGTCTCACGATGAGACGAAGTGTAATTTAGGCATTGACGCTTTAACACTTTGGTAGGGGTGGGTGTTAATTCACTATTTTCTTTAGTTATTATCTATGTTGCATAGGTGCGGGGCAATAAGATATGGGTACCTGGATATAGATTTTCGGAAAATTTAGGATGCGATACTACAAGAATACATTTGTTTATTTTTATTTTATTATATATAACACCTATAAAATATATAGAAATTAATTTTCAAAATTAATATATCAAATGTATGCAATTCACATAAAACTTAAACATTTTCAATAATTTAATGTAATTAAGTAAGAAAACACCAATTAAAATGACATCAACTCAATATATATAATTTATAATAAAGAATTCAATAAAAGCAAGGGCTATATTACATTACATAATAATGTTCAATTGAAATAACACATCTAGCACTTAATAATATGACCATTTAGAGTGTTTAATCTTAAAAATTTGCAAAAAGATTTTTTTTTTTTTTTCTAAAAAAATAATCGCTCGCCCACCCTTCCCGCACCGGATACGCGTATCCTAATTATTTTTTTAAATTTTATTCATGGATTCGCCCGTGCGAATTGTATCCAATACCGTACTTTGGTATTTTTAAGAGTATCCGTGCATCATAGGTTATTATTATCTCACACTCACCCAACTTTTGAAAACTGAAACTATAGTTATAATCTGAAGTTATTATTATTAAGCAAAAAGTTTGTTTTTTTAACAATGGCAGGTGTTTTACCCACTGAAATTGGCCAACTTTACCAACTCGACTACTTAGGATTAAGTCTCAACACCTTCACTGGTTCTATTCCACCAGAGCTCTTTAACATCTCAACTTTACGAAATCTTGGGCTTGCTGGCAATGGTTTCTCAGGCGGCCTTCCGACCAATTTGTGCTACGCTTCACCCCTTCTAGAAGAACTTTACCTTTCTGATAACTACTTGAGTGGAGAAATACCCAACTCTATCTCTAACTGTGCTCATCTCACAACTCTCGAACTCAGTTATAACAGATTCACTGGTCTTGTTCCTCACTTTCTCGGAAACTTAAGTCTCCTTGAGTTTTTGCATCTCTCAAGCAACAATCTAAGGATCGAATCATCTTCGTCCGAATTGAGCTTCATTACTTCTTTCACAAACATTAGATCTTTGAGATATTTAGGAATTTTTGATAATCCTCTAGATGGTACCATTCCGTCGTCCATTGGGAATTTTTCTTCCTCACTGGAATATTTCCTTGCCTCCAATTGCAAAATTAAGGGTAGGATTCCGGTTGGTATAGGCAACTTAAGCAACTTGATCGCACTTTCATTATCCGAGAACAAGTTGTCTGGTAATACTCCTCTTACTCTCAAACACATGCATAAACTTCAAGAATTAGATTTACGTAGCAACAATCTAGAAGGTCCGGCAACAGAAGGTTTGTGTGACTTACACGATGTTGCTTTAATATATTTAAGCCGAAACCAATTATCAGGTCCGATTGTTGAATGTTTTGGAAATGTCACTTCTTTAAGAGAACTTTTTTTGGATTCAAACAAGCTGGATTCAAGCATACCGTCAAGCTTGTGGCGCCTCACGGATTTGTTGAAGCTAGAGTTATCCGAGAATTCCTTGAGTGGAACTTTACCTCCAGAGATGGGTAATTTAGTAGCAGCCATTCATATCAATTTGTCTATGAATCAGTTGTCTGGGTCTATTCCGAGCGCCATTGGGGGTTTACGGAATTTGGTTAATCTGTCTTTGGCGCATAACAAACTAGAAGGTTCTATTCCCGTGTCTCTGGGGAGCATGATCAGTTTGAGAACTCTGGATCTTTCTTGTAATAACCTTTCTGGTCCAATCCCAAAGTCGTTTGAGACACTTAAACACCTCGACTCCTTCAATGTCTCTTTCAATGCTCTAAATGGAGAAATTCCTACTGGTGGTCCATTCGGAAACTTCACTATGGAGTCATTTAAAGCGAATAAAGCGTTGTGTGGAATTCCTAGATTTCATGTCCCTCTTTGCCGTATTTTTTCCAATCACAAATCAAGGAGGAAGAAGGTGGAATTCGCTCTATTTAGTCTTGCTGGGGTGGTTGCGCTTGTCACCGTTGTCTCTTTGGCCTTTTTCTTTGTAAGCCGCAGAAGAAAAGGTAAAACAACTGGTGAAATTGATGATCAGTTGCATTCTGCTGTGCCAAAAAGAATATCCTATTATGAAATCTTACAGTCAACTGAACAGTTCAATGAGAGTAATTTGCTAGGCGTTGGGAGTTTCGGTTCTGTATATAGAGGAGTTCTCAGAGATGGGAAGGTTATTGCTGTGAAGGTGTTCAATCTGCAAACTGAAGCTGCTTTCAGGAGTTTTGAAGTCGAATGTGAAGTACTACGTAACATTCGGCACAAAAATTTGACCAAAGTCATAAGCAGTTGCTCCAACAAAGATTTCAAGGCAATAATATTAGAATACATGCCCAATGGAAACCTTGAAAAATGGTTGTACTCCCACAATTATTGCTTGGATGTCATGCAAAGGTTGAACACAATGATTGATGTCGCATCTGCATTGGAATATCTTCACCATGGCTACTCAACACCTATCGTGCATTGCGATTTGAAGCCTAGTAATGTCTTACTAGACGAAGATATGGTTGCCCATGTATGTGATTTTGGGATAGCAAAACTGTTAGATGGAGGGGAGAGCATAGTGCAAACCAAAACCTTAGCAACACTTGGTTACATTGCTCCAGGTTATTAATCTTCTCACCTTTTATTTATACAATTGCATATCAAAAAAAATTTGTTCGCAAAGCGTATATTTGTATGACACATATGTTATGTTTGTGATTCAAGAATATGGTTTGGAAGGCCAAGTTTCTACGAGGTGTGATGTGTATAGCTATGGTGTGATGCTGATGGAAATCTTCACAAGAAAGAGACCAAGTGACGATATGTTTGGCGGAGATTTGAGCTTAAAGAATTGGGTCGAAAGCTTACTTCCACAATCACCACACGAGGTTATAGATTCCAACTTACTACATCGCGACCATCAACACTTGAACAAAGATCTGCAATGCATATCGTCCGTACTAGAGTTGGCTTTGAAGTGCTCGGCGGAATCCCCTAGGGACAGGATAGACATGAAAGAAGCTCTGTTGGCGCTGCACAAAATCAAACGACAATTTCGCCCATGAGACTTCAAACAGAGTGGTACGCCCCTGTAATTGCTCTGTTTCCATCAATGCTCAAATAAATTTTGTTACTACATCACATGTTATTATCGATGTTAACTAGGTTTCAACATTGGAGCATTCATCGAAAGCTATTCCGAAAGGCTTCTACTTGCAGATATGGCTAAGGAAGCTGAATTATCTCAGCTGCAATCAATAATAAAATAAAAGATGAATTAATCGTGTAATATAACGATCAATTTTGTCTTATAATTTTGATTTCCCTGAACATTGCCTAATGTTTAATTGTAATCAGAGTCGATCCTAGAAATTCTAGGGCCTGAGTCGATTTTAAAATTCGGCCCCTCATAATCTTTATATATATAAATTAAAAAATTATACAAATTGACTGTATTTCACAATTTAAAATGAATAATAATTGATGACATTTTAATATGAAATGAAGGATTTGCAAAGATTTTATTATGTGTAGGCAATAGATTTCATCGTTTCACATTAATTATTTGCCACTTTGAGGTTTTATAAAAATAAGATACATAAAATTTTGATAAAATTTTCTTCCAATAAAAATAAAAGAGAGGAGAGAGATTTTATGAAGAAAAATGTGTTTTCTATAATAAATTGATTTTTAGGGTAAAATTAATAATTGAGAATTGCGAGAATATAGCAAAAATGATACTCCTTTTCGAACTAGGAATGTCTTTTTTAGCATCGGAAAATTAGTATCGGATGTATTTACGGATACTAAATCTTATTCTTTAGTATCAATTCAATTGCTTATGATACTACTTTCATGGGTAATGAGTATTCGGTATCAAAAGTATATATTTTGATACCATTGATTTTATAGCATCTGTTATTTTTTGATACTAATGTCTTTTTGGTATTAGTAATTTATTTATTGATACTACTTAGTTTTGGCATCATATATTTTTTAGGATACTAATTATCTTTGGTATCAAAAAGTTATTTTCAAATACCATTAATTTTATTGTATGCATCATTTTTTTGATATTATTGTTATTTTGGTATTAGTAATTTATTTGTTGATACCACTTATTTTTAGCATCAAATATTTTTTTTTTGATACTAATTGCCATTGGTATCGGAAATTAAATTTTCGATACTATTAATTTTATAGCATTCATTGTTTTTTGGATACTATTGTAATTTTGGTATTAGTAATTTAGTTGTTGATACCACTTATTTTTTTAGCATTAAATATTTTATTTGATGCTAATTGCCATTGGTATCGAAAATTAAATTCTCGATACTATTAATTTTATAGCATCCATTGTATTTTGGATACTATTGTTATTTTGGTATTAGTAATTTAATTATTTGTTGATACAATAAGACAGCTTGATACACCCTTTTTATAGCATCCACTGGACACCCAACAAGACAGCTTGTGCCTCTGCAACATTCAACTTAACTATATAGGTCAACTTAACTATATAGCCGGCCGGGCGGATTGAAGCTCCAAGAAGTCTCACCAATAACATGAAAACTTGACCAAAACCAATATTTCGAAAAAGGGAAAAGGGCGTTACATAGGATAAAATTCAATGGAAATTTTACATACAAATTTTCCTACCTAATTAAATATCAATTATTGTTTTAAAAAATTAAATATTAAATATAAATTTATTAATTTTGGTACAAATTAATTTGGTACACAATTTGATAAGCGCTAAGTCACATATGAATATGTGTGCACTTATCAAGTTCAGTTAAAGTTACTGTTACGTTTCAATCAAAGATTGATATCGTAATATCAATAATATCTAATTTTTTCAGAGAAATAATTATTAATCGAATAAAATAATGTGGGACACTTCTATGAAATAAAATAATTATTATATAGGAAAATTTGCCTCAAGTCTGTGTTACTATATATATATATATAAAGGGAAAATATGTGTTACTATAAGAATAAATATATATTACTGCAAGAACAAGTAACACATATTCTCCCTTTTCAGTTAACATACTTGTCCTTATAGTAACACGTGTAAAATATTGAAAATTGTAAAATAATATATAAATATTAAAGTACTACTATAAAAAAAAAATGTATTATTGTATGAACAAAAACACAATTCACTCTATTTCATATTATTTTTCCTCTATATTTATCCGCTATTTAGTTGCCTAATTAAATTAAGATATGAATCAGGTCTATGCTATGAACTTAAATTATTTGACCTATTTTATTTATTTTCAATTCATTTTTCTAAACCACTATATTTAACCCGTATTATATACTGGGTAGGATCAAATGCAATGAATTAAAAAAAAAGAGTTTATAGCATGAATCAAATCTATACAAATTTTTGTATTAAATTAGCTAGGCCCACGCCCACCCAACCAATTGATCAGCATTAAATAAATAAAAAAATGATTATTCAATCTTGGCTGCCTAATTAAATTAACTAGGCCCACGACCACCTATCCAATTGATCAGCCATAAATAAAATAAAAAGATATTACTGAATAATTTCGCCAGCTTGGAGATGTTTCCACTCCTATATAAGCAATCTGCTTCCTCTACCATTTCCCTCACCTCGATCACACCAATCTAAATTGAATTTCTGTTTCTCCATCTCTTTTCCAACTGCAACTATGTTTTCTTTTGGATCTTGGTTTGTTCCTAGTACTCCAATGAAGTAAGTATATTTATTGCTTTTCCAACCCTTCCAATTATCATCAACATTCTTAATATAAATAGTTTATACTATATATATATATATATTCAAGAATTTTACATAAAATATTACTCACTCTGTATTGGGATAACATGCACCGTTATTATCATCAACCCTCTTAATATAAATAGTTTACACTATTTATATATTTACATTCAAGAATTTTACATAAAATATTACTCACTCTGTATTGGAATAACATGCACCGTTATAAGTAGTCTGCTTCCACTACCTTTTCCCTCACCTCACCCACACTTCTAAATTAAATTCTGTTTCTCCATCTCTTTTCCAACTGCAACTATGTTTTCTTCCGGCATTGTTATTGACGGAAAAGTTGTTTCAGTTTTTACTCCAATGAAGTAATTAATTATATTTTTAGCTTATTGCTTTTCCAACTCTTCCAATTATCATCAACACTCTTAAATTATGGTTGAATTTTATGACTTTGAGGTTTTGTAAATTAATTGAATGTATTTTTTTTCTACAAATACAGATGGAAACATTCTTGAAAATCATCATTTTGAAGGAGAAAGGTGGGACCTACTGATCAGAAAATGTCATGGAAGGATTTTATCCCAATCACGACACCCATTCAAAAGCAGTCTTCATTAATTACCTTCTCCTAATTGTGTTTGTTTGAAGTGTGTTTTAATTTAATCATGGTATTTATTTTGTTGTTGTTGTTTGCAGTTGTGTTGTTGTATCAATAATAATTGGGGTTGCTACATGTATCCTCAAAAGTTTCAATAAAAAAGTTTCTGTGTTTTTCTACTCTAATTAACTATATATAGGTATTTATTTTCACCTGAAACTCTTATAAACATGCCTTTTTCACTCGAGCAAAGTTTTCTATTTTTTTTTTGGAAATTAATGACGGACAAACTAAAAAGAAAGGTGACCAAAATATAATAAATAGAAGGAAAAATTAATTTTTTATCCTGTAAGTTTGACCTATTTTGATTTTGATCCTAATAAATTTGGTTGTTTGATTTTCATTCTATAACTTTATAAAATTCAACTTTTTGGTCGTATGACCTGCTATGAAAGGTGGCCTTTCAGGTAGCGTGGATTTTTTTTTTAATTTTTTTATTAATGTTAATTACACCTTGCCGAAGATTGGAGAGAGAAAAGTTAATAATCTGAAGCCCGCAATACATCTCTAATTTGAAGCCCGCTCAGCCCGCAACACATCTCTAATTTGAAGCCCGCAGAATAACCCTCATCAGACGCTAGAAAATAGCCGCACCCAAAATCGCAGAACAACCTAATCAGACAAATGCGAACAGCCCAACCTAATTACACACTGGAAAATAGGCCGCAACTGCTAACCTTCATCCTGCGGCACTAATCGCGATTCAGAAAATTTTAACAGCCCCAAAAAACACATTACAAGAACCCACGAAGCGACACTGTTTCTGAGATTCAAGAATTTAATAAGTTTAGTATATAAGTTGGGGCAATAATTAAGTGGAAAATGCGGGTGTACAAATCTAGAGAAAAAAAGTTTGTTAGTCCCACAACTTTCCTGTATTCCGTTTTTGGTCCCAAAATATTTAACTATCTAATTTTGGTCCCATAACTATCCTGAATATCTAATTTTGGTCCCTTTTTTTCAAAAAATAGAAAATCTCGTTGTTTCACGCACAAGTCACGTGCGGTTAAAATTGGGAGATGGTGTGGGCGCTAATCATTACGAAAATAATAATTGTTTCTATAACTTAGAATAATTTCCATGCTCTTTCTAATTTTTAAAAAATGAATATTTATTGTGACGATCGATTGTCCACGTTAGCTACTGAGTTTGGAAATCTCCAAATTTAATTGGAACGTGGGCTTATGCATGACCGAAAAAAAACGACAAAAGGTGAGAAAAAAAATATAGTGGGACCCTCAAGATAAGATAAAATATATTTAATATGGTTGTTTGGTATGATGAAAATAAAATGGTAGAAAACTTAATAAGTTGTTTGGTAAGAGAGATAATACATAATAAAACAGGGAAAATACTATTTTACCCTTCAATACTATTTTAAATTTGGTCTCCTTCAATATCGAGAGATGAAACCGGAGATGATAAATATGCATGGCGTCCCAATGAGGACACGTTAGGGTAACAGGCACGACGGGAAGCCGACGACAATCACGAATGGAGGACAAGAATTTCAGAGGTAACAGGAGGAAGGTAAAAGAGAGGGCAATTTTGACAAATATTAGGCCAACAAAACAACAAGAAAATATATCGGAGGATTTGATTAAGATTTATTCTATGAAGAGCTACAATATTTAGGAAGAAAAGGTTTCCTGACCGGTCTTTTTCTCGGGCAAGCCTGAAAATAAATATGTGCTATCAAACATTGTAAAAGAAGTGAAACCGTTTTTTTCTTGGGCTTTTCAGCCCTACCAAACAGGGCCTTATACTACAAGAAAAAAGGATTTTAGTATCGGAATTTTTTTGATACTAAGGGTAAAATATTTGATACCCATCCAACATTTATACTCCCGATCCTAAAGACCTCATATCAGAAATAAAAATCTGATACTAAAGGATGGACTTTTTAGTATCAGAATGACATTTAGTATCGAATAATAGTATCAATTTTTTTGAAACAACATTATATTTATAGTATCTGAAATTTTTACCGATACTAAACATATGGTATCAATACATATTTTCTGATACTAATTAAAGGACCGAGCTTTTTGTATCAGAAAAGTATTTAGTATCAAATAATCGTATCAATATTTTTTTTGATACAAAATTGTATTTTAAGTATCTGAAATATATACAGATGCAAAACATATTGTATCAATACTGTTTTCTGATACTAAAAGGTCTATATCAACTTTAATTTCCAAACCCCCACAAATACCCCCACAAAAAAAACTAAATTGAAAATTCTATAAACAAACTCACCATTCTTAAAGTGGGTATACAAATTACAGAGAAAAAAATTGTTAGCAGGGGCATCAAACATTGTGCACAGTTCAATTGAAAAAAAATGACAACATAGTACGGTGAGGGAATCACAACATAGTGCACCAATTGCTATAGGAGACGATCTCCAGTAAATGATACTGACAACAGTCATTGTGGAAGCATAGCATAATGGCCCCTTAAGTAGTTCCCTAACACCATGCAAATTATGTTACCATTAGGCATAAATATTACAAATTTCACAGAAGGAAGGGAAACAAACTGTGAACCTCGTGCATTTGTTCCCCAACCATACAAAATATTAGAAGCTTTCGTTGTTCCCCAACCTCATCTTTCGTTTATTCTTTCATCAAGTGCACTAAACTGATCACAAAAAACAAATTAAAGGGCCTTTATTCCTGTCTTGGAATTTTTCGCCTTTTATTTTTTATTAGAGCTGCAGCTCCATGATGAGAATCGCGATTTGGGAACAGATAAATTCGTCACCCTAGCGCAGACTAGCTAGAGAATGAATATAAAATCGATGCCTTGGCTCAGGCCAGTATGAAAACGATTGGTTTTTGACAAAGTTGCCAAAGAAAAATTATTATTATTCATTCAAGAAAAAGAAGAAACACGTGTATGAGTATTTAACGAACAAAAAAAACTAACCCTAATCTAAAAGACTAACCCTCAAAAGCCCAAGAAAAAAAAACCGTTTCAAGTGTTTTATGGTGTTTGGTAAAAGCGCAATGATTTCTCACCAGACCGTGAAAATGTCGGGCAGAGGAAAGAAATCAGCCAAATCACTGTAGCTCTTCAGAAATGCCATCTCGACTTCCCCCTCGAATACATTTTCAGAATTTTTATCATGAATGCTTTTGTCAAAAATACCCTTCCTTCTTCTCTCTGTTCTTTTGTCAAAAATATCTTCGCCTGAAATTGTCTTCGTCTCGTTCCGCCGCCTGCAACTATTTTCGCCAGGGTTTGGCTCTTCTCGAGCTAGACTATAAAATTAACTATTAAACGTGGCTAATGAAATAAAACAAAAATAAACAAACTAAATGTTCTTGCATCTCTCAATTCTCACCAATTATTTCTTGTTTTCTTTATATTTTCTTCTTCCAAGGTTGTGAGGTTATATAGTGCTCCTAGAGGCATAAATCTGGCAAGAATAAAGACTCTCATTCATGGCCTCCTTGATATTTGCTCACATGGCCAATTCTTTGGCCATTAGTATTGAAGATGCAATGAATGGGGCAATATTTGTGCTCGATTTCTCGGTTGATTTTTCACTGTTTGCATGTTTCTGTGGTTTTGGTCTACACACATCTTGCATCCAATTTGTTAATTTGTCTCCAGCTAAAAAGGACTCCAAAATAGCCCAAAATCCACAGCAAACACAAAATAACAATAATCGAGACCAAAATATAATAAGTCGAGCAAAAGTAAAATAATAGTAAATTAATAACCACAAAATGATTATAATTTAACACAATAATAACTCATTAAAATCGGCAAATCAATGTCTCAGGTTCCCAATGCTAGTGCACTAGGGAGTTTGATGTATGTTATGATATGTACTAGACCTGATCTTACACATGTTGTTAGTTTTGTTAGTAGGTTTATGGTTCAACCTGAAAACGAACATTTGGCAGGATGTGAAGTGGATATTTTGGTACCTTAGAGGTACTTCTGATGTCGGTCTCATATATGGAGGTGATAGTAATTGTTTAATTTCAGGCTACTGTGATTCTAATTATGCACGAGATATTGGCAGTAGAAGGTCTATGATCGGTTATACTTTTACTCTTGGTGGTTCTGTTGTGAGTTGGAAGACAACTTTGCAGCCTACAGTTACTTTGTCTACTATAGGTGCAGAGTACATGGTCTTGACTGAAGCAGCCAAAGAGGGAATCTGGTTGAAAGGGTTGGTTAGTAATCTTGGTCTACATCATGATTATGCTGCTGTGTTTTGTGACAGTCTGAGTGCACTATGTTTAGCCAAGGATCAAGTTCATCATGAGAGAACAAAACATATTGATTTCAGGTATCACTTTATGAGAACTGAGAAGAGGGTTAAGGTGAAGAAAATTGGGACTGCTGATAACCCCGTTGAAGTTCACTAAGCCGATTCCAAATAATAAGTTCCACCACTGTTTGAACTTGTTAAATGTTACAAGTTGTAAGTTGCCCTATTTTGGGGGCAAATATGTATTCAAGGAGTTGCTCGTACGTCAGGCACTTTTATAGTGCATCGGGGTGGATTTTTGTTGGGATTTATTAAAATAAATGAGTTTTGTTTTGTCCCACATCGGATTGTGTCAAAAGTAAGAGAACTTCATAATCTTATTTAAAAAATTTTAATCTGTCCTACATCAGGTTGTGAGAAAAGTTAAAGAGCTTCCTAATGTTATTTAAGAAGCTTATAGGTTTTTTATACAAGTGCATCAGTCGGTTTTGATTTTGGGCTTATTTATTTAGGCCCAGTCGGTTATGGATTATTTATATTCTCTCGGTTAGGGATTATTTATATTCTCAATTGATTTGTATATTATTGTCGGTTATGAATAATATACGAAATTCTCTCTTTTGCCCGTAGATGTAGCTAACAAATTGTTAATGAACCACGTAAAATTTCGGTATCGATTTATTTATCGATTATATATCTTTCTCGCATCAGTTAAAACATAAATATTTAATCAAATTATATTATGTGCATCATCATTATTTAATCAAATAATCAAATCAATTCATAAAAAATCCAATCACTGTACGATCATATATTACTTCACAAATTACACCATAAATATATAAATATTACAGTAGTGATATTTTATGAGCAACCGTCGGCGCCACATAATTAAAAAAAGCCATCTGTCATGCAATATTACAACCGTTCCACTCCAACTTTTTGGTAAAGAAGAGAACAAAATTAGGGCTTGAACTTCATCATCAAAATCAATCTCAATCGAGCTCAATTGAGCTATGATCATATTGAACTCGTTGACATGGTTGGCTACCACAAAGATATCCTCTGCCATCCTCGGGTTGAATAACCTCCGCATCGATGAACCTTGTTCATTTGCCGCAGCGGTTTTTCATACATCTCGATCAATATCTCCAAAGATCTCCTTTGTGGTTTTAGCTTTCCAAGATGTGTAGGGCGACGTTCCTGGATAACGACATACGAGCCACACTCATCGCCTTCCTATCCAGCAACTTCCACTCATCGTCCTTCATATCTTAAGGCTGTTCACCCAACGGTTGATACAGATCTTTACCGTACATGTAATCCTCGATCTGCAATTTCCAGAATCCAAAATCCGTTCCATCAAACTTCTCAACAAAGCGATTTCCTTCACCATCATAATTGCTCTCCACTGATCCCTTTAACCCGATGCTCTGATACCAGTTGTTAGGATTTAAAGCAAGCAACTATAGGAGAAAATAATGGAACAACGAATTAAGGAACAAACAATTTGGTTACCCGGTTCATCGAATGACTACGTGCAGGGGGCACTACCAAGCCGGAGATTCACTATTTTTTGTGTTTTTTTTTTACAAAGAGGCAAATACAATGAGTCAAAAGTAATTAAACAAAGACTTGGGCGAAGCCCTAATTCACAAGCCTGAGCTGGGAACCCGCCGACACAGGGGCTTTGGTCGAGCGGTTTTGCTCGACCACTCCTCTTGCTCGAGCGCCTTTTGTGCGGTCTGGAATCTGAGGTGCTCGATCGAGCGGATGTCTTGGACCACATGCTTGGTCGAAGCCTCCCCCATACTCTGCCTTCCCGATTTCCTCGGGCTCCAACAATCCCAACATATAAAAGTACTTGTCTAAGAAATGTCCTAAGTGCCAGAGACATGGATTTCTAATCCATGTCCCAGCTGGGGAGTTAGGAGTCATGCATTCTCCTTGTCCCTTTGACAAGTGGGGAATTGATATTGTCGGAAAATTCCCAGTGACTTCAGGAGGGAGAGTTTTCCTGATTGTTGTTGTAGATTATTTTAGCAAGTGGGCTGAGGCAGTGACCGTTAATAAGATTGATGAAGCAGCCATTATCAGAATCCTCAAGAGGAATATTTGTTGATGATTTGGCATCCCCCTTTAATCTGGTGTACGGGTCATCTGCGGTGACCCTGGTCGAGGTTAAGATGAAAACTCATCGAATTTTGAACTACGATGAGGCTCAAAATTCAGAGTTGAGAAAAGAGAATTTAGACATGATAGTAGCTGAAGAGCAGGATATTGCTCGCCTTAAGAATGAGCATTATAAGAAACCATAGTTGCAGTTGGAAAAGAGATGGAGAAACATAAATTTAATTTAGATTAACGGTGCAAGTGTAGGTGAGGGAAATGGTAGATGAAGCAGATTGCTTATATGGGAGATGACATGAGATGAGAAATTATTCATTATCTTTTTATTTTATTTAGGGGAAATTGATTTTTTTATCCTGTAAGTTTGATATATTTTGATTTTGGTCCTACTAACTTTGGCGGTTTGATTTTCATCCTATAGCTTTGTAAAATTTGACTTTTTGGTCCTATGACCTGCTATCAAAGGTGGAATTTCAGTTAAATCTGACGTGAATTTTTTTATTTATTAAAGTTAATTACTCCTCGCCGAAAATTGGAGAGAGAAAAATTAATAATCTGAAGCCCGCAACACATCTCTAATTTGAAACCCGCACAATAACCATGGAAATAGCCACACCCAATATCACAGAACAACCTAACTACAGAACAACCTAATCAGACGTTGGACAATTGCCATGCACTACAGTATTATAAACATACAAACACAGTATTATTAATTTAATGTCCAGATTTTCCCATGGGCCTCTTTCACCCCTTTCTCTCAATTTAATTTTGGCCGACCCAATTATTTCCACATTTTTCAACATACAATACAGTTGGTCAAATTTTGGTTCCATTTTTGCTGAAAATTTGAAAATTTTGTCGTTTTCGGTCATGCTCAAGCCACGTTCCAATTAAATTTGGAGATTTCCAAACTCGTTGCTAACGTGGACACTGACTGTCACAATAAATATTCATTTTTTAAAAAATTAGAAAGAGCATGAAAATTATTCCTAAGTTGTAGAAACAATTATTTTTTTCGTAACAGTTAGCGTCCACACCATCTCTCAATTTTAACCGGGCACGTGACTTGTGCGTAATTCTAACTTTACTCGAGTGAAAAAGGCATGTTTATCAGAGTTTCAAGTGAAAATAAATAACTATATATAGTTAATTAGAGTAGAAAAACACAGAAACTTTTTTATTGAAACTTTTGAGGATACATGTAGTAACCCCAATTATTATTGATACAACAACACAACTGCACACAACAACAAAAAAATAAATACCATGATTAAATTAAAACACACTTCAAACAAACACAATTAGGAGAAGGTAAATGAAGACTGCTTTTGAATGGATGTCGTGATTGGGATAAAATCCTTCCATGACATCTTCTGATCAGTAGGTCCCACCTTTCTCCTTCAAAATGATGATTTTCAAGAACGTTTCCATCTGTATGTGTAAAAAAAAATACGTTCAATTAATTTACAAAACCTCAAAGTCATAAAATTCAATAATAATTTAAGAGTGTTGATGATAATTGGAAGAGTTGGAAAAGCAATAAATATACTTACTTCATTGAAGGAAATGGAAGACCTGGAACAGTACCGCTAAAAGAAAACATAGTTGCAGTTGGAAAAGAGATGGAGAAACAGAAATTCAATTTAGATTGGTGTGATCGAGGTGAGGGAAATGGTAGAGGAAGCAGATTGCTTATATAGGAGTGGAAACATCTCCAAGCTGGCGAAATTATTCACTAATATCTTTTTTTTTTATTTATGGCTGATCAATTGGATAGGTGGTCGTGGGCCTAGTTAAATTAATTAGGCAGCCAAGATTGAATAATTATTTTTTTATTTATTTAATGCTGATCAACCAATGGGTGGGCGTGGGCCTAACTAATTTAATATAAAAATTTATATAGATCTGGTTAATGCTATAAATTTTTTTTTTTAATTCATTGCATTTGATCCTACCCAAGATATAATACGGGTTAAATGTAGTGGTTTAGAAAAATGAGTTGAAAATAAATAAAATAGGTCAAATAATTTAAGTTCATAGCATAGACCTGATTCATATCTTAATTTAATTAGGCAACTAACATTATTGTTTATGGTTGATTAGTTGGAGTAGCGGATAAAAATAGAGGAAAAATAATATGAAATAGAGAGAATTGTGCTTTTGTTCATACAATAATACTTTTTTTTTTATAGTAGTACTTTAATATTTATATATTATTTTACAATTTTCAACTGAAAATGGAGAATATGTGTTACTTGTTCTTGCAGTAATACATATTTGTTCTTATAGTAACACATATTTTCCCTTTATATATATATATATATATATATATATATATAAAAAGTAACACAGATTTGAGACAAATTTTTCTATATAATAATTATTTTATTTCGTAGAAGTGTCCCACATTATTTTATTCGATTAATAATTATTTCTCTGAAAAATATACATTATATGGTGGCGTGGATCACGGCAGCAAATTGCTACTACCCATGCATAAAAATCAATAACAAAGTCTTGTACTATATCATGTGCACCATGTAATTCATATGTATTTTTTAAACGTGCAATTTGTTTAATTAAAACATTCAATTTGTTTTGCACTTAACAAGTTGAATGTTTCAGTGTAATCAAATTGAACGTTTTAGTGAATGAGTTGTACGTTTCAAAAATATAATGCACTTTAATAATTTTAATCAAAATATATAATGCACATGCAGGGCGTCTCCATTAGTAGTATGAATAATAGTAGGAAATGTAATTTTGTGCATCTTTCTCATCTTACAAGCATCACAAAATACATCTGAAGGAGTAAATATTCAATTCATTCAACACTCTATACAAGGTAGCTGAACAAGGATGGCCTAACCTCTTATGCCATAACGCACTCTTATTCACATGATTAGTAACTACTTTTTTTATACTTAAAAAAAATTAAGAATTGCTTATGGCTATTAAATTTGTAACAAAAATAATTATGTCTTTAAATGATGAAGATTGCCTACCATTTACTTATGGATTTTAAAATTTTGAATAGGTAAATAAATTGCCTACGAATTTACCTACATACTTTAGAAATCATAATAGGTAAGTAAATTACCTACGATCAAAGTGTCTACACTTTTGTAATTTTTGTAGACAAACTTATTTGCCTATGTAAATTACAAATGTGTAGGCACACTTTGCTCGTAATTAATTTTTATTGAATTATTAGGATTTCTAAAATTCATAGGTAATTTTCACTATTTAAGAACAAAATTACTTTTGTCGCAAATTCCCTAGTTATATTGACAAATTCCATAGGCAATTCTTTATTTTCTTATAGTGTATTAACAGCGAGTTGGAATCACAAATAGTCTCATAATTTTGGCCTCAAATAGACTCAAATTCCATAACTTTTTTTGTTGTCGATTTAGTCTCAATATTTTTCATAATGTCCAATTTAAGTCTTAAGTTCGTCGAAAAATTCAAACCTATAATAGTTTTACCGATTGAATTTGGGAATTTAAATCATGGGTGTCTCTAGACTGCCACATGTAATTTTATTTATTTTTAAACCTGGAATTACGGGGTCATAGAATCAAATCAATTCTTTTTAACTCTATGACTTGTAATTGTATGTGTAAAAAAAAAAATATTATATGTGGCAGTCCAGTCACACCCGCACCCGGAAAGCCCTAAATTCAATCGACGAAAGGTCATAGTTTTTTAATTTTTCGGCAGACTTTGGGAACTTAAACCGACATTGTCAAAGATACTAGGACTAAATCGATTTATAAAAAATATGAGACCAATCTATTTGAAGTGAAAGTTATGAAATCATTTGTTAAATAAACTCTATTATCAGCTAACAACAATAAATAGTAGTGTCGATTACTACCAACTACAATTTCCCTACTACTATATCTAAAAACTACAAACACTATTTAGAAGGTTACTTCTAACTACAAAGAGACTATAATGCCCTTTCTTATATTTTGAATCCTTTAAATATTTTGAATCACATTCCCCCCCAACCTCTTCCTATTTTTTTTGAGCCCCCCCTTTTCGACCTTCTTTTTGGCTTTTTTTCGGGCTCTTTGCTTTTTGGGCAATTCATTTTACGGGTCTATCTTTTCCGGGCCCTTCACTTTTCGGGCCTCTCTTTTTTGAGCTCTTCACTTTTCGGGCCCTTCACTTTTCAGGCCTCTACGTTCTTGCTTCGAGCGGGCAAAAAAATATGAACATGTTCAGTTCAATTTTTGAACAAAATACAATATATTTATGAACATAATTTCAATTAAAATCCAAATATCAATCAAACTAATATACCTAATTAATATATATTAACATATTAATAGAGTTCCAAAATAATCGTGAATCAACAAACCGTAAAAAAAGTTTAAAACAAACAAAAAGAACTGAACATGTTCAAGAATTTCTATGAAAATAACATATATTTTCAAGATAAAAAAAACTGAACATGTTCAGGAAAAAACTGAACATATTCAGGAAAAACTATTCGTTTTTCAAACCTATTCAAAATTAAAAAGCATCCAGAAAATTAAACAATACACATTCAAACCAAATCTAAATCCACATTCAACTCAAACAAAAAAACCACATTCAAACTAAAACCACATTTAATAATCCACATTCAAACCAAAACAAAATCCACATTTCAAAACCAACCCCACAATTAAAAAAAAATAAAGCAATTAAGAAAGCACATAACCTCATTCCACAATCAACATCAAGTCAACCACACCAAAAAACACACGATGATTTTAATTCAAAAAATTCAAACTACACTACTAAAAATAAATACCCAAAATCACATAAATCAACAACACACACAACATCCAAGCACAAATACCAACACTATAACTCAAATCCACAAACGAATATGAATGTCCACTTTATTTTCAAAATGCAGTTCTTTTTCCTATCTTCACCTTCATCTGCGTCTTCAAAGGAACGTTGTCGCCGTCTCGCCACTTTCCACAGCTGAAAACACCATTGCCAATTGCAACAAAGAGTTGGGGGGGAGAGGGAGGGAGGGAGGGGGGGGGGAGGGAGAGAGAGAGAGAGAGAGAGAGAGAGAGAGAGATAATCATCTTTTCTATTTTCATATCTGGGGATTTGCTGCACTCGAAATTCGACAAACTTGTCCTTCAGCCTCCGTACCATCTCTGCGTACTTGGCCATTTTTTCATTTTTCCTTTCATAAGTTCCTGCTACTTGCTGGGTAATCAGCTGTGAATCAGAGTGCACCACAACTCTCTGGGCACCCATATCAATCAACATTTGAATTCCTCGAACCAACGCCTCATACTCGGCTTTATTTTTTGAGGCTTTAAACTCAAATTTTACAGCAAACTGTAATTCCTCTCCTTCAGGGGGTATGATCTTTCTTGCATTTTAGGTCCATTGTTGCATACCCAATGCACAATTGTGATAGATTTAGGCGAAATACCTTCTCGATCATGACAGGGGAACCCTAGCGAAAAGAAAAAATTGTGTTCCTCTCCTCAATATATTGATCAAAGATGGAGGTTCTCAGATTTCCATTGCTTCCATAATCTCATTCTAGTAAAGTAACAACCTATATACATTTCATTGCATTCATAGCTAAGTGTAGCATTTTTGGATTAGATTAATGAATTGATGGACCTCTTTTTAGTATGAAGAAAAGAGGCACACTTATGAATCTGCAGACATTGTTATTTCTGTCATTTTTTTTTCATTTTTTTGTTTCAAATCTAAAGAGAGTGTTCGAATAAGGTTTTCAAAAAAAAAAGATTGTTCGAATATTTAGAAGACGGATGCTCTTCTTCATGCTCGTGTTTGACGTGTCATATATATGAATACACTTTCATTTATGACAAACACTTGGGTGCACTAGTTGCACCATGCAACTGGTACACCATTAATATTGTTCAACGAAAACAATTAACAATTTTCAGCAAACACTACAAAAAAGGAGGTGATTTACGACGGTTTTAGCGACGATAAAAACCGTCGCTACGCTACATGTGTAGCGGCGGTTTCAACGAACGATTTCTTGGCAGTTGGAGAAACGAGGGTCGCTAGACTTTAGCGACGTTTATTGTGATACCGTCGCTAAATAGCGACGGTAAATAACCGTCTCTACTTAATGACGGTTTTGGCGACGGTTTCTGGGTCCGGACCCGGGTCAGAATTACCATCGCTAAAGCTGTCGACAAGCAACGACGGTATAGCGACGGTATATTACCGTTGCTATTAGCGACCAAAAAATTCGTCTCTATAACCAAAAAAACTAGTGACGGAATAGCGATGGGTAATTTCCGTCGCTATTAGCAACCATAGATTTCGTCGCTAAAGCCGTTGATAAATCGTGAATTTTTGAGAAAAAAAAGGGCTATCAATGGTTCGAACCCGGGCCCGATGGGCGCCCGAGCGGCCACCAAACCACCCGAGCCACGAACCATCTTGAACCAAATCACCAAACAACTCATGTATAAGCACCATGCCTCCCAATTAAATGAGACAACTATTTGCTCCCATGGGGGACCGAACACGGGACCTTACGCGTCTGAGTGGGGATCAATTCCGCTCGGGCACTTGCTTTCTTAATTTTACTAAATGAAATTAATTCTATATGTCCTAGAATTTTTTATTTTTTTTTACAATTTCTTTAAAAATTCTTTATTTTAATTATCTTTTTTATTAATTCAATAATTTTTTTATATAATTTTTTTTATGTAAATAAATTTTTAAATCAAATTATAATATATTAATCTATAAACAAGTTATATTTTTCTATTTAAACAAGTTATACTTTTCTATCTAAACAAGTTATATTTTTCTATTTAAACAAGTTATACTTTTCTATTTAATCAAGTAATACTTTTCTATCTAAACGAGTAATACTTTTCTATCTAAACGAGTTATACTTTTCTATTTAATCAAGTAATACTTTTCTATCTAAACAAGTTATACCTTTCTATTTAAACAAGTTATGTTTTTCTATCTAAACAAGTTATACTTTTCTATTTAATCAAGTAATACTTTTCTTTAAACAAGTTGTACTTTTCTATCTAAACAAGTTATACTTTTCTATCTAAATAAGTTATATTTTTCTGTTTAAACAAGTTATACTTTTCCATTTAATCAAGTAATAATTTTCTATTTAATCAAGTAATACTTTTCTATCTAAAGAAGTTATAATTTTCTATTTAATCAAGTAATACTTTTCTATCTAATCAAGTTATACTTTTCTCTTTAATCAAGTAATACATTTCTATCTAAACAAGTTATACTTTTCTACTTAAGCAAGTTATACTTTTCTATTTAAACAAGTTATACTTTTCTATCTAAACAAGTTATACTTTTCTATTTAATCAAGTAATACTTATCTATCTAAACAAGTTACACTTTTCTATCTAAACAAGTTATACTTTTCTTTAAACAAGTTATACTTTTCTATCTAAACAAGTTATACTTTTCTATTTAATCAAGTATACTTTTCTTTAAACAAGTTATACTTTTCTATTTAAACAAGTTATACTTTTCTATTTAATCAAGTAATACTTTTCTTTAAACAAGTTATACTTTTCTATCTAAACAAGTTATACTTTTTTATTTAAATAAGTTATACTTTTCTATCTAAACAAGTTATACTTTTCTATTTAATCAAGTAATACTTTTCTATTTAATCAAGTAATACTTTTCTATCTAAACAAGTTATACTTTTCTATTTAATCAAGTAATAATTTTCTATCTAATCAAGTTATACTTTTCTATTTAATCAAGTAATACTATTCTATCTAAACAAGTTATACTTTTCTATTTAAACAAGTTATACTTTTCTTTAAACAAGTTATACTTTCTATCTAAACAAGTTATACTTTTCAATTTAATCAAGTAATACTTTTCTTTAAACAAATTATACTTGTTTAATTATACGTATATTATTTCTATACACCAAATACACTTTACATCATTTAATATTATTATTTTCCTCCACCAAACCCACTTTATCCACTTTACACCATTTAATACTATTATCTCCTACTTTTTCTTAATCTTCGTGTCTACAGTAACCGGATAATAAAAAATAGGACGGAAGGAGTAATAATAATTATCAATTGAATAAAATATTAGTCATGGCTATTTTCAAAAGATTTAAAATAAGAAAACAAAAATTAATATAATACTCCTACAATAAATCATCGCAAGTCAAATCTATAATATTTTCAAATCTTTCAAATATCTTGAGATATTCTTAAATATATCTAATAATATGCATTTGTCAGAGAAATAATTATTAATTGAATAAAATAATAGGTTGGCTTCCTATATTAATTAGGCTCAACTATCCAATTGATAAGTCATAAATAAAATAACAAGATAATGAATAATTTTTCCAGCCTGGAGATGGTTCCTCGCTCCCCTATATAAGGAGTGTGTATTTGCAATGCCATCTTTTTTAATCTACTGTTACACAATAATTATTATAGTTTTTGTTATATTTTTTAAATTTACATAACATGTACATCTATTAAAGGTTTCAAACATGTGCATAACATCGTAACATAACCATTTAACATATTTAAGAAATAAACTTTTATATAAAATATTTCACGGATCTAGAATTCATAAAATATATATATGGAGTGTTATGTATATGCATATATATGCATTGTCATTGTTATACATAAAGGTTATCGTTATTATGTTTATACATTATCACTGTTTAAAACATATATAAAACTTATTTTAAATAATGATAGTACATAAAGATTAAGATTAAATGCTGCAACTTAAAAGAACAATTAAAATTATGCAGTAACTAAAATTATGCTACAACTTAAATTAAAATTAAAAGAAACAAACATGTGACCAAAATTGGACAAACGCAATAGTTATGGAACCAAAATTGGACAAATAACAATTTGGACACACGTGCGATCGGGGATCCCCAATTTTTGAACAAAAACGACGTCGTTTTCATTTTTCCGGCGAAAATGGGACCAAAATTGGACAAACACAATAGTTATGGGACCAAAATTGGATAGTTAAATTTTTTGGGACAAAAAAAAGATTACAGGTAAGTTATCGAACCAAAAAACTTTTTTTCTCGGATTTAGGTGTGTTGGGGGAGTCATGATTTCGAAATCTTATGGATTTGAAAGTTTTGATGAATAGTAAAATATATGTGTTTGTTTTGAAATTTTGATAGGGTGGGATTTTACTTTAGGTCAAATAAAAATTTAATAATATTGATGTAATATTATTATATTGTGTTGAGAGTGAGAAAAGTAGTGATGTGATTGTATTGAATTTTGTGGAAAATAGGGGTGTAGGTGTACTTTATAGGAGATGTTTTTTTAGTCTAATTTTAAATCTCAAACTATAATGAGACGTAATTTTTAAAGTTCCAAGTATATCCGGGTGAGTCCCGAAACAAATATATCCTAAATTATTTCTCCGACAAATATGGATGGCATCAAACTAACTCATCACGTGCCCAAGTATAAAAATCAATTTTTTTCTGCACCAGTACTCAACTCACATTTAATTAGTTACTATTCCAAGATAATAATTTAAGTAATTTGCATCTTGGCCCTCCAAAATATTGATTTGCAACTTGTCAGGAAGAATAATACAATTTTATTATAAAACAAAAAGTTGTATTTAAGTGGTATTTGCATACGTTTCTTTGTTTTTATAACTCGATATTAAGCCCAAGAATCGATTAATTCGGGGGACCAAGAACCACTATCCACTAATAAGGTCTTTATCTGAAAAATTAATAACACGTTGGGAGTTCCGAAGCTGAGACCTAGAGAGAAGCACACACCTTAATTACAAGCCTAAAGGCAACTTCTGTGGGTTTGTTTGTATATGTATTTGTTTGGATTTGAAATTTGTCAGATGAATTTGATGAATAAGAAAATGTATACTTGAATTTTGTATATATTTGAGATAACATATTTAGATATTTTAGGATTTAACAAGGTAAAATTTAAAATATTAATTGATAAATGATTAATTGTGTATTTAAATGTTGTGTAACGTAGGTAGGAGATTATGTACAACACCATGTTTTCTTTCGGCTTATTTGTCCCGGGGTTATCTCCTCCTCCAATGAAGTAATTATATTATGGACAATTTTTGGTATGTTCATTAAAAGAAAAAATGGCTATTCATTGTGTATCAACTTAATAATTGGCACAATATTTGGTATGTTTAGATTCCTAGTAACGCATTTGGGAGTGCAAGTGAATGTGTCGTTTTTCGTATATGTATGCTTATGCAAATATAAAGTATATATGCGAACTTTTGGAAGAAACATGTGCAACAACACATCTTTTTTTTATTACACATGTGCAATGTGTAATGAGATTTTACACGAATTTATTCTTATGACGTATAATCCTCATAAAAAATTAAAAATAAGTCCAATATTACAGGATTGAAATTAGGATCCGTATAAATTACAGGCTATAATTTTTCTTGTGCAAACTTGGGTTGCATGTATTAGTGGTTCGATTAATTGCATATGCAAATGTAAAGTACCTATGACAAATTTGAAGAAACATGTGCAACATCACATCTTTTCAAAAAGAAAAAGAATTTGAAAAGCATGTGTGCAAAATTACAATCAAGTTTTTAAAAAGATGCATTATACAAGGAATTTTATCTTACGTGTATGAAAGTTTTTATAAATATTTTTTCAAATTTACACTTAAAAATAATAATTAAACAACAATTCCACACCTATAACTTGTTCTTCCTGAAAATTTAAGAATAAGTCCGATAAATTAAGGTGATTACAGTTTTAGTTATATAATATATATTTTTAAAAGGTCCCAGAACGTGTCATTTTAAATCCTTTTTTGTGCTATTTTATCAAAAAATTACATCAATATCATAACGGGGAAAGTTAATGGATAGAAATTAGAAATAATATAAATTACATGATCAATTTTTTTTGGTGCAATCTTTGGGTTTAATTGCGTATTAGTGGTTCAATAAAATACACATGCAAATGTAAAGTGCATATAGAAAAATTGAAGAAACATGTGCAACATCACATCTTTTCAAAAAACATTTAAAAAAGCATGTGTCAAATTACATTCATGATTCTAAAAAAGATGCTTCATACACGGATTTTATTTTACATGTGTGAAAATTTTCATAAACACTTATTCAAATATACACTTAAAAAAAAGTCCACACCTATAACTTGTTCTTTTCAGAAAATTTAAACGCGTGTCATCGAAATCATAATGTGAAAAGTTATAAGACCAAATTAGGATCAATACAAATTTCAGGCTATAATTTTTTTGGTGCAAGTTTGGGTTGCACGTATTAGTGGTTCGATGAATTGCACATGCAAATGTAAAGCACCTATAGCAAATTTGAAGAAACATGTGCAACATTACATCTTTTAAAGAGAACCACTAAACACACCCCATAATCCTCCATTCACACCCCATAATATTTAAGACTAAAATATGCATACAAAGAATGACTATAATGCCCTCATATGAATAGATATAAGATTAGATTTTATTTACATAAGTAATCTATAAATCATAAAAGCTAAAACATTTATTTCTTGGAATTTACGCCCATAAACCTTTTATCTTTTTTATTCAATTTCAGTCATCATAGTCATGGAACGTGAAAGTTCAAACGAGCACATTAATGTAAGTGTTTTTAAGTTTTTTTTTCCTATTTTTTTATCGATTTTTATGCAAAAACTTTGGTATTTTTATGATTTAATCGCGCCACTTTGAGATTACTCGGCATAAATTGCCGTGCAAAAATAAAAAATAAAAAAATTGGTAGTGGTCGGTCCAAGGGGCCGAACGGTAATGAATTCGCATGATTAGTCCGACGAACACCAGTGAGTTGTACATAACCTTACGGCCGAACACACGTGAATTTGTATGAATTTGTTACCTTTGAATGGTCGATTTCCAGCCATTGTTCATGAGTTCACCTTCGATTTTGTTCCATGAGAAACAAAACGGAAGACCTTTTTTTTTTTTTTTTTTTTTTCGCACGCACACATCGGGCTGTTGGAAAGGGGAAGAAGTGATTTTATTTTTTGGGGAGAAGGGCATAATGGTATTAATTTGGGGTGGGTTTAGTAATACATGCAAATTAATTTTAAATTTTTAATGGGGTGAGTTTAGTAGGTGGGGTGTGAATGGAGGATTATGGGATGTGTTTAGTGGCTCTCTCTTTTTAAAAAAAAAATCTTGAAAAACATGTGTGCAAAAAAAAAAAGTTTTAATTGAAAAGCATGTGTGCAAAATTACAATCATGTTTTTAAAAAGATGCTCCATACACAGATTTTTATCTTAAATGTGTGAAAAAATTTATAAATATTTTTCCAAATTTACACTTAAAAAAATAATTAAACAACAACTCCACACCTATAACTTGTTCTTCAGGAAATTTAAGAATAAGTCCGATAAATTAGGGTGATTACAGTTTTAGTTCTATTATATATATTTTTAAAAGGTCCTGAACGTGTCATTTTAAGTCCTTTTTTGCGCCATTTCATCAAAAAAATTCAACAATATCATAACATGGAAAGTTAATGGACAGGAATTAGAAACAATATAAATGATGGGACTATAATTTTTTGGTGCAATCTTTGGGTTGCACGCATTAGTGGTTCGATAAAATACACAGAAAAATTGAAGAAAAACATGTGCAACATCACATCTTTTCAAGAAACATTTAAAAAAGCATGTGTGTCAATTTTTTGGTGCAAAATTGGGTTGCACGTATTAGTGGTTCGATGAATTGCACATGCAAATGTAAAGCACCTATAGCAAATTCGGAGAAATATTTGCAACATCACATCTTTTAAAAAAAAATCTGAAAATTCGGAGAATTGCACATGCAAATGTAAAGAACTCCCGATTTCCGATTGAGTTGATTCTTTTCTCGTTGGAATCCTCTTTTCAACGAGCTTCATATGATTCAACCCTCTTCTCCAATACCCTTCTAAATCAAAACAGTTTTTTGCTTCAATTCTTGCTCGTTTTTCATCCGTTTTCTACAAAATCAACATGCCACACCCTTTCTCATCTCAAGTGCAAGTAAGTCAAATTATTGTAGAAAAATGCATGAAATCCTATCAAATTTGAGCAATTAAACACAAGAATTTCAAGCAATTCTCACACCAATCACATGTTAAATTTATATTTAAAGAAAAAGGTCCCCATCGTTTCATTTTAAGCCCTTTTTTACCTTCTTCCTCCCAGACCGTGCTTGGAAACAGCACGACAAAGTGGGACATCAAACCTTGAAATTCCACATACTGCCTCGTTAGCTTTAAAAGATTCCATAGTGAAATTTTCGAAAGGACCACCCATGGGAATTTCCCCGCTTAAGGCATTGAAATAGACATTAAAGTAGTCGTGGTACTGAAGCTTCTCCATGGACTTTGGGATCGAGCCAGAGAGGTTATTGTAAGAGAAGTCTAGAGTCACCAAACTGATCATGCTCCCCACGGACACAAGAATGGAACCTTCCAATCTATTATGCGCCAAAGACAAATTTACCAAATTCCGTAAATTCCCAATCATGTTTGGGATAGACCCAGACAACTGATTCATTGACAAATTGATATGAATTGCTGCTACTAAATTACCCATCTCCGGAGGTAAAGTTCCACTCAATGAATTCTCGGATAACTCTAGCTTCAACAAATCCGTGAGGTGCCACAAGCTTGTCGGTATGCTTGAACTCAAAATATTTGAACCTAGGAAAACTTCTCTTAACGAAGAAGCGTTCCTAAAACAATCAGGAATCGGACCTGATAATTGATTTCGGCTTAAACGTATATAAGTAAGGCTATGTAAATTGCATAGGAATTCCGGAATGAGACCTCTAAGTCTGTTGTTTCCAAGACCTAATCCCTGAAGCTTATGCACATTTTTGAAAGTACGAGGAATATTACCAGAAAACTCATTGTTCTCTAATAAAAGTGTGACCAAGTTAGTTAAATTGCCAATATCAGCAGGAATACCACCCTTGATTTTGCAATTGGAGGCGTCGAAATATTGCAATGAGGAAGATAAACTCCCAATGGAAGATGGGAGGACGCCGTCTATAGGAGTGTCACTAAATGAAAACACGGTTAAAGACGTGCAATTTGTCAATGAAGTAATGAAGCTCAATTTTGAAGAACTCGTAAAATTGTTGCCATCAAGTCGGAGGCGTTGAAGGAGTGTTAGGTGGCCGAGAGAGTGAGGTATAAAACCGGTGAATTTGTTAGCAGCAAGTCCGAGGGCTATAATATTTGAACAGTTAGAGATAGAGCAGCGGCATGTTTGCACATATTGGTTGGAAGAGTTCCTGATAGACCAATTCCATTAAGTGTAACAGATACAAGAGCTGAAATGTTAAAGAGCTCCGGCGGGAATTGAACCGCTGAAAGGGTTACGGTCTAATCTCAATACCTCTAGTTGGTGAAGTTGGCCAATTTCTCTAGGTACAACACCTGCCAAGATTGAAAAGAAAAAAAAAAGTTATGTAAACACAAACATTCGCATATGAATAATAATGGAGTTTAAACCATAAATGATTCCATAAATTTGGCTTTAAATAGATTGAGTCACGTATCTTTTTTTATCGTCGATTTAGTTTCAATATCTTTGACAATGTCCAATCTTAGTCCCAAGTCCACCGAAAAATTCAAAAGTACGCCGACTGAATTTAGGGCTTTTCGGCCGCGAGTGTGACTGAACTTATAAATGTAATTTTATTTTTTTTCACTTGAAATTACATTTCATAGAATTTAAAAGAAAAAAAATAAGTTGATTTGATTCTATGACTTGTAATTCCAAGTTTAAAAGTTAAAAAGTTGAATTTTCCGACGGAATTCTGACTAAAATTGAACATTGCTAAAAATATTGAGACTAAATTGACAACAAAAAAAATTATGAAACATAATCAATTTAAAGCCAAAGTTATGGTACCATTTGTTTATTCTCAACTCAATAATAATGTAATGAAAATCTTCCAAACTTTTGCACAAGGAATCACAGTTTAACTAGTCCAATATTTTATTCACTCAATCGCACCTGTTAACTGGTTGTCAAAGAGATACAAGTCCATAAGCGATGTAAGATTCCAAATATTCGTTGGTATTGTCCCAGTAATCTGATTTCTTTCAATACCAAATGATAACAAGTTATGAAGATTTCCAATCTCTTCTGGTATGACCCCTGTTAAAAAAACAAACAAAAAAGTTAAAAGATATATTAAAATTTTGATAGTGAAATTCTTTCATTATAGTTTCTCTAGCTAAAAATTTCAGTGTCAGAAAATGATTTTTAATGACCTGATACTACTGGGGCCTATTTGACTCAACTTATAAGCTCCTTAAAATAGCTTATAAGCTATTTAGGAGCTTATAAATTATGTGAATTTGTTTGGCAAAAAAAGGTGTTTATCCAATTATAAGATATTAAAATAAGTTCTTTATACATTACAAAACAGACGGGTAATTACGACGGTTTTTTTAGCGATAGTTACCAGATCCGTCACAATTTGTGACGGATTTTTGATCGCTTCGGTCAAAATGCCAAAGTCACCGAGTTTAGCGATTTGTATTGTCAACCGTTGCTATATGTGACGGTTTAAACAAATTGTCGCAATTAGCGACGGTTTTTTTCTACGGTCCTCACTAACTGGGTCAAATTGTGATGGTTAGAACAATCGCTAAAAAGCGACCCGAGCACAAAGTGCCTAGTCGCTGGGCCACCGCCCAAACTGCTTTTTTTTAGCGATTTTTTTTGAATTTTCAACGATTAAGAACCGTCACTATTAGCGGCAGTTTTGAAAAGTCGCTAATTAAATTCGTATTATATACATGCCAGCTGAATCATTTGCAGCGGTTTTTTTCATAAATAGCGGTTTTTTTAATTTTTAACTGTTTATTTTTCATTTTGTGCACATGTATATCCACATATTATTGTTGTTTATATAATTTGCATGTTCGTACGTATATGCATATAATTTTATGTTAATTTTCATTTGTTTTAGTTAATAGATTGAGGTTTAGGAAAGTTTTAATTTGATGTAATTTATTTTTAATTGATGAATAGATTGAAATTTATGAATTTGTTAGATATATTATGTTTTAATTTAATAAATTGATTGACTTAATTAATTATGATAGTTAATTAACTTTGTTAGATGTTAGAATTGTTAGATTGTTGGTTGACTAGGAGATGAGTTTGACACAATTCAAATTCGAGACTTTATCAAAATTTATTTATTTTTATTTAATTAATTTAATTAATTAATTGATTTATTGAAGTATGTTTAGGAATTTTTAGAAATATGTTACGATTTAGAAATATATGTTAGAATTGTTAGATTGTTGATTAACTAGGAGATGAGTTTGACACAATTCAGTCTAGACTCAGTCAAAAATTATTTATTTAATTAATTAATTGATTTACTGAAGTATGTTTAGGAATTTTTAAGATATATATTATGATTTAGAAATATATGTTAAAATTGTTAGATTGTTGGTTGACTAGGAAATGAGTTTGCATAATTCAGTATTGACTTTATTGAAATTTATTTATTTAATTAATTTAATTAATTAATTGATTTACTGAAATATGTTTATAACTTTTTTAGATATATATTATTCCCTTCGTCATGTTTTAAATTGTCCATTCATTGTTTGACTTGTGTTTTAGCGAGCGAGTTATTTTTTAGTATATGAAATGATAAAGTGACTTATAAGAAGGTGTAAGATAGATGAGGGGTGGGACTATCATTCCCCACCTTAAAAATCTCTTTATCATTTCAAATACTAATAAACAACTCGCTCGGAGGCGGTGGGTTGTAGGATTTAGAAATATATGTTAGAATTGTTAGACTGTTGGTTGACTTGGAAACTAGGTTGCACGGATACGGGTACGATACGGTGCGGGTACTAGAATACGGATTATTAAAAATAATTGGGTAAGATACGGCCTGGGTACGATTATAATTTTTTAAATTATTTTATATTTTTATTGTATATATAAATATTTTTATAATAAAAAAAAATATGTGTCTTTCTAATCTATGCAATTTTTTAACAACTAAACAAATATAAAATCAAAATGAGATGAACAACATAATAAAATATGTGAACGACTAACAGTTTGACTGTAGTGTGACCGTGTGAGCAATAGAGAGTCAATATTTTTTTTACTATTTATGAGTTAATTTGGGTTAATTTAATATAAAATAAATTTATTTCAAGGCAAAAAATAAAATAAATTGTACAAATTGGACCCCACGTGTACCCTATTCGTGTCCGACACGCCGATCAGCCATGTCCGATACGGTACCCAAAATTATTATTAATATTTTTAATTGGAACACACCACGTGGCGTATCTGGTGCGTATCCCACCCGTATCCGCGTACCCAAGTACCCACGAAGTATCCGACATTGCATTATTCAAAAATTCCGAGTACCCATGCATCCTAGCTTGGAAATAAGTTCGAATCAATTCAGTTGAGACTCTACTGAAATTTCATTAAAAAATAATGTATTTATATAGTTGTATTGTAATTAATTTAATTAATAAATTTAATGTTAAATGTAGATGAGTGGTCAAGGTGGTGATGACGCCTCAGCTCGTCCTACCCCGAGCACTAGGAGGAAGAGGATACTCAAGCCTCCTATCCAATGCCCCCTCCCTCACAGGCTCGCGGACCGTCGCTTTTGCAGGCCCGCGGATCACCCTCGCAGGATCGCGTCCCCACACCCTCACAGTCTCATGGTGGGTCGAGTATGGGCTCGGCCCAGGCATCTTGTCATCCGATTGGCACAGGCACCTCGCCCCATTTGCGTATCGATCTTTATGTCGGGCCATAAGTGATATTTTTTTGTTTAGTTATAGAATTAATTTTATATTAATTTTTTTAATGTTTCAGGATTATATCTAATCTTGAGGCTACCGCTTTAGTCATTAACTCCATCTAGCGTGGGGGAATTTCTTTCAAAGCTCACAGTTGGAGATGCGTGCCAAAAGACCGTCGCTTTATATATTTCGACGAGTTTAGGGTACAAAATTTAATTTATACTTTATTTTAATATATATATATATATATATATATATATTGATTAAAATTTGTGGTATTAATGAAATGCAGAAACAGCGATGTGAAGGTTCGATCTCCCGACCGAGGAACACCTCAAGCCTCTATAAGCTTGCTCGCGAACGGTAAAAAGGCCTACTACCCAAGTGGCATATTGGGTGGAGGGATGAATGGTTGGGCCTGACGAAAGAGCTTGGGTCGGACATGGGGCTCCATTCTGCGCAGTTTGATCGACACTAGATACATCGAGATGTGTGAGAAGAACCGCCAGAACTGCATGAGTTAGTCAGGAGGGGGTGGCAGCATAGTAACGCATCAGTCTGGGTCCCGGTCTATTTTGGAGCACCTCCTTGTGACAGTAAGTAATTTATTGTTTATTAATGTTATATAATTAAATAATAAATTAATAATAATGATAATAATAATAATAATATTTATGTATTTGTTAATAGGAACGAGAGTCTGGGGTCCCTCTCGGCCACCTTGAGACATTGGCGCTCGCCCATCCGTATAATTCGACTGCAAAGACATCCACCTACAGCCGCACGACCCTTATCCATCACCTCTCCAAGTTAATGTTAATCAGATTTATGAGAAGAAGGCCGGCATCGATAGGGGACGGGTAGTCGGGATGGGTAGGTACTATAGTGTTGTGATCATGGAGACAAAATCCTACTCCTCCCAGCCATCTATTACTTCAACTCTGCAACCGCACGCATGAGACGTCTCAGCAGATGGAGGCCCAGATTGAGGCCAGGATTAAGGAACAAAATGACCGGAAGTTTCGGCGTCTGGCATCCTGCCTTAGCCTCCCCAATGATTTTTTCATTGACGATGATGACGATGTAGGAGGCAGCAATGGCGGTGGCAGGTGGCGGTGCTAGTAGTGGTGGTGGTGGCCGTGACTTATCTCCTAGTGATGGTGGTGGGGCCGATTTATATGGCCTGTACGATGATGATGATGACCCGAATAATTATTTTCTATTGCGTTAGACACTTTTTTTTTTTTAATTCAAACTCTTTTATTTTTTTATTTTTTAACAATTTATGTTTTCTGTTTAAACAATTTATATTTCTGTACGTATAAACTATGAATTATGTTTAAATCATTTATATTTCATCGTATTTAAATATATGTCATTGTATAGTATTACTTGTTTTCACTAGACAGTATTACTTGTCTTCATTTGTAATATTCACATATAACATCATTTAATTATAATTTATAAAGTAAAAAATATATAATTTAAAAATGTTATTAAATAATTAAATTAGATAAGTGGAATAAACTAATTAAATTAAAAAAAATGTTTTGTTTTGGGTAAACATCCATTAAAAATACAATTTAAAAAAAAATATATTGTAACATCATTTAATTATAATTTATAAAGTAAAAAAAATATATAATTATGATTTAAAGATTATTAAATAATTAAATTAGATAAATAAAATAAACTAATTAAAAGATTTTTTTTATTAAAAACGATTTTTTAATATAAATATCCATTAAAAATACAATTTTAAAAGAATATGACATAATTTAATTAGAATTTATAAACTAAAAAAAGTTATAATTATAATTTTAAAAGGTCATTAAATAATTATATTAGATAAGTGGAATAAACTAATTAAAAGATTTTTTTTTAAAATAATGTATTTTGAGTACATATACAATTAATATCATGAAATAAATGAAAGAAAGCAAGTGCTCGAACGATTTAGTAATCAACTGTATACGCTGCGGTCCTGTGTTTGATCCCTCTCAGGAGCAAATTTTGTCTTGTTATTGCAAGGCTTGGTGTTGTTTATATATGAGGAGCTTGTTGGTTATGCCGAAGTCAAAACCGTCGCAAATCTATGATGGTTTTCCGACCCAGACCGACGTTAAAAACGAAAGTGTCGCTAACTTTAGCGAAACATCGTAAAATTTGTCGGTAAACCCGGTCTTTTTTTATAGTGATATTTTATAACCTCCAAAAAAATAAATTGGGATATCCCAACTTATTTTCCTAACCACACCCAACCCTAACCATCCCTTCACCCCCACACCTCCTGCCACCCACCTCCACCTACCCAACCTCAACATAAAAAATAAAAAAATATTTGTTTTAAATTATTGAAGAGCTTATATAGGTTTAATTAAACAAACAATTTAAGAACTTATGAATTATTTAAAAAAGTTTATCTTATAAGCTTTTAAACCAATTAATAAGTTGCTAAAACTTATAAGATGTTTAAAATAGCTGAGGCAGCCCTAAGAAGCTATAATGACATGATTTCTCTCTACAACCTACAAGTCAATTTTTTTTAGTAACCAATCAAGGAAGAGAATATAAGAGGTGTGAAAGTACCGGTTAAGTTGTTACCCCCAACTTGCAAAATCTGAAGATTTTCCAACTTTGCAATCTCTGTTGGTATCTCTCCTCTAAAGAAGTTGTAAGACAAGAAAAAGACTTGAAGTTGTGAACATTTGGATAGATTGGATGGAATTTGGCCACTCAAGTTACTATCATAAAAGTAAATCCTTTTAAGAAATGGAAGATTGGCGCAGATGTCAATCGGAAGACCACCACTCAAGTGATTAGATGAGAAATCCATAATTTGGAGGCTGGAAATGTTGAATATTGATGATGGCACGGGGCCTGAGAGATGGTTGATTTGCATGCTCAGATGTTTTAGATTTTGAAGTCTCCCCAACTCTTGTGGGATTTCTCCCTCAAAAGAATTGGAATCAAGATCAAGAAATTGTAAGTTTGTGAGGTTGGAGATGGACTTTGGGATGAAACCGGAGAAGCTGTTGTTTGATAGATCAAGAGTAACGAGTAAGGCGAGGTTTCCTAATTGTGGTGGAATGGCGCCGGAGAGGCCCATGTTGGAAATATTCAATGCCGTCACTCTGTGGTGGCGCGAGCTGCAAGTGACTCCGATCCAGTTGCAAACGGAGCTTGAATTGGTCCAATTTCTCGCAAGTATTTGATAAGGGTCTGAAGTGACAAGAGCTTTTAGAAAAAGAAGAGCAGATTGATCAGTGGAGAGGTTGGTAGATGTTTTGGCTTGACAAGGCAACAAGGTTACAAGGACACCAAATGCTAAAAAGTAATAGCGAATACTTTTGTCCATGGCTGCAAATAATATTCAATATCTTTGGACCTGGAGTACCCCGTGTATTTATATATATTCTCTTTTTCCGCTGTTAATAAATAATAATATTAATTTACAATTTTTTTTTTGCTTGACACCCAGTCCTTATATGCTTTGCAATTGCACCCATTGGCCGCCGCTATTTGGCAGAAATCATAATCTTTATACTAGAAATGAAGTTAACTTTTTTCTGGGGCAAATTATTAGTGGAATCCGAATGACCACGTAACTATTTTACTTCAAAGTATAGACCTATTACCTTTGTGTTTTCCTTTTAAGTTATTATATGGCAAAGTCTTGTGTTAAGTGTAAATAAATTGAACATTTAAAAAAAAATTCACGTTTTAAATATTTATTAAAATTGTATGGTGCATTTAATATATATAAGATCTAATTTTATTTTTAAGGCTTATGTTTTTTTGTCCTTTAATTTGTACTAATTTTAATTTTAATTTTAGTTAGCTAATTTTCTGAATTTGAAATGCATCTCATAAGTTACAAAATTCAATTTTTTATGAGATTGATATTGATCTACGTGATAAAAAGATATTGAATATATTTTTTTTAAGATATTTTCATGACGTCGAAAGTGTCAAGTTGGTGGCATGGTTGGATGGGTTAGTGGCAATGACGACTGCAGAGAAAGTCGCGTTGTGCAACTGATTTGCATTTCGTGTATTTTTTTTTAATTGTATTAGTTAATTCATGAAAAAAAATATATGTTATTCCATTAGAAAGTATCAAATGTCCTAATATAAAGAATTAATTGCAAAATAGGTGAATGATTATGTATTTTAAAATTATATTCAAATTCTCTATATGGTTATTAAAATCTTCCTATCTTACATAAATTATTACTCCCTTCGTCCTATTTTTTAGATTGTTTAGTCATTTGAAGAAAGTAAGCAAGTTGTTTATTAATATTTTAAATGATAAAAAGATTTTAAGGTGGGGTATGATAATCATACTCTCGTCCTATCCTCACCTCCTTAAAAAATCACTTTATCATTTCATATACTAATAAAAACTATCTCGCTAAAACACGAGTCAAACAATGATTGAGCAATCTAAAACAGGGACGAGGGTATTTGGTTTGAAAAAAAAAATTGTTTATTTTTTAAAATTATAGATATATTTTTTAGATATCTTATATTTTACATTAGTTATATATATTTTTAATTTTTAGATATTACATATATATTAGATTTGAAAAAGTTTATTCATTATTTTTTAAAATTATATACTCTCTCTCTCTCCTTCCCCCCACACACACACCTCTTATATATATATATATATATATATATATATATATATATATATATATATATATATATGTGTGTATATTATAAAATTTTCAATAATTTAACATAAATTATTATTTAGTTTACAAAAATTCTTTTTTACATATATAATTAATTAAGTTTTAATATCATTTTTCTCATTTTACAAATTTGATCCCATAATTTTTTGGTCAACTAATGGTTTCCATCCATTTGATTGACAGTTGAGACCAAAACTGCTCAAGAAAATCATATTAAAACCTAGGGACCGAAACTATTACTATAAAAAAATGAAGAATTGCCTACGAAAATTTTAAAATGGCTACGAAATTTTCCTACAAAAATAATTTGGTCCTTCAAAATTGAGTATTGTCTACAATTAGCCAACCAATTTTTAAAACAATCTATGAAAAATTACCTACACAAAATAATTTCCTAGACAAACAAATTACCTACACATTTGTAATTATTGTAGGCAAATAAATTAACTACAAAAGATAATTCCCTAGGCAACTTACATTTTCGTAGGCAATTATATTTGTAATTTAGAAATGACTTACGAATAAATTTACCTACGAATTACATCCCGTAGGCAAATTTACCTATGAATAAAAATGCCTATATGATTAGGAAATTTTGTAGATAAGTTGTAGGCAATCTTTACTATTTAAGGACGAAAATATTTTCGTTGAGAATTTTGTATGCATATTAGAATATTTCGTAGGCAATCATGTACGTAATGTATTTTGAACCCAATCTATTCGGACCAAATATGCAATTTATTAATAATGTAAATTATACTCTCTAATCAATTTAACAGATTTTTCATGTAAATTTTATAACAAAAGTTATGTAGTTGAGATTTATTGAGTTTAGTCTTGACTCGGCCACTCTACAGGGGTGCAAGTGGGCCCATCTAGTTAAAATTAAATGGGTTGTTACAATCATTTGTCATTTGGGCCCACAAATGCTGAAATCTTCTCGTAATATTTATTGTTTGTTACAGATGCACCTTAATTACATCTTAATTACCTTGGAAATTTCTCGATGGATAAGACATGACAGTTGTGGAAATTTCTCGATGGATAGCACATTGTTGGTCATACTCGTAAGTTGTTGGAATAATATGAATTATGCACTTTTTAAATAAATTATTTCGGATGTCCTATTATCATGCTAACTACTACATTTTTAAAAATCTTATTCATAGAACTTAACACCAAACCTGTCATTTTCTTAAATTTATATAATATATAGTCACTAATTAATATCTAACCATAAATTACTTCCATCATTATCTTATTAGATGATGATGATTTACGACCTCGTCAACTTCAGGAATTTCTCTTTTGATCACATAGATAAGAATCTGGAAGTATCACACATATTTAGCATCTAGAAGTGGATTAAGTTACAAGAGCTTTTAAAGAAAGAAGAGCGGCTTGATCAGTGGTGAAGCTGTTGACAAAGCAAGGTATTATAGTTACAAGGACTGCAAATGCAAAAATGTAATAATAAGTTTTTCCAATGGCTGCAAAAATTTATGTGATGCTAATACGTTGATGAACTGCTGATAATTGCAAATATATATATATATATATATATATATATATATATATATATATATATATATATATATATGTTAGAGGAAAGCGCCTTTGTTAATTATTTATCATGTGAATAAATTAATCACGAGCATTGCGTTTCCATTAAGGAATTTTGAATTCTTGTCCATTGCAATAATATAAGGTGATTTATGTTAGCTGGAGGTGTAAGATTAATACATGAGTAGGTCTAGTGTGAAAATTTTCATGTATGAAAATCTATAAAATTGTCATAAATCAACCATCTACACCCTAAACTCAAAATAATGAATCCTAAATTATGACCTATTCGGACCGGGTGAACCATGAACCACTTGGGCCGAGTGAACCATGAACCACTCAATTTTGTCTTACCTTCACCAATTACAGAATTTGATTGTAAATTAAAGTTTTTTCATCTATGAAAATTTTCATATTAGACTGTCTTAATACATATATAGCCATATAGCGATTTCTGCTAACCACCAATAATATATATGGGGAAATTGGAGATGACTATTTCCTTTAAACAATTCAGAGACAATGAATATGAATATGCGGGGAAAAAGACCTTAACTGCCCCTCTATGTATATACATAATAGTTGTATGATTCAGTGTAAACAAGTTGCATTTTTCACTATAACAAGTTGCACGATTCTAAAATGCACTATGAGTGCACAGTGCAACCTAAGTGTACATGAGATTCACTCTTATAATAATTGAAGTTATTTATACGCATGCCAAAATAGGTAATCGCTGTTGCTCATTGGTTACCAATAAACTATATTTTAGATGAAGTCTTTATTGCGAACGGGGATATATAAAGAATTTTTAAGGTAAAATTTCGAATTTCAAAATTAATAAATGAAGTTTTATTGATATGTTGCTTAATATCTTTGTAAGACGGGTGAGTTTATAATGGAATAATGAACGTGAAAAGCGGTACATACGTTCAATATACTAACCAATAGTCGTGTTTGGTTTTATTGTGCATTTTCAATTTGAAAACTATATTACAACCACTTGAATAAAACTAATTAAATTAAGTGCAGAAAAGTTTGTAATAAGCGGAGACTCCGAGTCTTTAATTCTCTATATTATTTCCACAGCAAACAATGGAAATTAATGACAGTATTTCACATCTACACTAAAGTCCCAAACCTGTCTTTTTTTCTTAAATTTATTTAATATATAGCCTTATATAACCATAAATTACTTCCATCACTATTATGATGATGATGATTTACGACCTCGTCAACTTCAGGAATTTCTCTTTTGATCACATAGATAAGAATCACACATATTTAGCATCTAGAAGTGGATTAAGTTACAAGAGCTTTTAAAGAAAGAAGAGCGGATTGATCAGTGGTGAGGCTGTTGACAAAGCAAGGTATTATAGTTACAAGGACTGCAAATGCAAAAATGTAATAATAAGTTTTTCCCATGGCTGCAAAAATTTTATGTGATGCTAATACGTTGATGAACTGCTGATAATTGCAAATATATATATATTAGAGGAAAGCGCCTTTGCTAATTAGTCATCATGTGAATAAATTAATCACGAGCATTGCGTTTCCATTAAGGAATTTTGAATTCTTGTCCATTGCAATAATATAAGGTGATTTATGTTAGCTGGAGGTGTAAGATTAATACATGAGTAGGTCTAGTGTGAAAATTTTCATGTATGAAAATCTATAAAATTGTCATAAATCAACCATCTACACCCTAAACTCAAAATAATGAATCCTAAATTATGACCTATTCGGACCGGGTGAACTATGAACCACTTGGGCCGAGTGAACCATGAACCACTCAATTTTGTCTTACCTTCACAAATTACAGAATTTGATTGTAAATTAAAGTTTTTTCATCTATGAAAATTTTCATATTAGACTGTCTTAATACATATATAGCCATATAGCGATTTCTGCTAACTACCAATAATATATATGGGGAAATTGGAGATGACTATTTCCTTTAAACAATTCAGAGACAATGAATATGAATATGCGGGGAAAAAGACCTTAACTGCCCCTCTATGTATATACATAAAGGACAATAACTTTTCAAATTGCAAAAGTAGGATAATGATTTTTTTTGCTGCAAATGTAGACCCGCATATTATTTTTTTTCGCACATTTATGTCCGACAGTGTGGGAAAAATAGCCTAAATTTGCAGAAAAAATAAATTAATGTCCTGCTTTTTCTAAACTGGAAAATTATTGTCCTTAAAGTACAGTTCCACTTAAGTTATGGACCTATAATTTTTTTTTTCCTATATTGTTTTTCTTCTCTTAATTTTTTTTATCAAAGTAATAATGACAAAGTCTTGTATACATTTAATGCACCATGCAATTTAAGTGCATTTTTAAAAAATATCAATTGTTTTCATTTGAATTACACAGTTGTTTCTAATTTACTCTTAACTTCATATTTTTATTACTCAATTTTAACTAATTGCACTTGATAGGAAAATATGTCGTATTTTGTAATTTTATTATGAAGATGGATATTTCAGAAGCAAACTACTTATCTAACTTTTATTGAATCCAAATGAAGGAGCAATCAAGAAAGAGAGCAGGGCCAAGAGAAATATAATGAAATATAAAATAATTTAAGTATTCTTTTTTTTTTTACAGGAATAGTTCAAGTAATTTTAAGACGAAGTGGAATAACTCAAGCGGTTAGAACATCACTACCTATGCCGTGGGGTTATGGGTTCGAGTCACAATTTGTCCGATAAAAAAAGTTCAAGTAATCATAAATCAATGTATAAATAAAATTTTAAAAAATATTTAAACATTAAAATAAAATATTTTAAGTATTATTTCTAAAATTCTAAAAACAAAGACCATCAAAATAAAATCTGAATATTTATAAAATAAGTCTAATTTTCAATTAAAAAAAATACACAAAATAATTTGAAAATAAAAGACACCACTGAGTATTTTTTATTTTTATAAAAACTGAAAACAAAAGCTACCGCCTAAAATCAAAACCCACCCCGCACAAGCTGAAATTGAAACACCTCTCCAATGGCCCACCCAAACTCATGTATAAATAAATCAATTAATCAATTCTGACGACTGAATAAAAAATAAAAGACGAATAATTTTTCCCACTTCTTAAATGACGCCATTGACGATAAATTATCTTGTCTTAATTAGGATCAAAACAACTCAATCAATTTCTCACTTCTTTGTCATCTTCCCCCTTTGATTGTTATTTTAAAATTAGGGTTTCACAATGTCGCTTCATCATTTTTCAATTTTGAATGAGTATTTTGTTCAATGCTTACGCCATCATGACCTCCGGTTTACCTTTCCCAACTTTCTGCCACCATTTATTTTTTAAGGGAAAATGGTAGAATTTAATTCAATTATTACAACTCTTTATTTATTTGCTTAGTTAATTCAATGAAGTTTTTTTTTCAAAGGTATGCAATGAAGTGAATTTAACTCATTTCGTTAGATTAAAATATTAGATATTTTTATCACATTTCAACTCAAGTTCGAACCCGAGACTTTCATCTCACAAAGCCCCTATGTGCTATGGCAATGCCGTTGGGCTAGATGAGTCATTGGTTAATGACGGCAATTGTGCCCTTAATATTAGCGAGGGTAGTTTTTTCCTCACTAAAATACAATTTTAAAATTAAAAAAATTATAAAATTTTGCATTTCAACTCGGGTTCATACCCGACCTTCATCTCGCAAAGCCCCTATGTGCTATGGCAATACCGTTGGGCTAGTTAAGTCATTGATTAAATTTTCACTTCTAATAAATATGTATCATATATTCTTTTGCATTTTTTATTCTTTGGACAATTTTAAAAAATTTCATGGAGAAAAAGGTTCGAACTCGGGACCTTATACATTCGACGCTATCAGCATTTTTATTCTTTTAAAATTGAAAATTTTTATGCCAAAGTGGGGCTCGAACCCAAGAACTATTAGCATTGCCATTAGGCTACATGGCTTATTTGTAAAATTTTAATTCCTAATAAATATGTATCATATATTTTTTATATTTTTAACGAGGGGACTATGCCCTCGTTATTAGTGAGGGGGCTATGTCCTTGCTATTAATGAGGGCTATTATGATGCTTGTTAAATACATTGATATTAACAAAGGAAAATTTATTGCTTGTTGACGCCCTCGTTAGTAACAAGGACTTTGAAATCTCTCATTAGTGTTGAGGGTAATTTAAACCCTCTTTAAAGCCCTTGTGACTTTTATAGCCCTCGTTAACACCCTCGTTAAATGGGAGTTTTTTTGTAGTCATAAGTAGAATTTCACTAAAAAGTTTAACTTTGATATTATTTTGTTAAATAATCCAGAATTTCTTGCTCTCCCGCCTATATACAATCCCTTTAATAAAATTACTCTTTCATGCATTAGTTTCAAAGTGTGTATTCTATTTCCATTTAAATTTCCTTATTTTTCTTCAGGTGGGGAAGAGAGAGCGAAATAGAGAGAGAAATATGTATAATTCATATTTTAATATGCATATTAAATGTATTTGACTCAGTTAATATAAAGATATTTAGTCCAAATAATTTTAAAAAATATATAAAAAAATCGAAAGTGTATTTAATTGCAGTATATTATAAATTGGGCCCCTCTCGGCACAATTCTTGGCTCCGCCACTGTTTTTAAGCCATTGGTTGATTCAAATACGCTATAGACCCATACGAGTCTACTGCAGCACGGGATTCAAATCCTGGATGTCGTCCTTCCGCAACGGCAATGTCAGAAAAGTACAATATCTCGAAACCATTGGATATTTCTTTATTGAACGCTTCAGATAATTCGTGCATTGATTGGGCATAAGTTCCAGTAAACAGATTGGGCTTCTTAGTTAACTAGTTGGATTGGGCTTCTTCTTTTATTTGGGCTTCGGAAAGAAAGTGTCCCGAGACTAAAATAGAAATGCGCAATATATAAGGCGAAACTCAAAATTATATCTCTAAATTAATGCATCAAGAAAAATTGCCGTTTTATTTTCTGTAGCTCTAATAGAACTTCAGTTGAGCACTTCAAGGCCAACACCAATATGGAGAATACACATTTGTGAGTAAGCTCAAATCTCCATCAAACATATCATCACTTGTCCTTCTTCTTGTAAAAGTTTCCAACAACATCATGCCGTAACTATAAACATCACACCTCGTTGAAACTAACCCTTTCAGACCATACTCTGCAATTAAAATCATAGTGGATTATATATATGTAGTTGAAATATACATGTAATAATAATTTGAATTGAGAAATAAAATCACCTGGTGCAATGTACCCCATGGTGGCAAGGGTGTTAGTTTGCACAGTGCTTTCCCCTCCACCTTAACAATTTTGCAATCCCGAAATCACTTACATTCGCAATCATCTCTTCATCTAACAACACATTACTCGGCTTCAAATCACAGTGAATAACGGGGGTTGAATAGCCATGATGAAGATACACTACAAAAAATGTGTGTTTTACCAACGGAATTTAGCGACAGTTACAAGAACCATCGCAAATAGCGACGGTTTTTACGACGAAAATGGTCAAATGGTCAAAGTCAACTGTTTTAGCAACGGTTAAGAAAATCGTCGCAAATAGCGATGGTTTTAGCAATGGTTTATGCAAACTGTCGAGAATAATGACGGTTTTACGACGGTTTTAGCGACGTTTTGGACTAACCCCTTTAGCGACGGATTTAGCGATTGTTTGGACTAACCTCCTTTAGCTACGTTTTTTTTTTAATTTAAAAAAAAAATAACTTTTTTTTTAATTTATTTTAATATTTAATATTAATTATGTTTTTTTTTAATGTTTCAGGATTATACTAGGTTTTTTTATTCTTGTTAATGCATCTTACCCTATATTTAATTTATAGTCACTTGGAGAAGAGTTCCACCTGACCGTAGTCAGATCTATTTCGAGGAGTTTACGATATAAAATTTAATTTATAGTATATTTAAATATATATTGACTAAAAGTAGTACTTATTTAAATGAAAAGTATTACTTGTTAAATGAAAAGTATTACTTGTTTAAATAGAAAAATAGTGCTTGTTTAAATAGAAAAATAGTACTTGTTTAAATATAAAGTAGTACTTGTTTAATGAAAAGTATTACTTGTTTAAATAGAAAAGTATTACTTGTTTAAATAGAAAAGTAGTACTTGTTAAAATAAAAATTAGTACTTGCTTAAATGAAAAGTATTACTTGTTTAAATAGAAAAGTATTACTTGTTTAAATAGAAAAGTAGTACTTGTTTAAATAGAAAAGTAGTACTTGGTTAAATGAAAAGTATTACTTGTTTAAATAGAAAGTATTACTTGTTTAAATGAAAATTGGTACTTGATTAAATAGAAAGTATTACTTGTTTAAATAGAAAGTATTACTTGTTTAAATAGAAAGTAGTATTTGTTTAAGTGTATAGTAATACTTGTTTAAATGAAAAATATTACTTGCTTAAATGAAAACTAGTACTTGTTTAAATAATAGAAAGTAGTACTTGTTTAAATGAAAGTATTACTTGTTAAATGTAAAGTATTACTTGTTTAAATAGAAAAGTAGTACTTATTTAAATAGAAAGGTATTACTTATTTAAATGAAAGGTAATACTTGTTTAAATGAAAGGTATTATTTATTTAAATTAACGGTATTACTTGTTTAAATGAAAAGTAGTATTTGTTTAAATAAAAAGTAAGCAACAGTTGCACAATCATCAGCCGAAGCTGAGTATATAGCAGCGGCGATGACTACAAGTCATGCAAAATGGTTGAAATACATACTTGAAGATATGGGAGAGCCACAAGATAAAGCAAAGAAAATCTATTATGATAGTAAGTTGGCAATAGCAATTGCGAAAAATCCAGTGTTCCACAGCAGAACCAAACACATAAAGATCAAGTACCACTTTATACGAGAAGCAGAAGCAAATAAAGAAATCGAGTTGGAGTATTGCAAGACCGAAGAACAACTAGCAGATATTTTCACAAAAGCGCTACCTCGTGGAAAGTTCGAGACACTACGTGAAAAGATTGGAGTAACTGAAATATGCATCAAGGAGGAGTATTAGAAAGTGACGCACATTTCTGGAATAATTCAGATTATAGAAGAATTTTGTGGATTGACTAAATTTAAAATACTCTAGAAAGAGATAAAAAGATGTAGTAAGAAAATTGTAGAAGTAAGATTCTAGAAAATAGAAAAATGCAAGCATGTAATTACATGATGTAAGAAGAATCTAGAAGAGCATAGTAATATCTCTTTAGGTCGGCATAAAATTGTAGCCGACATATTAGTCCGATATATATAGCAATGATGTAATTGTAAAAGTGTAGAAATCAAATAACAAACCTAACTTCTTACATTAACTAAAATAACCTCTATCCCTATTTCGAGCTGAGTATGAAACATTAAGAAAACACAAAATGTCACATTGCACATGTTAAAATTTAATGATGAGTAGATATCATATGAACAACTCTATCTATCACTGTTATGTTTAGACATTATCACTGCATAATATCAATGCACTATATATTTATAAAAATGTGATAATGCATAAACACAATAATAATAATGTATGTATATATAACAGTGATATATGAAGAAGTAGAGTTCACCGAGAACTCGGATTCACACAGATTATTGTCTTTAATGATAACTTATACATTTTCACTATTAAAAAAATTTATATATGTATATATCGGATGCATCTTCCTCAAAATTCATATCTTCAAAAAAAACATTAGAAATGATTAATTGACACTTAAAAAAAATATAAATATTTAAGTTAGTTTTTATCAATGGAGAATCATTGATTTTTTTTTTAAAGAATAAAAGAATACATAGAAGGGAAAAGAGATATTATGTCATGCCTATTAATTTTAATCTTATTATCGTAACTTCAATAATTCCGAGAGTTCAAAGGATTCTGTGAGGCGAATGGAATCCGAATGGAGAAAATCGTGAGAGAACCCCACAGCAGAATGGCGTGGCAGAACGTATGAACAGGACACTATGTGAACGTGCTAGAAGCATGAGATTGAAGTGTGGGTTGCCAAAGATGTTTTGGGCAGAGGCAGTTTACACAGCAGCTTACTTGATAAACAGAGGACCCTCAACTCCTTTGGAAAATGGCATACCAGAGGAGGTCTGGTCAGGAAGGAGGTAAATCTGTCTTTTCTTCGAGTATTTGGGTGTGTTGCATATGTACATGTTGATGCTATGAATAGAAGTAAATTAGATGCTAAATCTGTTAAGTGTACGTTTGTTGGATATGACGGTGATGAATTTGGCTATCGATTTTGGGATGAGGAAAACCGAAAGATAATTCGTAGTCGAGATATCATATTTAATGAACAGGTGATGTACAAAGACAGGTTGGGGATATCCAAAGAAGGTGGTTCTGAGTCTCAAGTTGTGGAGTTAGACATTTCGAACTTGGGTGGGAGCAAGGGGGTTCTAGATGATCAGGTGATTGTTGAGGAAGAACCAAGTACACCACCACCAACAATTCCGCTGCGGAGATCCACGAGAGATCGGAGATCTCCTGATAGGTATTCATCCTCCCTTCATTATTTATTGTTAACTGATGGTGGTGAACCTGAATGTTATGCAGAGGCCACACATAGTGAACAGGTGGACAAGTGGAAACTTGCAATGGATGATGAGATGAATTCATTGATGACCAACGGAACTTGGGAGCTATTTGAGCTTCCTAAGGGCAAGAAAGCACTGCATAACAAGTGGGTTTACAGAATAAAAGAGGAGGCTGATGGAAGCAAACGCTACAAGGCAAGATTGGTTGTGAAGGGGTTTCAGCAGAAATATGGTATTGACTATACTGATATTTTTACTCCAGTGGTGAAGCTAACTACCATTCGATTAGTTCTGAGTCTGGTGGATGCAGAAAATTTGGTGTTAGAACAGATGGATGTGAAAACCGCCTTTCTTCATGGTGATTTAGATGAGGACATCTACATGAAACAACCGGAGGGATACTTGTCTAAGGGGAATAGTGAGCTAGTTTGCAAATTGAAGAAGAGCTTGTATGGTCTAAAATAAGCTTCATTACAGTGGTACAAGAAGTTTGATGGGTTCATGCATGAGATTGAGATCAAGAGGTGTGAGGCTGACCATTACTGTTACTTCAAGAGGTATGATGATGGTTATATCATTTTGCTATTATATGTTGATGACATGTTGATAGCAGGCTCTAGTGCTCGGGAGGTGAGCAAATTGAAGGAAAAATTGTCTGAAAGGTTTGCTATGAAGGACCTAGGAGAGGCCAAGCAAATCTTGGGAATGCGAATCGATCGTGATAAGGTGGCAGGAAAGTTGTATCTTTCACAGGCTGAATACATAAAGAAAATCTTGGGGAGATTTAGTATGGAAGATGCAAAGCCAGTTCGGGTCCCGTTGGGAAGTTAGTTCAAGCTATCCAACAAGGACTCACCTACTAGCGAAGAGGAGCGGACCTACATGCAAAACACTCCGTATGCTTCAGCAATTGGAAGTTTGATGTATGTTATGGTGTGTACAAGACCAGATATTGCACAGGCTGTGGGAGTTGTTAGCCGGTTTATGGGCAATCCGTGTAAGCAGCATTGGGAGGCAGTGAAATGGATCCTTAGGTACTTGAGAGGTACTACTGAACAAGCTTTGTGCTTTGAGGGCAAAAGAGTTGGGTTGGCAGGATATGTTGATGCAGACTTGGCATCAAATGATCTCGACAAAAGGAGGAGTACTACAGGGTATGTGTTTACTTTTGGTGGTACAGCAATCTCTTGGGCTTCTAAGTTGCAAAAGATCGTAGCTCAGTCCACTGCAGAAGCATGGTTTGGTTGCAGAATCTGTCGTGTGAGTTGGGGAAGGAGCAAAAGGATAGTATTCTGTATAGTGACAGACAGAGTGTTATTCACTTGGCAAATAATTCGGCCTTTCACTCGAGGACGAAGCACATCGAGTTGAGGTATCATTAACAAGATCTTACAGCTGATGAAGATTCGGGGAAGTGAGAATCCTGCTGACATGTTGACTAAGGTTGTGACCTTAGAGAAGTTGAAGTTATGCATGACTTCAACTGGCCTTGGAAACTGAGCATATGGCCCGGCACTACTACCAGTGAGAGAAACCGTTGGAACGGAGGAGACAAGTTACAGTTGGAGTCAGTCTCCAGGTGGGAGATTGTTGGGATTGTTGGAGCCTAAGTGAGACGGGGATGCAGCGCACGGGAGACGCTCGACCAGTGCTCGAGGTCGAGTACCATTGCTCGGTCGAGCGCCCCCCCTTTCCAGCGCCATCAAGGCGCTCGAGCTATGAGTCTGATCGAGCAGAACCGCTCAACCAAAGCCCCTGGTCGAGCGGTTCCGGAAGCCTTTTTCGCAAATTTAGGTTTCAGGCTCAGCCTCTTATATAAATACTTTTGACTCATTGTATTTGCCTCTTGTACTGAAAACACACGAAAATAGTGAATCTCCTGGCTTGGGAGTGCCCCCAGACATAGTCATTTCTGATGAACTGGGTAACCAAATTGTTTGTTCCTTAATTCTTGGTTCCATTATTTTCTCCATAATTGCTTGCTTAAATTCCTAACAATTTGGAAGTTGAAATCTCTCAATAGTTTATATCTTAATGATTACAAATTAAATGGTATGCTTATGTTTTCATGGCTCTTGAAAGAATCTTATCTCATCTAAAAGTTCGAATTTGTAGAGAGGTATGGGATCAATTTATTTATATTATATTAATTTCCTTAATGCTCCCTCTCACTCGTGAGCTTAGCGAGTGAACAATTTAGGATTCGATTCTCACTGAAAGCAACTCCACCCATATTAGATTGTCCACTCGTTGAGGCCCTCCTCCCCAGAGGGTAAAGTTAGGAACTCGGCCTACGAGTGAATGGGAATTTTAGAGAAATAATATAAACGAATTTAATTTCACAACTATATACAAGTTCGAACTTTTAGTTGAGATGAAATCCTTCATATCTTTTAATAATATCGGTGCCATAATAATGACATTTTTACTTTTCATTATTAATTTTTTTTAACAGGTGTTATACCAATGGAGATTGGCAATCTTCAGAATTTGGTTGAACTTAATATTGTAAAGAGTAGTATTAGTGGAACGCTGCCCCTCAACATTTTCAATTTGTCTTCGTTGCAAGTTTTACTGCTATGGCGCAATAACTTGGGTGGGAGCCTCTCGAGTAATATTGCAAATCTTACAATGCTCAAACTCTTGGACCTCAACGAAAACGAATTCACAGGTGATTCCTAATGTATAATTTTGCTAGATATTCATTTATGATTTCCTTTTTCCCCGTCAAAGCTTCGATTGTCCTACATTTACAGATTTTAAAACATATTCTCCTATATTTACATATTTCAAAACATATTGTTCTGCATTTCCAAGTCTGTAAAATTAACGTCCTTAAAACACAATCCTCCAAGTTACTGTCCTGAAAAAATATTTTTCCCTTTTATCCCCTCCAATAGAAGTTGCAAACACCCCCTCATTCTTATTTAACCATGTCATGCAGGTGTTTTACCCACTGAAATTGGCCAACTTTACCAACTAGAGTACTTAGGATTAAACTTAAATGCCTTTAGTGGTACAATCCCACCGGAGCTCTTCAACATCTCAACTCTTCAAAGTTTTGGAGTTGCTGGCAATGGTCTGTCAGGCGATCTTCCCGCCAGTTTGTGCTACGGCTCATCCATTCTTCAAGAAATTTACCTCGCTAGAAATAAGTTGAGTGGAGCAATACCCAGCTCTATCTCTAATTGTGCTCATCTCACAAATCTTCATCTCAGTTACAACAGATTCTCTGGTGTTGTACCTCACTTTTTCGGAAACCTAACTTCGCTTAATGCTCTGGATCTGGTAGGCAACAATCTAAGGATTGAATCATCTTCTTCGAAATTGGACTTCATTTCTTCCTTGACTAATTGCAGATCTTTAAGGATTGTCGCATTTTGCTAAATGGAATCATCCCATCTTCCATTGGAAATTTTTCTTCCTCACTGCAAAAATTCTACGCCTACAATTGCAATATTATGGGCAGTATTCCTGCTGGTATAGGCAACTTAAGTAACTTGATCATACTTGGATTATCCAATAATGAGTTGTCTAATAATATTCCTCTTACTCTCAAACATGAGAATAAGCTTCAAAGATTATATCTAAATAACAACAATCTCAGAGGTTCCATTCCAGAAGGTCTGTGTCATTTGCAGTTCATTAGTGATGTGTATTTAAGCCAAAACCAATTATCAGGTCCAATTCCTGAATGTTTTGGAAATTTCACTTCTTTAAGAAAACTTTTTCTGGATTCCAACGTTCTAACTTCAAGTATACCATCAAGCTTGTGGCTCCTCTCCAATTTGTTGGTGTTAGACCTTTCGAGAAATTTCTTGGATGGAATGTTGCCACCGGAGATGAGTAATTTAGTGGCAATAACGTCTGTCAATCTATCTATGAATCAATTTTCTGCGACTATCCCCACCACGATCGGGAAGTTACAGAATCTTATTTATCTGTCTCTAGCACATAACAGGCTGGAAGGTCCTATTCCTTTGTCAGTGGAAAACATGGTCAGTTTGTCAACTCTAGATCTCTCTTACAATTATCTTTCTGGTCTAATCCCAAAGTCCTTGGAGAAACTTCAGCATCTCGACAACTTCAATGTCTCTTTCAATGATTTAACCGGAGAAATTCCTACTGGTGGTCCATTCACAAACTTCACAACGGATTCTTTCAAAGAAAATAAAGCATTATGTGGAATTCCGAGGTTTCAGGTCCCTGTTTGCCATGTTGTTTCCAACCACATACCAAGGAGGAAGAAGGTGGTAAAATATGCTTCATTTATTCTTGTTGGGGTGGTTGTGTTCATCGCCGTTGCCTCATTGGCCTTCATCTTCTTAAGATACAGTAGGAATGATAAGGCAACTTCTAGAACTAATGAGCATGTGCTTTCTACTATGCCTGAAAGAATTTCCTATTACGAAATCTTGCATTCAACTGAGCAATTCAATGAAAGGAATTTATTAGGCATTGGGAGTTTCGGTTCTGTTTATAGAGGAGTTCTTAGATATGGAAAGATTATTGCTGTGAAGGTGTTTAGTCTGGAAACCGAAGCTGCTTTCAGGAGTTTTGATGTCGAATGCAATGTATTACGTAACATTCGTCATAGAAACCTAACAAAGGTTATAAGCAGTTGCTCCAATGAATATTTCAGGGCATTAGTTCTTGAATATATGCCTATGGGAAACCTTGAAAAATGGTTGTATTCTCACAACCATTGCTTGGATGCTATGCAAAGGTTGGACATAATGATTGATGTGGCATGTGCATTGGAATATCTTCATCATGACTACAACTCCCGTTGTTCACTGTGACTTGAAGCCTAGTAATGTGTTGTTAGACGAAGAAATGATTGCCCATGTAACTGATTTCGGGATAGCAAAATTGTTAGGTGATGGGGAAAACATTGTTCTAACAAACACCCTTGGTACATTGGGATACATTGCGCCTGGTAATAATTCTTTTTCCTCAATTCAAATCAATTCCACCTCTGATTGTATCTTACAACTGTATATATGCTTTTTTTTTTTTTTTGTAGCAGAGTACGGCTTTGAAGGTCTAGTTTCAACGAGGTGTGATGTTTATATTTATGGAGTGATGCTGATTGAAACATTTACAAGAAAAAGACCAAGTGATGACATGTTTGGTGGAGATTTGAGCTTGAAGAGTTGGATTGAAAGTCTGCTTCCAGGGTCGCTGGATCAGTTTATAGATATCAACTTGCTCACGAATCTTGATGATGAACATTGTGACAATATAATGCACTGTGTATTCTCCATATTGGTGCTGGCCATGAAGTGCTCAGAAGAATCCCCTGAAGACAGGATAAACATGAAAGAAACTCTACGGGAGCTACAGAAAATCAAAGTAAGACTTGAAATACAGCGGCAAGGCTTTGTAATCTCTACATTCTTCCACATAATTGGCATGCATCATATGTATTGAAAAGAGAATAAAACACTAACATGGATATATGTGTAAATGTGTGGCTGACAGTGCAGCGATGCATTGCACCTGATGTAGAATATAATACACTGATGGGAAGAATGTTCTTTTAGGATAGTAACTTTGGGGGTTGTGTTTTAAGGACAATAAATAATAAGAACTTGGAAATATAGGACAATATGTTTTAAAATATGTAAATATAGGACAATATGTTTTAAAATCCGTAAATGTAGGACAAACGAGCCCGATAAGCCCAAATCGAGCTTAAATGTCACCTGAGATTTGTGCTTGTTCGGGCTAGTTTGTCCTACATTTACAGGATTTTAAGACATAGTGTCCTTTATTTATAAATTTTAAAACATATTGTCTTATATTTACAAATTTTAAAACATATTGTCCTACATTTACAAGCCCATAAAATTATTGTCCTTAAACACAACCCCCACTAAGTTACTGTCCTAAAAACCATTATTCCCTTCACCGGACTCTGTCGGACAATTTGCATTCAGTCTGAACATGAATTCTGTATCTAGTTAATGAAGTTCTGATTCTGTGCATTATCTATTCTGAAGTTGATAAAATTAAACAATGGGGTGCGAAGTTAGTTTGGATATAATTAAATTGAGTTAATGTGAATTTGACTTATCCCAGATGCTTTTTAGTATTTGGAGTATATGATTGGTCAAAATTACTTGTTCTTTTCAACTTTCAATCGAGCTATTAACCATTATAGTTCGGATTCAGTATTTCTTTTATATCCTCTTTCATCTCGGATTCTTATTTACTATTTATATATTCACAATATGACTCTTTTAAGTTTTATTTTAAGATCAAGAAACTATATAAACATGAGTACTTTGAAATACCTGTTAATTAGCCTTATGATCGTCTCTTGATTTCATGTCCAAAAGTCATCATGGCACGTCGTCTCATCCATATTATACAAATTAAAGTGGAATACCAATTATGAAACAGGTGATCTCATTCCTCTATTTTTTATCGAACTTTTTTTTTTATTACGCGAGTGCCAACGTACTCTTTTTTTTTTTTTTTTGAAGGGTTGTACTCAAGAGAGAGTATTAAATTTCAGAATAACAAAGAGAATACCACCAATCGAATTATAATTCTAATTATATCCTAACTAATTAGGAAAATGATAAATAAGGAAAACAGAATATAGGTAATTCAAAAATATATTTATTTATCGTATATTGGAGAAAATCTATATGTGAAACAAAAAACACTTTATGAACAAACAAAGCAAAAAAATGGCAACTAGATTGAGTAAAGGATTTATTTGCGGCTAAAGGTGTATATAGGTTGATGTGAATTAAAGTTTAGTGATAAGTGGATTATATTGCGTTATTTAAGTTACTTAGAGTGTGATTATTTGTATTTTAATGTGACTTGTTTACGTGTTTTTCCACTTATATGTACGTTGATAAGTTAAAAGTCCACTTGATCTTTTGTTTGAGCTTTTGAGTGTTTTAGTGTCTTTTTGGAGATATAGAAATGTTGGAGAAAGGCCCAAAGATCCCTAATGAAGTCCTTGGCCGAATTTTACTCAATGCAGCCCACACTAGGGGCTATGTGTGGGCCGAAATCTTAAGCTTGAGGGGCCTGCGGGATTTTTACCAACTCCAGCCCAAATTGCACCAGAAAACAGGCGTCTTAGGGCTCATTCTTGGGGGGGAGTCAGAGGCTGGAGGCAGATTGCAGCCGGGGGAAAAGACAGAACTCGGAGGAACACGAATGGAGAAGAAGAAAACATTCTCAGAGTTTGCTCTTGAGTATCTCATGTTTTCTTTATTCAATTTTAATACTTTTGTCATGACTATGGTCGGCTAAGTCCTTTTATTCCAATTCCAGGGATTTCTAAACTTCTATGATGATTACTAGTTAATTCGATATCGTTTGTTAGACTATTATTGTCATATTATTTATATCATCTGCTTTAAATTCTTGCATGTTAGGATAATTAATTTGGTTTGGCCACCTAGGTTAATTTATTCTTATGTGCATGTTAGTTCGTATCACGTAATCCGTAATTGTTGTGTGCATATGACAATTAGTAACAACTAGTAATATTTGCTAGGGTGATATAAATTGAATTCTTTCGAATCGAGCTAGCGTATTCGGGAATTTATTTAACCTTTATCCTAGAGGTTAATGTTTTTACTGAATTAAATTTAGATCGTATATAGACTGTTCAGTTAAAAAGGTTCATTGAAGAGCGTATTTCAATTGGATAAAATTAAGGGATAAAACCGATAAACAAAGCTTGTTGTTTATTGAGGGTCATTAGTCTGAGAGTAAGGTTAAGCAAACGATACTTTTAAGGGAGAAGAACATTTAGGTACAAAGTCACAAGAATTCTAGCTTATTACTACACTGCCTTTTTTTCAATTACACTCCACTACACACTTTGCCATTAAAAGATTGAAATGCCCCTCTTTCTCCTTTTAGCTCCCTGCAACTTTCTGCAGACTTTCTGCAAACATGTCTCATCGATGAACAGTGTTATTAAAGTGCAGAAATTTTGGCTAAAGTGTAATTTTATTTTATTTTACTTTTGACTCATTTTTTATGTTTTGACTAATTTTGAACCTTACAAATATTTGAATACCAATTTTCTTCAAATTCTTCTTCCTTATTTTTTAAAATTGCCTTATTTTTTCAAAACTAGCAGAATTTTAATTATTTTAATTTATAAGTTGACCATTTTTAATAAATATCATATTTAGGATTATTAAAGGGAAAAGTGTCCGGTCCAAATTTAAATCACTTTACTTACAAAAGTCTCACTATCTTGACTATTAATAGTCTCACTATTCATATAAAAATTTCACTATACATACAAAAATCTCACTATACATATAAAAATTTCACTATACATACAAAAATTTCACTATATCTTGTATTACACTTTTTCCAGATTTCTTGATGGCATAAGCTCTCTAACTTCTTCTGCAGATTCCCATCTCCCGAGTGCAGCTTATAATCAACTTCAGATCTCTTGACAATCAGGAATAGATTACCACCAGAAATTCTCTATCTCAAATAAAAAACACACAATCAACAGTCAAAATTTATATCAAGGAAAAAAAAAAGGAATGAAAGAAGTCCTACAACCATTAACCAAGAAATTTGATAATTCCACACAAACAGCTCCCACAAACTAGACATAAACATATATAAACATAGACTCCTGCTAATCAAAATAAGTGAAACCTAATTCAATCTCTAATAATTAATCGACAGAGGTCAATTCCAAGACCTTGAAAATTTTTACCAGAAACCATTGGTATGCACAACATCAAGATTAATTTTAATGTGAACCCAAATCCATGTCGTTTTCCTCAATTAACCCACCACCAGATCTTGAAATATACACACACATATACATATATATACAGAGTGTGGTTTCAACAACCCATTACCACCACCCACCTTAAGAAATTATCAAATTCCAATTTTAATTTCTAAAAATCAACAAACCTCTAGATCTCTTCTTATAAACATAAATCTCTTTTAATTTCCAAAAATCAACTAATACTAATTTCCAGAAATTATCAACGCCACATAGCTTTTACAAACAGAAATCAAACCAAAACTTTTAGCCCCAAAAAATCAAACCTCCAGATCTCTGTAAAAACAACAACGTCGCCATTAATATTCGTCGGAGTGGTAAGGGAGGCGGGATCGACCTTCATATCCGTCGGAGTCCTGCCTAAAAGATCTGAAAAATAGATCCGTAAAAATGCCGCCGCTCACCCCCCATCACCACCGCCGTGATTTGTTGGAACACTGACAACAACTCCTCCACGGCCTCGAGTTCATCTCACTACTCTGTCGTCTTTTCCGCCATGGCCGCACTACTACACCTTCAAGATCTGTATGGATTTTAGAGTGAGATTTGAGGGATATAGAGAGAGAAAGTTAATTTTAAAATAAAAAAATTAGAGAGAGGATGGGAGTTAAATGGCCGGTTGGTGGGCTGATTTAGAATGAGGACATTTTAGTCTTATTCTTGTCCTTTTGTATTGAATTGTAATTGGAAAAAGCAATTGTATCTAATTGTTAGTGTCTTCTAAATCTTGTATCTATGTGTAATTTTCCCTACTTTTAATTAGAAAAGTCAAAATACAAGGGATGAATGAACTGTGAATTGGAAGCCAAATAAGAGAGAGAAAGTTAATTTTAAAATAAAAAAATTAGAGAGAGGATGGGAGTTAAATGGCCGGTTGGTGGGCTGATTTAGAATGAGGACATTTTAGTCTTATTCTTGTCCTTTTGTATTGAATTGTAATTGGAAAAAGCAATTGTATCTAATTGTTAGTGTCTTCTAAATCTTGTATCTATGTGTAATTTTCCCTACTTTTAATTAGAAAAGTCAAAATACAAGGGATGAATGAACTGTGAATTGGAAGCCTTTTGTCAATTGAGTTCGATTATTTATATTTCTGCAGTATTTAATTATTTAGTAACTCTCACTACATCCAAACCCCCCCCCCTTTGTCCACCTCTTTAAATTCATACAAATAACGTAATAATTATTTTTACGTTTCCTGAGGATCGACCCTTACTTATCCTACTACATTCTAGTGGATCGGTTAAGGATTTAATTTTATTTTTCGGTGTCGGCAACAGCACACCAAATCTTGGCGTCGTTGCCGGGGAACAGTGTGAATAATTTTTTTATGTTTTTTGTGTGATATTTTTGGGGGTTTTATTTTCTGTTATTTTTCTGAGTGTTTTAGTGTCTTAGTTGTTAATTTCTCTCTCCCATAATCCCTCGTTTATTTCGTGTGTCGTTGCAATTTTCTGTAATTTTGACATTGGCCCCCCTAGTGTCACTATAGCAGCAGAATTTCAGTAGCCCGTTTATTTTTTTTTAATTTTCCCTTTTTTTTTTTTGTTCTATGTCACGTGTTTTTGTCTCTTTTTCAGGTGCCTCATAGGCTAAGTTACTCACATTTATGGGGAGTTATGATCCATCAATGGAGGAAATGCTCAAACTACTTACTTTCATTAATCTACAACTCCATAAGGAGAATCTCTCGATCGGTCGCGACCGCGCCCCCAAAGGTGGATTTTTTCTCGAAAATCATTACATGGTTTGAACGAGCACTGAAGGTGGATAAGGAGAAGCAAATCCTCGATATTTTTCGTAAGGTGGAAATCAATATTCCACTACTTGATGTCTTAGTCCAGATTCCTAAACTTGAAAAATTCCTCTAGGATTTGTGCACCAACAAGCATAGGCTCAAAGGGAATGAAAAAATCTTGATGGGAGGAAGTATTGTTCGTCACCATAGATTACCATTTGATCGAAGGGATTACTTTACTCCTATCATGTGAAAAATAGATGTTGGTCGTCGAGCTAAAAGACGTTAAACTAAAGCGCTCTACGGGAGGCAGTCCGTATTTTTATTTTTATTTTTGGTATTCTGATATTTTTTTAATTATTTTTTTAATTCTCTTTTAGTTGTCTTCTTCGCGTGTCTTTCTCAATTTTGTTGCAGGCTCTCTCGTGCTTGAAGTGAATGAGAATAGTGGATTTCTGGTAGCTCCTACACTCTTCAGTTTATCTGGTGATACTCTTCCTTATTTTTTCCTCTTCCTTGTGCATATTTATTTTGTGTTGCTTGCGGACAAGTAATATATTAAGTGTGGGGGAGAGACAAGATGCTAATTTTTTTTGTGTATTTACTATTGAGCTGATTTTTGGGCTTGAGTGTTGTATTTACATGTTGGTATGTGTTTGTGTTGGAGAAGTGAATCGCGATGATGATTTGAGAGTTGTTGGTAGTGGTGTGATGTTTTTGTGAGTAGTGAACCTTGAGTAAATTTGGTTAAATTTTGTTGATTTGGAAATTATGTAAATTCTGTGTAACTGTGGGATAGCATCAAGGTATGATCGAATCTATATTTGTGATTTGATTTGTTGATTTGCTTGGATTCTGATTTGTATTTTTGGCTCCCCATAATAAAGTAGTCTAAGTTGATGGTTTGTATGGATAATGCATTGTTGGTGTACTCCTGAGGTTGGAAAATTTTGTGTTGGATTGGAGATTGGAGTTTAGTCAAAAAATTGTGCAAATAAAGAGGCCGGTACAGCTGCCCATTTTTAGGGGCTCAAAAACTTCGAGCTAAAACCTAACGATGGAGTGAAGTTGCGGTCCCACGTTTGGAAAATAAATAAAATACGAGGGGCTGAAACAGCTGCCTAAAATTCAAAAATCTAACACGAGTTGAACTAAAACCCGAAGAGTAGAGTCGAGTTGCAGACTTCGTTAACAAAAAAAAAATAGAGGAAGAAAGGGGAGTACACTAAGATGCGGAGTTTTTTTGGATTTATCAACTTAGGTGAAAAATAGTTGAAAGAAAAGGGGGATTGAAGGTACATTGAGGAATTTGGTAGATTGATGAGTTGAGGATCGAGTATAGATGATGTCAGAACTTGGTGTCCTTAAGTTCAAGGATTTTTGTATGATTTTTGAATCTAGTCCGGGCTTACTCAAGTCGTCGCTTTACACTAACGTCACACTAATTTTATTAGTGAGGATCTGAACGGAGGAATTGACTTCTCCATTCCGGTTGTGTTTTTGGTGTGAGTTTGCTCGAGGACTAGCAAAGGTTTAAGTGTGGGGGAATTTGATAAGTGGATTATATTGCGTTATTTAAGTTACTTAGAGTGTGATTATTTGCATTTTAATGTGACTTGTTTGCGTGTTTTTCCACTTATATGTACGTTGATGAGTTAAAAGTCCACTTGATCTTTTGTTTGAGTTTTTGAGTGCTTTTAGGGTCTTTTTGGAGATATAGAAGTGTTGGAGAAAAGCCCAAAGATCTCTAATGAAGTCCTAGGCCGAATTTTACTCACTAGTGTGGGCCGAAATCTTAAGCTTGATGGGTCAGCGGGATTTTTACTAACTCTAGCCAAAATTGCACCAGAAAACAGGCGTCTTAGGGCTCATTCTTGGGGGGGAGTCAGCGGCTGGAGGCAGATTGCAGCCGGGGGGAAAAAACAGAACTCTGAGGAACACGAATGGAGAAGAAGGAAACATTCTCAGAGTTTTCTCTTGAGTTTCTCATGTTTTCTTTATTCAATTTTAATACTTTTGTCACGACTATAGACGGCTAAGTCCTTTTATTCCAATTCCAGGGATTTCTAAACTTGTATTTTGATGATTACTAGTTAATTCGATACCTTTTGTTAGACTATTATTCTCAGATTATTTATATCATCTGCTTTAAATTCTTGCATGTTAGGATAATTAATTTGGTTTGGCCGCCTAGGTTAATTTATTTGTATGTGTCTGTTAGTTCGTATCACGTAATCCGTAATTGTTGTGTACATATGACAATTAGTAACAACTAGTAATATTTGCTAGGGTGATATAAATTGAATTCTTTCGAATCGAGCTAGCATATTCGGAAATTTATTTGGCATTTATCCTAGAGGCTAATGCTTTTACAGAATTAAATTTAGATCTTATCTAGATTGTTCAGTTAAAAAGGTTCATTGTAGAGCGTATTTCAATTGGATAAAATTAAGGGATAAAACCGATAAACAGAGCTTGTTGTTTATTGAGGGTCATTAGTCTGAGAGTAAGGTTAAGCAAACGATACTTTTAATTAGAAAAGTCAAAATGCAAGGGATGAATGAATTGTGAATTGGAAGTCTTTTACCATTTGAATTCGATTATTTATTATTTCTGCAGTATTCAATTATTTAGTAACTCTCACTGCATCCAACCCCCCCCCCCCCCCCCTCCTCCTCCTTTATCCACCTCCTTAAATTCATACAAATAAGGTAATAATTATTTTCACGTTCCCTGAGAATCGACCCTTACTTATCCTACTACAATCTAGTGGATCGGTTAAGGATTTAATTTATTTTTGGGTGCCCGCGACAGCACACCATTCAGTCACGACAACATTGAGTCACAAGATATATGTTAAAGAGTGCAAGAGAAAAAGTAATATTTATTAATTAATAGTGATAAAAAAATTAATTTATAATCCTCCATTGATCTCCACTCTCAGTGTGATCACTAGCTTCTTTTTGTCATCCAACACTTTAAAACTTTGGTGGATTAAACTAATTTAATTAGCCTAAACGAATAACTGAAAATCTGTAGCTGGAAATGCACATTGGAAATAAACAAATAAATTCATCAAATAAACAAAAATGTGTATGTTGCCTACAATGTTGTCATTCTTTAGGAAAGATTACAAGAACCGTTGACTATTTTAAGTATGTATTAGTCAAATGATTAGGCCGTGGCGATTCGACCCTAATGAGTAACGTGTATGGCCTTATCTCTGAAAAAGGTGATTGTTTTTTAATTAATTATTTAGGACGTTTAGGCCAGGTGCGGACGCAAGAATGTATCCCAGCCAGGACAAAAAAAGTGGTAGGTAATTCTTTCTTTTCTTGTAGTGTTAAAATTATTTATGAAATTTTAAAATTTTTAAGAAGTATATATGGTATTTCGCAACGAAAAATTCAGGTGGGACAATTGCCTAAGTGTGCATCCGCCCATGATTCAGGCTATTAGATGATGATGATGATGATGATGATGATGATGATGATGATGATGATGATGATGATTGGTATTATCAACAAATTACATTATATATTCGCAAATTACACGATATATATGAAAAATACAATAGAATAAACTACAAAAAAAGCGGGTTTTAACGATGGTTTTTAGCGACGGTATCTAGTACCGTCGATAATTGTGACGGTTTTGTCGACGGTTCAGGTCAGACGGTCAAAGTCATCGATTTAGTGACGGTTTAGCGACGGTTTTCAAAACCGTTGCCAGTAGCGACGGTTCAGCGACGGATCTTTCGAACCAGGTTGAGTCGGGTTGAATCGGGTCACTTAGCTACGGTTTATCGACGGTTTAAAACCATTGCTAAGTCGTGTACAAGACACGAGGCGACTCAGCACTTGGCCCACCACACTAAATCTGATTATATAAGCAATCCCGCAGCCTTCTTTCTACGATTTTTTTCGCAAATTAGGAGTCGTCTCGCCGCCGTACGTCGTTCGTTGTTGTCGTCCTGAGCATTCCGCCCATTAGATGATAATCTTAACGTCGCACTCTTCAATTTGACGGTAATTTTCTTACTTTTTACCGTTTTCAAATTGTTATATATATATATATATATATATATATATATATATATATATATATATATATATATTTATTTATTTATTTATTTATTTATTTATTTATATATTATTTTTATTATTATATATATTTATATGTTATTTAAATAAATATATATATATATATATATATATATATATATATATAATTTTGAAATATATATATAATTTCAAAATATATATATATATATATATATATATATATTGAAATTATTAATATATATATTAGAAATTATTTGTATATATTATATTAGATTAATTCGAAATGTGCATGTTATATATATTAGAAATTATTTGTATACATTAGATAGTATTACTTGTATATGCATGTTAAATTCGAAATGTGCTTGTTAGAAATTAGACTAAATAGATATTATAATTGTTAGAATTGTTAGATTGTTTTGGTTGAATAGGATGAGTTTAAAGTAATACAGTCGAAACTCTGTCAAAATTATTTGTAAGTATTAGATAATATTACTTGTATATACATATTAAATTAATTTTATAGTATTACATGTATATGCATGTTAAATTAGTTTTATAGTATTACTTGTATATGTATGTTTAATTAGTTTAACTAGTCTAGTTAGAAATTAGACTAGTTAGATATTATAATTGATAGAATTGTTATATTGTTGGTTGAATAGGATGGGCTTAAAATAATACGGTCAAAACTCTGTCGAAATTTAGGCGCGATTTTAATTAATTAATTAATAGTTTTAATTAAGTAATTTATGTCAAATGACATTCATATTTTTTTATATAATGCAGATGAGTACTACTGGACGTGTTAGTGATAGTGGTCGTCGCAATGCGAACGATGGTGGCGGTGGCGGCAAATGCCAGAGGTAAAAAAGCGGCGTAAAAAAGCGAAGTAGTGTTCCTCGAGCACTAGGAGAAGAAGGATCCCCGACCGGCCGGTGAACGTGCACCCACCCATCCCGCCCGGGTCCGGCTCATGAGAACTTGCCACCGGCGAGGGGGCATCTCGGGGGGCGAATCTAGCGGTATATTCGCCGGGATCTATCGGAGTCTTCGGGTTTCTCTGAGTCTTGATTCAGACTTCGAGATTCTTATTTCAGCCGGGGCTTCTCTTGGCGGACCTTATCGTCGGTATCTTGACACCGGAGACTAGCGAGTTGACTCTTGACCGGACATCGTTGACCCTCATGTCACTAACTTCGAGCTAACTGATTATCCCGGGCGTTACGATTCTCGATGAACATGACTTCAGATGACTTCTCATCTGATCTGGTATGTAAATTTATGGTTTTCGATGCTCGATTTCTTCTACTTTGATATGATCGGCTCACGATCAAATCGAGATAGCATCGGTCGGCATATCGGTTTATATCGCATCGGATTAGTACATCAGGTTAGCATATTAGGTTAGCATATCAGGTTAGCTTATCTGATCTCGATCACGTCGATCTCGACGATCTCATCTCGCTCTCTTCTGATCTGCAACCTCCTCTTCTGATCAGTTCATCTGATCAGCTGTCTTAGCTTTTCTTTTCTTCTAATATTGCTCAGCTCATCAGTTAACTCCAGAACTCATCTTACTCATCTAAGCTCGATCAATCTCGTCTGCAGCCTCGTCTGATCTCGAATCATCTACTTCTGATTTTCGTGAGTTCCCCCTCAACTTGTTCTCTCGTTCCCCCTCAACTTGTTATCTGTAGATTAGCTTTAAAAACACAAGTTGATAATGTTTTGGCATAATTCATCAAAACTAAAATATCCCAACAATTTCCCCCTTTTTGATAATGACGCCAAAACATTAAAATATATGCACTTATACAGAGATCGGGTTTTTGTTTTAAAAGATCAGTTCAGTTGGTCACTTTGAAATCAGTGATCTTTTGAACTCCCCGCTCTAATACCAATTGTTGGTATCAGTTCAGATACGGGTTTTAAAAAGATCAGTTCAGGTTGTCACATTGAAAGCTTGTGAACTTTTGAACTCCCACTCTGATACCACTTGTTGGTCCCGATTACTGGAAAACCCTTGAGTGCGGAAATACCATGTAATGCATATAAAACAGGGGTGAGGGCAGAGTGATTCCAATTTTTCCTTTTAAACCATGTGTTTTTTGCTTAATCGAATGCATATGGCAAGTAAGAACATAAAGCAGTAAAGAACACACGATTTTATAGTGGTTCGGAGTCCAACTCCTACATCCACTCTTCCCTATCATCAGGGGCACCTACTTAACCGACTGGACATAGTTTAACGTGTTAGTCCGACACCCAACAGATGTTTACCGAGTTCACACTCAAAGGTAACTTATCACCCTCATGGATCGCCTACCCTCCCTTTCGGGATTGCTAGATGTTTACCGAGTTCACACTCACCTACAAACTTATCCTACCAAACTGATTTGGGTAAGGTTTGTTTGGTTTCCAACTAGGTTGAGATTTTCCCATACATTTTTTTAGCCTCAATGCTAAGGTTGGAAAAATCTCTCTAAGCTTAGGATATTAAATTTGTGCTTAGATCTAGGGTAGAACACTTTTGAATATATGCGTGTATTTCTTGCTCAGTGTTCTATGATGGAAATGCTAGATGATTTGGCTTGATGGGTGTTTCACGCATTTTTCCACACTGAATAATGAAGGAAGAACTTGTATTTATAGTGTGGATTTGAATGTTACCGTTGGATGGAGTCACATTCAAATCCATATTATTCTGTAGCTTTTTGCAGCTTTTTCAGGCTTGTTGTCTTCCTCTCATTGGTCCACGCCCTTTGAATCTAACGGCTATATTCTTGAGATCTATCCGAGTCTTGAGTTTCTCTGAGTCTTGAGTTCCTTGGACTCGGGATTCTTGACTTCAGCCAGACTTCTCTTGGCCGGACCTTGTCGTCGGTATCTTGACACTCGGGCTAAGCGAGTTCACTCTTCGACTTCCGAGACATCGACCCTCAGTCACTAGCACTCAAGCCTAACGATTATCGATGGCGTTATGATTCTCGATGAACATGACTTGGATGGCTTCTCTTACGATGACTTCTCTTTGTCCCCGTATCTGATTTACGATTTTTTACGATATCGATTTCTTCTACTTTGATCGATCGGCTCACATAATCGGTCGATTATAACATCAGTCGAAATATCGGTTTATCTCGCATCGATTAGTACATCAGGTTAGCATATTAGGTTAGCATATCAGGTTAGCTTATCTGATCTCGATCACTTCTGATCTCGATTAGTCTCATCTGCTCCTCTTCTGATCTGCAACCTCCTCTTCTGATCTGGTCATCTGATCAGGTCATCTGATCAGCTGGCTTAGCTTTTTTTTTCTTCTAATTTTGCTCAGCTCATCAGTTAACTACGGAACTCATCTTACTCATCTGATCTCGATCAGTCTCGTCTGCAGCCTCGTCTTATCTCGATCATCTACTTCTGATTTTCGTGAGTTCCCCCTCAACTTGTTCTCTCGTTCCCCCTCAACTTGTTATCTGTAGATTAGCTTCAAAAACACAAGTGGATAATGTTTTGGCATAATTCATCAAAACTAAAATATCCCAACAATTTCCCCCTTTTTGATAATGACGCCAAAACATTAAAATATATGCACTTATACAGAGATAGGGTTTTTGTTTTAAAAGATCAGTTCAATTGGTCACTTTGAAATCAGTGATCTTTTGAACTCCCCGCTCTGATACCAATTGTTGGTATCAGTTCAGATACGGGTTTTAAAAAGATCAGTTCAGGTTGTCACATTGAAAGTTTGTGAACTTTTGAACTCCCGCTCTGGTACCACTTGTTGGTCCCGATTACTGGAAAACCCATGAGTGCGGAAATACCATGTAATGCATATAAAACAGGGGTGAGGGCAGAGTGATTCCAATTTTTCCTTTTAAACCATGTGTTTTTTGCTTAATCGAATGCATATGGCAAGTAAGAACATAAAGCAGTAAAGAACACACGATTTTATAGTGGTTCGGAGTCCAACTCCTACATCCACTCTTCCCTATCATCAGGGGCACCTACTTAACCGACTGGACTTAGTTTAACGTGTTAGTCCAACACCAAACAGATGTTTACCGAGTTCACACTCAAACGGGACTTATCACCTTCACGGGATCGCCTACCCTCCCTTTCGGGATTGCTAGATGTTTACCAAGTCACGTGCCGGTTAAAATTGGGAGATGGTGTGGACGCTAACTGTTACGAAAATAATAATTGTTTCTATAACTTAGGAATAATTTCCATGCTCTTTCTAATTTTTTAAAAAATGAATATTTATTGTGACAGTCAGTGTCCACGTTAGCTACGAGTTTGGAAATCTCCAAATTTAATTGGAACGTGGCTTGCGCATGACCGAAAACGACAAAAGGTGAGAAAAAAAATATAGTGGGACCCTCAAGATAAGATAAAATATATTTAATATGGTTGTTTGGTATGATGAAAATAAAATGGTAGAAAACTTAATAAGTTGTTTGGTAAGAGAGATAATACATAATAAAAAATGGGGAAAATACTATTTTACCCTTCAATACTATTTTAAATTTGGTCTCCTTCAATATCGATGGATGAAACCGCGACGAGATGATAAATATGCATGGCGTCCCAATGAGGACACGTTAGGGTAACAGAGCCTGACGGGAAGCCGAATTTACAATCACGAATGGAGGACAAGAATTTCAGAGGTAACAGGAGGAAGGTAAAAGAGAGGGCAATTTTGACAAATATTAGGCCAACAAAACAACAAGAAAATATATCGGAGGATTTGATTAAGATTTATTCTATGAAGAGCTACAATATTTAGGAAGAAAAGGTTTCTGACCGGTCTTTTTTCTCGCAAGCCCGAAAATAAATATGTGCTATCAAACATTGTAAAAAAAGTGAAACCGTTTTTTTTCTTGGGCTTTTTCAAATTTCTACCAAACAGGGCCTTATACTACAAGAAAAAAGGATTTTAGCATCGAATTTTTTTTTTGATACTAAGGGTAAAATATTTGATACCCATCCAACATTTATACTCCCGATCCTAAAGACCTCATATCGAAAAAAAAATCTGATACTAAAGGATGGACTTTTTAGTATCGAATGACATTTAGTATCGAATAATAGTATCAATTTTTTGAAACAACATTATATTTATAGTATCTGAAATTTTTACCGATACTAAACATATGGTATCAATACATATTTTCCGATACTAATTAAAGGACCGAGCTTTTTGTTTTAGAAAAAGTATTTAGTATCAAATAATCGTATCAATATTTTTTTTTGATACAAAATTGTATTTTAAGTATCTGAAATATATACAGATGCAAAACATATTGTATCAATACTGTTTTCTGATACTAAAAGGTCTATATCAACTTTAATTTCCAAACCCCCACAAATACCCCCACAAAAAAAAAACTAAATTGAAAATTCTATAAACAAACTCACCATTCTTAAAGTGGGTATACAAATTACAGAGAAAAAAATTGTTAGCAGGGGCATCAAACATTGTGCACAGTTCAATTGAAAAAAAATGACAACATAGTACGGTGAGGGAATCACAACATAGTGCACCAATTGCTATAGGAGACGATCTCCAGTAAATGATACTGACAACAGTCATTGTGGAAGCATAGCATAATGGCCCCTTAAGTAGTTCCCTAACACCATGCAAATTATGTTACCATTAGGCATAAATATTACAAATTTCACAGAAGGAAGGGAAACAAACTGTGAACCTCGTGCATTTGTTCCCCAACCATACAAAATATTAGAAGCTTTCGTTGTTCCCCAACCTCATCTTTCGTTTATTCTTTCATCAAGTGCACTAAACTGATCACAAAAAACAAATTAAAGGGCCTTTATTCCTGTCTTGGAATTTTTCGCCTTTTATTTTTTATTAGAGCTGCAGCTCCATGATGAGAATCGCGATTTGGGAACAGATAAATTCGTCACCCTAGCGCAGACTAGCTAGAGAATGAATATAAAATCGACGCCTTGGCTCAGGCCAGTATGAAAACGATTGGTTTTTGACAAAGTTGCCAAAGAAAAATTATTATTATTCATTCAAGAAAAAGAAGAAACACGTGTATGAGTATTTAACGAACAAAAAAAACTAACCCTAATCTAAAAGACTAACCCTCAAAAGCCCAAGAAAAAAAAACCGTTTCAAGTGTTTTATGGTGTTTGGTAAAAGCGCAATGATTTCTCACCAGACCGTGAAAATGTCGGGCAGAGGAAAGAAATCAGCCAAATCACTCTAGCTCTTCAGAAACGCCATCTCGACTTCCCCCTCGAATACATTTTCAGAATTTTTATCATGAATGCTTTTGTCAAAAATACCCTTCCTTCTTCTCTCTGTTCTTTTGTCAAAAATATCTTCGCCTGAAATTGTCTTCGTCTCGTTCCGCCGCCTGCAACTATTTTCGCCAGGGTTTGGCTCTTCTCGAGCTAGACTATAAAATTAACTATTAAACGTGGCTAATGAAATAAAACAAAAATAAACAAACTAAATGTTCTTGCATCTCTCAATTCTCACCAATTATTTCTTGTTTTTTTATATTTTTCTTCTTCCAAGGTTGTGAGGTTATATAGTGCTCCTAGAGGCATAAATCGCAAGAATAAAGACTCTCATTCATGGCCTCCTTGATATTTGCTCACATGGCCAATTCTTTGGCCATTAGTATTGAAGATGCAATGAATGGGGCAATATTTGTGCTCGATTTCTCGGTTGATTTTTCACTGTTTGCATGTTTCTGTGGTTTTGGTCTACACACATCTTGCATCCAATTTGTTAATTTGTCTCCATTAAAAAAAGACTCCAAAATAGCCCAAAATCCACAGAAAACACAAAATAACAATAATCGAGACCAAAATATAATAAGTCGAGCAAAAGTAAAATAATAGTAAATTAATAACCACAAAATGATTATAATTTAACACAATAATAACTCATTAAAATCGGCAAATCAATGTCTCGGGTTCCCAATGCTAGTGCACTAGGGAGTTTGATGTATGTTATGATATGTACTAGACCGATCTTACACATGTTGTTAGTTTTGTTAGTAGGTTTATGGTTCAACCTGAAAACGAACATTTGGCAGGATGTGAAGTGGATATTTTGGTACCTTAGAGGTACTTCTAATGTCGGTCTCATATATGGAGGTGATATTAATTGTTTAATTTTAGGCTAATGTGATTCTAATTATGCACGAGATATTGGCAGTAGAAGGTCTATGATCGGTTATACTTTTACTCTTGGTGGTTCTCATTTGTGAGTTGGAAGACAACTTTGCGACCTCTGATTTACTTTGTCTACTATAGGTGCAGAGTACATGGTCTTGATCAAGCGACCAAAAGAGGGAACCCGGTTGAAAGGGTTGGTTAGTAATCTTGGTCTACATCATGATTATCTTCTTTGTGTTTTGTGACATCCGAAAAGTACTATGTTTAGCCAAGGATCAAGTTCATCATGAGAGAACAAAACATATTGATTTCAGGTATCACTTTATGAGAACTGAGAAGAGGGTTAAGCTGAAGAAAATTGGGACTGCTGATAACCCCGTTGAAGTTCACTAAGCCGATTCCAAATAATAAGTTCCACCACTGTTTGAACTTGTTAAATGTTACAAGTTGTAAGTTGCCCTATTTTGGGGGCAAATATGTATTCAAGGAGTTGCTCGTACGTCAGGCACTTTTATAGTGCATCGGGTGGATTTTTGTTGGGATTTATTAAAATAAATGAGTTTTGTTTTGTCCCACATCGGATTGTGTCAAAAGTAAGAGAACTTCATAATCTTATTTAAAAAATTTTAATCTGTCCTACATCAGGTTGTGAGAAAAGTTAAAGAGCTTCCTAATGTTATTTAAGAAGCTTATAGGTTTTTTATACAAGTGCATCAGTCGGTTTTGATTTTGGGCTTATTTATTTAGGCCCAGTCGGTTATGGATTATTTATATTCTCTCGGTTAGGGATTATTTATATTCTCAATTGATTTGTATATTATTGTCGGTTATGAATAATATACTGAAATTCTCTCTTTTGCCCGTAGATGTAGCTAACAAATTGTTAATGAACCACGAAAATTTCGGTATCGATTTATTTATCGATTTTATATCTTTCTCGATCGGTTAAAACATAAATATTTAATCAAATTATATTATGTGCATCATCATTATTTAATCAAATAATCAAATCAATTCATAAAAAATCCAATCACTGTACGATCATATATTACTTCACAAATTACACCATAAATATATAAATATTACAGTAGTGATATTTTATGAGCAACCGTCGGCGCCACATAATTAAAAAAAGCCATCTGTCATGCAATATTACAACCGTTCCACTCCAACTTTTTGGTAAAGAAGAGAACAAAATTAGGGCTTGAACTTCATCATCAAAATCAATCTCAATCGAGCTCAATTGAGCTATGATCATATTGAACTCGTTGACATGGTTGGCTACCACAGTATCCTCTGCCATCCTCAGGTTGAATAACCTCCGCATCAGATGAACCTTGTTCGCTGCAGACGGTTTTTCATACATCTCAGTCAATATCTCCAGCATCTCCTTTGTGGTTTTAGCTTTCACAGTATGTAGGGCGACGTTCCTGGATAACGACATACGAGCCACACTCATCGCCTTCCTATCCAGCAACTTCCACTCATCGTCCTTCATATCTTAAGGCTGTTCACCCAACGGTTGATACAGATCTTTACCGTACATGTAATCCTCGATCTGCAATTTCCAGAATCCAAAATCCGTTCCATCAAACTTCTCAACAGGCGATTTCCCTTCAGCCATCATAATTGCTCTCCACTGATCCCTTTAACCCGATGCTCTGATACCAGTTGTTAGGATTTAAAGCAAGCAACTATAGGAGAAAATAATGGAACAACGAATTAAGGAACAAACAATTTGGTTACCCAGTTCATCAGGAATGACTACGTCTGGGGGCACTACCAAGCCAGGAGATTCACTATTTTCGTGTGTTTTTCGTACAAGAGGCAAATACAATGAGTCAAAAGTAATTAAACAAAGACTTGGGCCGAAGCCCTAATTCGCGCACAGAGCTGCGGAACCCGCTCGACCTGGGGCTTTGGTCGAGCGGTTTTGCTCGACCACTCCTCTTGCTCGAGCGCCTTGTGCGGTCTGGAATCTGAGGTGCTCGATCGAGCAGATGTGCTGGACCACATGCTTGGTCGAGCGCCTCCCATACTCTGCCTTCCCGATTTCACTCAGGCTCCAACAATCCCAACATATAAAAGTACTTGTCTAAGAAATGTCCTAAGTGCCAGAGACATGGATCTCTAATCCATGTCCCAGCTGGGGAGTTAGGAGTCATGCATTCTCCTTGTCCCTTTGACAAGTGGGGAATTGATATTGTCGGAAAATTCCCAGTGACTTCAGGAGGAGAGAGTTTTCCTGATTGTTGTTGTAGATTATTTTAGCAAGTGGGCTGAGGCAGTGACCGTTAATAAGATTGATGAAGCAGCCATTATCAGAATCCTCAAGAGGAATATTTGTTGATGATTTGGCATCCCCTTTAATCTGGTGTACGGGTCATCTGCGGTGACCCTGGTCGAGGTTAAGATGAAAACTCATCGAATTTTGAACTACGATGAGGCTCAAAATTCAGAGTTGAGAAAAGAGAATTTAGACATGATAGTAGCTGAAGAGCAGGATATTGCTCGCCTTAAGAATGAGCATTATAAGAAACCATAGTTGCAGTTGGAAAAGAGATGGAGAAACATAAATTTAATTTAGATTAACGGTGCAAGTGTAGGTGAGGGAAATGGTAGATGAAGCAGATTGCTTATATGGGAGATGACATGAGATGAGAAATTATTCATTATCTTTTTATTTTATTTAGGGGAAATTGATTTTTTTATCCTGTAAGTTTGATATATTTTGATTTTGGTCCTACTAACTTTGGCGGTTTGATTTTCATCCTATAGCTTTGTAAAATTTGACTTTTTGGTCCTATGACCTGCTATCAAAGGTGGAATTTCAGTTAAATCTGACGTGAATTTTTTTATTTATTAAAGTTAATTACTCCTCTTGAAAATTGGAGAGAGAAAAATTAATAATCTGAAGCCATAACACATCTCTAATTTGAAACCCGCACAATAACCATGGAAATAGCCACACCCAATATCACAGAACAACCTAACTACAGAACAACCTAATCAGACGTTGGACAATTGCCATGCACTACAGTATTATAAACATACAAACACAGTATTATTAATTTAATGTCCAGATTTTCCCATGGGCCTCTTTTCACCCCTTTCTCTCAATTTAATTTTGGCCGACCCAATTATTTCCACATTTTTCAACATACAATACAGTTGGTCAAATTTTGGTTCCATTTTTGCTGAAAATTTGAAAATTTTTGTCGTTTTTTCGGTCATGCTCAAGCCACGTTCAATTAAATTTGGAGATTTCCAAACTCGTTGCTTAACGTGACACCGACCGTCACAATAAATATTCATTTTTAAAAAATTAGAAAGAGCATGAAAATTATTCCTAAGTTGTAGAAACAATTATTTTTTTTTTAAGAATAGTTAGCGTCCACACCATCTCTCAATTTTAACCGCACGTGACTTGTGCGTAATTCTAACTTTACTCGAAAGTGAAAAAGGCATGTTTATCAGAGTTTCAAGTGAAAATAAATAACTATATATAGTTAATTAGAGTAGAAAAACACAGAAACTTTTTTATTGAAACTTTTGAGGATACATGTAGTAACCCCAATTATTATTGATACAACAACACAACTGCACACAACAACAAAAAAAAATAAATACCATGATTAAATTAAAACACACTTCAAACAAACACAATTAGGAGAAGGTAAATGAAGACTGCTTTTGAATGGATGTCGTGATTGGGATAAAATCCTTCCATGACATCTTCTGATCAGTAGGTCCCACCTTTCTCCTTCAAAATGATGATTTTCAAGAACGTTTCCATCTGTATGTGTAAAAAAAAAAATACGTTCAATTAATTTACAAAACCTCAAAGTCATAAAATTCAATAATAATTTAAGAGTGTTGATGATAATTGGAAGAGTTGGAAAAGCAATAAATATACTTACTTCATTGAAGGAAATGGAAGACCTGGAACAGTACCGCTAAAAAGAAAACATAGTTGCAGTTGGAAAAGAGATGGAGAAACAGAAATTCAATTTAGATTGGTGTGATCGAGGTGAGGGAAATGGTAGAGGAAGCAGATTGCTTATATAGGAGTGGAAACATCTCCAAGCTGGCGAAATTATTCACTAATATCTTTTTATTTTATTTATGGCTGATCAATTGGATAGGTGGTCGTGGGCCTAGTTAAATTAATTAGGCAGCCAAGATTGAATAATTATTTTTTTATTTATTTAATGCTGATCAACCAATGGGTGGGCGTGGGCCTAACTAATTTAATATAAAAATTTATATAGATCTGGTTAATGCTATAAATTTTTTTTTTTTAATTCATTGCATTTGATCCTACCCAAGATATAATACGGGTTAAATGTAGTGGTTTAGAAAAATGAGTTGAAAATAAATAAAATAGGTCAAATAATTTAAGTTCATAGCATAGACCTGATTCATATCTTAATTTAATTAGGCAACTAACATTATTGTTTATGGTTGATTAGTTGGAGTAGCGGATAAAAATAGAGGAAAAATAATATGAAATAGAGAGAATTGTGCTTTTGTTCATACAATAATACTTTTTTTTTTTTTATAGTAGTACTTTAATATTTATATATTATTTTACAATTTTCAATCAAAATGGAGAATATGTGTTACTTGTTCTTGCAAGAATACATATTTGTTCTTATAGTAACACATATTTTCCCTTTATATATATATATATATATATATATATATATATATAAAGTAACACAGATTTGAGACAAATTTTTCTATATAATAATTATTTTATTTCGTAGAAGTGTCCCACATTATTTTATTCGATTAATAATTATTTCTCTGAAAAATATACATTATATGGTGGCGTGGATCACGGCAGCAAATTGCTACTACCCATGCATAAAAAATCAATAACAAAGTCTTGTACTATATCATGTGCACCATGTAATTCATATGTATTTTTTAAACGTGCAATTTGTTTAATTAAAACATTCAATTTGTTTTGCACTTAACAAGTTGAATGTTTCAGTGTAATCAAATTGAACGTTTTAGTGAATGAGTTGTACGTTTCAAAAATATAATGCACTTTAATAATTTTAATCAAAATATATAATGCACATGCAGGGCGTCTCCATTAGTAGTATGAATAATAGTAGGAAATGTAATTTTGTGCATCTTTCTCATCTTACAAGCATCACAAAATACATCTGAAGGAGTAAATATTCAATTCATTCAACACTCTATACAAGGTAGCTGAACAAGGATGTCCTAACCTCTTATGCCATAACGCACTCTTATTCACATGATTAGTAACTACTTTTTTTTATACTTAAAAAAAAATTAAGAATTGCTTATGGCTATTAAATTTGTAACAAAAATAATTATGTCTTTAAATGATGAAGATTGCCTACCATTTACTTATGGATTTTAAAATTTTGAATAGGTAAATAAATTGCCTACGAATTTACCTACATACTTTAGAAATCATAATAGGTAAATAAATTACCTACGAGCAAAGTGTCTACACTTTTGTAATTTTTGTAGACAAACTTATTTGCCTATGTAAATTACAAATGTGTAGGCACACTTTGCTCAAATAATTAATTTTTATTGAATTATTAGGATTTCTAAAATTCATAGGTAATTTTCACTATTTAAGAACAAAATTACTTTTGTCGCAAATTCCCTAGTTATATTGACAAATTCCATAGGCAATTCTTTATTTTCTTATAGTGTATTAACAAATGAGTTGGAATCACAAATAGTCTCATAATTTTGGCCTCAAATAGACTCAAATTCCATAACTTTTTTTGTTTGTCGATTTAGTCTCAATATTTTTCATAATGTCCAATTTAAGTCTTAAGTTAAATCGAAAAATTCAAACCTATATCGTTTACTTGCCGATTGAATTTGGGAATTTACGTCATGGTGTCTCTAGATCGCCACATGTAATTTTATTTATTTTTAAACACGAATTACTAGGGTCATAGAATCAAATCAATTCTTTTTAACTCTATGACTTGTAATTGTATGTGTAAAAAAAAATTATATGTGGCGATCGATCCACACCAAGACATTTTTAAAGCCCTAAATTCAATCGACGAAAGGTCATAGTTTTTTAATTTTTCGGCAGACTTTGGGGAACTTAAACTGGACATTGTCAAAGATACTAGGACTAAATCGATTTATAAAAAAAATATGAGACTGAATCTATTTGAAGTGAAAGTTATGAAATCATTTGTTAAATAAACTCTATTATCAGCTAACAACAATAAATAGTAGTGTCGATTACTACCAACTACAATTTCCCTACTACTATATCTAAAAACTACAAACACTATTTAGAAGGTTACTTCTAACTACAAAGAGACTATAATGCCCTTTCTTATATTTTGAATCCTTTAAATATTTTGAATCACATTCCCCCCCCCCAACCTCTTCCTATTTTTTGAGCCCCCTTTTCGGGCCTTCGCTTTTCGGGCCTCTCTTTTTCGGGCTCTTTGCTTTTTGGGCAATTCATTTTACGGGTCTATCTTTTCCGGGCCCTTCACTTTTCGGGCCTCTCTTTTTTGAGCTCTTCACTTTTCGGGCCCTTCACTTTTCAGGCCTCTACGTTCTTGCTTCGAGCGGGCAAAAAAATATGAACATGTTCAGTTCAATTTTTGAACAAAATACAATATATTTATGAACATAATTTCAATTAAAATCCAAATATCAATCAAACTAATATACCTAATTAATATATATTAACATATTAATAGAGTTCCAAAATAATCGTGAATCAACAAACCGTAAAAAAAGTTTAAAACAAACAAAAAGAACTGAACATGTTCAGTTCAATTTCTCAAAATAACATATATTTACAAGATAAAAAAAACGAACATGTTCAGGAAAAAACTGAACATATTCAGGAAAAACTATTCGTTTTTCAAACCTATTCAAAATTAAAAAGCATCCAAAAATTAAACAATACACATTCAAACCAAATCTAAATCCACATTCAACTCAAACAAAAAACCACATTCAAACTAAAACCACATTTAATAATCCACATTCAAACCAAAACAAAATCCACATTTCAAAACCAACCCCACAATTAAAAAATAAAGCAATTAAGAAAGCACATAACCTCATTCCACAATCAACATCAAGTCAACCACACCAAAAACACAGTATTTCGAATTCAAAAAATTCAAACTACACTACTAAAAATAAATACCCAAAATCACATAAATCAACAACACACACAACATCCAAGCACAAATACCAACACTATAACTCAAATCCACAAACGAATATGAATGTCCACTTTATTTTCAAAATGCAGTTCTTTTTCCTATCTTCACCTTCATCTGCGTCTTCAAAGGAACGTTGTCGCCGTCTCGCCACTTTCCACAGCTGAAAACACCATTGCCAATTGCAACAAAGAGTTGGGGGGGAGAGGGAGGGAGGGAGAGGGGGGGAGGGGAGAGAGAGAGAGAGAGAGAGAGAGAGAGAGAGATAATCATCTTTTCTATTTTCATATCTGGGGATTTGCTGCACTCGAAATTCGACAAACTTGTCCTTCAGCCTCCGTACCATCTCTGCGTACTTGGCCATTTTTTCATTTTTCCTTTCATAAGTTCCTGCTACTTGCTGGGTAATCAGCTGTGAATCAGAGTGCACCACAACTCTCTGGGCACCCATATCAATCAACATTTGAATTCCTCGAACCAACGCCTCATACTCGGCTTTATTTTTTGAGGCTTTAAACTCAAATTTTACAAAGAACCCAGAATTCCTCTCCTTCAGGGGGTATGATCTTTCTTGCATTTTAGGTCCATTGTTGCATACCCAATGCACAATTGTGATAGATTTAGGCGAAATACCTTCTCGATCATGACAGGGAACCCTAGCGAAAGAAAAATTGTGTTCCTCTCCTCAATATATTGATCAAAGATGGAGGTTCTCAGATTTCCATTGCTTCCATAATCTCATTCTAGTAAAGTAACAACCTATATACATTTCATTGCATTCATAGCTAAGTGTAGCATTTTTGGATTAGATTAATGAATTGATGGACCTCTTTTTAGTATGAAGAAAAGAGGCACACTTATGAATGCAGACATTGTTATTTCCTGTCATTTTTTTCATTTTTTTGTTTCAAATCTAAAGAGAGTGTTCGAATAAGGTTTTCAAAAAAAAAAGATTGTTCGAATATTTAGAAGACGGATGCTCTTCTTCATGCTCGTGTTTGACGTGTCATATATATGAATACACTTTCATTTATGACAAACACTTGGGTGCACTAGTTGCACCATGCAACTGGTACACCATTAATATTGTTCAACGAAAACAATTAACAATTTTCAGCAAACACTACAAAAAAGGAGGTGATTTACGACGGTTTTAGCGACGATAAAAACCGTCGCTACAGGATGTAGCGACGGTTTCAACGACGGTTTACTGACAGTTGGAGAAACGAGGGTCGCTAGACTTTAGCGACGTTTATTGTGATACCGTCGCTAAATAGCGACGGTAAATAACCGTCTCTACTTATTGACGGTTTTGGCGACGGTTTTACGGGTCCGGACCGGTCGATTACCATCGCTAAAGTCGTCGACAACAACAACGACGGTATAGCGACGGTATATTACCGTTGCTATTAGCGACCAAAAAATTCGTCTCTATAACCGCCGAAAACTAGTGACGGAATAGCGATGGGTAATTTCCGTCGCTATTAGCAACCATAGATTTCGTCGCTAAAGCCGTTGATAAATCGTGAATTTTTGAGAAAAAAAAGGGCTATCAATGGTTCGAACCCGGGCCCGATGGGCGCCGAGGCCACCAAACCACCCGAGCCACGAACCATCTTGAACCAAATCACCAAACAACTCATGTATAAGCACCATGCCTCCCAATTAAATGAGACAACTATTTGCTCCCCCGACCGAACACGGACCTTACGCTGCGTCGAGTGGGGATCAATTCCGCCGGGCACTTGCTTTTTTAATTTTACTAAATGAAATTAATTCTATATGTCCTAGAATTTTTTTATTTTTTTTACAATTTCTTTAAAAATTCTTTATTTTAATTATCTTTTTTATTAATTCAATAATTTTTTTATATAATTTTTTTTATGTAAATAAATTTTTAAATCAAATTATAATATATTAATCTATAAACAAGTTATATTTTTCTATTTAAACAAGTTATACTTTTCTATCTAAACAAGTTATATTTTTCTATTTAAACAAGTTATACTTTTCTATTTAATCAAGTAATACTTTTCTATCTAAACGAGTAATACTTTTCTATCTAAACGAGTTATACTTTTCTATTTAATCAAGTAATACTTTTCTATCTAAACAAGTTATACCTTTCTATTTAAACAAGTTATGTTTTTCTATCTAAACAAGTTATACTTTTCTATTTAATCAAGTAATACTTTTCTTTAAACAAGTTGTACTTTTCTATCTAAACAAGTTATACTTTTCTATCTAAATAAGTTATATTTTTCTGTTTAAACAAGTTATACTTTTCCATTTAATCAAGTAATAATTTTCTATTTAATCAAGTAATACTTTTCTATCTAAAGAAGTTATAATTTTCTATTTAATCAAGTAATACTTTTCTATCTAATCAAGTTATACTTTTCTCTTTAATCAAGTAATACATTTCTATCTAAACAAGTTATACTTTTCTACTTAAGCAAGTTATACTTTTCTATTTAAACAAGTTATACTTTTCTATCTAAACAAGTTATACTTTTCTATTTAATCAAGTAATACTTATCTATCTAAACAAGTTACACTTTTCTATCTAAACAAGTTATACTTTTCTTTAAACAAGTTATACTTTTCTATCTAAACAAGTTATACTTTTCTATTTAATCAAGTATACTTTTCTTTAAACAAGTTATACTTTTCTATTTAAACAAGTTATACTTTTCTATTTAATCAAGTAATACTTTTCTTTAAACAAGTTATACTTTTCTATCTAAACAAGTTATACTTTTTTTTATTTAAATAAGTTATACTTTTCTATCTAAACAAGTTATACTTTTCTATTTAATCAAGTAATACTTTTCTATTTAATCAAGTAATACTTTTCTATCTAAACAAGTTATACTTTTCTATTTAATCAAGTAATAATTTTCTATCTAATCAAGTTATACTTTTCTATTTAATCAAGTAATACTATTCTATCTAAACAAGTTATACTTTTCTATTTAAACAAGTTATACTTTTCTTTAAACAAGTTATACTTTCTATCTAAACAAGTTATACTTTTCAATTTAATCAAGTAATACTTTTCTTTAAACAAATTATACTTGTTTAATTATAATGATATTATTTCTATACACCAAATACACTTTACATCATTTAATATTATTATTTTCCTCCACCAAACCCACTTTATCCACTTTACACCATTTAATACTATTATCTCCTACTTTTTCTTAATCTTCGTGTCTCAAAGAACGGGATAATAAAAAAAGGACGGAAGGAGTAATAATAATTATCAATTGAATAAAATATTAGTCATGGCTATTTTCAAAAGATTTAAAATAAGAAAACAAATATTAATATAATACTCCTACAATAAATCATCGCAAGTCAAATCTATAATATTTTCAAATCTTTCAAATATCTTGAGATATTCTTAAATATATCTAATAATATGCATTTGTCAGAGAAATAATTATTAATTGAATAAAATAATAGGTTGGCTTCCTATATTAATTAGGCTCAACTATCCAATTGATAAGTCATAAATAAAATAACAAGATAATGAATAATTTTTCCAGCCTGGAGATGGTTCCTCGCTCCCCTATATAAGGAGTGTGTATTTGCAATGCCATCTTTTTTAATCTACTGTTACACAATAATTATTATAGTTTTTGTTATATTTTTTAAATTTACATAACATGTACATCTATTAAAAGTTTCAAACATGTGCGTAACATCATAACATAACCATTTAACATATTTAAGAAATAAACTTTTATATAAAATATTTCACGGATCTAGAATTCATAAAATATATATATGGAGTGTTATGTATATGCATATATATGCATTGTCATTGTTATACATAAAGGTTATCGTTATTATGTTTATACATTATCACTGTTTAAAACATATATAAAACTTATTTTAAATAATGATAGTACATAAAGATTAAGATTAAATGCTGCAACTTAAAAGAACAATTAAAATTATGCAGTAACTAAAATTATGCTACAACTTAAATTAAAATTAAAAGAAACAAACATGGGACCAAAATTGGACAAACGAAATAGTTATGGAACCAAAATTGGACAAATGACAATTTGGACACACGTGCGATCGGGGATCCCCAATTTTTTGAACAAAAAACGACGTCGTTTTCATTTTTCCGGCGAAAATGGGACCAAAATTGGACAAACACAATAGTTATGGGACCAAAATTGGATAGTTAAATTTTTTGGGACAAAAAAAAGATTACAGGTAAGTTATCGAACCAAAAAACTTTTTTTCTCGGATTTAGGTGTGTTGGGGGAGTCATGATTTCGAAATCTTATGGATTTGAAAGTTTTGATGAATAGTAAAAAATATGTGTTTGTTTTAAAATTTTGATAGGGTGAGATTTTACTTTAGGTCAAATAAAAATTTAATAATATTGATGTAATATTATTATATTGTGTTGAGAGTGAGAAAAGTAGTGATGTGATTGTATTGAATTTTGTGGAAAATAGGGGTGTAGGTGTACTTTATAGGAGATGTTTTTTAAGTCTAATTTTAAATCTCAAACTATAATGAGACGTAATTTTTAAAGTTCCAAGTATATCCGGGTGAGTCCCGAAACAAATATATCCTAAATTATTTCTCCGACAAATATGGATGGCATCAAACTGACTCATCACGTGCCCAAGTATAAAAATCAATTTTTTTCTGCACCAGTACTCAACTCACATTTAATTAGTTACTATTCCAAGATAATAATTTAAGTAATTTGCATCTTGGCCCTCCAAAATATTGATTTGCAACTTGTCAGGAAGAATAATACAATTTTATTATAAAACAAAAAGTTGTATTTAAGTGGTATTTGCATACGTTTCTTTGTTTTTATAACTCGATATTAAGCCCAAGAATCGATTAATTCGGGGACCAAGAACCACTATCCACTAATAAGGTCTTTATCTGAAAAAATTAATAACACGTTGGGAGTTCCGGGCTGAGACCTAGAGAGAAGCACACACCTTAATTACAAGCCTAAAGGCAACTTCGTGGGTTTGTTTGTATATGTATTTGTTTGGATTTGAAATTTGTCAGATGAATTTGATGAATAAGAAAATGTATACTTGAATTTTGTATATATTTGAGATAACATATTTAGATATTTTAGGATTTAACAAGGTAAAATTTAAAATATTAATTGATAAATGATTAATTGTGTATTTAAATGTTGTGTAACGTAGGTAGGAGATTATGTACAACACCATGTTTTCTTTCGGCTTATTTGTCCCGGGGTTATCTCCTCCTCCAATGAAGTAATTATATTATGGACAATTTTTGGTATGTTCATTAAAAGAAAAAATGGCTATTCATTGTGTATCAACTTAATAATTGGCACAATATTTGGTATGTTTAGATTCCTAGTAACGCATTTGGGAGTGCACGTGAATGTGTCGTTTTTCGTATATGTATGCTTATGCAAATATAAAGTATATATGCGAACTTTTGGAAGAAACATGTGCAACAACACATCTTTTTTTTATTACACATGTGCAATGTGTAATGAGATTTTACAATTTATTCTTTCTTATGACGATAATCCTCATAAAAAAAATTAAAAATAAGTCCAATATTACGAGATTGAAATTAGGATCCGTTATAAATTACAAAAAAATATAATTTTTCTTGTGCAAACTTGGGTTGCATGTATTAGTGGTTCGATTAATTGCATATGCAAATGTAAAAGTACCTATGACAAATTTGAAGAAACATGTGCAACATCACATCTTTTTTCAAAAAGAAAAGAATTTGAAAAGCATGTGTGCAAAATTACAATCAAGTTTTTAAAAAGATGCATTATACAAGGAATTTTATCTTACGTGTATGAAAGTTTTTATAAATATTTTTTCAAATTTACACTTAAAAATAATAATTAAACAACAATTCCACACCTATAACTTGTTCTTCCTGAAAATTTAAGAATAAGTCCGATAAATTAAGGTGATTACTGATTTTAGTTATATAATATATATTTTTAAAAGGTCCCAGAACGTGTCATTTTAAATCCTTTTTGTGCTATTTTATCAAAAAATTACATCAATATCATAACGGGGAAAGTTAATGGATAGAAATTAGAAATAATATAAATTACATGACTGTAATTTTTTGGTGCAATCTTTGGGTTGCACGTATTAGTGGTTCAATAAAATACACATGCAAATGTAAAGTGCATATAGAAAAATTGAAGAAACATGTGCAACATCACATCTTTTCAAAAAACATTTAAAAAAGCATGTGTCAAATTACATTCATGATTCTAAAAAGATGCTTCATACACGGATTTTTATTTTACATGTGTGAAAATTTTCATAAACACTTATTCAAATATACACTTAAAAAAAAAAAGTCCACACCTATAACTTGTTCTTTCGGGAAAATTTAAACGTGTCATCGAAATCATAATGTGAAAAGTTATAAAACCTAAATTAGGATCAATACAAATTTCAAAGGCTATAATTTTTTGGTGCAAGTTTGGGTTGCGTATTAGTGGTTCGATGAATTGCACATGCAAATGTAAAGCACCTATAGCAAATTTGAAGAAACATGTGCAACATTACATCTTTTAAAGAGAACCACTAAACACACCCCATAATCCTCCATTCACACCCCATAATATTTAAGACTAAAATATGCATACAAAGAATGACTATAATGCCCTCATATGAATAGATATAAGATTAGATTTTATTTACATAAGTAATCTATAAATCATAAAAGCTAAAACATTTATTTCTTGGAATTTACGCCCATAAACCTTTTATCTTTTTTATTCAATTTCAGTCATCATAGTCATGGAACGTGAAAGTTCAAACGAGCACATTAATGTAAGTGTTTTTAAGTTTTTTTTTCCTATTTTTTTATCGATTTTTATGCAAAAACTTTGGTATTTTTATGATTTAATCGCGCCACTTTGAGATTACTCGGCATAAATTGCCGTGCAAAAATAAAAAATAAAAAAATTGGTAGTGGTCGGTCCAAGGGGCCGAACGGTAATGAATTCGTGCATGATTAGTCTGACGAACACCAGTGAGTTGTACATAACCTTACGGCCGAACACACGTGAATTTGTATGAATTTGTTACCTTTGAATGGTCGATTTCCAGCCATTGTTCATGAGTTCACCTTCGATTTTGTTCCATGAGAAACAAAACGGAAGACCTTTTTTTTTTTCTTTTTTTTTTCGCACGCACACTGCTGTTGGAAAGGGGAAGAAGTGATTTTATTTTTTGGGGAGAAGGGCATAATGGTATTAATTTGGGGTGGGTTTAGTAATACATGCAAATTAATTTTAAATTTTTAATGGGGTGAGTTTAGTAGGTGGGGTGTGAATGGAGGATTATGGGATGTGTTTAGTGGCTCTCTCTTTTTAAAAAAAAAATCTTGAAAAACATGTGTGCAAAAAAAAAAAGTTTTAATTGAAAAGCATGTGTGCAAAATTACAATCATGTTTTTAAAAAGATGCTCCATACACGATTTTTTATCTTAAATGTGTGAAAAAAAAAATTTATAATATTTTTCCAAATTTACACTTAAAAAAATAATTAAACAACAACTCCACACCTATAACTTGTTCTTCAGGAAATTTAAGAATAAGTCCGATAAATTAGGGTGATTACAGTTTTAGTTCTATTATATATATTTTTAAAAGGTCCTGAACGTGTCATTTTAAGTCCTTTTTTGCGCCATTTCATCAAAAAAATTCAACAATATCATAACATGGAAAGTTAATGGACAGGAATTAGAAACAATATAAACGATGGGACTATAATTTTTTGGTGCAATCTTTGGGTTGCACGCATTAGTGGTTCGATAAAATACACGAAAAAAATTGAAGAAAAATGTGCAACATCACATCTTTTCAAGAAACATTTAAAAAAGCATGTGTGTCAATTTTTTGGTGCAAAATTGGGTTGCACGTATTAGTGGTTCGATGAATTGCACATGCAAATGTAAAGCACCTATAGCAAATTCGGAGAAATATTTGCAACATCACATCTTTTAAAAAAAAATCTGAAAATTCGGAGAATTGCACATGCAAATGTAAAGAACTCCCGATTTCCGATTGAGTTGATTCTTTTCTCGTTGGAATCCTCTTTTCAACGAGCTTCATATGATTCAACCCTCTTCTCCAATACCCTTCTAAATCAAAACAGTTTTTTGCTTCAATTCTTGCTCGTTTTTCATCCGTTTTCTACAAAATCAACATGCCACACCCTTTCTCATCTCAAGTGCAAGTAAGTCAAATTATTGTAGAAAAATGCATGAAATCCTATCAAATTTGAGCAATTAAACACAAGAATTTCAAGCAATTCTCACACCAATCACATGTTAAATTTATATTTAAAGAAAAAGGTCCCCATCGTTTCATTTTAAGCCCTTTTTTACCTTCTTCCTCCCAGACCGTGCTTGGAAACAGCACGACAAAGTGGGACATCAAACCTTGAAATTCCACATACTGCCTCGTTAGCTTTAAAAGATTCCATAGTGAAATTTTCGAAAGGACCACCCATGGGAATTTCCCCGCTTAAGGCATTGAAATAGACATTAAAGTAGTCGTGGTACTGAAGCTTCTCCATGGACTTTGGGATCGAGCCAGAGAGGTTATTGTAAGAGAAGTCTAGAGTCACCAAACTGATCATGCTCCCCACGGACACAAGAATGGAACCTTCCAATCTATTATGCGCCAAAGACAAATTTACCAAATTCCGTAAATTCCCAATCATGTTTGGGATAGACCCAGACAACTGATTCATTGACAAATTGATATGAATTGCTGCTACTAAATTACCCATCTCCGGAGGTAAAGTTCCACTCAATGAATTCTCGGATAACTCTAGCTTCAACAAATCCGTGAGGTGCCACAAGCTTGTCGGTATGCTTGAACTCAAAATATTTGAACCTAGGAAAACTTCTCTTAACGAAGAAGCGTTCCTAAAACAATCAGGAATCGGACCTGATAATTGATTTCGCTTAAACGTATATAAGTAAGGCTATGTAAATTGCATAGGAATTCCGGAATGAGACCTCTAAGTCTGTTGTTTCCAAGACCTAATCCCTGAAGCTTATGCACATTTTTGAAAGTACGAGGAATATTACCAGAAAACTCATTGTTCTCTAATAAAAGTGTGACCAAGTTAGTTAAATTGCCAATATCAGCAGGAATACCACCCTTGATTTTGCAATTGGAGGCGTCGAAATATTGCAATGAGGAAGATAAACTCCCAATGGAAGATGGGAGGACGCCGTCTATAGGAGTGTCACTAAATGAAAACACGGTTAAAGACGTGCAATTTGTCAATGAAGTAATGAAGCTCAATTTTGAAGAACTCGTAAAATTGTTGCCATCAAGTCGGAGGCGTTGAAGGAGTGTTAGGTGGCCGAGAGAGTGAGGTATAAAACCGGTGAATTTGTTAGCAGCAAGTCCGAGGGCTATAATATTTGAACAGTTAGAGATAGAGCAGCGGCATGTTTGCACATATTGGTTGGAAGAGTTCCTGATAGACCAATTCCATTAAGTGTAACAGATACAAGAGCTGAAATGTTAAAGAGCTCCGGCGGGAATTGAACCGCTGAAAGGGTTACGGTCTAATCTCAATACCTCTAGTTGGTGAAGTTGGCCAATTTCTCTAGGTACAACACCTGCCAAGATTGAAAAAAAAAAAAAAAAAGTTATGTAAACACAAACATTCGCATATGAATAATAATGGAGTTTAAACCATAAATGATTCCATAAATTTGGCTTTAAATAGATTGAGTCACGATCTTTTTTTTATCGTCGATTTAGTTTCAATATCTTTGACAATGTCCAATCTTAGTCCCAAGTCCACGAAAAAATTCAAAAAATACGCCGACTGAATTTAGGGCTTTTTCGACATGAAAGTGACTGAACTTATAAATGTAATTTTATTTTTTTTCACTTGAAATTACATTTCATAGAATTTAAAAGAAAAAAAATAAGTTGATTTGATTCTATGACTTGTAATTCCAAGTTTAAAAGTTAAAAAGTTGAATTTTCCGACGGAATTCTGACTAAAATTGAACATTGCTAAAAATATTGAGACTAAATTGACAACAAAAAAAATTATGAAACATAATCAATTTAAAGCCAAAGTTATGGTACCATTTGTTTATTCTCAACTCAATAATAATGTAATGAAAATCTTCCAAACTTTTGCACAAGGAATCACAGTTTAACTAGTCCAATATTTTATTCACTCAATCGCACCTGTTAACTGGTTGTCAAAGAGATACAAGTCCATAAGCGATGTAAGATTCCAAATATTCGTTGGTATTGTCCCAGTAATCTGATTTCTTTCAATACCAAATGATAACAAGTTATGAAGATTTCCAATCTCTTCTGGTATGACCCCTGTTAAAAAAACAAACAAAAAAGTTAAAAGATATATTAAAATTTTTGATAGTGAAATTCTTTCATTATAGTTTCTCTAGCTAAAAATTTCAGTGTCAGAAAATGATTTTTAATGACCTGATACTACTGGGGCCTATTTGACTCAACTTATAAGCTCCTTAAAATAGCTTATAAGCTATTTAGGAGCTTATAAATTATGTGAATTTGTTTGGCAAAAAAAGGTGTTTATCCAATTATAAGATATTAAAATAAGTTCTTTATACATTACAAAAAACAGACGGGTAATTACGACGGTTTTTTAGCGATAGTTACCAGATCCGTCACAATTTGTGACGGATTTTGGCGATTATTATGGTCAAAATGCCAAAGTCACTGAGTTTAGCGATTGTATTGTCAACCGTTGCTATATGTGACGGTTTAAAACAAATTGTCGCAATTAGCGGCGGTTTTTTCTACGGTCCTCACTAACTGGGTCAAATTGTGATGGTTAGAACAATCGCTAAAATCGACCGGAGCACAAAAAGTGCCTAGTCGCTGGGCCACCGCCCAAACTGTTTTTTTAGCGGCGATTTTTTGAATTTTCAACGATTAAGAACCGTCACTATTAGCGGCAGTTTTGAAAAGTCGCTAATTAAATTCAGATATATACATGCCAGCTGAATCATTTGCAGCGTTTTTTTTTTTTTCGCAAATAGCGGTTTTTTTTATTTTTAACTGTTTATTTTTCATTTTGTGCACATGTATATCCACATATTATTGTTGTTTATATAATTTGCATGTTCGTACGTATATGCATATAATTTTATGTTAATTTTCATTTGTTTTAGTTAATAGATTGAGGTTTAGGAAAGTTTTAATTTGATGTAATTTATTTTTAATTGATGAATAGATTGAAATTTATGAATTTGTTAGATATATTATGTTTTAATTTAATAAATTGATTGACTTAATTAATTATGATAGTTAATTAACTTTGTTAGATGTTAGAATTGTTAGATTGTTGGTTGACTAGGAGATGAGTTTGACACAATTCAATTCGAGACTTTATCAAAATTTATTTATTTTTATTTAATTAATTTAATTAATTAATTGATTTATTGAAGTATGTTTAGGAATTTTTAGAAATATGTTACGATTTAGAAATATATGTTAGAATTGTTAGATTGTTGATTAACTAGGAGATGAGTTTGACACAATTCAGTCTAGACTCTCACAAAAATTATTTATTTAATTAATTAATTGATTTATTTGAAGTATGTTTAGGAATTTTTAAGATATATATTATGATTTAGAAATATATGTTAAAATTGTTAGATTGTTGGTTGACTAGGAAATGAGTTTGCATAATTCAAAGATTGACTTTATTGAAATTTATTTATTTAATTAATTTAATTAATTAATTGATTTACTGAAATATGTTTATAACTTTTTTAGATATATATTATTCCCTTCGTCATGTTTTAAATTGTCCATTCATTGTTTGACTTGTGTTTTAGCGAGCGAGTTATTTTTTTTAAGATATGAAATGATAAAGTGACTTATAAGAAGGTGTAAGATAGATGAGGGTGGGACTATCATTCCCCACCTTAAAAATCTCTTTATCATTTCAAATACTAATAAACAACTTCATTTCGGAGGCGGGGGTTGTAGGATTTAGAAATATATGTTAGAATTGTTAGACCATTGGTTGACTTGGAAACTAGGTTGCACGGATACGGGTGCGATATACGGTCTGAATTACTAGAATACTGGATTATTAAAAATAATTGGGTAAGATACTACTGGGTAAATGATTATAATTTTTAAATTATTTTATATTTTTATTGTATATATAAATATTTTTATAATAAAAAAAAAAAATGTGTGTCTTTCTAATCTATGCAATTTTTTAACAACTAAACAAATATAAAATCAAAATGAGATGAACAACATAATAAAATATGTGAACGACTAACAGTTTGAATCAGAGTGTGACCGTGTGAGCAATAGAGAGTCAATATTTTTTTTTACTATTTATGAGTTAATTTGGGTTAATTTAATATAAAATAAATTTATTTCAAGGCAAAAAATAAAATAAATTGTACAAATTGGACCCCACGTGTACCCTATTAGTCCGAAACGCCCGATCGACCATGTCCGATCACTTGTACCCAAAATTATTATTAATATTTTTAATTGGAACACACCACGTGGCGATCTGGTGCGTATCCCACCGTGTCCATCCGTGCACCAAGTACCCACGGTAGTATCCGACATTGCATTATTCAAAAATTCCGAGTACCCATGCATCCTAGCTTGGAAATAAGTTCGAATCAATTCAGTTGAGACTCTACTGAAATTTCATTAAAAAATAATGTATTTATATAGTTGTATTGTAATTAATTTAATTAATAAATTTAATGTTAAATGTAGATGAGTGGTCAAGGTGGTGATGACGCCTCGGCTCGTCCTACCCCCGAAGCACTAGGAGGAAGAGGATACTCAAGCCTCCTATCCAATGCCCCCTCCCTCACAGGCTCGCGGACCGTCGCTTTTGCAGCCAGCGGATCACCCTCAGCAGATCGCGTCCCCACACCCTCACAGTCTCATGGTGGGTCGAGTATGGGCTCGGCCCAGGCATCTTGTCATCCGATTGGCACAGGCACCTCGCCCCATTTGCGTATCGATCTTTATGTCGGGCCATAAGTGATATTTTTTTGTTTAGTTATAGAATTAATTTTATATTAATTTTTTTTAATGTTTCGAGATTATATCTAATCTTGAGGCTACCGCTTTAGTCATTAACTCCATCTAGCGTGGGGAATTTCTTTCAAAGCTCACAGTTGGAGATCGTGCCAAAAAGACCGCCGCTTTATATATTTCGACGAGTTTAGGGTACAAAATTTAATTTATACTTTATTTTAATATATATATATATATATATATATATATATATTGATTAAAATTTGTGGTATTAATGAAATGCGTAAACAAATGATGTGAAGGTTCGATCTCCCGACCGAGGAACACCTCAAGCCTCTATAAGCTTGCTCGCATGAACGGTAAAAGGCCTACTACCCAAGTGGCATATTGGGTGGAGGGATGAATGGTTGGGCCTGACGAAAAGAGCTTGGGTCGGACATGGGGCTCCATTCAGCGCAGTTTGGATCGACACTAGATACATCGAGATGTGTGAGAAGAACCGCCCAGAATCGCATGAGTTAGTCGGGGAGGGTGGCAGCATAGTAACGCATCAGTCTGGGTCCCGGTCTATTTTGGAGCACCTCCTTGTGACAGTAAGTAATTTATTGTTTATTAATGTTATATAATTAAATAATAAATTAATAATAATGATAATAATAATAATAATATTTATGTATTTGTTAATAGGAACGAGAGTCTGGGGTCCCTCTCGGCCACCTTGAGACATTGGCGCTCGCCCATCCGTATAATTCGACTGCAAAGACATCCACCTACAGCCGCACGACCCTTATCCATCACCTCTCCAAGTTAATGTTAATCAGATTTATGAGAAGAAGGCCGGCATCGATAGGGGACGGGTAGTCGGGATGGGTAGGTACTATAGTGTTGTGATCATGGAGACAAAATCCTACTCCTCCCAGCCATCTATTACTTCAACTCTGCAACCGCACGCATGAGACGTCTCAGCAGATGGAGGCCCAGATTGAGGCCAGGATTAAGGAACAAAATGACCGGAAGTTTCGGCGTCTGGCATCCTGCCTTAGCCTCCCCAATGATTTTTTCATTGACGATGATGACGATGTAGGAGGCAGCAATGGCGGTGGCAGGTGGCGGTGCTAGTAGTGGTGGTGGTGGCCGTGACTTATCTCCTAGTGATGGTGGTGGGGCCGATTTATATGGCCTGTACGATGATGATGATGACCCGAATAATTATTTTCTATTGCGTTAGACACTTTTTTTTTTTTAATTCAAACTCTTTTATTTTTTTTTTTTTTTTTAACAATTTATGTTTTCTGTTTAAACAATTTATATTTCTGTACGTATAAACTATGAATTATGTTTAAATCATTTATATTTCATCGTATTTAAATATATGTCATTGTATAGTATTACTTGTTTTCACTAGACAAGATTACTTGTCTTCATTTGTAATATTCACATATAACATCATTTAATTATAATTTATAAAGTAAAAAATATATAATTTAAAAATGTTATTAAATAATTAAATTAGATAAGTGGAATAAACTAATTAAATTAAAAAAAAAATTTTTGTTTTGGGTAAACATCCATTAAAAAATACAATTTAAAAAAAAATATATTGTAACATCATTTAATTATAATTTATAAAGTAAAAAAAATATATAATTATGATTTAAAGATTATTAAATAATTAAATTAGATAAATAAAATAAACTAATTAAAAGATTTTTTTTATTAAAAACGATTTTTTTAATATAAATATCCATTAAAAATACAATTTTAAAAGAATATGACATAATTTAATTAGAATTTATAAACTAAAAAAAGTTATAATTATAATTTTAAAAGGTCATTAAATAATTATATTAGATAAGTGGAATAAACTAATTAAAAGATTTTTTTTTAAAATAATGTATTTTGAGTACATATACAATTAATATCATGAAATAAATGAAAGAAAGCAAGTGCTCGAACGATTTAGTAACCGCCAGGGCGCCTGCGAGGTCCTGTGTTTGATCCCTCTCAGGAGCAAATTTTGTCTTGTTATTGCAAGGCTTGGTGTTGTTTATATATGAGGAGCTTGTTGGTTATGCCGAAGTCAAAACCGTCGCAAATCTATGATGGTTTTCCGACCCAGACCGACGTTAAAACGAGTGTCGCTAACTTTAGCGAAACATCGTAAAATTTGTCGGTAAACCCGGTCTTTTTTTATAGTGATATTTTATAACCTCCAAAAAAATAAATTGGGATATCCCAACTTATTTTCCTAACCACACCCAACCCTAACCATCCCTTCACCCCCACACCTCCTGCCACCCACCTCCACCTACCCAACCTCAACATAAAAAATAAAAAAATATTTGTTTTAAATTATTGAAGAGCTTATATAGGTTTAATTAAACAAACAATTTAAGAACTTATGAATTATTTAAAAAAGTTTATCTTATAAGCTTTTAAACCAATTAATAAGTTGCTAAAACTTATAAGATGTTTAAAATAGCTGAGGCAGCCCTAAGAAGCTATAATGACATGATTTCTCTCTACAACCTACAAGTCAATTTTTTTTAGTAACCAATCAAGGAAGAGAATATAAGAGGTGTGAAAGTACCGGTTAAGTTGTTACCCCCAACTTGCAAAATCTGAAGATTTTCCAACTTTGCAATCTCTGTTGGTATCTCTCCTCTAAAGAAGTTGTAAGACAAGAAAAAAGACTTGAAGTTGTGAACATTTGGATAGATTGGATGGAATTTGGCCACTCAAGTTACTATCATAAAAGTAAATCCTTTTAAGAAATGGAAGATTGGCGCAGATGTCAATCGGAAGACCACCACTCAAGTGATTAGATGAGAAATCCATAATTTGGAGGCTGGAAATGTTGAATATTGATGATGGCACGGGGCCTGAGAGATGGTTGATTTGCATGCTCAGATGTTTTAGATTTTGAAGTCTCCCCAACTCTTGTGGGATTTCTCCCTCAAAAGAATTGGAATCAAGATCAAGAAATTGTAAGTTTGTGAGGTTGGAGATGGACTTTGGGATGAAACCGGAGAAGCTGTTGTTTGATAGATCAAGAGTAACGAGTAAGGCGAGGTTTCCTAATTGTGGTGGAATGGCGCCGGAGAGGCCCATGTTGGAAATATTCAATGCCGTCACTCTGTGGTGGCGCGAGCTGCAAGTGACTCCGATCCAGTTGCAAACGGAGCTTGAATTGGTCCAATTTCTCGCAAGTATTTGATAAGGGTCTGAAGTGACAAGAGCTTTTAGAAAAAGAAGAGCAGATTGATCAGTGGAGAGGTTGGTAGATGTTTTGGCTTGACAAGGCAACAAGGTTACAAGGACACCAAATGCTAAAAAGTAATAGCGAATACTTTTGTCCATGGCTGCAAATAATATTCAATATCTTTGGACCTGGAGTACCCCGTGTATTTATATATATTCTCTTTTTCCGCTGTTAATAAATAATAATATTAATTTACAATTTTTTTTTTGCTTGACACCCAGTCCTTATATGCTTTGCAATTGCACCCATTGGCCGCCGCTATTTGGCAGAAATCATAATCTTTATACTAGAAATGAAGTTAACTTTTTTCTGGGGCAAATTATTAGTGGAATCCGAATGACCACGTAACTATTTTACTTCAAAGTATAGACCTATTACCTTTGTGTTTTCCTTTTAAGTTATTATATGGCAAAGTCTTGTGTTAAGTGTAAATAAATTGAACATTTAAAAAAAAATTCACGTTTTAAATATTTATTAAAATTGTATGGTGCATTTAATATATATAAGATCTAATTTTATTTTTAAGGCTTATGTTTTTTTGTCCTTTAATTTGTACTAATTTTAATTTTAATTTTAGTTAGCTAATTTTCTGAATTTGAAATGCATCTCATAAGTTACAAAATTCAATTTTTTATGAGATTGATATTGATCTACGTGATAAAAAGATATTGAATATATTTTTTTGCTATATTTTCGCGACGTCGAGTGCTGGTTGGTGGCATGGTTGGATGGGTTAGTGGCAATGACGACTGCAGAGAAAGTCGCGTTGTGCAACTGATTTGCATTTCGTGTATTTTTTTTTAATTGTATTAGTTAATTCATGAAAAAAAATATATGTTATTCCATTAGAAAGTATCAAATGTCCTAATATAAAGAATTAATTGCAAAATAGGTGAATGATTATGTATTTTAAAATTATATTCAAATTCTCTATATGGTTATTAAAATCTTCCTATCTTACATAAATTATTACTCCCTTCGTCCTATTTTAGATTGTTTAGTCACTGTAGCAAGCAAGTTGTTTATTAATATTTTAAATGATAAAAAGATTTTAAGGTGGGGTATGATAATCATACTCTCGTCTATCCTACACCTCCTTAAAAAATCACTTTATCATTTCATATACTAATAAAAACTATCTCGCTAAAACACGAGTCAAACAATGATTGAGCAATCTAAAACAGGGCCGAGGGTATTTGGTTTGAAAAAAAAAATTGTTTATTTTTTAAAATTATAGATATATTTTTTAGATATCTTATATTTTACATTAGTTATATATATTTTTAATTTTTAGATATTACATATATATTAGATTTGAAAAAGTTTATTCATTATTTTTTAAAATTATATACTCTCTCTCTCTCCTTCCCCCCACACACACACCTCTTATATATATATATATATATATATATATATATATATGTATATTATAAAATTTTCAATAATTTAACATAAATTATTATTTAGTTTACAAAAATTCTTTTTTACATATATAATTAATTAAGTTTTAATATCATTTTTCTCATTTTACAAATTTGATCCCATAATTTTTTGGTCAACTAATGGTTTCCATCCATTTGATTGACAGTTGAGACCAAAACTGCTCAAGAAAATCATATTAAAACCTAGGGACCGAAACTATTACTATAAAAAAATGAAGAATTGCCTACGAAAATTTTAAAATGGCTACGAAATTTTCCTACAAAAATAATTTGGTCCTTCAAAATTGAGTATTGTCTACAATTAGCCAACCAATTTTTAAAACAATCTATGAAAAATTACCTACACAAAATAATTTCCTAGACAAACAAATTACCTACACATTTGTAATTATTGTAGGCAAATAAATTAACTACAAAAGATAATTCCCTAGGCAACTTACATTTTCGTAGGCAATTATATTTGTAATTTAGAAATGACTTACGAATAAATTTACCTACGAATTACATCCCGTAGGCAAATTTACCTATGAATAAAAATGCCTATATGATTAGGAAATTTTGTAGATAAGTTGTAGACAATCTTTACTATTTAAGGACGAAAAATATTTTCGTTGAGAATTTTGTATGCATATTAGAATATTTCGTAGGCAATCATGTACGTAATGTATTTTGAACCCAATCTATTCGGACCAAATATGCAATTTATTAATAATGTAAATTATACTCTCTAATCAATTTAACAGATTTTTTCATGTAAATTTTATAACAAAAGTTATGTAGTTGAGATTTATTGAGTTTAGTCTTGACTCGGCCACTCTACAGGGGGGTGCAAGTGGGCCCATCTAGTTAAAATTAAATGGGTTGTTACAATCATTTGTCATTTGGGCCCACAAATGCTGAAATCTTCTCGTAATATTTATTGTTTGTTACAGATGCACCTTAATTACATCTTAATTACCTTGGAAATTTCTCGATGGATAAGACATGACAGTTGTGGAAATTTCTCGATGGATAGCACATTGTTGGTCATACTCGTAAGTTGTTGGAATAATATGAATTATGCACTTTTTAAATAAATTATTTCGGATGTCCTATTATCATGCTAACTACTACATTTTTAAAAATCTTATTCATAGAACTTAACACCAAACCTGTCATTTTCTTAAATTTATATAATATATAGTCACTAATTAATATCTAACCATAAATTACTTCCATCATTATCTTATTAGATGATGATGATTTACGACCTCGTCAACTTCAGGAATTTCTCTTTTGATCACATAGATAAGAATCTGGAAGTATCACACATATTTAGCATCTAGAAGTGGATTAAGTTACAAGAGCTTTTAAAGAAAGAAGAGCGGCTTGATCAGTGGTGAAGCTGTTGACAAAGCAAGGTATTATAGTTACAAGGACTGCAAATGCAAAAATGTAATAATAAGTTTTTCCAATGGCTGCAAAAATTTATGTGATGCTAATACGTTGATGAACTGCTGATAATTGCAAATATATATATATATATATATATATATATATATATATATATATATATATATATATATGTTAGAGGAAAGCGCCTTTGTTAATTATTTATCATGTGAATAAATTAATCACGAGCATTGCGTTTCCATTAAGGAATTTTGAATTCTTGTCCATTGCAATAATATAAGGTGATTTATGTTAGCTGGAGGTGTAAGATTAATACATGAGTAGGTCTAGTGTGAAAATTTTCATGTATGAAAATCTATAAAATTGCCATAAACACCCTAAACTCAAAATAATGAATCCTAAATTATGACATATTCGGACCGGGTGAACCATGAACCACTTGGGCCGAGTGAACCATGAACCACTCAATTTTATCTTACTTTCACCAATTACAGAATTTGATTGTAAATTAAATTTTTTTCATATATGAAAATTTTCATATTAGACTGTCTTAATACATATATAGCCATATAGCGATTTCTGCTAACCACCAATAATATATATGGGGAAATTGGAGATGACTATTTCCTTTAAACAATTCAGAGACAATGAATATGAATATGCGGGGAAAAAGACCTTAACTGCCCCTCTATGTATATACATAAAGGACAACTTTTCAAATTGCAAAAGTAGGATAATGATTTTTTTTGCTGCAAATGTAGACCCGCATATTTTTTTTTTTTTCGCAATTTTATTATGAAGATGGATATTTCAGAAGCAAACTACTTATCTAACTTTTATTGAATCCAAATGAAGGAGCAATCAAGAAAGAGAGCAGGGCCAAGAGAAATATAATGAAATATAAAATAATTTAAGTATTCTTTTTTTTTTTACAGGAATAGTTCAAGTAATTTTAAGACGAAGTGGAATAACTCAAGCGGTTAGAACATCACTACCTATGCCGTGGGGTTATGGGTTCGAGTCACAATTTGTCCGATAAAAAAAGTTCAAGTAATCATAAATCAATGTATAAATAAAATTTTAAAAAATATTTAAACATTAAAATAAAATATTTTAAGTATTATTTCTAAAATTCTAAAAACAAAGACCATCAAAATAAAATCTGAATATTTATAAAATAAGTCTAATTTTCAATTAAAAAAAATACACAAAATAATTTGAAAATAAAAGACACCACTGAGTATTTTTTATTTTTATAAAAACTGAAAACAAAAGCTACCGCCTAAAATCAAAACCCACCCCGCACAAGCTGAAATTGAAACACCTCTCCAATGGCCCACCCAAACTCATGTATAAATAAATCAATTAATCAATTCTGACGACTGAATAAAAAATAAAAGACGAATAATTTTTCCCACTTCTTAAATGACGCCATTGACGATAAATTATCTTGTCTTAATTAGGATCAAAACAACTCAATCAATTTCTCACTTCTTTGTCATCTTCCCCTTTGATTGTTATTTTAAAATTAGGGTTTCACAATGTCGCTTCATCATTTTTCAATTTTGAATGAGTATTTTGTTCAATGCTTACGCCATCATGACCTCCGGTTTACCTTTCCCAACTTTCTGCCACCATTTATTTTTTAAGGGAAAATGGTAGAATTTAATTCAATTATTACAACTCTTTATTTATTTGCTTAGTTAATTCAATGAAGTTTTTTTTTCAAAGGTATGCAATGAAGTGAATTTAACTCATTTCGTTAGATTAAAATATTAGATATTTTTATCACATTTCAACTCAAGTTCGAACCCGAGACTTTCATCTCACAAAGCCCCTATGTGCTATGGCAATGCCGTTGGGCTAGATGAGTCATTGGTTAATGACGGCAATTGTGCCCTTAATATTAGCGAGGGTAGTTTTTTCCTCACTAAAATACAATTTTAAAATTAAAAAAATTATAAAATTTTGCATTTCAACTCGGGTTCATACCCGACCTTCATCTCGCAAAGCCCCTATGTGCTATGGCAATACCGTTGGGCTAGTTAAGTCATTGATTAAATTTTCACTTCTAATAAATATGTATCATATATTCTTTTGCATTTTTTATTCTTTGGACAATTTTAAAAAAATTCATGGAGAAACAGGTTCGAACTCGGGACCTTATACATTCGACGCTATCAGCATATTTATTCTTTTAAAATTGAAAATTTTTATGCCAAAGTGGGGCTCGAACCCAAGAACTATTAGCATTGCCATTAGGCTACATGGCTTATTTGTAAAATTTTAATTACTAATAAATATGTATCATATATTTTTTATATTTTTAACGAGGGGACTATGCCCTTGTTATTAGCGAGGGGGGCTATGCCCTTGCTATCAATGACGGCTATTATGATGCTTGTTAAATACATCGATATTAACAAAGGGAAATTTATTGCTTGTTGACGCCCTCGTTAGTAACAAGGACTTTGAAATCTCTCATTAGTGTCGAGGGTAATTTGAACCCTCTTTAAAGCCCTTGTGACTTTTATAGCCCTCATTAACACCCTCGTTAAATGGGAGTTTTTTTGTAGTCATAAGTAGAATTTCACTAAAAAGTTTAACTTTGATATTATTTTGTTAAATAATCCAGAATTTCTTGCTCTCCCGCCTATATACAATCCCTTTAATAAAATTACTCTTTCATGCTTTAGTTTCAAAGTGTGTATTCTATTTCCATTTAAATTTCCTTATTTTTCTTCAGGTGAGGAGGAGAGAGCGAAATAGAGAGAGAAATATGTATAATTCATATTTTAATATGCATATTAAATGTATTTGACTCAGTTAATATAAAGATATTTAGTCCAAATAATTTTAAAAAATATATAAAAAAATTCGAAAGTATATTTAATTGCAGTATATTATAAATTGGGCCCCCTGGCGCAATTCCTGGCTCCGCCACTGTTTGTAAGTCATTGGTTGATTCAAATACGCTATAGACCCATACAGGTTCACTGCAGCACGGGATTCAAATCCTGGACGTCGTCCTTCCGCAACGGCAATGCCAGAACAGTACAATATCTCGAAACCATTGGATATTTCTTGATTGAACGCTTCAGATAATTCCTGCATTGATTGGGCTTAAGTTCCAGCAAACAGATTGGGCTTCTTAGTTAACTAGTTGGATTGGGCTTCTTCTTTTATTTGGGCTTTGGAAAGAAAGTGTCCCGAGACTAAAATAGAAATGCGCAATATATAAGGCGAAACTCAAAATTATATCTCTAAATTAATGCATCAAGAAAAATTGCCGTTTTATTTTCTGTAGCTCTAATAGAACTTCAGTTGAGCACTTCAAGGCCAACACCAATATGGAGAATACACATTTGTGAGTAAGTTGACATCTATAACCCAACTCTTTAAGCTCAAATCTCCATCAAACATATCATCACTTGGCCTTCTTCTTGTAAAAGTTTCCAACAACATCATGCCGTAACTATAAACATCACACCTCGTTGAAACTAACCCTTTCAGACCATACTCTGCAATTAAAATCATAGTGGATTATATATATGTAGTTGAAATATACATGTAATAATAATTTGAATTGAGAAATAAAATCACCTGGTGCAATGTACCCATGGTGGCAAGGGTGTTAGTTTGCACAGTGCTCTCCCCTTCACCTTAACAATTTTGCAATCCCGAAATCACTTACATTCGCAATCATCTCTTCATCTAACAACACATTACTCGGCTTCAAATCACAGTGAATAACGGGGGTTGAATAGCCATGATGAAGATACACTACAAAAATGCGTGTTTTACCAACGGAATTTAGCGACAGTTACAAGAACCGTCGCAAATAGCGACGGTTTTTACGACGACAACGGTCAAATGGTCAAAGTCAACAGTTTTAACAACGGTTAAGAGAATCGTCGCAAATAGCGATGGTTTTAGCAACGGTTTATGCAAACCGTCGAGAATAATGACGGTTTTACGACGGTTTTAGCGACGTTTTGGACTTTTTTTTAATTTATTTTAATATTTAATATTAATTTTTTTTTTTTTTTAATGTTTCAGGATTATACTAGGTTTTTTTATTCTTGTTAATGCATCTTACCCTATATTTAATTTATAGTCACTTGGAGAAGAGTTCCACCTGACCGTAGTAGTCGATCTATTTCGAGGAGTTTACAAAGATAAGATTTAATTTATAGTATATTTAAATATATATATTGACTAAAAGTAGTACTTGTTTAAATGAAAAGTATTACTTGTTAAATGAAAAGTATTACTTGTTTAAATAGAAAAATAGTGCTTGTTTAAATAGAAAAATAGTACTTGTTTAAATAGAAAGTAGTACTTGTTTAATGAAAAGTATTACTTGTTTAAATATAAAAGTATTACTTGTTTAAATAGAAAAGTAGTACTTGTTAAAATGAAAATTAGTACTTGTTTAAATGAAAAGTATTACTTGTTTAAATAGAAAAGTATTACTTGTTTAAATAGAAAAGTAGTACTTGTTTAAATAGAAAAGTAGTACTTGGTTAAATGAAAAGTATTACTTGTTTAAATAGAAAGTATTACTTGTTTAAATGAAAATTAGTACTTGATTAAATAGAAAGTATTACTTGTTTAAATAGAAAGTATTACTTGTTTAAATAGAAAGTAGTATTTGTTTAAGTGTATAGTAATACTTGTTTAAATGAAAAGTATTACTTGCTTAAATGAAAACTAGTACTTGTTTAAATAATAGAAAGTAGTACTTGTTTAAATGAAAGTATTACTTGTTAAATGAAAAGTATTACTTGTTTAAATAGAAAAGTAGTACTTATTTAAATAGAAAAATATTACTTATTTAAATGAAATGTAATACTTGTTTAAATGAAAGGTATTATTTATTTAAATGAAAGGTATTACTTGTTTAAATGAAAAGTAGTATTTGTTTAAATGAAAAGTAAGCAACAGTTGCACAATCATCAGCCGAAGCTGAGTATATAGCAGCGGCGATGACTACAAGTCATGCAAAATGGTTGAAATACATACTTGAAGATATGGGAGAGCCACATGATAAAGCAACGAAAATCTATTATGATAGTAAGTTGGCAATAGCAATGGCGAAAAATCCAGTGTTCTACAGTAGAACCAAACACATCAAGATCAAGTACCACTTTATATGAAAGCGAAGCAAATAATAAAGAAATTGAGTTGGAGTATTGCAAGACCGAAGAACAACTAGCAGATATTTTCACAAAAGTGCTACCTCGTGGAAAGTTCGAGACACTACGTGAAAAGATTGGAGTAACTGAATATGCATCAAGGAGGAGTATTAGAAAGTGACGCACATTTCTGGAATAATTCAGATTATAGAAGAATTTTGTGGATTGACTAAATTTTAGAATACTCTAGAAAGAGATAAAAAGATGTAGTAAGAAAATTGTAGAAGTAAGATTCTAAAAAATAGAAAAATGTAAGCATGTAATTACATGATGTAAGAAGAATCTAGAAGAGCATAGTAACATCTCTTTAGGTCGGCATAAAATAGTAGCCGACATATTAGTCCGATATATATAGCAATGATGTAATTGTAAAAGTGTAGAAATCAAATAACAAACCTAACTTCTTACATTAACTAAAATAGCCTCTATCACTATTTCGAGCTGAGTATGATTTCGAAATTTGATGAAAACATTAAGAAAACACAAAATGTCACATTGCACATGTTAAAATTTAATGATGAGTATATATCATATTAACAACTCTATCTATCACTGTTATGTTTAGACATTATCACTGCATAATATCAATGCACTATATATTTATAAATATGTGATAATGCATAAACACAATAATAATAATGTACGTATATATAAAAGTGATATATGAAGAAGTAGAGTTCACCGAGAACCTCCTGATTCACACGATTATTGTCTTTAATGATAACTTATACATTTTCACTATTAAAAAATATATATATGTATATATCGGATGTATCTTCCTCAAAATTCATATCTTCAAAAAACATTAGAAATGATTAATTGACACTTAAAAAAAATATAAATATTTAAGTTAGTTTTTTTTATCAATGGAGAATCATTGATTTTTTTTTAAAGAATAAAAGAATACATAGAACGGAAAAGAGATATTATGGCATGCCTATTAATTTTAATCTTATTATCGTAACTTCAATAATTCCGAAAGTTCAAAAGGATTACGTGGAGGCTTAATGGAATCCGAATGGAGAAAATCGTGAGAGGAACCCCACAAATAGAATGGGCGTGGCGAACGTATGAACATGACCCTATGTAAACGTGCTAGAAAGCATGAGATTGAAGTGTGGGCTGCCAAAGGTGTTTTTGGCAGGCGGCGCTTTACCAAAGAACTTACTTGATAAACAGAGGACCGTCAACTCCTTTGGAAAATGGCATACCAGAGGAGGTCTGGTCAGGAAAGGAGGTAAATCAGTCTTTTCTTCGAGTATTTGGGTGTGTTGCATATGTACATGTTGATGCTATGAATAGAAGTAAATTAGATGCTAAATCATAAGTTACGTTTGTTGGATATGGCGGTGATGAATTTGGCTATCGATTTTGGGATGAGGAAAACCAAATATAATTCAGAGGTCGAGATGTCATATTTAATGAACAGGTGATGTACAAAGACAGGTTGTGGATATCCAAAGAAGGTGGTTCTGAGTCTCAGTTTGTGTAGTTAGACATTTCGAACTCGGGTGGGAGCAAGGGGGTTCTAGATGATCAGGTGATTGTTGAGGAAGAACCAAGTACACCACCACCAACAATTCCGCTGTGGAGATCCACGAGAGATCGGAGATCTCCGATGGTATTATTCACCCTCCTTCATTATTTATTGTTAACTCGATGGTGGTGAACCCGAATGTTATCAGAGGCCACACATAGTGAATGAATTGGACAAGTGGAAACTTGCAATGGATGATGAGATGAATTCATTGATGACCAACGGAACTTGGGAGCTAGTTGAGCTTCCTAAGGGCAAGAAAGCACTGCATAACAAGTGGGTTTACAGAATAAAAGAGGAGGCTGATGGAAGCAAAAGCTACAAGGCAAGATTGGTTGTGAAGGGGTTTCAGCAGAAACATGGTATTGACTATATTGATATTTTTACTCCAGTGGTGAAGCTAACTACCATTCGATTAGTTCTGAGTCTGGTGGCTGCAGAAAATTTGGTGTTAGAACAGATGGACGTGAAAACCGCCTTTCTTCATGGTGATTTAGATGAGGACATCTACATGAAGCAACCGAAGGGATACTTGTCTAAGGGGAATAGTGAGCTAGTTTACAAATTGAAGAAGAGCTTGTATGGTCTGAAACAAGCTCCATTACAGTGGTACAAGAAGTTTGATGGGTTCATGCATGAGATTGAGATCGAGAGGTGTGAGGCTGACCATTGCTGTTACTTCAAGAGGTATGATGATGGTTATATCATTTTGCTATTATATGTTGATGACATGTTGATAGCAGGCTCTACTGCTCGGGAGGTGAGCAAATTGAAGGAAAATTTGTCTGAAAGGTTTGCTATGAAGGACCTTGGAGAGGCCAAGCAAATCTTGGGAATGCGAATCGATCGTGATAAGGTGGCAGGAAAGTTGTATCTTTCACAGGCTGAATACATAAAGAAAGTCTTGGGGAGATTTAGTATGGAAGATGCAAAGCCAGTTCGGGTCCCGTTGGGAAGTCAGTTCAAGCTATCCAACAAGGACTCACCTAGTAGCGAAGAGGAGCGGACCTACATGCAAAACACTCTGTATGCTTCAGCAATTGGAAGTTTGATGTATGTTATGGTGTGTACAAGACCAGATATTGCACAGGCTGTGGGAGTTGTTAGCCGGTTTATGGGCAATCCGGGTAAGCAGCATTGGGTGGCAGTGAAATGGATCCTTAGGTACTTGAGAGGTACTACTGAACAAGCTTTGTGCTTTGAGGGCAAAAGCGTTGGTTGGCAGGATATGTTGATGCAGACTTGGCATCAAATGATCTCGACAAAAGGAGGAGTACTACAGGGTATGTGTTTACTTTTGGTGGTACAACAATCTCTTGGGCTTCTAAGTTGCAAAAGATTGTAGCTCAATCCACTGCAAAAGCAGAGTACGTTGCATTCATTGAGGCTAGTAAAGAAATGGTTTGGTTGCAGAATCTGTCGTGTGAGTTGGGGAAGGAGCAAAAGGATAGTATTTTGTATAGTGACAGTCAGAGTGTTATTCACTTGGCAAAGAATTCGGCCTTTCACTCGAGGACGAAGCACATCGAGTTGAGGTATCATTATATTTGTTACCTCATTGAGAACAAGATCTTACAGCTGATGAAGATCCGGGGAAGTGAGAATCCTGCTGACATGTTGACTAAGGTTGTGACCTTAGAGAAGTTGAAGTTATGCATGACTTCAACTGGCCTTGGAAACTGAGCATAAGGCCCGGCACTACTACCAGTGAGAGAAACCGTTGGAACGGAGGAGACAAGTTACAGTTGGAGTCAGTCTCCAGGTGGGAGATTGTTGGGATTGTTGGAGCCTAAGTGAGACGGGGATGCAGCGCACGGGAGACGCTCGACCAGTGCTCGAGGTCGAGCACTATTGCACGGTCGAGCGCCCCCCCTTTCCAGCGCCATCAAGGCGCTCGAGCTATGAGTCTAATCGAGCAGAACCGCTCGACCAAAGCCCCTGGTCGAGCGGTTCCGGAAGCCTTTTTTGCGAATTTAGGTTTCAGGCCCAGCCTCTTATATAAATACTTTTGACTCATTGTATTTGCCTCTTGTATTGAAAACACACGAAAATAGTGAATCTCCTGGCTTGGTAGTGCCCCCAGACATAGTCATTCCTGACGAACTGGGTAACCAAATTGTTTGTTCCTTAATTCTTGGTTCCATTATTTTCTCCATAATTGCTTGCTTAAATTCCTAACAATTTGGAAGTTGAAATCTCTCAATAGTTTATATCTTAATGATAACAAATTAAATGGTATGCTTCTGTTTTCATGGCTCTTGAAAGAATCTCATCTCATCTAAAAGTTCGAATTTGTAGAGAGGTATGGGATCAATTTATTTATATTATATTAATTTCCTTAATGCTCCCTCTCACTCGTGAGCTTAGCGAGTGAACAATTTAGGATTCGATTCTCACTGAAAGCAACTCCACCCATATTAGATTGTCCACTCGTTGAGGCCCTCCTCCCCAGAGGGTAAAGTTAGGAACTCGGCCTACGAGTGAATGGGAATTTTAGAGAAATAATATAAACGAATTTAATTTCACAACTATCTACAAGTTCGAACTTTTAGTTGAGATGAAATCCTTCATATCTTTTAATAATATCGGTGCCATAATAATGACATTTTTACTTTTCATTATTAATTTGTTTTAACAGGTGTTATACCAATGGAGATTGGCAATCTTCAGAATTTGGTTGAACTTAATATTGGAAAGAGTAGTATTAGTGGAACGCTGCCCCTCAACATTTTTTGATTCTATGGTCCCACGCTTTGGAAAAAAAAAAAAAAAAGGGTCAAACAAATTTGCCTAAAATCCAAAAATCTAACACGAGTTGAACTAAAACCCGAAGAGTAGAGTCGAGTTGCAGACTTCGTTAACAAAAAAAAATAGAGGAAGAAAGGGGAGTACACTAAGATGCAGAGTCTTTTTGGATTTATCAACTTAGGTGAAAAATAGTTGAAAGAAAAGGGGGATTGAAGGTACATTGAGGAATTTGGTAGATTGATGAGTTGAGGATCGAGCATATATGATGTCAGAACTTGGTGTCCTTAAGTTCAAGGATTTTTGTATGATTTTTGAATCTAGTCCGGGTTTACTCAAGTCGTCGCTTTGCACTAACGTCACACTAATTTTATTAGTGAGGATCTGAGCGGAGGAATTGACTTCTCCATTCCTATTGTGTTTTTTGTGAGTTTGCTCGAGGACTAGCAAAGGTTTAAGTGTGGGGGAATTTGATAAGTGGATTATATTGCGTTATTTAAGTTACTTATAGTGTGATTATTTGCATTTTAATGTGACTTGTTTGCGTGTTTTTCCACTTATATGTACGCTGATGAGTTAAAAGTCCACTTGATCTTTTGTTTGAGTTTTTGAGTGCTTTTAGGGTCTTTTTGGAGATATAGAAGTGTTGGAGAAAAGCCCAAAGATCTCTAATGAAGTCCTAGTCAATTTTACTCACTAGTGTGGGCGGAATCTTAAGCTTGATGGGTCGGGCCGATTTTTACTAACTCCAACCAAAATTGCACCGTAAAACATGCGTCTTAGGGCTCATTCTTGGGGGAGTCGGTGGGGAGGAGGTAGATTGCAGTAGGGGAAAAAAAGATGAACTTCCTGAGGAACACGAATGGAGAAGAAGGAAACATTCTCGAGTTTTCTCTTGAGTTTCTCATGTTTTCTTTATTCAATTTTAATACTTTTGTCATGACTATAGACGGCTAAGTCCTTTTATTCCAATTCCAGGGATTTCTAAACTTGTATTTTGATGATTACTAGTTAATTTGATACCTTTTGTTAGACTATTATTCTCAGATTATTTATATCATCTGCTTTAAATTCTTGCATGTTAGGATAATTAATTTGGTTTGGCCACCTAGGTTAATTTATTCGTATATGTTTGTTAGTTCGTATCACGTAATCCGTAATTGTTGCGTACATATGACAATTAGTAACAACTAGTAATATTTGCTAGGGTGATATAAATTGAATTCTTTCTAATCGAGCTAGCGTATTCGGGAATTTATTTGACCTTTATCCTAGAGGCTAATGCTTTTACTGAATTAAATTTAGATCTTATCTAGACTGTTCAGTTAAAAAGGTTCATTGTAGAGCGTATTTCAATTGGATAAAATTAAGGGATAAAACCGATAAACAGAGCTTGTTGTTTATTGAGGGTCATTAGTCTGAGAGTAAGGTTAAGAAAACGATACTTTTAATTATAAAAGTCAAAATACAAGGGATGAATGAATTGTGAATTGGAAGTCTTTTACCATTTGAATTGTATAACTTGTTGGTCCCGATTTTTATGTCGAAAAACCCATTTTGCGCGTGCGGAAGCAAAACATGAAGTTCGATGCATATAAAACAGGGGAGAGGGCAGAGTGTTTCCAATTTTTATCTTTTTAAGCTCATGTGTTGTGTTTTGCTTATAAACGGATGCGTATAACAAGATAAGAACGTAAAGCAGTAAAACAACACAGCAATGTATAGTGGTTCGGACAACCAGTCCTACATCCACTCTCCCTTTTCCTAGGGAAATTCCTTCCAACTGGACTTATCACCCTCTCGGGTTCGCCTCTAGATATTTAACGAGCTCACACTCCAACGGGACTTATCACCCTCCACGGGATTGCCTACAGATGTTTAACGAGTTCACACTCCAACGGGACTTGTCACCCTCACTCGGGATTGCCTACCCTCCCTTTCGGGATTGCTAGATGTTTACCGAGTTCACACTCACCTACAAACTTATCCGACCAACTGGTTTGGGTAAGGTTTGTTTGGTTTCCAACTAGGGTGAGATTTTCCCTTACATTTGTTTAGCCTCAATGCTAAGGTTGGGAAAATCTCTTTAAGCTTAGGATATGACATTTATGCTTAGATCTAGGGTAGAACACTTTTTGAATATATGCGTGTATTTCTTGCTCTGTGTTCTATGGTGGAAATGCTGGATGATTTGGCTCTGTAGCTTCAATGGTGTTTTTCACACATTTCTCACTTCCACCCTTAGAATGAAGGAAGAACTTGTATTTATAGTGTGGATTTGAATGTTACCGTTGGAGAGAATCACATTCAAATCCATACTATTCTTGTAAGTACAACAGCTTCTTCAGGCTGGTTGTCTTCCTCTCATTGGTCCACGTCGGTGATTCTAACGGCTATATTCCTCGATTCCTCGCCTTTGAATCATTCAGATTCTCTCGAGTCTCGGGATCTTGATTCTATCCGAGAGCCTTCACCGACTTCTCTTTGTCCGGACCTTATGTCGTCGACACTCAGCCGACCGAGTTCGATTCTTCGTCTTCGTACAATCGACCCTCAGTCACTAGCATTTCGAGCTAACCGATCATCGCCAGCGTTCGATTCTCGGTGAATATGACTTCGAGATGACTTCTCTTCGATGACCGTTCCCCGATCCGGTATGTAGATTTACGGTTTTCGATATCCGGTTTCTTCTCGCTTTGATCCGATCATTCACATGATCGATCGATAAGCATCAGTCGGCATATCGGTTTATCTGCATCATTAGTACATCGAGGTTAGCATATCGGTTTAGCACATCCGATCTCAATCACGTCGATCTTGATCATCCGCTCATCTTCATATCTCGATCTCGATCACGTCGATCTTGATCGGTCTCATCTATTTCCTCTTCCGATCCGCAACCTCCTCTTCGATCTGGTCATCCGGTCATCGATCTTCGATCGGTGGGCTTAGCTTTTTCTTTTCTTCCGATTTTGCCGCAACTCATCGATTAACTACGGAACTCATCTTACTCATCGATCTCGTCGGTCTAAATCTCTGACCTCGTCGATCTCGATCATCTTCTTCGATTTAAGTGAGTTCCCCTCAATTTGTTCTCTCGTTCCCCCTCAACTTGTTATCTGTAAATTAGCTTCAATAACACAAGTTGATAATGTTTTGGCATAATTCATCAAAACTAAAAATATCCCAACATAACTTGATTAAATATAAAAGTATAACTTGTTTAAATAGAAAAGTATAACTTTTTTAAATAGAAAAGTATAACTTTTTTAGATAGAAAAGAATAACTTGTTTAGATAGAAAAGTATAACTTGATTAAATAGAAAAGTATAACTTGATTAAATAGAAAAGTATAACTTGTTTAAATAGAAAAGTATAACTTGTTTAAATATAAAAGTATAACTTGTTTAAATAGAAAAGTATAACTTGATTAAATAGAAAAGTATAACTTGATTACATAGAAAAGTATAACTTGTTTAGATTGAAAAGTATAACTTGTTTAGATAGAAAAGCATAACTTGTTTAGATAGAAAAGTATAACTTGTTTAAATAGAAAATTATAACTTGTTTATAGATTAATATATTATAATTTAATTTAAAAATTAATTTATATAAAAAAATTATATAAAAATGTGATTGAATTAATAAAAAAGATAATTAAAATAAAGAATTTAAAAACAAAATTGTAAAAAAAATGAATTTTAGGAAATATAGAATTAATTTTATTAAGTAAATGCAAGAAAGCAAGTGCCCGAGCGGAATTGATCCCCGCTCAGGCGCCCAAGGTCCTGTGTTCGGTCCTCCATGGGAGCGAATAATTGTCTCATTTAATTGGGAGGCTTGGTGCTTATATATGAGTTGTTTGGTGATTTGGTTCAAGATGGTCTGTGGCTCAGGTGGTTTGGTGGCCACTCGGGCACCCATCGGGCGCAGGTTCGAACCATTGCTAGCCCTTTTTTTCCTCGAAAATTCACGGTTTATTGACGGTTTTAGCGACGACATCTATGGTCGCTAATAGCGATGGAAATTAACCGTCGCGATTCTGTCACTAGTTTTCGACGGTTATAGACACAAATATTTTTTGTCGCTAACAGCGACTGTAATATACCGTCGTTGCTTGTCGACGGCTTTAGCGACGGTAATTCTGACCCGGGTTCGGACCCAGAAACCGTCGCCAAAACCGTCGATAAGTAGAGACGGTTATTTACCGTCGCTAAATAGCGACTGTGTCACAATAACCGTCGCTAAAGTCTAGCCACCCTCGTTTCTCCGACGGTCAGTAAACCGTCGCTGAAACCGTCGCTACATCCTGTAGCGACGGTTTTTACCGTCGCTAAAACCGTCGTAAATCACCGTCTTTTTTGTAGTGATAATTAATTTAATTTGTTATCAAAGATATATGAAGGAATAAATCAAGAAAGTGGTGATTTGTTCCCTAATAGATACCGACTAAATTTGGCAATAAGTTCTTATCATTGTGTAAAAATTGTTGGGCGTCCTGTGCGGTCCTACACTGAAGAGCACCCAGTATATTGGTGGGGCGACTCACTTGCGTAATGCATCAATTAAATATTCAACATATTATGCTACAAAGAACTAATTATGGGTTCAAGTGAACTTTTTTTTTTTCAAGTGTCACGCATACGTATTCACTTTTATGCATACGGAATTTCATTGTTAAAAATTTCACAAAAGTTTTTATCTGCTCGCAAAAGTTATTAAATTAAATCTCAGAAGTTTCAGTGATCACTAGCTTATCGCCTTCGTGTTCTTTTTGTCATCCAGCACTTTAAACTTGGGTGGATTAATCTAATTTAATTAGCCTAAACGAATAACTAAAAAAAGTGTATGTTGCCTACAAAGTTGTTATTCTTTTAGGAAAGATTACAACATCCTTTGGCTATTTTCAGTATGTAATAGTCAAATGATTAGGCCGTGGCGATTCGACCCCAATGAGAAAAGTGTTATGGCCTTATAAAAATATTTCTGAAAAAAGTGAGTATTATGCTATTAGATAATGATGATGATGGTACCAATTATATTTGGCATTGCGTTCTTATCATTGATTGAAGCACACCCAGTAAGTGGAGCAAATTATAGCCACCCCCAGTGATTAGGTTTCATTTTAAAACCAGATTTATATACTAATTTCACTTAATTCTTATAATATTTCAATTTGACGACTCATGCACATCTATGTAATACGTCAATTGATTAAAATTCATTTTAACTAATATATATTTTAACAAAAAATAAATACGTTTTCATGATTAAATTACCAATTAATATGTAAAAAAAAAATTATAATCAATGACTTGAAGTGATATTGAAAAATTAATAAAATAAAAAAATATAGCAATACTAATGACTTTCGTGCAACGCACGATTGTACAAAAAAACTAGTTCTATTAATATTCCAATTTGACTACTCACGTCTACGTAATCCTTCAATTGAATAGTACTATTAATTAAACACATTGTGCTACAAGAACTAATTACGAGTCAAATCGGAATATCTTAAATGAGTACCATCTCATGGTAAAACCGGTGAATTTACCAATAAATTAAAAAAATTCCAAGTTTAAATTAGTCATGTGGCCCCATGGTGTTAATTCTTGAAAAAATTTGAATTTTTCCATAAAAAATTATTAAAATTAACACATTTAATATTAAAAAAGTAAAAAATTGACGGGACTAGAAATAGAATAAATCTAAGTTACAAGATTAATTTTGAAATTTTCCTTGTATTGCATATATATGTGTTCAAATTCGATTCATACCCTATTATCCAAATGTCAAAGCATACCAACTCTATCCAAATTCGATTCATCCCCTATGATAAGCTCATTAATTAATCGACAAGATCGATGACTAGACAACAACATTGGCATGAATTGTTAATTAATAATGTTGAATTAAGAATCTTACAATATAAATATGTAAAAAAAATATATATAGATAATTGGGTTCTGATAAGTGATAAGACACTAGAGCAGAGTGGGGATCACAATTCACAAATATATAATTCCATTTGTTAACAAAGACACAGAAATTTCTTGGATTTTCTGATTAATAGCATGGTTTTTGTCTCTCTTGAATAAATATTTTAATTTCTTCAACTCTATTACGTACACATCCAAAATTTCTACTATATATATGGCCTAATGTTCTTGATGTTTTAGTACTTATCCAAGTCCAGAATTTCCCAGTCTTTTTTCTATTTTAGTGCAAAATCATAAAAAAAAAATGTCACCTTCAACTTCCACAAAAATCTTCATGTTAGTACTGATGATCTTATTAGTTGTGTTTTCAAATGCAGATATTTTAGAGGCTTCAAGTTTTTCGAGCCCCGTATATGTAAGAAGGAGGATAGATAGTTCGAAAATACGCGAATTAGAGTTGGAATTTCGAAAGATAAAGAGAATAATGGTTGAAATAACTAGAGAGGCACCTGAAGGGCCAGATCATCAACATCACTAAGTTCCAGAGTAGGTCTTACGTGATATCATCTCATGCTAGGGTGGAGCATAATTTGGAAACGACACTTTAATATTTTGGAAGAGGTGTGTGTTAATTTGTGTTAGTTTGTGAACCGTCTCATATTGATTTTTACCTAAATTTAAACTTATGTAAACTGTGTCGTTTACACGAGGGAGTCCTTTCCGATAAGCCCTACATGGTACTTGTTTTACCAAGTTTTCAGAAGGGCAAAATATTGTACACACTTGGTACACCGTGCAATTCAAATGTATTTTTACATAAATTATTTTCACCGGAACATACAGTTTACATGCAAGTGTTTTACTAAAATAAACTGCATGTTTTAAACAGGCACCTTAGTTGCATTTTTGAGTTGATTTGTAGATATTTGTTGTGCACTGGGTTTTGCATAGAGTAGTCTCGTGCAATGTATCTCACTATTCTAATCACTATTGCTTGTGTTCCTAAACGAGACCTCATTTTCTGTTCTATTTTAGTTTTTTGTTTGATTAATTAGCTCATTGATCATGCAATTTATAACAAAAATAATGAAACACGAGATATCGATTGATAAAGGCAGCATAAGTAAATAATAACCCGAGGTGGTCTTATCTAGCTAAGACATTTTATTATGTAATTGGTTCGCGATTAATATTTTTTTATAAAATAATTAATACTATTTTAAAATATTCCCATAAAATTTATTATTTTAAAATATGGCTTATGACTTTACGTTAAGACTTGGCCAAGTTGAGAAATTGATTGCTTAGCCCACAAAATTCCGTTTGCAAAATTATTTGGGCCTTCAAAAATTAACCTGTCTTAAGACCCAGATTTTAGCCCACTTGTATAATATGCTAATAATGTCTTTGGATTTCTCTATAACTTTGTAAGGCCATGGTTATTCGTACCGCCCGTTTTAGTAATTATATCACATGTTTATTGGTACCGCCCGTTTTAGTAAGTCCCCCTATCATTTTTTTAAAAAACAGTCGGAAATACTTTTTTCACTATTACTTTCTTACGAATTTGATCATATGCCCGCATGTGGACACAAATTTATATATCCACCGCTTATATAGTGCGCCACATATGCAAGGTCTCCACCATCATTTAATTAATTTCTTTAATTAATTTAATCTTCTCATTTATATATATTTCATATTTTACCCAATTTCATTAATTATATTAATTTTTTTACCCGATCTGGACTCAACCCGACCCGAATGGTTCATGGTTTAGGGTTCATAATTTAGGGTTTAAGTTTATATAAATAATTTGTTTACGCCACCCGGACCCAACCGGCCCGAACCCGGCCCGAGTGGTTCATGGTTCACCCGACCCGAATGGTTTATGGTTTAGGGTTCAGATTTATATAATTAATGAGAAGATTAAATTAATTAAAGAAATTAATTATATGATGTGGGACCTTGCGTATGTGGCGCGCCACATAAGCGATGAACATATAAGTTTGTGTCCACTGCATATCAAATCCGTATTTTCTCATATTAATTTATTAAGTACACCTCTCCTATCCAAATACAAAAAGCATTCGACAAATTCAAGCCAAATTGACGATCTTTGTTCCAAAAAAAGAAAAAAATCGGCTCCAACCTGCTCCAAATAAATTCGAAATTAAAAATCGAAATTGGGTGAAAATTTCGACATTTTTGCCAAAATTTTAACCCAATTAATTTTTGTGATATAATCAAAGTTATTAAATGACTACATTATCGAAATCGATAAGAAATAATTAATCAATATAAAATACTCATTATTTTGCTAAACTTATTCATTATATAAAATTAATATCATTACACTGTTAGATTGATACTAGCTATTATATACTTTTATAAAATGATATATATACTATAATATTAATTTATAAAAATAATAATATTAATTTCACAGTAATTGTTCACAAGAGACCTATCCCATAAAATAAGAAGATCAAATGATTTTTAAAATAAGAAAATAGTTTAAATTTGATCGTTTAAATTTTTATAATTGTTCACAAAAGAGACCTATCCCATAAAAACTTACCACTCCGATAGAGATGGTCTCGGATAAAATAAGAAGATCAAATGATTTTTATAAAAATAATTGTCACACAAATAAGAAGGTTAAAATGCCAAAAATTATGTATAAAATTTATCACAGTAATTTGTTATAAATAATTTTTTTTATTATAATGTATAAAAATTATTATTATTTAAAATTTCTTTATTTTTTAAATAATAAAAAAAATTATGCATAAAAGTGATTTTTGCTATTAATAGTGATAAATTTATGTATAAACTGGTTGAGAAGAGTGTTAATCGACTGATAACCGGCAAGTGCCAGCTAAAACCTTTTCCACAAAACATGTTTAATCCTCCCACCGCGGGCCCCACCATGTTTCCTTCTTCCAAATTGAAACGTCCTTCGTAATTTCTAAATCCTAAATACCCCTCCCAATTATTGACTCCCTTCTTCAAACGCAAACCCCCAAATCTAGTGAGAGAAAATATCTCCATCCAACAGCAAGCACAAATCCAAATCGAGTTCACAGATCGTCGATTATTTCGCACGACGACGACGACTGCAGATGCCGGCCGTTAGGGTTTCTGTTAGGCCTCCCTTCGCCTTCGTCGCCCTTCTCCTTTCAATCGTCGGCGTCGTCATCTGGATCGTCGGGTACGTCTCCCTCTTCTCCGAAAATTGAACACTGAAACGGTTAATTTGTTGAATTTGGTGATTGATTTTTTGAAATTGAAAAATTGATGAGTGCTGAATTTTGCTGAGTTGCTTGTGCCCGTGTTGCCTGTGTGTGACGGTGATTGTGGAGTTAGCGATTTCGTTAATCAAGGCTCCGTTTTCGATTATGAAGTGGTTTACTAAGCAGATTCCTTGTTAGGACTCGATTTGAATCTCTCTCTTTCCGTGGTGATTGATTTTCTGTTTCTCGAAACTACTGTTGATTTTTTTTTTTTGGGTTAACATATTCTTTGGTATGTTTGTTTATTTTTGTCTCGTTTAATTTGATATTGTATAGTATTGATTTGATAATATCGGTATACAGAGACTTGTATTGATTAAATAAACACGAGATTATTATTATGTTTTCCCTGCTACTGTTCCTACTTTCGAGGGTCTTTTCTTTAATTTAGATTTTTATTTTGTTCTCTAGTCATGTGCACTCCTCGTTATCTTGTAAGTTGTAACGTTAAGGGTATGTTTGTTTCGGGATTTAGGTGTGTGGAAGTCATGATTTCGAAATTTAATTTTATGGATTTAAAAGTCTTGGTGAATAGTAAAAAATATATATTTGTTTTGAGATTTTGATAGGGTGAGATTTTATTTTACGTTAAATCAATGTTTAATAATGGGCAAGTTTTCCTGTGCACCACATGCACCAATAAAATTGGTGCAATTTAATTTTTTTCTAATTTTTTTTAGTTACTACCTCCGTCACATTCTTTAAGGCCTTTTGACTGTTCATAAGGATTTATGAGAATAGTGATAAAGTGTTGGGGGTAGAAAGAGTTATTTATTAGTATTTTATGTGATAAAGTGATAAAGTGATGGGTAGTTGGGGTAAAAAAGAGTTATTTATTAGTATTTTATGTGATAAAGTGACGTGATGAAGTGACAAAGTGTATTTTCATTTTAGGAAATAGTCCTTAAAGATTGGAAAAAAAAATGGCAAGAAGGCCTTAAAGAATTCGACCGAGGGAGTACTTTTTTTTATTTTTTTAATTTCGGTTTTCTTTTAATTTTAATTTTAGTTTTAGATTTTTTTTTTTTTTTAATACCCGATCCGACCCCAAACCCAGCCCGAGTGGTTCACGGTTCACTCGGTCCAAGTGATTCATGCTTCACCCGATCTAAATGGTTCAAATATGATTTAGGGTTTACTATTTAGGGGTTAGGGTTTAGAGTGCACCATTTTTTATTGGTGCATGGGGTGCACAGAAGAGTAACTCTTAATAATGATTGATGTAGTATTATTATATTGTGTTAAAAGTGAGAAAATTAGTGATGTGATTGTATTGAATTTTGTGAAAAATATACGTGTAAGTGTACTTTATAGGAGATGATTTTGAAGTTTAATTTTAAATCTCAAACTATAATGGGACATGGTTTTCAAAGTCCTAAGTCCATTTGGGTGAGTTCCGAAACAAATATACCCCAAGTCTTTTATGGTGCATAGTAAATTTATAGTGTATTTTAAAATCACGTATCTTGTTATATTATATTGGAAGATATAATTTATTTACATTAAATCTGCAATTATTAATAAAAAAAATAGTTGTACGATCAGTATAAATAAATTGTATTTTTTAGCATAATAAATTGCAATATTATTAGTGTACATATGATATGAATGCACGGTGCACTTGGATACTCATTAAAAAGTCTCATGTTGTAATTTGTGAATAATTTACGTTGACTCAGAATTCGAGACGTCTTAAATAAAAACTTGCACTAATTAGTCATAAAACAAGGGAGTAAAATAATAAAATTTCGTGGATTTTAGGCATAAATTAAATAATCTATATGTATTTGTATAGTATATATATCAAGAAAATTTAATTTCCTACCTGATCATAACTATGTGACATGTTACTTATTAAATTGATTTAATCAATAGATGCATTTCGTTCTATAAATTCCTTTTGTTATCTATGGACTCTTTTTTTTTTTTAGGAAATTCTCTATGGACTGTTATTATTCAGTCAATGATATACACATAAGGGCTAAGGCATGAGTTTTAAATTAAATTAATTAAAAAAAAATTGGCAGCAACTAGGAGAAGAAACGAAAAGTAGTTGTGGATAATATCGAATATTTTGTATTTTTTATATTTAGTTATGTAGGTATCTGATCGAGAAAAAGAAATATTACTGACTAAGGAATATTATCACGATCAAAAGAGAAAAGGTGAGAGGGATTTTCTACATTCCCTTTTTCTCATTTTCTACATTTCGAATCTAAATTGTGATGAATAATTTTAAAAATAAGTGATTATAGCTCCAGTTTTTGCACTCTCTCTAAAATCTAAATCCCTGAACTTTCACTTCATTTCATTTAGCCGTTGTATGAAATTACGCTTTTGGATATATTTATTTGTTCATACTGAACGTTTTATAGAGACGTCAGTTGTCCATTTACATTTTTTATTTTACTGTTAAACTTCGATTTTTTGCTCATGTTAATATATTATAATGACAAAAAGAAAAAAACTTAAGGGAAATAAAAGTAAACTAAATATATAATAGCATAATGGAATGTTAATTCATGGCCCAGAAAAAGGCCCACTTGGATCCAAAAGCCATTGAAAATCGAAATAGAGCCCATCTGGGGCAGCCTACAGTACACTACATGGTTCTGGGCTTATTAGTGGGCCTTATACATTCCTCAGGTCCATTCAATTTTTTTCATAAACAAATTTGCTCAATCTAACAGGCCCCAAAAAGATGTGTTTCAGCCTCTAGTCTCTCATGTTCTGTTTGTCTCTTCTATATATGAATAAATATAGACAAAAGTCTAGTATGAAAATTTGCATACCTGAAAAAACTTTTATTTACAAATAAATTTTATATAGGATAAAGGTAAGACAAAGTCGAGTGGTTCATGGTTCACTCACCCGAGTAATTCATGGTTCACCGCAATTTAATAAATAGGTCATGATTTAGGGTTCATTATTTGTGTTTAGGGTGTAGATGGTTCACCCGACCCGAATAGGTCATGAATTAGGGCGATTTTATAGTTTTTCATACATAAAAATTTTAGGGAGATGCGTGCCAAAAGACCGTCGCTTTATATATTTCGACGAGTTTAGGGTACAAAATTTAATTTATACTTTATTTTAATATATATATATATATATATATATATATATATATATATATATATATATATATATAAAATTTAAAATTTGTGGTATTAATGAAATGCAGAAACAGACGATGTGAAGGTTCGATCTCCCGACCGAGGAACACCTCAAGCCTCTGTAAGCTTGCTCGCGAACGGTAAAAAGGCCTACTACACAAGTGGCATATTGGGTGGAGGGATGAATGGTTGGGCCTGACGAAAGAGCTTGGGTCGGACATGGGGCTCCATTCTGGCAGTTTGGAATGACACTAGATACATCGAGATGTGTGAGAAGAACCGCCAATAATCGCATGAGTTAGTCGGGGGGGGGTGGCGACATAGTAACGCATCGTCCTGGGTCCCGGTCTATTTTGGAGCACCTCCTTGCGAGAGTAAGTAATTTATTGTTTATTAATGTTATATAATTATATAATAAATTAATAATAATGATAATAATAATAATATTTATGTATTTGTTAATAGGAACGAGAGTCTGGGGTCCCTCTCGACCACCTTGAGACATTGGCGCTCGCCCATCCGTATAATTCGACTGCAAAGACCTCCACCTACAGCCGCACGACCCTTATACACGTAAGTATCTAATATATATTAGTGGTTTATTTCAAAAATTAATAATTTTATTATTTTTTATTTAATTTATCTTAATAATTTTTAAATTTTGCAGAATAGAGTATGAGAAAGGGTTGTTGCTGCCACCGAGTCTTAGTCTGGTGAACCATCAGAGGCGAATCCGTCACCTCTCCAAGTTAATGTTAATCAGATTTATGAGAAGGAGGCCGGTGACTTATCTCCTAGTGATGGTGGTGGGGCCAGTTTATATGGTCTGTACGATGATGATGATGACCCGAATAATTATTTTCTATTGCGTTAGACACTTTTTTTTTTTTAATTCAAACTCTTTTATTTTTTTAACAATTTGTGTTTTCTGTTTAAACAATTTATATTTCTGTACGTATAAACTATGAATTATGTTTAAATCATTTATATTTCATCGTATTTAAATATATGTCATTGCATAGTATTACTTGTTTTCACTTAAAAATATTAGTTAGTTCTATTGAACAATATTATTTGTTTTCACTTAACAATATTTCTTATTTCAATAAACAATATTACTTGTTTTCACTTAACAGTATTACTTGTCTTCATTTGTAATATTCACATATAACATCATTTAATTATAATTTATAAAGTAAAAAATATATAATTTAAAAATGTTATTAAATAATTAAATTAGATAAGTGGAATAAACTAATTAAATTAAAAAAAATGTTTTGTTTTGGGTAAACATCCATTAAAAATACAATTAAAAAAAAAATACTGTAACATCATTTAATTATAATTTATAAAGTAAAAAAATATATAATTATGATTTAAAGATTATTAAATAATTAAATTAGATAAATAAAATAAACTAATTAAAATATTTTTTTTTATTAAAAATGATTTTTTTTAATATAAATATCCATTAAAAATACAATTTTAAAAGAATATGACATAATTTAATTAGAATTTATAAACAAAAAAAAATTATAATTATAATTTTAAAAGGTCATTAAATAATTATATTAGATAAGTGGAATAAACTAATTTAAAGATTTTTTTTTTAAAATGTATTTTGAGTACATATACAATTAATATCATGAAATAAATTAATGAAGCAAGTGCTCGAACGATTTAGTGACCGCCAGGGCGCCTGTGAAGTCCTGTGTTTGATCCCTCTCAGGAGCAAAATTTGTCTTGTTATTGCAAGGCTTGGTGCTGTTTATATATGAGGTACTTGTTGGTTATGCCGAAGTCAAAACCATCGCAAATCTATGATGGTTTTCCGACCCGGACCGTCGTTAAAACGAGTGTCGCTAACTTTAGCGAAACATCGTAAAATTTGTCGGTAAACCCGATCTTTTTTTATAGTGATAGTTTATAACCTCCAAAAAAAATAAATTGGGATATTCCAACTTATTTTCCTAACCACACCCAACCCTAACCATCCCTCCACCCCCACACCTCCTGCCACCCACCTCCACCTACCCAACCTCAACATAAAAAATAAAAAAATATTTGTTTTAAATTATCGAAGAGCTTATATAGGTTTAATTAAACAAACAATTTAAGAACTTATGAGTTATTTAAAAAACTTTATCTTATAAGCTTTTAAACCAACTTATAAGTTGCTAAAGCTTATAAGATGTTTAAAATAGCTTAGGCAACCCTAAGAAGCTATAATGATATGATTTCTCTCTACAACCTACACGTCAATTTTTTTTAGTAACCAATCAAGGAAGAGAATATAAGAGGTGTGAAAGTACCGGTTAAGTTGTACCCCCAACTTGCAAAATCTGAAGATTTTCCAACTTTGCAATCTCTGTTGGTATCTCTCCTCTAAAGAAGTTGTAAGACAAGGAAAAGACTTGAAGTTGTGAACATTTGGATAGATTGGATGGAATTTGGCCACTCAAGTTACTATCATAAAAGGAAATACTTTTAAGAAATGGAAGATTGGCGCAGATGTCAATCGGAAGACCACCACTCAAGTGATTAGATGAGAAATCCATAATTTGGAGGCTGGAAATGTTGAATATTGATGATGGCACGGGGCCTGAGAGATGGTTGATTTGCATGCTCAGATGTTTTAGATTTTGAAGTCTCCCCAACTCTTGTGGGATTTCTCCCTCAAAAGAATTGGAATCAAGATCAAGAAATTGTAAGTTTGTGAGGTTGGAGATGGACTTTGGGATGAAACCGGAGAAGCTGTTGTTTGATAGATCAAGAGTAACGAGTAAGGCGAGGTTTCCTAATTGTGGTGGAATGGCGCCGGAGAGGCCCATGTTGGAAATATTCAATGCCGTCACTCTGTGGTGGCGCGAGCTGCAAGTGACTCCGATCCAGTTGCAAACGGAGCTTGAATTTGTCCAATTTCTCGCAAGTATTTGATAAGGGTCTGAAGTGACAAGAGCTTTTAGAAAAAGAAGAGCAGATTGATCAGTGGAGAGGTTGGTAGATGTTTTGGCTTGACTTAAGGCAATAAGGTTACAAGGACAGCAAATGCTAAAAAGTAGCGACTACTTTTGTCCATGGCTGCAAATAATATTGGTGGGGAAGAATATCTTTGAGCTCAAATAATATTAGGACTTGGAACTGGAGTACCCGTGTATTTATATATATTCTCTTTTTCCGCTGTTAAAAACTAACATAATCTTAAATTTATAAAATTTGTCTTGCTTGATACCCAGACAGAGACGGATCTACATATCCCGTTCCGAGGGCACGTGGCCCCATAATTATTTTTTTACTATTATATAAATTATATTAAATAGTAGTATTAGATTTTCCACAAAAAATTGTATGCAATATTGCATACAAGTGATATGTGCAATTGAGTTTTTTTTTCGTGGGTCATATAGCTGGGCCGGGTTAGGGCAGATTGCTGGCGGGTCATGGGCTTCCTTCTTCTTCTCGCGCAGTCACAGACGCTGGAAGAGTTCTTCTCCTTCCTCTTTTCACGTAGCAACAAAAGCGACCAGATCTCCTTTGATTTTGATGCGGCTCGTCTCTAGATTTTTCCTCTTAGTTTCTTGTTCTTCTTTTTCTCTTTCTCTTCCATATTCTTCCTGTTTTCTTCAATTTTCTAATTATCACAAATTTACATTATGTTTTTTTCCTACGATTTTGTGAAGCAGTCTTTCAGATTCTTCTGCACCCTTCTCACGTTGTTCTTTAAATATGTAATTTTGGACTGAGGATTTATTTTTCATGTTTGTACTGGTTTTTGTTCATGTAGTAACACTCTTTTGTTCATAGGATAACACTATTTTGTTCATGTAGTAACACAAAAAAATAACTTGAAAAAAAAAATTGGACTAAGGATTTTTTTTCGCGCTTGTACTTGTTTTTGTTCATGTAGTAACATTATTTTGCTCATAGGGTAACACTCTTTTGTTCATATAATAACACATTAAGTTGTTTTTTAAATCTGTAATTTTGGACTGAGCATTTCTTTTCGCGCTAGTACTGATTTTGTTCATGTAGTAACACTTTTTTTTTCATAGCGTAACACTTTTTGTTCATGTAGTAACACACAAAAATAACTTGAAAAAAAAAAAAAAAAAAATATGTGTTTAACAAGAATTGAACCTCACGACCAAATACACTAAAAAAATAGATCGAGCCATTAGGCTACAACAATTTTTGAAAAAACAATTCTTGCATGAAATGTAATAGTTAAATAGCCAAGTGGTCTTCCCAACCCGCCCTGCCAGCCCGCCCCGCCACATGACCCCTCGAATTTTAGTCTTTTTTGTCTTAATTGTGTGGTATTGCACATAACACTAGTGTGCAATATTTCACACAAGACCTACTCTAGATTTTCCCCAATAACGCCCTCAATTCTTAATTCTTAACTTCATTTTCAATCCAAAAGTTCAATATCATAAAGATTCATCTATGTAATTGGACGAAAGATCAATGAATAAAAGATATTAGAGGTCAACTTTCTTGTATTAATCAATGAATAAAAGATATTATAATGACAAAAATTCTATGTTTACAGTTCAACTTTCTTGTATTAATCAATCAAGGAAGAGCATATAAGAGGTGTGAAAGTACCGGTTAAGTTGTTAAAAACTGGAGTACCCGTGTATTTATATATACTCTTTTTCCGCTGTTAATAAATAATATTATAATAATATTAAATTTACAATTTTTTAATTGCTCGACACCCAGTCCCCAGATGCTTTGCAATTGCACCCATTGGCCTCCGCTATTTGGCTGAAATCATAATCTTTATACTAGAAATGAAGTTAACTTTTTCTGGGGCAAATTATTAGTGGAATCCGAATGACCACGTAACTATTTTACTTCAAAGTATAGGCCAATTACCTTTGTGTTTTCCTTTTAAGTTATTATATGGCAAAGTCTGGTGTTAAGTGTAAATAAATTGAACATTTAAAAAAAAAATTGCACGTTTTTAAATATTTATTAAAATTGTATGGTGAATTTAATATATATAAGATCTAATTTTATTTTTAAGGCTTATGTTTTTTTTTGTCCTTTAATTTGCACTAATTTTAATTTTAATTTTAGTTCGCTAATTTTCTGAATTTGAAATGCATCTCATAATTTACAAAATTCAATTTTTTATGAGATTATATTGATCTACATGATAAAAAGATATTGAATATATTTTTTTGCGATTTTTTCGAGAAGACGAGTGCTGGTTGGTGGCATGGTTGGATGGGTTAGTGGCAATGACGACTGCAGAGAAAGTCGCGTTGTGCAACTGATTTGCATTTCGTGTATTTTTTTTTAATAGTATTAGTTATTTCATGAAAAACTATATATGTTATGTCATTAGATAGTATCAAATGTTCTAATATAAAGAATTAATTGCAAAATAGGTGAATGATTATGTATTTTAAAATTATATTCAAATTCTCTATATGGTTATTAAAATCTTCCTATCTTACATAAATTATTACTCCCTTCGTCCTATTTTAGATTGCTTAGTCACTGTACCAAGCAAGTTGTTTATTAATATTTTAAATGATAAAAAGATTTTAAGGTGGGGTATGATAATCATACCCTCATCTATCCTACACCACCTTAAAAAATCACTTTATCATTTCATATACTAATAAAAACTCTCTCGTTAAAACACGAGTCAAACAATGATTGAGCAATCTAAAACAGGACCGAGGGTATTTGGTTTGAAAAAAAAAATTGTTTATTTTTAAAAATTATAGATATATTTTTTAGATATCTTATATTTTACATTAGTTATATATATTTTTAGTTTTTAGGTATTACATATATATTAGATTTGAAAAAGTTTATTCATTATACTTGGAAATTTCTCGATGGATATAAGACATGACAGTTGTGGAAATTTCTCGATGGATAGCACATTGTTGGTCATACTCGTAAGTTGTTGGAATAATATGAATTATGCACTTTTTAAATAAATTATTTCGGATGTCCTATTATCATGCTAACTACTACATTTTTAAAAATCTTATTCATAGAACATAACACCAAAAAAAGAAAAAATATGATCAAATCAGTAATACAAAAATATTTATATGCATCTAGGTGCACCTTACACTAATATTGCATTTTAGAATCGTGCAAATTATTATATTAAAAAGTGCAACTTATTTACACTAAACCGTGCCACTATTAATAAGAAAAAATAGTTGTATGATTCAGTGTAAACAAGTTGCATTTTTCACTATAACAAGTTGCACGATTCTAAAATGCACTATGAGTGCACAGTGCAACCTAAGTGTACATGAGATTCACTCTTATAATAATTGAAGTTATTTATACGCATGCCAAAATAGGTAATCGCTGTTGCTCATTGGTTACCAATAAACTATATTTTAGATGAAGTCTTTATTGCGAACGGGGATATATAAAGAATTTTTAAGGTAAAATTTCGAATTTCAAAATTAATAAATGAAGTTTTATTGATATGTTGCTTAATATCTTTGTAAGACGGGTGAGTTTATAATGGAATAATGAACGTGAAAAGCGGTACATACGTTCAATATACTAACCAATAGTCGTGTTTGGTTTTATTGTGCATTTTCAATTTGAAAACTATATTACAACCACTTGAATAAAACTAATTAAATTAAGTGCAGAAAAGTTTGTAATAAGCGGAGACTCCGAGTCTTTAATTCTCTATATTATTTCCACAGCAAACAATGGAAATTAATGACAGTATTTCACATCTACACTAAAGTCCCAAACCTGTCTTTTTCTTAAATTTATTTAATATATAGCCTTATATAACCATAAATTACTTCCATCACTATTATGATGATGATGATTTACGACCTCGTCAACTTCAGGAATTTCTCTTTTGATCACATAGATAAGAATCACACATATTTAGCATCTAGAAGTGGATTAAGTTACAAGAGCTTTTAAAGAAAGAAGAGCGGATTGATCAGTGGTGAGGCTGTTGACAAAGCAAGGTATTATAGTTACAAGGACTGCAAATGCAAAAATGTAATAATAAGTTTTTCCCATGGCTGCAAAAATACGTTGATGAACTGCTGATAATTGCAAATATATATATATTAGAGGAAAGCGCCTTTGCTAATTAGTCATCATGTGAATAAATTAATCACGAGCATTGCGTTTCCATTAAGGAATTTTGAATTCTTGTCCATTGCAATAATATAAGGTGATTTATGTTAGCTGGAGGTGTAAGATTAATACATGAGTAGGTCTAGTGTGAAAATTTTCATGTATGAAAATCTATAAAATTGTCATAAATCAACCATCTACACCCTAAACTCAAAATAATGAATCCTAAATTATGACCTATTCGGACCGGGTGAACCATGAACCACTTGGGCCGAGTGAACCATGAACCACTCAATTTTGTCTTACCTTCACCAATTACAGAATTTGATTGTAAATTAAAGTTTTTTCATCTATGAAAATTTTCATATTAGACTGTCTTAATACATATATAGCCATATAGCGATTTCTGCTAACTACCAATAATATATATGGGGAAATTGGAGATGACTATTTCCTTTAAACAATTCAGAGACAATGAATATGAATATGCGGGGAAAAAGACCTTAACTGCCCCTCTATGTATATACATAAAGGACAATAACTTTTCAAATTGCAAAAGTAGGATAATGATTTTTTTTGCTGCAAATGTAGACCCGCATATTATTATTTTCGCACATTTATGTCCGTCAGTGTGGGAAAAATAGCCTACATTTGCAGAAAAAAAAATTAATGTCCTACTTTTTCTAAACTGAAAAATTATTGTCCTTAAAGTACAGTTCCACTTAAGTTATGGACCTATAATTTTTTTTTTCCTATATTATTTTTCTTCTCTTAATTTTTTTTATCAAAGTAATAATGACAAAGTCTTGTATACACTTAATGCACCATGCAATTCAAGTGCATTTTTTAAAAATATCAATTGTTTTCATTTGAATTACACAGTTGTTTCTAATTTACTCTTAACTTCATATTTTTATTACTCAATTTTAACTAATTGCACTTGATAGGAAAATATGTCGTATTTTGTAATTTTATTATGAAGATGGATATTTCAGAAGCAAACTACTTATCTAACTTTTATTGAATCCAAATGAAGGAGCAATCAAGAAAGAGAGCAGGGCCAAGAGAAATATAATGAAATATAAAATAATTTAAGTATTTTTTTTTTTACAGGAATAGTTCAAGTAATTTTAAGACGAAGTGGAATAACTCAAGCGGTTAGAACATCACTACCTATGCCGTGGGGTTATGAGTTCGAGTCACAATTTGTCCGATAAAAGAAGGTTCAAGTAATAATAAATCAATGTATAAATAAAATTTAAAAAAATATTTAAACATTAAAATAAAATATTTTAAGTATTATTTCTAAAATTCTAAAAACAAAGACCATCAAAATAAAATCTGAATATTTATAAAATAAGTCTAATTTTCAATTTTAAAAAAAAATAAAATACACAAAATAATTTGAAAATTAAATACACCACTGAGTATTTTTTATTTTTATAAAAACTGAAAATAAAAGCTACCGCCTAAAATCAAAACCCACCCCGCACAAGCTGAAATTGAAACACCTCTCCAATGGCCCACCCAAACTCATGTATAAATAAATCAATTAATCAATTCTGACGACTGAATAAAAAATAAAAGACGAAATAATTTTTCCCACTTCTTAAATGACGCCATTGACGATAAATTATCGTGTATTAATTAGGATCAAAACAACTCAATCAATTTCTCACTTCTTTGTCATCTTCCTCTTTGATTGTTATTTTAAAATTAGGGTTTCACAATGTCGCTTCATCATTTTTCAATTTTGAATGAGTATTTTGTTCAATGCTTACGCCATCATGACCTCCGGTTTACCTTTCCCAACTTTCTGCCACCATTTATTTTTTAAGGGAAAATGGTAGAATTTAATTCAATTATTACAACTCTTTATTTATTTGCTTAGTTAATTCAATGAAGTTTTTTTTTCAAATGTATGCAATGAAGTTAATTTAACTCATTTCGTTAGATTAAAATATTAGATATTTTTATCACATTTCAACTCAAGTTCGAACCGAGACTTTCATCTCACAAAGCCCCTATGTGCTATGGCAATGCCGTTAGGCTAGTTGAGTCATTGGTTAATGATGACAATTGTGCCCTTAATATTAGCGAGGTAGTTTTTCCTCACTAAAATACAATTTTAAAATTAAAAAAATTATAAAATTTTGCATTTCAACTCGGGTTCATACCCGACCTTCATCTCGCAAAGCCCCTATGTGCTATGGCAATACCGTTGGGCTAGTTAAGTCGTTGATTAAATTTTCACTTCTAATAAATATGTATCATATATTCTTTTGCATTTTTTATTCTTTTTTACAATTTTAAAAAATTTCATGGAGAAACAGGTTCGAACTCGGGACCTTATACATTCGACGCTATCAGCATATTTATTCTTTTAAAATTGAAAATTTTTATGCCAAAGTGGGGCTCGAACCCAAGAACTATTAGCATTGCCATTAGGCTACATGGCTTATTTGTAAAATTTTAATTCCTAATAAATATGTATCATATATTTTTTATATTTTTAACGAGGGGACTATGCCCTCGTTATTAGCAAGGGGGCTATGCCCTTGCTATTAATGAGGGCTATTATGATGCTTGTTAAATACATCGATATTAACAAAGGGAAATTTATTGCTTGTTGACGCCCTCGTTAGTAACAAGGACTTTGAAATCCTTATTAGTGTCGAGGGTAATTTGAACCCTCTTTAAAGCCCTTGTAACTTTTATAGCCCTCGTTAACACCCTCGTTAAATGGGAGTTTTTTTGTAGTCATAAGTAGAATTTCACTAAAAAGTTTAACTTTGATATTATTTTGTTAAATAATCCAGAATTTCTTGTTCTCCCGCCTATATACAATTTCTTTAATAAAATTACTCTTTCATGCATTAGTTTCAAAGTGTGTATTCTATTTCCATTTAAATTTCCTTATTTTTCTTCAGGTGAGGAAGAGAGAGCGAAATAGAGAGAGAAATATGTATAATTCATATTTTAATATGCATATTAAATGTGTTTGACTCAGTTAATATAAAGATATTTAGTCCAAATAATTTTAAAAAATATATAAAAAATTCTAAAGTGTGTTTAATTGCAGTATATTATAAATTGGGCCCCCCTCGGCGCAATTCCTGGCTCCGCCAGTGTTTGTAAGTCATTGGTTGATTCAAATACGCTATAGACCCATACGAGTTCACTGCAGCACGGGATTCAAATCCTGGACGTCGTCCTTCCGCAACGGCAATGCCAGAACAGTACAATATCTCGAAACCATTGGATATTTCTTGATTGAACGCTTCAGATAATTCCTGCATTGATTGGGCATAAGTTCCAGCAAACAGATTGGGCTTCTTAGTTAACTAGTTGGATTGGGCTTCTTCTTTTATTTGGGCTTTGGAAAGAAAGTGTCCCGAGACTAAAATAGAAATGCGCAATTTATAAGGCGAAACTCAAAATTATATCTCTAAATTAAAGCATCGAGAAAAATGGCCGTTTTATTTTCAGTAGCTCTGATAGAGCTTCTTTCATGTTTATCCTGTCAGCAGGATTTTCAGTTGAGCACTTGAGAGTAAGTTAATTGACATTTATAACCTGATCCAGCGAATGTGGAAGCAAGCTTTTAACCCAACTCTTTAAGCTCAAATCTCCATCAAACATATCATCACTTGGCCTTCTTCTCAGAGACGGAGCTACCTTTCCAGGTGCCCCCATTGATTTTTTCACTAATACTCACTATTTATATGTATAAAATATCATCTATTATTATGAATTGAAAGTTAAATGCATTATCTTAAATTTCAATTTCTCACCCATCATCCAGTGTTACCGCATCCCACCCCACTCTGCTGTACATTTTCTATATTATATTATTTAAATTATAAGACATACTTGTATGAGAGGGTCTCACGGTGAGACGGGATATAAGTTGGGTATTGACACTTTAACACTTTGGGAGAGGCGGGTGTGATTTGTGCTAAGTTGGACCTCGTCTCATGCATGAGACCATCTCATATGAGTTTTTGTCTTAAATTATAATCAGATGATCGATCGGTAAATAAATGATACTTCCTCTCACTCTTATTTGAACATTTGTTAAAAATGACAGTCTCAAACTTAATTGAATATTTTTGTAAATAGTATTAATACTGAGTCAATCATTTATTTCAATATACGAAAATTTGTAGGTTTCAATTGTAAGACTTAGTTCTTATGCAGGAATATTCTTTTATATATGTATTTTTTTGTATATTCTTCTTTTGTAGCAAAAATACTTGTGAATTCGATCGAGTCATATGATCTTCAAGTATGTTGTTATGCATGCATGCTATTACTGTTGTGCATATGTACTCTTATAGTTGTGTATATATACTGTTACTATTATGTATATGAAGTGTTTTTATTTAAAAATCAAACTTTTTAAAAATAGTAATCGTCATATACAACAACAATAATATATATGCATAATAGTGACATTCAAAAGAAAAAGTACACATGAACTCGAATTCATAAAATATTTACCCTTTTTTTGTGCCCTCACCATAAAAAATTCATGGATCCGTCCCTGCTTTTTCTTGTAAAAGTTTCCAATAACATCATGCCGTAACTATAAACATCACACCTCGTTGAAACTAACCCTTCCAGACCATACTCTGCAATTAAAGTCATAGTGGATTATATATATGTAGTTGAAATATACATGTAATAATAATTTGAATTGAGAAATAAAATCACCTGGTGCAATGTACCCCATGGTGGCAAGGGTGTTAGTTTGCACAGTGCTTTCCCCTTCACCTTAACAATTTTGCAATCCCGAAATCACTTACATTCGCAATCATCTCTTCATCTAACAACACATTATTCGGCTTCAAATCACAGTGAATAACGGGGGTTGAATAGCCATGATGAAGATACACTACAAAAAATGCGTGTTTTACCAACGGAATTTAGCGACAGTTACAAGAACCGTCGCAAATAGCGACAGTTTTTATGACGACAACGGTCAAATGGTCAAAGTCAACAGTTTTAGCAACGGTTAAGAGAATCGTCGCAAATAGCGATGGATTTAGCAACGGTTTATGCAAACCGTCGAGAATAATGACGGTTTTACGACGGTTTTAGCGACATTTTGGACTAACCCTTTTAGCGACGGATTTAGCGATTGTTTGGACTAACCTCCTTTAGCTACGTTTTTTTTTTTAATTTAAAAAAAAAATTAACTTTTTTTTAATTTATTTTAATATTTAATATTAATTTTTATTTTTTTTTTAATGTTTCAAGATTATACTAGGTTTTTTTATTCTTGTTAATGCATCTTACCCTATATTTAATTTATAGTCACTTGGAGAAGAGTTCCACCTGACCGTAGTCAGATCTATTTCGAGGAGTTTACGATATAAAATTTAATTTATAGTATATTTAAATATATATATTGACTAAAAGTAGTACTTGTTTAAATGAAAAGTATTATTTGTTAAATGAAAAGTATTACTTGTTTAAATAGAAAAATAGGGCTTGTTTAAATAGAAAAATAGTACTTGTTTAAATAGAAAGTAGTACTTGTTTAATGAAAAGTATTACTTGTTTAAATAGAAAAGTATTACTTGTTTAAATAGAAAAGTAGTACTTGTTAAAATGAAAATTAGTACTTGTTTAAATGAAAAGTATTACTTGTTTAAATAGAAAAGTATTACTTGTTTAAATAGAAAAGTAGTACTTGGTTAAATGAAAAGTATTACTTGTTTAAATAGAAAGTATTACTTGTTTAAATGAAAATTAGTACTTGATTAAATAGAAAGTATTACTTGTTTTTATAGAAAGTATTACTTGTTTAAATAGAAAGTAGTATTTGTTTAAGTGTATAGTAATACTTGTTTAAATGAAAAGTATTACTTGCTTAAATGAAAACTAGTACTTGTTTAAATAATAGAAAGTAGTACTTGTTTAAATGAAAGTATTACTTGTTAAATGTAAAGTATTACTTGTTTAAATAGAAAAGTAGTACTTATTTAAATAGAAAAGTATTACTTATTTAAATGAAAGGTAATACTTGTTTAAATGAAAGGTATTATTTATTTAAATGAAAGGTATTACTTGTTTAAATGAAAGTAGTATTTGTTTAAATGAAAAGTAAGCAACAGTTGCACAATCATCAGCCGAAGCTGAGTATATAGCAGCGGTGATGACTACAAGTCATGCAAAATGGTTGAAATACGTACTTGAAGATATGGGAGAGCCACTAGATAAAGCAACGAAAATCTATTATGATAGTAAGTTGGCAATAGCAATGGCGAAAAATTCAGTGTTCCACAGCAGAACCAAACACATCAAGATCAAGTACCACTTTATACGAGAAGCAGAAGCAAATAAAGAAATCGAGTTGGAGTATTGCAAGACCGAAGAACAACTAGCAGATATTTTCACAAAAGCGCTACCTCGTGGAAAGTTTGAGACACTACGTGAAAAGATTGGAGTAACTGAAATATGCATCAAGGAGGAGTATTAGAAAGTGACACACATTTCTGGAATAATTCAGATTATAGAAGAATTTTGTGGATTGACTAAATTTTAGAATACTCTAGAAAGAGATAAAAAGATGTAGTAAGAAAATTGTAGAAGTAAGATTCTAGAAAATAGAAAAATGTAAGCATGTAATTACATGATGTAAGAAGAATCTAGAAGAGCATAGTAACATCTCTTTAGGTCGGCATAAAATAGTAGCCGACATATATATAGCAATGATGTAATTGTAAAAGTGTAGAAATCAAATAACAAACCTAACTTCTTACATTAACTAAAATAGCCTCTCTATCACTATTTCGAGCTGAGTATGATTTCGAGCTGAGTATGAAACATTAAGAAAACACAAAATGTCACATTGCACATGTTAAAATTTAATGATGAGTAGATATCATATGAACAACTCTATCTATCACTGTTTTGTTTAGACATTATCACTGCATAATATCAATGCACTATATATTTATAAAAATGTGATAATGCATAAACACAATAATAATAATGTACGTATATATAACAGTGATATATGAAGAAGTAGAGTTCACCGAGAACTCGGATTCACACATATTATTGTCTTTAATGATAACTTATACATTTTCACTATTAAAAAAATATATATATGTATATATCGGATGTATCTTCCTCAAAATTCATATCTTCAAAAAACATTAGAAATGATTAATTGACACTTAAAAAAAATATAAATATTTAAGTTAGTTTTTATCAATGGAGAATCATTGATTTTTTTTTTAAAGAATAAAAGAATACATAGAACGGAAAAGAGATATTATGTCATGCCTATTAATTTTAATCTTATTATCGTAACTTCAATAATTCCGAGAGTTCAAAGGATTCTGTGAGGCGAATGGAATCCGAATGGAGAAAATCGTGAGAGGAACCCCACAGCAGAATGGCGTGGCAGAACGTATGAACAGGACTCTATGTGAACGTGCTAGAAGCATGAGATTGAAGTGTGGGCTGCCAAAGATATATAATTTGCATGTTCGTACGTATATGCATATAATTTTATGTTAATTTTCATTTGTTTTAGTTAATAGATTGAGGTTTAGGAATGTTTTAATTTGATGTAATTTATTTTTAATTGATGAATAGATTGAAATTTATGAATTTGTTAGATATATTATGTTTTAATTTAATAAATTGATTGACTTAATTAATTATGATAGTTGATTAATTCTGTTAGATGTTAGATTGTTGGTTGACTAGGAGATGAGTTTGACACAATTCAGTCGAGACTCTGTCGAAATTTATTTATTTTTATTTAATTAATTTAATTAATTAATTGATTTATTGAAGTATGTTTAGGAATTTTTAGAAATATATTACGATTTAGAAATATATGTTAGAATTGTTAGATTGTTGATTAACTAGGAGATGAGTTTGACACAATTCAGTCTAGACTCTGTCAAAAAATTATTTATTTAATTAATTAATTGATTTACTGAAGTATGTTTAGGAATTTTTAAGATATATATTATGATTTAGAAATATATGTTAAAATTGTTAGATTGTTGGTTGACTAGGAAATGAGTTTGACATAATTCAGTAGTGACTTTATTGAAATTTATTTATTTATTTAATTAATTTAATTAATTAATTGATTTACTGAAACATGTTTATAACTTTTTTAGATATATATTATTCCCTTCGTCCTGTTTTAAATTGTCCATTCATTGTTTGACTTGTGTTTTAGCGAGCGAGTTGTTTTTTAGTATATGAAATAATAAAGTGACTTATAAGAAGGTGTAAGATAGATGAGGGGTGGGACTATCATTCCCCACCTTAAAAATCTCTTTATCATTTCAAATACTAATAAACAACTCGCTCGGAGGCGGTGGGTTGTAGGATTTAGAAATATATGTTAGAATTGTTAGACTGTTGGTTGACTTGGAAACTAGGTTGCACAGATACGGGTACGATACAGTGCGGGTGCTGGAACACAGATTATTAAAAATAATTGGGTAAGATACGGCCAGGGTACGATTATAATTTTTCAAATTATTTTATATTTTTATTGTATATATAAATATCTTCATAATTAAAAAAAATATGTGTCTTTGTAATCTATGCAATTGTTTAACAACTAAACAAATATAAAATCAAAATGAGATGAACAACATAATAAAATATGTGAACGACTAACAGTTTGACTGTAGTGTGACCGTGTGAGCAATAGAGAGTAAATATTGTTTTTACTGTTTATGAGTTAATTTGGGTTAATTTAATATAAAATAAATTTATTTCAAGACAAAAAATAAAATAAATTGTACAAATTTGACCCCACGTGTACCCTATTCGTGTCCGACACGCCGATCAGCCGTGTCCGACACGGTACCCAAAATTATTATTAATATTTTTAATTGGAACACACCACGTGGTGTATCGGGTGCGTATCCCACCCGTATCCGCGTACCCAAGTACCCACAAAGTATCCGACATTGCATTATTCAAAAATTCCAAGTACCCATGCATCCTAGCTTGGAAATAAGTTCGAATCAAAAGACCGTCGCTTTATATATAAAGCGACGGTCTTTTTTTAATGTCGGGCCAACAGTTGGAGATGCGTGCCAAAAGACCGTCGCTTTATATATTTCGACGAGTTTAGGGTACAAAATTTAATTTATACTTTATTTTAATATATATATATATATATATATATATATATATATATATTGATTAAAATTTGTGGTATTAATGAAATGCAGAAACAGACGATGTGAAGGTTCGATCTCCCGACCGAGGAACACCTCAAGCCTCTGTAAGCTTGCTTGCGAACGGTAAAAAGGCCTACTACACAAGTGGCATATTGGGTGGAGGGATGAATGGTTGGGCCTGACGAAAGAGCTTGGGTCGGACATGGGGCTCCATTCTGGCAGTTTGGAATGACACTAGATACATCGAGATGTGTGAGAAGAACCGCCAGAACTGCATGAGTTAGTCAGGAGGGGGTGGCAGCATAGTAACGCATCAGTCTGGGTCCCGGTCTATTTTGGAGCACCTCCTTGCGAGAGTAAGTAATTTATTGTTTATTAATGTTATATAATTATATAATAAATTAATAATAATGATAATAATAATAATATTTATGTATTTGTTAATAGGAACGAGAGTCTGGGGTCCCTCTCGACCACCTTGAGACATTGGCGCTCGCCCATCCGTATAATTCGACTGCAAAGACCTCCACCTACAGCCGCACGACCCTTATACACGTAAGTATCTAATATATATTAGTGGTTTATTTCAAAAATTAATAATTTTATTATTTTTTATTTAATTTATCTTAATAATTTTTAAATTTTGCAGAATAGAGTATGAGAAAGGGTTGTTGCTGCCACCGAGTCTTAGTCTGGTGAACCATCAGAGGCGAATCCGTCACCTCTCCAAGTTAATGTTAATCAGATTTATGAGAAGGAGGCCGGTGACTTATCTCCTAGTGATGGTGGTGGGGCCAGTTTATATGGTCTGTACGATGATGATGATGACCCGAATAATTATTTTCTATTGCGTTAGACACTTTTTTTTTTTTTTTTATTCAAACTCTTTTATTTTTTTTTAACAATTTGTGTTTTCTGTTTAAACAATTTATATTTCTGTACGTATAAACTATGAATTATGTTTAAATCATTTATATTTCATCGTATTTAAATATATGTCATTGCATAGTATTACTTGTTTTCACTTAAAAATATTAGTTAGTTCTATTGAACAATATTATTTGTTTTCACTTAACAATATTTCTTATTTCAATAAACAATATTACTTGTTTTCACTTAACAGTATTACTTGTCTTCATTTGTAATATTCACATATAACATCATTTAATTATAATTTATAAAGTAAAAAATATATAATTTAAAAATGTTATTAAATAATTAAATTAGATAAGTGGAATAAACTAATTAAATTAAAAAAAATGTTTTGTTTTGGGTAAACATCCATTAAAAATACAATTAAAAAAAAAATACTGTAACATCATTTAATTATAATTTATAAAGTAAAAAAATATATAATTATGATTTAAAGATTATTAAATAATTAAATTAGATAAATAAAATAAACTAATTAAAATATTTTTTTTTATTAAAAATGATTTTTTTTAATATAAATATCCATTAAAAATACAATTTTAAAAGAATATGACATAATTTAATTAGAATTTATAAACAAAAAAAAATTATAATTATAATTTTAAAAGGTCATTAAATAATTATATTAGATAAGTGGAATAAACTAATTTAAAGATTTTTTTTTTAAAATGTATTTTGAGTACATATACAATTAATATCATGAAATAAATTAATGAAGCAAGTGCTCGAACGATTTAGTGACCGCCAGGGCGCCTGTGAAGTCCTGTGTTTGATCCCTCTCAGGAGCAAAATTTGTCTTGTTATTGCAAGGCTTGGTGCTGTTTATATATGAGGTACTTGTTGGTTATGCCGAAGTCAAAACCATCGCAAATCTATGATGGTTTTCCGACCCGGACCGTCGTTAAAACGAGTGTCGCTAACTTTAGCGAAACATCGTAAAATTTGTCGGTAAACCCGATCTTTTTTTATAGTGATAGTTTATAACCTCCAAAAAAAAAATAAATTGGGATATTCCAACTTATTTTCCTAACCACACCCAACCCTAACCATCCCTCCACCCCCACACCTCCTGCCACCCACCTCCACCTACCCAACCTCAACATAAAAAATAAAAAAATATTTGTTTTAAATTATCGAAGAGCTTATATAGGTTTAATTAAACAAACAATTTAAGAACTTATGAGTTATTTAAAAAACTTTATCTTATAAGCTTTTAAACCAACTTATAAGTTGCTAAAGCTTATAAGATGTTTAAAATAGCTTAGGCAACCCTAAGAAGCTATAATGATATGATTTCTCTCTACAACCTACACGTCAATTTTTTTTAGTAACCAATCAAGGAAGAGAATATAAGAGGTGTGAAAGTACCGGTTAAGTTGTTACCCCCAACTTGCAAAATCTGAAGATTTTCCAACTTTGCAATCTCTGTTGGTATCTCTCCTCTAAAGAAGTTGTAAGACAAGGAAAAGACTTGAAGTTGTGAACATTTGGATAGATTGGATGGAATTTGGCCACTCAAGTTACTATCATAAAAGGAAATACTTTTAAGAAATGGAAGATTGGCGCAGATGTCAATCGGAAGACCACCACTCAAGTGATTAGATGAGAAATCCATAATTTGGAGGCTGGAAATGTTGAATATTGATGATGGCACGGGGCCTGAGAGATGGTTGATTTGCATGCTCAGATGTTTTAGATTTTGAAGTCTCCCCAACTCTTGTGGGATTTCTCCCTCAAAAGAATTGGAATCAAGATCAAGAAATTGTAAGTTTGTGAGGTTGGAGATGGACTTTGGGATGAAACCGGAGAAGCTGTTGTTTGATAGATCAAGAGTAACGAGTAAGGCGAGGTTTCCTAATTGTGGTGGAATGGCGCCGGAGAGGCCCATGTTGGAAATATTCAATGCCGTCACTCTGTGGTGGCGCGAGCTGCAAGTGACTCCGATCCAGTTGCAAACGGAGCTTGAATTTGTCCAATTTCTCGCAAGTATTTGATAAGGGTCTGAAGTGACAAGAGCTTTTAGAAAAAGAAGAGCAGATTGATCAGTGGAGAGGTTGGTAGATGTTTTGGCTTGACTTAAGGCAATAAGGTTACAAGGACAGCAAATGCTAAAAAGTAGCGACTACTTTTGTCCATGGCTGCAAATAATATTGGTGGGGAAGAATATCTTTGAGCTCAAATAATATTAGGACTTGGAACTGGAGTACCCGTGTATTTATATATATTCTCTTTTTCCGCTGTTAAAAACTAACATAATCTTAAATTTATAAAATTTGTCTTGCTTGATACCCAGACAGAGACGGATCTACATATCCCGTTCCGAGGGCACGTGGCCCCATAATTATTTTTTTACTATTATATAAATTATATTAAATAGTAGTATTAGATTTTCCACAAAAAATTGTATGCAATATTGCATACAAGTGATATGTGCAATTGAGTTTTTTTTTCGTGGGTCATATAGCTGGGCCGGGTTAGGGCAGATTGCTGGCGGGTCATGGGCTTCCTTCTTCTTCTCGCGCAGTCACAGACGCTGGAAGAGTTCTTCTCCTTCCTCTTTTCACGTAGCAACAAAAGCGACCAGATCTCCTTTGATTTTGATGGCGGCTCGTCTCTAGATTTTTCCTCTTAGTTTCTTGTTCTTCTTTTTCTCTTTCTCTTCCATATTCTTCCTGTTTTCTTCAATTTTCTAATTATCACAAATTTACATTCTGTTTTTTTCCTACGATTTTGTGAAGCAGTCTTTCAGATTCTTCTGCACCCTTCTCACGTTGTTCTTTAAATATGTAATTTTGGACTGAGGATTTATTTTTCATGTTTGTACTGGTTTTTGTTCATGTAGTAACACTCTTTTGTTCATAGGATAACACTATTTTGTTCATGTAGTAACACAAAAAAATAACTTGAAAAAAAAATTGGACTAAGGATTTTTTTTCGCGCTTGTACTTGTTTTTGTTCATGTAGTAACATTCTTTTGCTCATAGGGTAACACTCTTTTGTTCATATAATAACACATTAAGTTGTTTTTTAAATCTGTAATTTTGGACTGAGCATTTCTTTTCGCGCTAGTACTGATTTTGTTCATGTAGTAACACTTTTTTTTTCATAGCGTAACACTTTTTGTTCATGTAGTAACACACAAAAATAACTTGAAAAAAAATTAAAAATTATGTGTTTAACAAGAATTGAACCTGCGACCAAATACACTAAAAATAGATCAGAGCCATTAGGCTACAACAATTTTTGAAAAAACAATTCTTGCATGAAATGTAATAGTTAAATAGCCAAGTGGTCTTCCCAACCCGCCCTGCCAGCCCGCCCCGCCACATGACCCCTCGAATTTTAGTCTTTTTTGTCTTAATTGTGTGGTATTGCACATAACACTAGTGTGCAATATTTCACACAAGACCTACTCTAGATTTTCCCCAATAACGCCCTCAATTCTTAATTCTTAACTTCATTTTCAATCCAAAAGTTCAATATCATAAAGATTCATCTATGTAATTGGACGAAAGATCAATGAATAAAAGATATTAGAGGTCAACTTTCTTGTATTAATCAGTGAATAAAAGATATTATAATGACAAAAATTCTATGTTTACAGTTCAACTTTCTTGTATTAATCAATCAAGGAAGAGCATATAAGAGGTGTGAAAGTACCGGTTAAGTTGTTAAAAACTGGAGTACCCGTGTATTTATATATACTCTTTTTCCGCTGTTAATAAATAATATTATAATAATATTAAATTTACAATTTTTTAATTGCTCGACACCCAGTCCCCAGATGCTTTGCAATTGCACCCATTGGCCTCCGCTATTTGGCTGAAATCATAATCTTTATACTAGAAATGAAGTTAACTTTTTCTGGGGCAAATTGTTAGTGGAATCCGAATGACCACGTAACTATTTTACTTCAAAGTATAGGCCAATTACCTTTGTGTTTTCCTTTTAAGTTATTATATGGCAAAGTCTGGTGTTAAGTGTAAATAAATTGAACATTTAAAAAAAAAATTGCACGTTTTTAAATATTTATTAAAATTGTATGGTGAATTTAATATATATAAGATCTAATTTTATTTTTAAGGCTTATGTTTTTTTTTGTCCTTTAATTTGCACTAATTTTAATTTTAATTTTAGTTCGCTAATTTTCTGAATTTGAAATGCATCTCATAATTTACAAAATTCATTTTTTTATGAGATTATATTGATCTACATGATAAAAAGATATTGAATATATTTTTTTGCGATTTTTTCGAGAAGACGAGTGCTGGTTGGTGGCATGGTTGGATGGGTTAGTGGCAATGACGACTGCAGAGAAAGTCGCGTTGTGCAACTGATTTGCATTTCGTGTATTTTTTTTTAATAGTATTAGTTATTTCATGAAAAACTATATATGTTATGTCATTAGATAGTATCAAATGTTCTAATATAAAGAATTAATTGCAAAATAGGTGAATGATTATGTATTTTAAAATTATATTCAAATTCTCTATATGGTTATTAAAATCTTCCTATCTTACATAAATTATTACTCCCTTCGTCCTATTTTAGATTGCTTAGTCACTGTACCAAGCAAGTTGTTTATTAATATTTTAAATGATAAAAAGATTTTAAGGTGGGGTATGATAATCATACCCTCATCTATCCTACACCACCTTAAAAAATCACTTTATCATTTCATATACTAATAAAAACTCTCTCGTTAAAACACGAGTCAAACAATGATTGAGCAATCTAAAACAGGACCGAGGGTATTTGGTTTGAAAAAAAAAATTGTTTATTTTTAAAAATTATAGATATATTTTTTAGATATCTTATATTTTACATTAGTTATATATATTTTTAGTTTTTAGGTATTACATATATATTAGATTTGAAAAAAGTTTATTCATTATACTTGGAAATTTCTCGATGGATATAAGACATGACAGTTGTGGAAATTTCTCGATGGATAGCACATTGTTGGTCATACTCGTAAGTTGTTGGAATAATATGAATTATGCACTTTTTAAATAAATTATTTCGGATGTCCTATTATCATGCTAACTACTACATTTTTAAAAATCTTATTCATAGAACATAACACCAAAAAAAGAAAAAATATGATCAAATCAGTAATACAAAAATATTTATATGCATCTAGGTGCACCTTACACTAATATTGCATTTTAGAATCGTGCAAATTATTATATTAAAAAGTGCAACTTATTTACACTAAACCGTGCCACTATTAATAAGAAAAAATAGTTGTATGATTCAGTGTAAACAAGTTGCATTTTTCACTATAACAAGTTGCACGATTCTAAAATGCACTATGAGTGCACAGTGCAACCTAAGTGTACATGAGATTCACTCTTATAATAATTGAAGTTATTTATACGCATGCCAAAATAGGTAATCGCTGTTGCTCATTGGTTACCAATAAACTATATTTTAGATGAAGTCTTTATTGCGAACGGGGATATATAAAAAATTTTTAAGGTAAAATTTCGAATTTCAAAATTAATAAATGAAGTTTTATTGATATGTTGCTTAATATCTTTGTAAGACGGGTGAGTTTATAATGGAATAATGAACGTGAAAAGCGGTACATACGTTCAATATACTAACCAATAGTCGTGTTTGGTTTTATTGTGCATTTTCAATTTGAAAACTATATTACAACCACTTGAATAAAACTAATTAAATTAAGTGCAGAAAAGTTTGTAATAAGCGGAGACTCCGAGTCTTTAATTCTCTATATTATTTCCACAGCAAACAATGGAAATTAATGACAGTATTTCACATCTACACTAAAGTCCCAAACCTGTCTTTTTCTTAAATTTATTTAATATATAGCCTTATATAACCATAAATTACTTCCATCACTATTATGATGATGATGATTTACGACCTCGTCAACTTCAGGAATTTCTCTTTTGATCACATAGATAAGAATCACACATATTTAGCATCTAGAAGTGGATTAAGTTACAAGAGCTTTTAAAGAAAGAAGAGCGGATTGATCAGTGGTGAGGCTGTTGACAAAGCAAGGTATTATAGTTACAAGGACTGCAAATGCAAAAATGTAATAATAAGTTTTTCCCATGGCTGCAAAAATTTTATGTGATGCTAATACGTTGATGAACTGCTGATAATTGCAAATATATATATATTAGAGGAAAGCGCCTTTGCTAATTAGTCATCATGTGAATAAATTAATCACGAGCATTGCGTTTCCATTAAGGAATTTTGAATTCTTGTCCATTGCAATAATATAAGGTGATTTATGTTAGCTGGAGGTGTAAGATTAATACATGAGTAGGTCTAGTGTGAAAATTTTCATGTATGAAAATCTATAAAATTGTCATAAATCAACCATCTACACCCTAAACTCAAAAATAATGAATCCTAAATTATGACCTATTCGGACCGGGTGAACCATGAACCACTTGGGCCGAAAGTGAACCATGAACCACTCAATTTTGTCTTACCTTCACCAATTACGAATTTGATTGTAAATTAAAGTTTTTTTCATCTATGAAAATTTTCATATTAGACTGTCTTAATACATATATAGCCATATAGCGATTTCTGCTAACTACCAATAATATATATGGGGAAATTGGAGATGACTATTTCCTTTAAACAATTCAGAGACAATGAATATGAATATGCAGGGAAAAAGACCTTAACTGCCCCTCTATGTATATACATAAAGGACAATAACTTTTCAAATTGCAAAAGTAGGATAATGATTTTTTTTTTGCTGCAAATGTAGACCCGCATATTATTATTTTTAGCACATTTATGTCCGTCGATTAGGGAAAAATAGCCTACATTTGCAGAAAAAAAAAAAAATTAATGTCCTACTTTTTTCTAAACCTAAAAATTATTGTCCTTAAAGTACAGTTCCACTTAAGTTATGGACCTATAATTTTTTTTTTCCTATATTATTTTTCTTCTCTTAATTTTTTTTATCAAAGTAATAATGACAAAGTCTTGTATACACTTAATGCACCATGCAATTCAAGTGCATTTTTTAAAAATATCAATTGTTTTCATTTGAATTACACAGTTGTTTCTAATTTACTCTTAACTTCATATTTTTATTACTCAATTTTAACTAATTGCACTTGATAGGAAAATATGTCGTATTTTGTAATTTTATTATGAAGATGGATATTTCAGAAGCAAACTACTTATCTAACTTTTATTGAATCCAAATGAAGGAGCAATCAAGAAAGAGAGCAGGGCCAAGAGAAATATAATGAAATATAAAATAATTTAAGTATTTTTTTTTTTTTAGGAATAGTTCAAGTAATTTTAAGACGAAGTGGAATAACTCAAGCGGTTAGAACATCACTACCTATGCCGTGGGGTTATGAGTTCGAGTCACAATTTGTCCGATAAAAGAAGGTTCAAGTAATAATAAATCAATGTATAAATAAAATTTTAAAAAATATTTAAACATTAAAATAAAATATTTTAAGTATTATTTCTAAAATTCTAAAAACAAAGACCATCAAAATAAAATCTGAATATTTATAAAATAAGTCTAATTTTCAATTTTAAAAAAAAATAAAATACACAAAATAATTTGAAAATTAAATACACCACTGAGTATTTTTTATTTTTATAAAAACTGAAAATAAAAGCTACCGCCTAAAATCAAAACCCACCCCGCACAAGCTGAAATTGAAACACCTCTCCAATGGCCCACCCAAACTCATGTATAAATAAATCAATTAATCAATTCTGACGACTGAATAAAAAATAAAAGACGAAATAATTTTTCCCACTTCTTAAATGACGCCATTGACGATAAATTATCGTGTATTAATTAGGATCAAAACAACTCAATCAATTTCTCACTTCTTTGTCATCTTCCTCTTTGATTGTTATTTTAAAATTAGGGTTTCACAATGTCGCTTCATCATTTTTCAATTTTGAATGAGTATTTTGTTCAATGCTTACGCCATCATGACCTCCGGTTTACCTTTCCCAACTTTCTGCCACCATTTATTTTTTAAGGGAAAATGGTAGAATTTAATTCAATTATTACAACTCTTTATTTATTTGCTTAGTTAATTCAATGAAGTTTTTTTTTCAAATGTATGCAATGAAGTTAATTTAACTCATTTCGTTAGATTAAAATATTAGATATTTTTATCACATTTCAACTCAAGTTCGAACCCGAGACTTTCATCTCACAAAGCCCCTATGTGCTATGGCAATGCCGTTGGGCTAGTTGAGTCATTGGTTAATGATGACAATTGTGCCCTTAATATTAGCGAGGGTAGTTTTTCCCTCACTAAAATACAATTTTAAAATTAAAAAAATTATAAAATTTTGCATTTCAACTCGGGTTCATACCCGACCTTCATCTCGCAAAGCCCCTATGTGCTATGGCAATACCGTTGGGCTAGTTAAGTCGTTAATTAAATTTTCACTTCTAATAAATATGTATCATATATTCTTTTGCATTTTTTATTCTTTTTTACAATTTTAAAAAATTTCATGGAGAAACAGGTTCGAACTCGGGACCTTATACATTCGACGCTATCAGCATATTTATTCTTTTAAAATTGAAAATTTTTATGCCAAAGTGGGGCTCGAACCCAAGAACTATTAGCATTGCCATTAGGCTACATGGCTTATTTGTAAAATTTTAATTCCTAATAAATATGTATCATATATTTTTTATATTTTTAACGAGGGGACTATGCCCTTGTTATTAGCGAGGGGGGCTATGCCCTTGCTATCAATGACGGCTATTATGATGCTTGTTAAATACATCGATATTAACAAAGGGAAATTTATTGCTTGTTGACGCCCTCGTTAGTAACAAGGACTTTGAAATCTCTCATTAGTGTCGAGGGTAATTTGAACCCTCTTTAAAGCCCTTGTGACTTTTATAGCCCTCATTAACACCCTCGTTAAATGGGAGTTTTTTTGTAGTCATAAGTAGAATTTCACTAAAAAGTTTAACTTTGATATTATTTTGTTAAATAATCCAGAATTTCTTGCTCTCCCGCCTATATACAATCCCTTTAATAAAATTACTCTTTAGTTTCAAAGTGTGTATTCTATTTCCATTTAAATTTCCTTATTTTTCTTCAGGTGAGGAGGAGAGAGCGAAATAGAGAGAGAAATATGTATAATTCATATTTTAATATGCATATTAAATGTATTTGACTCAGTTAATATAAAGATATTTAGTCCAAATAATTTTAAAAAATATATAAAAAAATTCGAAAGTGTATTTAATTGCAGTATATTATAAATTGGGCCCCCTGGCGCAATTCCTGGCTCCGCCACTGTTTGTAAGTCATTGGTTGATTCAAATACGCTATAGACCCATACAGGTTCACTGCAGCACGGGATTCAAATCCTGGACGTCGTCCTTCCGCAACGGCAATGCCAGAACAGTACAATATCTCGAAACCATTGGATATTTCTTGATTGAACGCTTCAGATAATTCCTGCATTGATTGGGCTTAAGTTCCAGCAAACAGATTGGGCTTCTTAGTTAACTAGTTGGATTGGGCTTCTTCTTTTATTTGGGCTTTGGAAAGAAAGTGTCCCGAGACTAAAATAGAAATGCGCAATATATAAGGCGAAACTCAAAATTATATCTCTAAATTAATGCATCAAGAACTTCAGTTGAGCACTTCAAGGCCAACACCAATATGGAGAATACACATTTGTGAGTAAGTTGACATCTATAACCCAACTCTGTAAGCTCAAATCTCCATCAAACATATCATCACTTGGCCTTCTTCTTGTAAAAGTTTCCAACAACATCATGCCGTAACTATAAACATCACACCTCGTTGAAACTAACCCTTTCAGACCATACTCTGCAATTAAAATCATAGTGGATTATATATATGTAGTTGAAATATACATGTAATAATAATTTGAATTGAGAAATAAAATCACCTGGTGCAATGTACCCATGGTGGCAAGGGTGTTAGTTTGCACAGTGCTCTCCCCTTCACCTTAACAATTTTGCAATCCCGAAATCACTTACATTCGCAATCATCTCTTCATCTAACAACACATTACTCGGCTTCAAATCACAGTGAATAACGGGGGTTGAATAGCCATGATGAAGATACACTACAAAAATGCGTGTTTTACCAACGGAATTTAGCGACAGTTACAAGAACCGTCGCAAAATAGCGACGGGTTTTTTACGACGACAACGGTCAAATGGTCAAAGTCAACAGTTTTAACAACGTTTAAGAGAATCGTCGCAAATAGCGATGGTTTTAGCAACGGTTTATGCAAACCGTCGAGAATAATGACGGTTTTACGACGGTTTTAGCGACGTTTTGGACTTTTTTTTAATTTATTTTAATATTTAATATTAATTTTTTTTTTTTTTTTATGTTTCAGGATTATACTAGGTTTTTTTATTCTTGTTAATGCATCTTACCCTATATTTAATTTATAGTCACTTGGAGAAGAGTTCCACCCCTACCGTAGTCGGATCTATTTCGAGGAGTTTACAGTATAAGATTTAATTTATAGTATATTTAAATATATATATTGACTAAAAGTAGTACTTGTTTAAATGAAAAGTATTACTTGTTAAATGAAAAGTATTACTTGTTTAAATAGAAAAATAGTGCTTGTTTAAATAGAAAAATAGTACTTGTTTAAATAGAAAGTAGTACTTGTTTAATGAAAAGTATTACTTGTTTAAATATAAAAGTATTACTTGTTTAAATAGAAAAGTAGTACTTGTTAAAATGAAAATTAGTACTTGTTTAAATGAAAAGTATTACTTGTTTAAATAGAAAAGTATTACTTGTTTAAATAGAAAAGTAGTACTTGTTTAAATAGAAAAGTAGTACTTGGTTAAATGAAAAGTATTACTTGTTTAAATAGAAAGTATTACTTGTTTAAATGAAAATTAGTACTTGATTAAATAGAAAGTATTACTTGTTTAAATAGAAAGTATTACTTGTTTAAATAGAAAGTAGTATTTGTTTAAGTGTATAGTAATACTTGTTTAAATGAAAAGTATTACTTGCTTAAATGAAAACTAGTACTTGTTTAAATAATAGAAAGTAGTACTTGTTTAAATGAAAGTATTACTTGTTAAATGAAAAGTATTACTTGTTTAAATAGAAAAGTAGTACTTATTTAAATAGAAAAATATTACTTATTTAAATGAAATGTAATACTTGTTTAAATGAAAGGTATTATTTATTTAAATGAAAGGTATTACTTGTTTAAATGAAAAGTAGTATTTGTTTAAATGAAAAGTAAGCAACAGTTGCACAATCATCAGCCGAAGCTGAGTATATAGCAGCGGCGATGACTACAAGTCATGCAAAATGGTTGAAATACATACTTGAAGATATGGGAGAGCCACATGATAAAGCAACGAAAATCTATTATGATAGTAAGTTGGCAATAGCAATGGCGAAAAATCCAGTGTTCTTCAGTAGAACCAAACACATCAAGATCAAGTACCACTTTATATGAGAAGCAGAAGCAAATAAAGAAATTGAGTTGGAGTATTGCAAGACCGAAGAACAACTAGCAGATATTTTCACAAAAGTGCTACCTCGTGGAAAGTTCGAGACACTACGTGAAAAGATTGGAGTAACTGAATATGCATCAAGGAGGAGTATTAGAAAGTGACGCACATTTCTGGAATAATTCAGATTATAGAAGAATTTTGTGGATTGACTAAATTTTAGAATACTCTAGAAAGAGATAAAAAGATGTAGTAAGAAAATTGTAGAAGTAAGATTCTAAAAAATAGAAAAATGTAAGCATGTAATTACATGATGTAAGAAGAATCTAGAAGAGCATAGTAACATCTCTTTAGGTCGGCATAAAATAGTAGCCGACATATTAGTCCGATATATATAGCAATGATGTAATTGTAAAAGTGTAGAAATCAAATAACAAACCTAACTTCTTACATTAACTAAAATAGCCTCTATCACTATTTCGAGCTGAGTATGATTTCGAGCTGAGTATGAAACATTAAGAAAACACAAAATGTCACATTGCACATGTTAAAATTTAATGATGAGTAGATATCATATTAACAACTCTATCTATCACTGTTATGTTTAGACATTATCACTGCATAATATCAATGCACTATATATTTATAAATATGTGATAATGCATAAACACAATAATAATAATGTACGTATATATAACAGTGATATATGAAGAAGTAGAGTTCACCGAGAACTCGGATTCACACAGATTATTGTCTTTAATGATAACTTATACATTTTCACTATTAAAAAAATATATATATGTATATATCGGATGTATCTTCCTCAAAATTCATATCTTCAAAAAACATTAGAAATGATTAATTGACACTTAAAAAAAATATAAATATTTAAGTTAGTTTTTATCAATGGAGAATCATTGATTTTTTTTTTAAAGAATAAAAGAATACATAGAACGGAAAAGAGATATTATGGCATGCCTATTAATTTTAATCTTATTATCGTAACTTCAATAATTCCGAAAGTTCAAAGGATTCTGTGAGGCGAATGGAATCCGAATGGAGAAAATCGTGAGAGGAACCCCACAGCAGAATGGCGTGGCAGAACGTATGAACATGACCCTATGTAAACGTGCTAGAAGCATGAGATTGAAGTGTGGGCTGCCAAAGGTGTTTTGGGCAGAGGCAGTTTACACAGCAGCTTACTTGATAAACAGAGGACCGTCAACTCCTTTGGAAAATGGCATACCAGAGGAGGTCTGGTCAGGAAAGGAGGTAAATCTGTCTTTTCTTCGAGTATTTGGGTGTGTTGCATATGTACATGTTGATGCTATGAATAGAAGTAAATTAGATGCTAAATCTGTTAAGTCTACGTTTGTTGGATATGGCGGTGATGAATTTGGCTATCGATTTTGGGATGAGGAAAACCGAAATATAATTCGTAGTCGAGATGTCATATTTAATGAACAGGTGATGTACAAAGACAGGTTGTGGATATCCAAAGAAGGTGGTTCTGAGTCTCAGTTTGTGTAGTTAGACATTTCGAACTCGGGTGGGAGCAAGGGGGTTCTAGATGATCAGGTGATTGTTGAGGAAGAACCAAGTACACCACCACCAACAATTCCGCTGTGGAGATCCACGAGAGATCGGAGATCTCCTGATAGGTATTCACCCTCCCTTCATTATTTATTGTTAACTGATGGTGGTGAACCTGAATGTTATGCAGAGGCCACATAGTAGAATAAATTGGACAAGTGGAAACTTGCAATGGATGATGAGATGAATTCATTGATGACCAACGGAACTTGGGAGCTAGTTGAGCTTCCTAAGGGCAAGAAAGCACCTTTAACAAGTGGGTTTACGAATAAAAAGAGGAGGTCGATGGAGCAAAAGCTACAAGGCAAGATTGGTTGTGAAGGGTTTCAAAGCAGAAAACATGGTATTGACTATATTGATATTTTTACTCGAAAGGGTGAAGCTAACTACCATTCGATTAGTTCTCGAAGTCCGTGGTCGCAGAAAATTTGGTGTTAGAACAGATGGACGTGAAAACCGCTTTCTTCATGGTGATTTAGATGAGGACATCTACATGAAGCAAACCGAAGGATACTTGTCTAAGGGAATAGTGAGCTAGTTTACAAATTGAAGAAGAGCTTGTATGGTCTCAAAACAAGCTCCATTACAAAGGGTACAAGAAGTTTGATGGGTTCATGCATGAGATTGAGATCGAGAGGTGTGAGGTCCATTCTTTGTTACTTCAAGAGGTATGATGATGGTTATATCATTTTGCTATTATATGTTGATGACATGTTGATAAAGAAATCCTCTCATCGCTTTCGGGAGGTGAGCAAAAATGAAGGAAAATTTGTCCGAAAGGTTTGCTATGAAGGACCTTGGAGAGGCCAAGCAAATCTTGGGAATCTTGAATCGATCGTGATAAGGTGGCGGGAAAAGTTGTATCTTTCACAGTCAAATACATAAAAAAAAGTCTTGGGGAGATTTAGTATGGAAGATGCAAAAGCCGGTTCGGGTCCCGTTGGGAAGTCGGGCCAAGCTATCCAACAAGGACTCACCTAGTAGCGAAGAGGAGCGGACCTACATGCAAAACACTCAGATGCTTGAAGAATTGGAAGTTTGATGTATGTTATGGTGTGTACAAGACCGGATATTTACACAGTCAGGGGAGTTGTTAGCGGTTTATGGGCAATCCGTAAGCAAAGATTGGGTGGCGATGAAATGGATCCTTAGGTACTTGAGAGGTACTTCTTGAACAAGCTTTGTGCTTTGAGGGCAAAAGCGTTGGTTGGCGGGATATGTTGATCGCAGACTTGGCATCAAATGATCTCGACAAAAGGAGGAGTACTACGGGGTATGTGTTTACTTTTGGTGGTACAACAATCTCTTGGGCTTCTAAGTTGCAAAAGATTGTAGCTCAATCCATCGCAAAAAGCTAAAAGCACGTTGCATTCATTGAGGCTAGTAAAGAAATGGTTTTGGTTCTCGAGAATCGTAAGTCGTGTGAGTTGGGGAAGGAGCAAAAGGATAGTATTTTGTATAGTGACAAATCAGTGTTATTCACTTGGCAAAGAATTGACCTTTCACTTTCGAGGGGCGAAGCACATCGAGTTGAGGTATCATTATATTTGTTACCTCATTGAGAACAAGATCTTCTGGTGATGAAGAAGATCCGGGGAAGTGAGAATCCTGGCCGACATGTTGACTAAGGTTGTGACCTTAGAGAAGTTGAAGTTATGCATGACTTCAACCGCCTTGGAAATCGAGCATAAGGCTTAAGACTACTACTACCGAAGGAGAGAAACCGTTGGAACGGAGGAGACAAGTTCTGATTTGAGTCGGTCTCCGTGTGGGAGATTGTTGGGATTGTTGGAGCCTAAGTGAGACGGGGGGGATCTAAGACGGGAGACGCTTCGACCCGAGCTTTCGAGGTCGAGCACTATTGCACGGTCGAAGCGCCCCTTTCCAAATACCCATCAAGGCGCTCGAGCTATGAGTTCGATCGAAGGTAACCTCGACCAAAGCCCCCGGTCGAGCGGTTCCTAAGCCTTTTTTGCGATTTAGGTTTCGTGCCCAAATTTCTCTTATATAAATACTTTTGACTCATTGTATTTGTCTCTTGTACAGAAAACACACGAAAATAGTGAATCTCCTGGCTTGGTAGTGCCCCCAGACGTAGTCATTCTTGACGAACTGGGTAACCAAATTGTTTGTTCCTTAATTCTTGGTTCCATTATTTTCTCCATAATTGCTTGCTTAAATTCCTAACAATTTGGAAGTTGAAATCTCTCAATAGTTTATATCTTAATGATAACAAATTAAATGGTATGCTTCTGTTTTCATGGCTCTTGAAAGAATCTCATCTCATCTAAAAGTTCGAATTTGTAGAGAGGTATGGGATCAATTTATTTATATTATATTAATTTCCTTAATGCTCCCTCTCACTCGTGAGCTTAGCGAGTGAACAATTTAGGATTCGATTCTCACTGAAAGCAACTCCACCCATATTAGATTGTCCACTCGTTGAGGCCCTCCTCCCCAGAGGGTAAAGTTAGGAACTCGGCCTACGAGTGAATGGGAATTTTAGAGAAATAATATAAACGAATTTAATTTCACAACTATCTACAAGTTCGAACTTTTAGTTGAGATGAAATCCTTCATATCTTTTAATAATATCGGTGCCATAATAATGACATTTTTACTTTTCATTATTAATTTGTTTTAACAGTGTTTATACCAATGGAGATTGGCAATCTTCGAAATTTGGTTGAACAATATATTGGAAAGAGTAGTATTAGTGGAACGCAGCGCCCTCAACATTTTCGATTCTTGGTCCCACGTTTGGAAAAAAAAAAAAAAAAATCGAGGGGTCAAACAAATGCTAAAAATCCAAAAAATAACACGAGTTGAACTAAAACCCAAGAGTAGAGTCGAGTTGCAGACTTCGTTAACAAAAAAAAAATAGAGGAAGAAAGGGGAGTACACTAAGATGCAGAGTCTTTTTGGATTTATCAACTTAGGTGAAAAATAGTTGAAAGAAAAGGGGGATTGAAGGTACATTGAGGAATTTGGTAGATTGATGAGTTGAGGATCGAGCATATATGATGTCAGAACTTGGTGTCCTTAAGTTCAAGGATTTTTGTATGATTTTTGAATCTAGTCCCAAGGTTTACTCAAGTCGTTAAACTTTGCACTAACGTCACACTAATTTTATTAGTGAGGATCTCGAGCGGAGGAATTGACTTCTCCATTCCTATTGTGTTTTTATGTGAGTTTGCTCGAGGACTAGCAAAGGTTTAAGTGTGGGGGAATTTGATAAGTGGATTATATTGCGTTATTTAAGTTACTTATAGTGTGATTATTTGCATTTTAATGTGACTTGTTTGCGTGTTTTTCCACTTATATGTACGCTGATGAGTTAAAAGTCCACTTGATCTTTTGTTTGAGTTTTTGAGTGCTTTTAGGGTCTTTTTGGAGATATAGAAGTGTTGGAGAAAAGCCCAAAGATCTCTAATGAAGTCCTAGGCTGAATTTTACTCACTAGTGTGGGCCGGAATCTTAAGCTTGATGGGTCAGCGGGATTTTTACTAACTCCAACCAAAATTGCACCAGAAAACATGCGTCTTAGGGCTCATTCTTGGGGGGGAGTCAGTGGCTGGAGGTAGATTGCAGCCGGGGGAAAAAAGACAGAACTCGGAGGAACACGAATGGAGAAGAAGGAAACATTCTCAGAGTTTTCTCTTGAGTTTCTCATGTTTTCTTTATTCAATTTTAATACTTTTGTCATGACTATAGACGGCTAAGTCCTTTTATTCCAATTCCAGGGATTTCTAAACTTGTATTTTGATGATTACTAGTTAATTTGATACCTTTTGTTAGACTATTATTCTCAGATTATTTATATCATCTGCTTTAAATTCTTGCATGTTAGGATAATTAATTTGGTTTGGCCACCTAGGTTAATTTATTCGTATATGTTTGTTAGTTCGTATCACGTAATCCGTAATTGTTGCGTACATATGACAATTAGTAACAACTAGTAATATTTGCTAGGGTGATATAAATTGAATTCTTTCTAATCGAGCTAGCGTATTCGGGAATTTATTTGACCTTTATCCTAGAGGCTAATGCTTTTACTGAATTAAATTTAGATCTTATCTAGACTGTTCAGTTAAAAAGGTTCATTGTAGAGCGTATTTCAATTGGATAAAATTAAGGGATAAAACCGATAAACAGAGCTTGTTGTTTATTGAGGGTCATTAGTCTGAGAGTAAGGTTAAGAAAACGATACTTTTAATTATAAAAGTCAAAATACAAGGGATGAATGAATTGTGAATTGGAAGTCTTTTACCATTTGAATTCGATTATTTATTATTTCTGCAGTATTCAATTATTTAGTAACTCTCACTGCATCCAACCCCCCCCCTTTATCCACCTCTTTAAATTCATACAAATAAGGTAATAATTATTTTCACGTTCCCTGAGAATCGACCCTTACTTATCCTACTACATTCTAGTGGATCGGTTAAGGATTTAATTTATTTTTGGGTGCCCGACGACAAAGACACCATTCATTCCACGACAAAATTGAGTCACAAGATATATGTTAAAGAGTGCAAGAGAAAAAGTAATATTTATTAATTAATAGTGATAAAAAAATTTAATTTATAATCCTTCATTGATCTCCACTCTCAGTGATCACTAGCTTATCGCCTTCGTGCTCTTTTTGTCATCTAACACTTTAAAACTTTGGTGGATTAAACTAATTTAATTAGCCTAAACGAATAACTGAAAATCTGAAGCTGGAAATGCACATTGGAAATAAACAAATAAATTCATCAAATAAACAAAAATGTGTATGTTGCCTACAATGTTGTCATTCTTTAGGAAAGATTACAAGAACCGTTGACTATTTTAAGTATGTATTAGTCAAATGATTAGGCCGTGGCGATTCGACCCTAATGAGTAACGTGCTATGGCCTTAAAATATCTCTGAAAAAGGTGATTGTTATGTTAATTAATTATTTAGGACGTTTAGGCCAAAAAGGACGCAAGAATGTATCCCACGGGTGGGACAATTGCAAAAATGGGACGCAAGAATGTATCCCAACCGTTGACTTTTTTTGTAGTGTTAAAATTATTTATGAAATTTTAAAAATTTTAAAAAGTATATATGGTATTTCGCAACGAAAAATTCAGGTGGGACAATTGCCTAAGTGTGCATCTGCCCATGATTCAGGCTATTAGATGATGATGGTGATGATGATGATGATGATGATGATTGGTATTATCAACAAATTGCATTATATATCCGCAAATTACACGATATATATGAAAAATACAATAGAATACACTACAAAAAAAGCGGGTTTTAACGATGGTTTTTAGCGACGGTATCTAGTACCATCGATAATTGTGACGGTTTTGTCGACGGTTCAGGTCAGACGGTCAAAGTCATCGATTTAATGACGGTTTAGCGACGGTTTTCAAAACCGTTGCCAGTAGCGACGGTTCTTTCGAATCAGGTTGAGTCGGGTTGAATCAGGTCACTTAGCTACGGTTTATCGACGGTTTAAAACCATCGCTAAGTCGTGTACGAGACACGAGGCGACTAGACACTTGGCCCACCGCACCAACGGCGGTTAGCGATGGTGTTTTTAAAAAACCGTCGCTAATCCGTCGCTAAATCTGATTATATAAGCAATCCCGCAGCCTTCTTTCTGTGATTTTTTTTGCAAATTAGGAGTCGTCTCGCCACCGTACGTCGTTCGTTGTTGCCCTCCTGAGCATTCCGCCCATTAGATGATAATCTTAACGTCGCACTCTTCAATTTGACGGTAATTTTCTTACTTTTTACCGTTCGTTTTCAAATTGTTATATATATATATATATATATATATATATATATATATATATATATATATATATATATATATATATTTATTTATATATTATTTATATTATTATATATATTTATATGTTATTTAAATATATATATATATATATATTAATATATAATTTTGAAATATATATAATTTCGAAATATATATATATATATATATATATATTTCAAAATTATATATTAATATATATATATATTAGAAATTATTTGTATATATTATATTAGATTAATTCGAAATGTGCATGTTATATATATTAGAAATTATTTGTATACATTAGATAGTATTACTTGTATATGCATGTTAAATTCGAAATGTGCTTGTTAGAAATTAGACTAGTTAGATATTATAATTGTTAGAATTGTTAGATTGTTTTGGTTGAATAGGATGAGTTTAAAATAATACAGTCGAAAATCTGTCGAAATTATTTGTAAATATTAGATAATATTACTTGTATATACATGTTAAATTAGTTTTATAGTATTACTTGTATATGCATGTTAAATTAGTTTTATAGTATTACTTGTATATGCATGTTTAATTAGTTTAGCTAGTCTAGTTAGAAATTAGACTAGTTAGATATTATAATTGTTAGAATTGTTATATTGTTGGCTGAATAGGATGGGTTTAAAATAATACGGTCGAAACTCTGTCAAAATTTAGGCGCGATTTTAATTAATTAAGTAATAGTTTTAATTAAGTAATTTATGTCAAATGACATTCATATTTTTTTATATAATGCAGATGAGTACTACTGGACGTGTTAGTGATAGTGATCGCGTGGCGGGCAAGAAACGACGGCGGCGAGGCGGCGGGTGGTGGAGGCAACGACGGTGGTCGAGGCGAAGGTAGTGTTCCTCAGAGCACTAGGAGGAAGAGGATCCTTCGACCGACGAAGGAACGCGTGCACCCACCGCCCCGCCGGGTCCAGCTCGCAGAACCCGCCACCGACAGGGGCATCTCCAGGAGGGTCGAGTTTAGGTTCGACCTCTGTTCATCGTGGCTCGGCACCCAATGCTCGTTTAGCGATCAACTTGAGAGCGGAAAAGTGAGTTATAATTTACTTTTTTTTTATTAATTTGTTTAGTTATACAGTTAATTATTTAATTATACTTATTAATTTTTTATATTGTTGTTTCAGCATCATACCCGGTCACGTGGCTGCCGCTATAGCCACCAACTCCATCTTGCGAGTTGGAATTGCCATGGGGGCCACAAATGAAAAAGCGCGGTGAATCCCACCGCCAACTCTACTTCGACGAGTTTAGGGTACGTACAATAATTAATTACTAAAAGTATTCATAATTATTTATTTTAATTTAATACAATAAAGTTTGTGTTAATGAAATTCAGAAATAGACGAAGCGGGGAGAGGATAGGACCCCGGCCGATTTTTATCGTCCGTTCAAAAAGCTTGCCCAAGTCCGGTACAAAGACTTGTTGTATAGGTGGCATGCCGCGTGGAAGGATGAAGGGCTAGATATGACGAACGACATGGATCCTGGCGTCTGGGTTCGATTGTGGCTGTGTGGAGCGATCCCGCTTATCAGGAGATGTGCCGAAAGAATCGCGAAAACCGTATGAGTCAGCACGGAGGGGATGGGGGCGTCGCTGTGCATAAGGCCGGATCCCGGTCGATTCGGGAGCACCAAATGGCGGAAGTAAGTAATTAAAACATATTAATATTTAATTCTACAAGTTCATAATTAATTTTAATACGTGTATTTGTTAACAGGAACTACGGCTCAGACGCCCTCTGGACGCTCTGGAGACGTTGGCACTCGGCCACCCCAACGAAGAGGAGATAAGGACCTCCACCTACCACCGCAGCACCCACGTGCACGTAAGTAATTTAATTATAATATTGTATTTCGTAATTACTAACATGCTCATGTTGCTAATCTCATGTATATAATTTTATTTTTTTACAGAGAACCATGCGAGAAAGGGTCAAAGCAGCCACCCAGGCCCAAGCCGCCGCCTCAGGTGATGATAATCCACCACCTCCTCCGATTAATTTGAATCAGATCTATGTGGAGGAGGCCGGCACCAGTAGACAGCGGGTCCTTGGGTTCGGTAGGTTGTCTCCCGTCATAATCGCGGAGACGCAACCCTACTCGTATCAGACCTCTGTTACTTCAGCACCACATCCGCCGCATCCGCAGCAGACGGTTGAACAGATTAGAGAGACAGTGATGGCCGAGCTCAGAGAAGAAAATCAACGAAAGTGGTAGCGGCTTGCATCCGCTCTGGCCGTTCAAATGGGTTGCTCACCGAATTATTTTCTCGACAACATTAATTTCGAGGACGGCGGCGATCGTGGCGGTGGTCGTGGCGGTGGCGGTGGTCGTGCTGGTGGTGGTGGCAGTGGCAGTGGCAGCGGGGCCGGGGTCAGAAATGACGGTGGCGGTGGTGGTGGTGGTGGTGGCTTGGATGATATCGGTGACTTCGACCCTAATAATTTGTTTTTTTCTACTAATTTGGGAGATGATGAGGATAATTATTATCCGAATCAGTGATTGGAGGGATGATTTGAACAATTTACTTTGTTTTTTTTTTAGTATTACTTGTTCATCGACACTTTTTTTTAATTTTTATTGTGAATTATGTATGCCTAATGTTTATATCGTTTATTTTTTTCTATTGTTTATTTTTAAAGAAAATTATAACTTGTTTAGATAGATAAATATAACTTGTTTAAATAAAAAATTATAACTTGTTTAGATAGAAAAATATAACTTGTTTAAATAAAAAAAGTATAACTTGTTTAAAGAAAAGTATTACTTGATTAAATAGAAAAGTATTACTTGATTAAATAGAAAGTATAACTTGTTTAAATAGAAAAGTATAACTTGTTTAGATAGAAAAGTATTACTTGATTAAATAGAAAAGTATAACTTGTTTAAATACAAAAGTATAACTTGTTTAAATAGAAGAGTATAACTTGTTTAAATAGAAAAGTATAACTTGATTAAATAGAAAAGTATAACTTGATTAAATAGAAAAGTATAACTTGTTTAGATAGAAAAGTATAACTTGTTTAGATAGAAAAGTATAACTTGTTTAGATCGAAAAGTATAACTTGTTTAGATCGAAAAGTATAACTTGTTTAAATAGAAAAGTATAACTTGTTTAAATAAAAAAGAATAACTTGTTTAAATAGAAAAGTATAACATGTTTAAATAGAAAAGTATAACTTGTTAAATAGAAATGTATAACTTGTTTAAATAGAAAAGTATAACTTGTTTAAATAGAAAAGTATAACTTGTTTAAATAGAGAAGTATAACTTGTTTAGATAGAAAAGTATAACTTGTTTATATAGAAAAGTATAACTTGTTTAGATAGAAAAGTGTAACTTGTTTAGATAGAAAAGTATAACTTGTTTAGATAGAAAAGCATAACTTGTTTAAATAGAAAAGCATAACTTGTTTAAATAGAAAATTATAACTTGTTTAAATAGAAAAATATAACTTGTTCCCCGCTCAGGCGCCCAAGGTCCTGTGTTCGGTCCTCCATGGGAGCGAATAATTGTCTCATTTAATTGGGAGGCTTGGTGCTTATATATGAGTTGTTTGGTGATTTGGTTCAAGATGGTCTGTGGCTCAGGTGGTTCGGTGGCCGCTCGGGCGCCCATCGGGCCCAGGTTCGAACCATTGCTAGCCCTTTTTTTTCTCAAAAATTCACGGTTTATTGACGGTTTTAGCGACGACATCTATGGTCGCTAATAGCGACGGAAATTAACCGTCGCTATTCTGTCACTAGTTTTCGACGGTTATAGCGACGAATATTTTTTGTCGCTAACAGCGACGATAATATACCGTCGTTGCTTGTCGACGGCTTTAGCGACGGTAATTCTGACCCGGGTCCGGACCCAGAAACCGTCGCCAAAACCGTCGATAAGTAGAGACGGTTATTTACCGTCGCTAAATAGCGACGGTGTCACAATAACCGTCGCTAAAGTCTAGCGACCCTCGTTTCTCCGACGGTCAGTAAACCGTCGCTGAAACCGTCGCTACATCCTGTAGCGATGGTTTTTACCGTCGCTAAAACCGTCGTAAATCACCTTCTTTTTTGTAGTGATAATTAATCTAATTTGTTTTCAAAGATATATGAAGGAATAAATCAAGGAAGTGGTGATTTGTTCCCTAATAGATACCGACTAAATTTGGCAATAAGTTCTTATCATTGTGTAAAAATTGGTGGGCGTCCTGTGCGGTCCTACACTGAAGAGCACCCAGTATATTGGTGGGGCGACTCACTTGCGTAATACATCAATTAAATATTCAACATATTATGCTACAAAGAACTAATTATGGGTTCAAGTGAACTTTTTTTTTTTCAAGTGTCACGCATACGTATTCACTTTTATGCATACGGAATTTCATTGTTAAAAATTTCACAAAAGTTTTTATCTGCTCGCAAAAGTTATTAAATTAAATCTCAGAAGTTTCAGTGATCACTAGCTTATCGCCTTCGTGTTCTTTTTGTCATCCAGCACTTTAAACTTGGGTGGATTAATCTAATTTAATTAGCCTAAACGAATAACTAAAAAAAGTGTATGTTGCCTACAAAGTTGTTATTCTTTTAGGAAAGATTACAACATCCTTTGGCTATTTTCAGTATGTAATAGTCAAATGATTAGGCCGTATGATTCGACCCCAATGAGAAAAGTGTTATGGCCTTATAAAAATATTTCTGAAAAAAGTGAGTATTATGCTATTAGATAATGATGATGATGGTACCAATTATATTTGGCATTGCGTTCTTATCATTGATTGAAGCACACCCAGTAAGTGGAGCAAATTATAGCCACCCCCAGTGATTAGGTTTCATTTTAAAACCAGATTTATATACTAATTTCACTTAATTCTTATAATATTTCAATTTGACGACTCATGCACATCTATGTAATACGTCAATTGATTAAAATTCATTTTAACTAATATATATTTTAACAAAAAATAAATACGTTTTCATGATTAAATTACCAATTAATATGTAAAAAAAAAATTATAATCAATGACTTGAAGTGATATTGAAAAATTAATAAAATAAAAAAATATAGCAATACTAATGACTTTCGTACAACGCACGATTGTACAAAAAAAAACTAGTTCTATTAATATTCCAATTTGACTACTCACGTCTACGTAATCCTTCAATTGAATAGTACTATTAATTAAACACATTGTGCTACAAGAACTAATTACGAGTCAAATCGGAATATCTTAAATGAGTACCATCTCATGGTAAAACCGGTGAATTTACCAATAAATTAAAAAAATTCCAAGTTTAAATTAGTCATGTGGCCCCATGGTGTTAATTCTTGAAAAAATTTGAATTTTTCCATAAAAAATTATTAAAATTAACACATTTAATATTAAAAAAGTAAAAAATTGACGGGACTAGAAATAGAATAAATCTAAGTTACAAGATTAATTTTGAAATTTTCCTTGTATTGCATATATATGTGTTCAAATTCGATTCATACCCTATTATCCAAATGTCAAAGCATACCAACTCTATCCAAATTCGATTCATCCCCTATGATAAGCTCATTAATTAATCGACAAGATCGATGACTAGACAACAACATTGGCATGAATTGTTAATTAATAATGTTGAATTAAGAATCTTACAATATAAATATGTAAAAAAAATATATATAGATAATTGGGTTCTGATAAGTGATAAGACACTAGAGCAGAGTGGGGATCACAATTCACAAATATATAATTCCATTTGTTAACAAAGACACAGAAATTTCTTGGATTTTCTGATTAATAGCATGGTTTTTGTCTCTCTTGAATAAATATTTTAATTTCTTCAACTCTATTACGTACACATCCAAAATTTCTACTATATATATGGCCTAATGTTCTTGATGTTTTAGTACTTATCCAAGTCCAGAATTTCCCAGTCTTTTTTCTATTTTAGTGCAAAATCATAAAAAAAAAATGTCACCTTCAACTTCCACAAAAATCTTCATGTTAGTACTGATGATCTTATTAGTTGTGTTTTCAAATGCAGATATTTTAGAGGCTTCAAGTTTTTCGAGCCCCGTATATGTAAGAAGGAGGATAGATAGTTCGAAAATACGCGAATTAGAGTTGGAATTTCGAAAGATAAAGAGAATAATGGTTGAAATAACTAGAGAGGCACCTGAAGGGCCAGATCATCAACATCACTAAGTTCCAGAGTAGGTCTTACGTGATATCATCTCATGCTAGGGTGGAGCATAATTTGGAAACGACACTTTAATATTTTGGAAGAGGTGTGTGTTAATTTGTGTTAGTTTGTGAACCGTCTCATATTGATTTTTACCTAAATTTAAACTTATGTAAACTGTGTCGTTTACACGAGGGAGTCCTTTCCGATAAGCCCTACATGGTACTTGTTTTACCAAGTTTTCAGAAGGGCAAAATATTGTACACACTTGGTACACCGTGCAATTCAAATGTATTTTTACATAAATTATTTTCACCGGAACATACAGTACATGCAAGTGTTTTACTAAAATAAACTGCATGTTTTAAACAGGCACCTTAGTTGCATTTTTGAGTTGATTTGTAGATATTTGTTGTGCACTGGGTTTTGCATAGAGTAGTCTCGTGCAATGTATCTCACTATTCTAATCACTATTGCTTGTGTTCCTAAACGAGACCTCATTTTCTGTTCTATTTTAGTTTTTTGTTTGATTAATTAGCTCATTGATCATGCAATTTATAACAAAAATAATGAAACACGAGATATCGATTGATAAAGGCAGCATAAGTAAATAATAACCCGAGGTGGTCTTATCTAGCTAAGACATTTTATTATGTAATTGGTTCGCGATTAATATTTTTTTATAAAATAATTAATACTATTTTAAAATATTCCCATAAAATTTATTATTTTAAAATATGGCTTATGACTTTACGTTAAGACTTGGCCAAGTTGAGAAATTGATTGCTTAGCCCACAAAATTCCGTTTGCAAAATTATTTGGGCCTTCAAAAATTAACCTGTCTTAAGACCCAGATTTTAGCCCACTTGTATAATATGCTAATAATGTCTTTGGATTTCTCTATAACTTTGTAAGGCCATGGTTATTCGTACCGCCCGTTTTAGTAATTATATCACATGTTTATTGGTACCGCCCGTTTTAGTAAGTCCCCCTATCATTTTTTTAAAAAACAGTCGGAAATACTTTTTTCACTATTACTTTCTTACGAATTTGATCATATGCCCGCATGTGGACACAAATTTATATATCCACCGCTTATATATATAGTCCATATACGTCTCTGCTCTCCACCATCATTTAATTAATTTCTTTTAATTAATTTAATCTTCTCATTTATATATATTTCATATTTTACCCAATTTCATTAATTATATTAATTTTTTTTTACCCGATCTGGACTCAACCCGAATTCCGAATGGTTCATGGTTTTAGGGTTCATAATTTAGGGTTTAAGTTTATATAAATAATTTGTTTACGCCACCGGACCCGACCCAACCCCGAACCCTACCGAGTGGTTCATAGTTCACCCGACCAATGGTTTTATGGTTTAGGGTTCATTTTTATATAATTAATGAGAAGATTAAATTAATTAAAGAAATTAATTATATGATGTGGGGACTTTTTAGATGTGGCATACCACATGTCGATTTAACATATAAGTTTGTGTTCAATGATATCAAATCCGTATTTTCTCATATTAATTTATTAAGTACACCTCTCCTATCCAAATACAAAAAGCATTCGACAAATTCAAGCCAAATTGACGATCTTTGTTCCAAAAAAAAAAAAAAAATCGGCTCCAACCTGCTCCAAATAAATTCGAAATTAAAAATCGAAATTGGGTGAAAATTTCGACATTTTTGCCAAAATTTTAACCCAATTAATTTTTGTGATATAATCAAAGTTATTAAATGACTACATTATCGAAATCGATAAGAAATAATTAATCAATATAAAATACTCATTATTTTGCTAAACTTATTCATTATATAAAATTAATATCATTACACTGTTAGATTGATACTAGCTATTATATACTTTTATAAAATGATATATATACTATAATATTAATTTATAAAAATAATAATATTAATTTCACAGTAATTGTTCACAAGAGACCTATCCCATAAAATAAGAAGATCAAATGATTTTTAAAATAAGAAAATAGTTTAAATTTGATCGTTTAAATTTTTATAATTGTTCACAAAAGAGACCTATCCCATAAAAACTTACCACTCCGATAGAGATGGTCTCGGATAAAATAAGAAGATCAAATGATTTTTATAAAAATAATTGTCACACAAATAAGAAGGTTAAAATGCCAAAAATTATGTATAAAATTTATCACAGTAATTTGTTATAAATAATTTTTTTTTATTATAATGTATAAAAATTATTATTATTTAAAATTTCTTTATTTTTTTAAATAATAAAAAAAATTATGCATAAAAGTGATTTTTGCTATTAATAGTGATAAATTTATGTATAAACTGGTTGAGAAGAGTGTTAATCGACTGATAACCGGCAAGTGCCAGCTAAAACCTTTTCCACAAAACATGTTTAATCCTCCCACCGCGGGCCCCACCATGTTTCCTTCTTCCAAATTGAAACGTCCTTCGTAATTTCTAAATCCTAAATACCCCTCCCAATTATTGACTCCCTTCTTCAAACGCAAACCCCCAAATCTAGTGAGAGAAAATATCTCCATCCAACAGCAAGCACAAATCCAAATCGAGTTCACAGATCGTCGATTATTTCGCACGACGACGACGACTGCAGATGCCGGCCGTTAGGGTTTCTGTTAGGCCTCCCCTTCGCCTTCGTCGCCCTTCTCCTTTCAATCGTCGGCGTCGTCATCTGGATCGTCGGGTACGTCTCCCTCTTCTCCGAAAATTGAACACTGAAACGGTTAATTTGTTGAATTTGGTGATTGATTTTTTTAAATTGAAAAATTGATGAGTGCTGAATTTTGCTGAGTTGCTTGTGCCCGTGTTGCCTGTGTGTGACGGTGATTGTGGAGTTAGCGATTTCGTTAATCAAGGCTCCGTTTTCGATTATGAAGTGGTTTACTAAGCAGATTCCTTGTTAGGACTCGATTTGAATCTCTCTCTTTCCGTGGTGATTGATTTTCTGTTTCTCGAAACTACTGTTGATTTTTTTTTTTTGGGTTAACATATTCTTTGGTATGTTTGTTTATTTTTGTCTCGTTTAATTTGATATTGTATAGTATTGATTTGATAATATCGGTATACAGAGACTTGTATTGATTAAATAAACACGAGATTATTATTATGTTTTCCCTGCTACTGTTCCTACTTTCGAGGGTCTTTTCTTTAATTTAGATTTTTATTTTGTTCTCTAGTCATGTGCACTCCTCGTTATCTTGTAAGTTGTAACGTTAAGGGTATGTTTGTTTCGGGATTTAGGTGTGTGGAAGTCATGATTTCGAAATTTAATTTTATGGATTTAAAAGTCTTGGTGAATAGTAAAAAATATATATATTTTGTTTTGAGATTTTGATAGGGTGAGATTTTTATTTTTTACGTTAAATCAATGTTTAATAATGGGCAAGTTTTTCCTCACAAGATTACATTTAATTCAATAAAATTGGTGCAATTTAATTTTTTTAATTTTTTTTAGTTACTACCTCCGTCACATTTCTTTTAAGGCCTTTTTGACTGCTCATAAGGATTTATGAGAATAGTGATAAAAAAGTGTTAAGGGGTAGAAAGAGTTTATTTATTAGTATTTTATGTGATAAAGTGATAAAGTGATGGGTAGTTGGGGTAAAAAAAGAGTTATTTATTAAGATTTAATGTGATAAAGTGATGTGATGAAGTAACAAAAGTGTATTTTCATTTTGGAAATAGTCCTTAAAGATTGGAAAAAAAAAATGGCAAGAAGGCCTTAAAAGAATTAAATTTAGGGAGTACTTTTTTTATTTTTTTAATTTCGGTTTTTTTTTTAATTTTAATTTTAGTTTTAGATTTTTTTTTTTTAATTTTTTTAATACCCGATCCGACCCCAAACCCAAATTTCGAAAGTGGTTCACTTGTTCACTCGGTCCAAGTGATTCATGCTTCAATTTGATCTAAATGGTTCAAATATGATTTAGGGTTTACTATTTAGGGGTTAGGGTTTAGAGTGCACCATTTTTTATTGGTGCATGGGGTGCACAGAAGAGTAACTCTTAATAATGATTGATGTAGTATTATTATATTGTGTTAAAAGTGAGAAAATTAGTGATGTGATTGTATTGAATTTTGTGAAAAATATACGTGTAAGTGTACTTTATAGGAGATGATTTTGAAGTTTAATTTTAAATCTCAAACTATAATGGGACATGGTTTTCAAAGTCCTAAAATTCATTTTGGGTGAGTTAAAACAAATATACCCCAAGTCTTTTATGGTGCATAGTAAATTTATAGTGTATTTTAAAATCACGTATCTTGTTATATTATATTGGAAGATGTAATTTATTTACATTAAATCTGCAATTATTAATAAAAAAAATAGTTGCACGATCAGTATAAATAAATTGTATTTTTTAGCATAATAAATTGCAATATTATTAGTGTACATATGATATGAATCTTGGCGGTCTTGACTTGACTCTTTCATTAAAAAAGTCTCATGTTGTAATTTGTGAATAATTTACGTTGACTCAGAATTCGAGACGTCTTAAATAAAAACTTGCACTAATTAGTCATAAAACAAGGGAGTAAAATAATAAAATTTCGTGGATTTTAGGCATAAATTAAATAATCTATATGTATTTGTATAGTATATATATCAAGAAAATTTAATTTCCTACCTGATCATAACTATGTGACATGTTACTTATTAAATTGATTTAATCAATAGATGCATTTCGTTCTATAAATTCCTTTTGTTATCTATGGACTCTTTTTTTTTCTTTTTTTTTTTAGAAATTCTCTATGGACTGTTATTATTCAGTCAATGATATACACATAAGGGCTAAGGCATGAGTTTTAAATTAAATTAATTAAAAAAAATTGGCAGCAACTAGGAGAAGAAACGAAAAGTAGTTGTGGATAATATCGAATATTTTGTATTTTTTATATTTAGTTATGTAGGTATCTGATCGAGAAAAAGAAATATTACTGACTAAGGAATATTATCACGATCAAAAGAGAAAAGGTGAGAGGGATTTTCTACATTCCCTTTTTTCTCATTTTCTACATTTCGAATCTAAATTGTGATGAATAATTTTAAAAATAAGTGATTATAGCTCCAGTTTTTGCACTCTCTCTAAAATCTAAATCCCTGAACTTTCACTTCATTTCATTTAGCCGTTGTATGAAATTACGCTTTTGGATATATTTATTTGTTCATACTGAACGTTTTATAGAGACGTCAGTTGTCCATTTACATTTTTTATTTTACTGTTAAACTTCGATTTTTTGCTCATGTTAATATATTATAATGACAAAAAGAAAAAAACTTAAGGGAAATAAAAGTAAACTAAATATATAATAGCATAATGGAATGTTAATTCATGGCCCAGAAAAAGGCCCACTTGGATCCAAAAGCCATTGAAAATCGAAATAGAGCCCATCTGGGGCAGCCTACAGTACACTACATGGTTCTGGGCTTATTAGTGGGCCTTATACATTCCTCAGGTCCATTCAATTTTTTTCATAAACAAATTTGCTCAATCTAACAGGCCCCAAAAAGATGTGTTTCAGCCTCTAGTCTCTCATGTTCTGTTTGTCTCTTCTATATATGAATAAATATAGACAAAAGTCTAGTATGAAAATTTCAGATCTGAAAAAAAACTTTTTATTTACAAATAAATTTTATATAGGATAAAGGTAAGACAAAGTCGAGTGGTTCATGGTTCACTCACCCGAGTAATTCATGGTTCACCAGACCCGAATAGGTCATGATTTAGGGTTCATTATTTGTGTTTAGGGTGTAGATGGTTCAATTCCAATCTTAATAGATCATGAATTAGGCGATTTTATAGTTTTTCATACATAAAAAATTTTCACACTAGGCCTCTACTCATAAATATAAGATATAAAGTTTACATGTATTTAATTCAATAACCCTATAGTTATATATATTTATTTAATGTCCAAATAAAAATATTTTTGTATTATTCGGATTTTCTTGGACGCGATTAAAAAATAGAAAGGCAGCGCAGGTCCAAATGGATGAGATATGATGTGACATTGGGGTACTATTGTATCACTAAATTGAAATTTCCATCATTTTTTATTGCTAAGAATAAAAAATTTACCCTCAATTTTTTATGGTTATTTAAGTAATTATTAAATGATTATTTTTATTAAGAATGTGTTTCTCCAAATTTCTAAGTATTTATATATATTGTAGATCATTTCCAAAAACAATAATAGCTGATGAATTTTATGGATTTGGATCATGTGATATATAGAATCATTTTTATTTTATTTTTTTTAACAGGAAAATAAAATATTTCATTCAAAAGATTGAACAGCAGGCTCGCGCCTTACATCATTGATAACAAATAAGTTACAGCTAACTGGTACCTCCCTACTCCAAATCTTCTCAAATCCTAAGCAAGTACCAAGATGTGAGAGGTAGTGTGCTACACGGTTTGCACTCCTCCTAACAAAAAGAAACTCAGTGCAATTTATACCCTTTGCCATATGCAGAATGTCTTCAACAATCATCATCATTATCGTTATAGGGTCAACAATCAGCTCTCCATTAAGTGCCCGAGCCAGATTCAATGAGTCTGTTTCCAGCTCCAAAAAACAGAGACCCCTCGCAATTACAATTTCCAAGCTATATCTCATGGCGAGGGCCTCGAGAAGCGTGCTCTGCCCATCGCAGTGCACCGCTTAGTGTTGGAAAATTAGGGGTGCCCGGATCTATTCGAGATGAATTTAAATACATATTTAAATTACTAAATTAATTACTAGCATGAATTAATCCTAAATCAATTCAACATAATAATTAAACAAGCAATTAAGCAACATGCGTACAAGTAATCCACGTAAATCCTAAGCATGCAAAATCTAGGAATTACGTAAATACTAACCTCTCGTAGAGACAACCGTTGAGACGATTGATCAACCCAAAGTGTCTTCCCAAATATGTCCCACGTCCACGAACGTAATTCGGTGGGAGGATTATCAACGAACGATTTTAATTTTAAAGGAGAAAAATAAAATATTTTTGCCACCACCTTTGTGGATTCCTAATTTTTCCAACACATGAAATTGCAATTGCGGATGAAAAATTCATCCCCTATTTATAATACAAGGGTGGTCGAAATTTTGGCTTAGGAATAAGATGGGAAAATCTTTTTCTTGATCTCCAAGAAATTTTGAATATATCCAATATATTCTTTTCTCCATAATTAAAATATTCCACAAAAATCCCACCTCCTAATATTAAGGGGTTTTCGAAAATTACAACTAAATAGGGAAGAAATAGGATCTTTGACTTTTCTTGAATTTATGGGATAAACTTGTATTCCAAGAATACATATTCCATAAAATCTTTCCAAGAAAATCAAGAAAATCTTTTATTTTTCTTCCTTTAATTATTTTCAAAAATTATGGAAAAATAGGCAATAATATTTTCTTCTCCTTTTCATTAATTGGGCTTTAATTTGAGCTATTTGAGGGGCCTTTAGGAGAATTAAGATTGGACCTCCAATGGACTATGAAACTATAATATTTAGCCAAAATATTATTCAAGCCCATTAATATTAATTTACTCCACTATAAAATTAATATTGAACTATTCATCTTAACCCACATTACGACTTCACAATAATATGGCTCCCGATCAGTATTTCCCGTGTTTAAGATTATCTTAGTCCACTAATTAATTAAGCCACTTAACAAGCTTTGTATTAATTAATATCTTTGTCCTTGGAGTAAAGACAACTCAACATTATTATCCATACCGGAAATAAATTTCCACTTGCAAGATTTGGTATGATAAAGATTCTGAGCCCACCAAGGGGACAAATCAAGCAAGACGTGCTTGCACACGATTCTCTGTATTAAATCTTAGCGATCGTCGTGTAACTAATAATATTGCCCAAGATATAAGGTATCGAATCGCAATGATTCTCTTCCCATCATAAGTCAAAGCAATAGTTATTAATTTCACACGATCCTATTTAAGGAACGGAGATTAAGAAATAACGCACCGCTGAGGTCTAATTCTTGTATATTCAGTACCGAAGAATTTATCCTCCTATAGGTCCTATTCAGCGCATCGTCATGCACTAGTGTAATTCTCTTGGTCAAGACAAGCCAATCTGAGCCTTACACTTCAACCTTTCATGATGGATTGTTCATTTCCATCTGGGTTGTGAATTTGTACTTAATCACGAGGACTGTTAATTTGATCTTCTGTGATCTGGTATCACCAAATTAACTTCAACGTAATACGTACTTTCTTATCGAACGGATTTGCAATAAATATATATAACATTCATTCATATTTAGTGCAACAGTGATAAATAATTTATTTCAGTAAATAAATAAGAAATTCGATTTGGTTATACAAAGTAAAAGCATACTTTTCAGTATAACCCCAACACTTTGATCCAGCCAGCTCAACACTACCATTCACATCTCGAACAACAAAGCCAAAGCCCACAGATTTATCCGCAAAAACTACCACATCCGAGTTGAGTTTCATGGGTTGGGAATGGGGCGAAGCCATCGCATCACTTGATCCCCCTGCTTTACTGTCTTCTTAGCTCTTGCCCTCGACAACTCCATCTCCGAAACTAGATTTAAAGATCTGCATAGAGTCAGGGTCGGGTCCGGAGTCACTTGCTCAAAATAAAAGGAGTTACGGGCCTTCCACAGATTCCAGGCGATAATTCCAAACATCGTTATACATGGGTCATTTCTAGTACTCATAAAATTCTAAAGGAAGAGTTTGAACTGTTTGATGAAGGGCGAGTGGAAGTTCAGTTTCAACAGATTTTGTCCCCAAGTATGGATCGCCGAAGGGCATTCGAGGATAACATGGGAGACTGTCTCACGGGTCTCCCTACAAAGAGGGCACATAGGGTCGAATTGAAGTCCACGTCTGATAAGATTATCCCGGGTTGGTAGGGATTCGTTATACGCTTGCCACAGAAAGTGACACACCTTTGGGGGAACCCTGCATTTTTAGACAAATTTCCACTCCATAGGGTTGGAGCTTGACGATGGGATATTGTGACCCTTCCTAGAAAATGAGTTAATTGCCAAGTAATAAGCCGAACGAACCGTGAATTTATCGTTCCTCGAGGGGTTCCAAATCCTCTTATTAGGTGGGGCTCTTGAACTAAGAGGGATCGCCAGAATCTTCCCAGCCTCGGTTTGGTCGAAGTGCTCAAAAATACGGTCTTGAAGCCATGAGTTTGTCGCCTCGTCAATGAAGTTCGAGACAAGTGGTGGGGCTTCCACCGTGACTGGAACTGCAATCGGGATGGTCAAGTTATCCACCCCAACCCACCGGTCTTTCCAACATTGAATGCTTTTCCCATCCCCAACCCTCCAAGTTGTTCCCTCCCTCACAAGAGGTCTAGCATTGAGAATACTCCGCCACAAATAGCTTGGATTGAAGCCCAACTGGGCTGTTTCAATAGTGTTTCTCAGAAAATACCTCGCTTTCAAGATTTGTGCAACGAGCGTATGCTCATTATGAAGGAGCCTCCAATATTGCTTCGCCACCATCGCCAAGTTAAAGAAGAACATCTCCCTAAAGCCCAAACCACCCCTCTCTTTTGATCTTGCAATTTTTTTCCAGCTTAACCAATGAGTCTTTCTCTCTCCCGGTGTTGCCCCCCAATAGAAATTTGCGACCGCCTTTTCGATGTCTTCGCACAGAGAAAGGGGAAGAGAAAGCAACTCATCGCGTAATTAGGGATTGCTTGGACCACTGACTTTATCAACACCTCCCTACCGGCTTTTGTGAGAGTTTTTTCTTTCCACTCCTTCAACCGACTAACCACTCTATCCGTCACAATTTGAAAGACTTGTTTCTTCCCACGCCCGATGATTGTGGGGAGACCTAAGTATTTTGAGTATATTGTGTAACCGTTTTTGCCCCCAATAGATTTTCAAGTTCAAAATGCCTCTCTTCATCAATATTTCTGCTCGTACTTAACTCGGATTTCTCCAAGTTTATACGCTGTCCCGAGGCCTCTTCGTAGAACTCAATCATTTGCTTCACTTTGGCAATTTCAGTTTGGATAGCCCGAAAGAAGAGGATGTTGTCATCGGCGAAGAAAAGGTGAGAGACCGGAAGGGCTTGACGTGCCACACGTTCCCACGAGAGTTCCCCATTGCTCTCCGCCTGCCTGATCAAAGAAGAAAAGCCTTCTGCATAGAGGAGAAATAAGTAAGGGGATAGAGGGTCTCCTTGGCGAAGACCTCGACTAGGGCGGAAATCCTCAGTAGGCTGACCATTAATAAGCAACGAGTATGAAATAGAGGTCACACAATGCATCACAAGATTAATTCATCTACCATCAAAGCCCAATTTAACACAAGTAGCCCTCAAAAAATCCCACTCAACACGATCGTAAACCTTACTCATATCAAGTTTCAAGGCCACATAACCCTTCTTACCCTTCTTTTTATTTTTCAAATAGTGGAAAATTTCAAAAGCTACCATCGCATTATCCGTAATCAACCTATTTGGAATGAAAGCACTTTGGTTTGAAGATATCACAGAGTGTAGCATGTGTTTGAGTCTATTAGCTATAACTTTGGTGATGACTCTAAAAATAATGTTGCAAAGGCTAATGGGTCTAAAGTCTTTAGGACTCTCAGGAGATTTGACCTTAGGAATAAGGATGATGTAAGTGTGATTTAGAGAAGAAGGATCAGTTTCCCCATTCAAAATGTTCAAGCAAGTATCAACAAAAAAGACATGAATAGTAGACCAAAAAGTTTGGAAAAAGAGAGGAGGCATACCCTCGGGTCCCGGAGACTTTGCCGAGTGCATCTGTTTGAGAGCAGCCCTGATCTCTGATGCTGTGTACGACTGCAAAAGAGATTCATTCATGTCAACTGTTACCCTAGACTCGATGGACTTAATAACTCGGTGCACATTACTAGGACTAACCGACGAGAACAACTCCACAAAGTAATTCCTCATCACATCCCCGACTTCCCGATCACCCACGGACCACTCGCCATTTGGTTTCTAAATTCGACTAATGGTGTTCCTCCTTCGTCTTTGCGAGGCTTTTTTATGGAAAAAAGAGGTGTTTCGGTCCCCGTCTTTTAACCAAAGGGCTCTTGAGCATTGGAACCACCATATTTCTTCCTGTTTGAGCAGCTCATCAAAGGTCTTTTGGGCGCTGAGGAGTTCTTCAATCACAGCAGTACTCTGTTGTCTTTCCTGGAGAGACTCAATTTTTTTTTTCACAGTCTTGATCTTATTGCCCAGATCTCCGAACACCTCTCTGCCCCATCGACAAAGAGAATTCTCACAATTTTTTATACGATCAGTGAATGAGAATTCCCTATTGTCCCTTTGCCATCCCATATCAACAATCTCTTTGCACTTATCATTTTCCAACCAAAGTTTTTCAAAACGAAAAATCTTCCTTCTCCGCCCATGGGTACGACGTCCCCTGTTCTCACACTCGATGAAGATCGGGGCATGATCAGATTTGAGTCGGGCCAAATGATTAACAAGGACGTCCAGGAAGATGAGTCTCCATCCCGGATTTGCCATAGCACGATCCAGCCGAACTTGTATGTTTACCTCTCCTCTTCGGCCATTACTCCATGTAAACTTATGCCCCCGGAAGCCGAGGTCCTGAAGCTCAAGCTCAGAGATAATATTTCGAAACATATTCATATGTGGGGTGTGATTCTGATTCCCGCCCTTCTTTTTCCAGCTCCAAAGAATTTCGTTTATATCTCCTACACAAAGCCAGGGATGATGGTTTCCTGGTGCCACTTGTCGAAAAAGCTCAAAAGTTTTTGCTCGTTGACTCCTATTTGGCCATCCATAAACACCGGTCAAAAGCCACTCAGTGTTTTCTCTATTCCATGGGACCATCATAGAGATGTGGTTTGTTGAAAAAGAGAAGAGCGCCAAACCAATGTGGTCCCTCCAAAACATACACAACCAGCCTCTACTTTCCCTTCCCGAACCTTTGCACTCCACCGGGAAGAATCCATCAAAATGTAGTTGGCGAACATTGAGTTGTGACATTTGGGTACAATTCAGTTTCGTTTCCATGAGAAAAACTATACCCGGATTTTTCTCATGCAAGAACATTTTGAGGGCTCGAATTGTCGCTTGGTTCCCAAGCCCACGACAATTCCAGCTAAAGATAATCATTGAGCTCGGCGAGACTGATGGGCAGTCGCCGCCATTGGTAGCTTATGGTTTTCTTCTTCCCCATCAATTTCCATCTTACATCGCTTTCCCATAGAGTCTACCTCATCTGTCTCCATCTGCCTTTTCACAGGTCCATTGAGAATTCCACCCCCGCTGGCAGTAGTCTTTTGCCGATTTTGTTTACGGATACGAATGACTGGTGTTTTTTTGGTTCGGGTTTGGTGGGTTGGTGGTTTTTTCTTCTTGGTTCTGTATATTTTCTTGAGGGCTCACTTTAATCCTCTCCAGCACACATCTCATCTTTTCTACTCCTCCTACATCCCCAGAAGTTCCATTTGTATTTCTTTCTTCATCTTCATCCTGCACGTCCCCTTCCCTTGCCATGTTTTGTTTGAATCTTTCGAACAATTTTCTCCTTAGTGGGACGCCCGTAACCAGTCCCCAAAAGGCAGCTTGTCCTCAGGCATATTAAGAATTTCCTCCGACCCATCAATCAAGTCATACTCAACATGCCACATAGATAACAGAAAGACGGGAGTCTCTCGTATTCATACCTTGTTTTAGTGGTTTTCGCAGATCTACTTTTACTTTAACACGGACACTCCTAGGTAGCCCGTCAAAGGAGGCCTTGTCGATTTCCAGCGGTTCCCCGCAGCGTCCAGCCAACAGATTTATAGTTTTAACATTTCGTGCTCCCATGGGAAGGTCGTACATTCGGATCCAAAAGACAGCATTGTCGAATCTCACGGCCGACGGTTGCTCCCCTCTATCAAGCTCTTTCAACAAGAGCAGTTTTTTTATCAAAGTGCCAAGGCTCTCTACTCAACACCACTTTCATATCACCTAAGGACTTGAACTGGAAAAAGAAAATATTTTTCCTATCTCCATTGCAGTAAATCCCATAGGGGGGTTCATGGTTCTTTTCATAGTTTCCAAGAGGCCAAAAGCATTGAAAGGCTTATTTGTTATAACTTTTCCAATCAAACACAGAGTGGGGGTATTATCGTCTCCCCCATCCTCCTCATCCACATGAACAGTGTCCTCATCCTCTCTCCCAACTCTTATCTTGTCTAAAACCGATGCCTTAGTAATATGCACCGAGTAAAGTCAAAAGAACCAGGGGTGAACAGAAAGACACAAAAATCCACTCTAAAGACACGACCACACACAGATCCGACTGGGCAAAACCCTAAGACACCTAGGACACACCAAGACACAAAGGAAAAGATCAAAACAAAAAAAAACAGGGAAAACCGTGAAAAGAAGAGCAAGACAAAAGAAAAGACACAAAAAGAAGGGCCAAAAACAACGACAAAAGCTACAGAATCATTATGTGCATTAAAATTGTAAGGTTTTATAGTGTATATTTAGCTTCCCGGTACAATCCCGTGCTGGATTAGATCCAAATACACTATAAAATAGTACAAAATGCACATGATGGTTCTGTACAACACAAAATTGAAATCCGAACTTTATAGTTATTTTTCAAACAAATCAGTAATCACTGAGTTTCAAACAAGACAAATCCTAGAATGGGCAAAACCCATCCCAAAATTTGTTGGAATATACTAGCACGTAAACACGTAATACATGAGCAGCAGAAATTAATAGTTCACCAACAACGAACATTTAATTGCATAAACGAGTACGAATAAACACAACGAGGAATCTTACAGTAATTCGTATGAAGTTTCCTCTACTACGGGATCCACGTAATCCCCTCGTACGGACTTGCACAAATTTGTCAGCGTTGAATCTGAGACGGAATTTGCTAGAAAAAATCCTACTCTAGATGTTATTGAGAAATTAGGTTTTCTTGTGTGTTTAATGAATCCCAAGGATCTCATACGGGAAGCCTAGCTTAAAGATTAAGCAATCTTTATTAGAAATATTATTTCCTAATCTTGCAATCATATCTTCTAGGTATGATTTCTCTAAATAAATTTTCCTACAATAATATTTCATATATTATTTGGGATTCCTATTTAATTAAACAGTAATAATAATTAATTCTAAATTAATATATCATTAATTAAGTCTCCATAAATTAAATATTAAATCCAATTTAATATTTAATCAACCAACTATAATCCATAAAAAAGAATTACTTGTTGTGTGACCCATATGCCTTCATATATCGAGCGATTAGTCAAATTAACGGTCTTAATTGAACCCTAGACAATAAATCAAGCATTCTCAATATATGAGGTACGTTGCGAGAAACATGCACTACCTGTAACTGAAACATGAACTATTGCGATATCTTCCTTTCATTCACAAATACTCGATTAGTCTTGAACATGATGAAGTGTCCATTCAAATAACTTAATCATATTATCTCTAATCACTAATTGATCATGTATGTCACACTTAGCTACAAAGTCTAAGTTGACGTGCATCGGCCGATGACTTAGATCTAATTATGATGAGAATATGAGTATTCTCTCTAAATCCACTTTGAGGAATGAATCATATTCTTGGCTCAACTACCACGCACATGCACTTCGTGATGAACCCAATCCAAGTCATATCTACCTATGGAAGGGTGCAAGCGTCGGTCATGGTCAAAGTTCATCACTCCACACATGTCGTGTGTATTGACCTCAAGTCAAAGGAGTATCGCATCGCTCCGCTCCCACTAACCGAGACCGCTGTTGACACATATAGTGGAACTACATCAAACGGTTTCTCGGATGGGTATACCAATATCCTTTCAGGTATATGTGCATCCATCATGAGATACCTAGTATCTCGCAGTAAGTGAGATCTTACTACACTCTCTAAGAGTATGATGCAGATTGCACATCAATCTCAATTGCATAATCAATATCTCATTCTTGATGATCCTTGATCGGGCACATTTGAGAATCATGATTAAGTCATCTGAGTTCTCACAACCTCAAGGACAGCAATGACTCATGGGAACACAAATAAGAATAAATGCAAACAATCAAACATAATATTCGAATAAGTGTAATGTCATATATTTAATATTAAAAAAACAATTATATTAAACCAATACTGAATATTATCTTAGCATTATGTCCTTACAAATGATTGTCTCTAGGACATTAACACTAACAAATTGTGATCCCTGAATCTATGTAGCTAGGGCATATATATATATATATATATATTTTTGCTTCAAGGGGCCACCCTTCATTTGTTCACCACCTCTCTCACATTCCTTTCATGCTCTTATCTCACCGCTCACTATTCACTACTCTTGATTGAGTCTTCCCTCATCTTTGATCATTATTATCATTTTATTTTTTATTATTATTATAATTTTATTTTTGCACCGTGCACTTTATAATGTACTTTTTAAACATGTAACTTGATATATGAATATTGATTGCACATTTTCGTGTAAACAAATTATATGTTTCAATGAAACAAAATGTATATTAAAAAATGCATTATGAAATACATGGTACACCTGGTGCACATGAGACTCACCCTAACAGTAATTGGTGATGGTTAATTAGTTTGAGTTATATTGGTATAGAAAAACAAATATGTTAAAAACATTTCTGTAATGAAATTATAGATCTCTTATGTGATTATTTTGTGTGGGATTAATAGAAATGTATTAATTAGTGAGGGTAATGAACTAACGTTGAGTTAGTAGGATACGTGCATATAATAAATTTGTGTTCAAGCACATCTAATATTATACCGCTTCACCGTGTTAATTTTTAAAATTTGGCAAGTCTTGTATGCATATCCAGACGTACTGTGCATTATAATCTATTTTAGAATCATGTAACTTGTTATACTGAAAGATATAATTTATTTATATTAAATTGTGCGATTATTTTTTCATATTAATAGTTGCACAATTCAGTGTGAATAAATTGTATAATTATAAAATGAATTGTAAGCTCAAGCATCAAGATACACGTGAGATTCACTCCTAATAATTTTATGGTAGATGTATAAAGATCTTACTAATGTGCGGCAACGTAACTCAAGACTTATATTAAGACCGTCAATGGCACATGAAACTTATGTTGTAGGTTGATTATTATCTAAATAATTCATTTCATCTAAAAGTTCAAATTTATAAAAAAATATAAATGAAATTAATTTATTTATTTAATTTTTCTAATACTCTCCTTCACTTCGTGAGCTTAATTTTCTTACTTTATCATTGAGACCTATCCAGTGAATAATTTAATATGAATGAAGTTGCTTTTAACAGGAATCGAACCCAAAACGTGAGCATGAGCTTGAAGGCTCTAATATCATAAATTAAAGAATTTCATCTTATCTAAAAATTTAAACTTTTAAAAAATTTTAAAATTAATTAATTTATTTAATTTTTCCAACAATTATCATACAATAGCTTACTAACGTATCTGAGGTTGACTTACAAAACTCGTAAGCTGCCCAGTGTACGAAAGTACTTTGAAAAAAGGGATGACACTAAAATAACTTTTCTTCACTAATCACTAAAATAACTGTAAAAGTGGAGATAACTTAAATGGTTATAACTCCACTATCTCAAACTTGGAGATTTTGAGTTTGAGACACGAAAATAAAATATTTATTCTTTTTTGTGGTGGTTTCTCTCTTGATCTTGAATTCGAGACACACAAATATTTATTTTCTCTTGTGGTGATCCCCCTCTTGTGAGGTTGCGGTTCCAATTGCAATTCTGAGTTGCAGTTTCGGGTGGTCCTCTTTTTATGATGGTTGTTGTTCTGGTCTACAACAAGATGAAATGATATTGTCATATATCAGTGGTCAAAAATAATTTTTGTAATTGATTACTTAAAAAAAAAAAAAAACTGCCATGTGCCTTTGGTCAAAAATAATTTTTTTGTAATTAATTACCTTTTAAAAAAAAAAACCTGTACACAAAGAATGCCTAAATAATCGTTTTAAAGAGACAAGCTTGGGTTTTTTAAGGTAATAAAATTAATTATAAGATCTGGAGTGTCGAGACATAGACCAGATGGCCCAACATTATACTTCAGTTTCGGACGTATTATTACTTCTTTAGAAAAAAAAAAGAAAAAGAAAAAAAAAGAAAGAGAACTTACATATAAGAACTAATAACATAAAATCGATGCGACAAACATTTCTATCAACACAGCTTTGAACATCTTAAAATAAGAAAAACATATTAATAATTATTAGCATCAGAAAACAACAATTTAATTGGAAAGACAAGTATCAATTCATATCATCAAAAGTGACATATTGCTTGGTTTTTCCCCTTGCAACCAAAATCACGACATGAGCTTTTTGTTCCAAACCAGCTATATCGCTTGCACATCCACATCACAAGGACAGTGAGTTTTTTTGGATGACTTTTATAATTATTATTTTCATTAACATAAAAATTACACGCACTCTATAAAATCACTACACAAAAGACGGCGTTTAACGACGGTTTTAGCGACGGAAAAAACCGTCGCTAACAACATTAGTGACGGTTTTGGCGACGGAAAAAAAATTATCGTTGAATCGAGGGTCGATAACCGTAGCGACGGTATTAGTGACGGATTAGCGACGGTTTTTTTTTTAATAATTTTTTTTTAAAATAATTTTTTTAATTTTTTTTTTATTAAATCCGTCGCTAAAACCGTCTCTGAAGCGTGAATTTACGAAAAAAAAATGGCTCACGGTGGTTCGAACCCGAGCCCAGGGGCGTTCGGTTGGACACCGAACCACGGACCATGTCGAACCCAACCACGAAGCATATCATATATAAGCCATCAAGTCTCCCAATTAAATAAGACAAATTTTCGCTCCCAAGGGGGACCGAACACAGGACCTATGGGCGGCACCTGAGCGGGGATCAAACCGCTCGGACACTTGTTTTCTTGTGTTTACTTAATTAAATTAATTATATATGTCCTAAAATAGTTTTTTTTCAATTTTTTTTAAATTATTTATTTAAATTATCTAATTTAATGATTTAACCACATTTTAATATAATAATTTTTATTTTTATTTATTTATAAATTTAAATTAAATTGTATTATATTAAAATATATTTATTTATTTTTAATTCATTTTTTTTACACTTTTTTTTTTATTTTTTTTATTTCATTTATTTAATTTAACTATCTAATAATCTTTAAAATACTAATTAATTATATTTTTAGGCTTGGTCTTGTATGCACTAGGTTGCAAGACTTACTCATAAAAGATTTTAAAAGCATGCAACTTGTTATAATTTAAAAAATTGTAACTTATTTACATAGAAAAGTCAAATCATTAATATGGGAACATAGTTGCATGCTCCTGTTTAGAATAGTTGAACATTTCTGTTTTGTATAGTTGCACACTTCTAAAATGCACTATGAGTGCACGGTGCGCCCAGGTGTACATGAGACACGCTCATATTTTTATATTATATATTATAAATAAATGATTATATTCTTTTAAAATTGTATATGTCCTAAAAAATCATTTTTTTAAACAAATACTACTATCTATTTAAAAAAGTATCTTTAACTTATTTAAACAAGAATACTTTCTATTTAAACAAGTACTACTTTTCATTTAAACAAGCAATACTTTCTATTTAAACAAGTAATACTTTTAATTTAAACAAATAATGTTTTTCATTTAACCAAGTACTACATTTCTATTTAAACAAGTACTTCTTTTTTATTTAAACAAGTAATATTTTTCTATTTAAACAAGTACTACTTTTCATTTAAACAGGTACTACTTTTCTATTTAAACAACTACTACTTTTCATTTAAACAAGTGAACTTTCTATTTAAATAAGTACTACTTTTCATTTAAATAAGTATTACTTTTCATTTTAACAAGTACTACTTCTCATTTAAACAAGTAATACCTTTCATTTAAATATATGATACCTTTCATTTAAACAAGTATTACTTTTCATTTAAACAAGTACTACTTTTCAATTTAACAAGTACTACTTTTAATTTAACAAGTAATACTTTTAATTTAACAAGTAATACTTTTCATTTAAACAAGTACTACTTTTTTATTTAAAAAAATATTACTTTCTATTTAAACAAGTACTCCCTCCGTCCCCCACCAATCTTCACATTTGAGTTTGAACACATATTAAGAAAAAGTGGCTTTTTGTGTGTTTTGTTGACTTTTCAAAGGGGATAAAGGGTAGAGATTGTGAGATTCTTTGCCATTTTAAGGTGTGCAAGTTTTATAAGGGATGCATTTAAAAAGGAAAAGTGTCTGAGTTTGCTTTGAGGACGGAGGAGTACTACTTTTCTATTTAAACAAGTAATACTTTTAATTTAACAAGTAATAATTTTCATTTAAACAAGTACTCCCTCCGTCCCAATCTTCGTGGGATTGTGACTGTTCATAAGCATTTAGTGTAATAGTGATAAAGTGGTGGGGTAGGAAGAGTTGTTTATTAGTATTTTATATGATAAAGTGATCAAGTGATGAGTAATTGGGGGTAGAAAGTGTTGTTTATTAATATTTTATGTGATAAAGTGATAAAGTAATAAAGTGTGTAAGTAACCTTACCATAAAGATTGAGACAAAAAAAATGGATATTTTACCATAAAGATTAGGACGGAGGGAGTACTAATTTTCTATTTAAACAAGTATTACTTTTCATTTAAACAAGTACTACTTTTCTATTTAAACAAGTACTATTTTTCTATTTAAACAATTAGTACTTTTAATTTAACACAAGTAATACTTTTCATTTAAACAAGTACTATTTTTCTATTTAAAAAAATATTACTTTCTATTTAAAGAAGTACTCCCTCCGTCCAGGAAGACTCTGCGCCAACTTTTCGGCACAGAGATTAAGAAAAGTTGTTTTATGGGGGGTAATAAGTGTGTGTTGTAAGGTTATAAGTGGATAAGAGGTGTCCAAAAATGGGTGTGCAAAGTCTTATGGGACAAACCAAAAAAAAAAAGTGTGCTTTTTTTTATGGAGAGAGTACTACTTTTCATTTAAACAAGTAATACTTTTCTATTTAAACAAGTACTACTTTTCTATTTAAAAAAGTAATACTTTTCTATTTAAACAAGTACTACTTTTCTATTTAAACAAATACTACTTTTCTATTTAAACAAGTAATACTTTTTATTTAACAAGTAATACTTTTCGTTAAAACAAGTAATACCTTTCATTTAAACAAGTAATACTTTCTATTATTTAAACAATACTTTTAATTTAACCAAGTACTACTTTTCTATTTAAACAAGTAATACTTTTCTATTTAAACAAATAATACTTTTCATTTAAACAAGTACTACTTTTCATTTAACAAGTAATATTTTTCATTTAAACAAGTAATACCTTTCATTTAAACAAGTAATACTTTCTATTATTTAAATAAGTAATACTTTTAATTTAAACAAGTAATACTTTTCTATTTAAACAAGTACTACTTTTCTATTTAAACAAGTAATACTTTGCATTTAAACAAGTATTACTTTTCATTTAAACAAGTACTACTTTTCATTTTAACAAGTACTACTTTTCATTTTAACAAGTACTACTTTTCATTTACACAAGTAATACCTTTCATTTAAACAAATAATACTTTTCATTTAAACAAGTACTACTTTTCTATTTAAACAAGTACTACTTTTCTATTTAAACAAGAAATACTTTTCTATTTAAACAAGTAATACTTTTCATTTAAACAAGTACTACTTTTCTATTTAAACAAGTACTACCTTTCTATTTAAACAAGTAATACTTTTCATTTAACAAGTAATACTTTTCATTTAAACAAGTAATACCTTTCATTTAAACAAGTAATACTTTATATTATTTAAACAATACTTTTAATTTAAACAAGAAATATTTTTCATTTAACCAAGTACTACTTTTCTATTTAAACAAGTACTACTTTTCTATTTAAACAAGTAATGTTTTTCTATTTAAACAAGTACTACTTTTCATTTAAACAAGTACTACTTTTCTATTTAAACAAGTACTACTTTTCTATTTAAACTTAAGTAATATTTTTCATTTAACAAGTAATACTTTCATTTAAATAAGTACTATTTTTCTATTTAAACAAGTACTATTTTTAGTCAATATATATATTTAAATATACTATGAATTAAATTTTATACCGTAAACTCCTCGAAATAGATCTGACTACGGTCAGGTGGAACTCTTCTCCAAGTGACTATAAATTAAATATACGGTAAGGTGCATTAACAACAATTAAAAAATCTTGTATAATCCTGAAACATAAAAAAAAAAAAAACATAATTAATATTTAAAAAAAAAAATAATAATAAAAAAAACCGTCGCTAAAGAGATTAGTCCAAAACGTCGCTAAAACTGTAGCTAAAACCGTCGCTATTTGTGACAGTTCTCTAGACCGTCGCTAAAATTGTTGACTTTGACCATTTGACCGTAACCGTCGTAAAAACCGTCGCTATTTGCGACGATTTTTGTAACCGTCAGGGACGGATCCAGGATTTCGTCCCAAGGGGGGCGAAATTTTCAATTGGGTAAGGGCGCCGAAATTTTAAAATCCCAACTGGGGCGAAATGACAAAATTTAACGATTTTAAGACATAAATTTAAATTTTCAACATATATACTACAAAAAAATTCAATCCCAAGGGGGGCGACCGCCCCTAATCCTAGATCCATCCCCGTAACAATCGCTAATTTTCGCTTCAGAAAAAGACGCTTTTTTGTAGTGAATGCTAATTAAAGATTCTATAACTTTCTTGAAATAACTGGGAACAAGTTAATTCCTATAAAATCAGATTCCTCATTCCCCAACATTATTTTTTCCGAAATTCTATTAACAATTTCTTCTTCTAGTTTTCTCATTGCTTAGAAGTAATTATCCTTTTATATATATATATATACACACACACACGTGCATGCACTATCAAGAAACGAAAGCAAAAATAAGTAAATAATCATTTAATAAATAAGGTAAGTACCTTTATAGTTTGGCAAATTTTTATATGAAAATATTTTATGGATCTAGGATCCGTAAAATATGATCTACGGATCAGAATGAGAAACAATTAAACACAAAGTGAAAAATTCACGGATTCTGTATGTGCCAAATTTGGTCAAACAGATTTTTCAATAAAATTCACAGCAAAACTCGCTTCGAGGTATGTGTTAATATAAAGGTAAACATGTATTACTGTAAGTACATGTATATGTTACTGTAAAAATAAATAGATATTTGTTCTTTCACTACTCTTATTTGTCTATAATACATTGAAAATTGTGTTACAATACACACACGAATGTGTCATTGTAAAGAGAAATGTGTGTTATAATATGATGAGAAATGTGTGTTATAATATGAACAAAATGACACGTCCTATATTTTCATCTGTTTTCTCCTCTGCGTTTTATCTACTTCTGAGTACTTGTGACCAATTGTCTCAAGTAAAAACCCAAATCACCAGATTATATCATTGAGTTAATAATTTTCTTTTTTTTATCATCATGTTAACACATAATTTCTCTTACAATAACATATATTTCTCTTTATAGTAATACAGACTTGGAGTGAGTTTTTCTGCTTTGTCTTTGCGCGAAATTTAAAAAAAAAAATCCATTTGATCGCCCACAGGATTCGAGAATTTTCCGCTTCTTAGTTAAACTAATATTTCACAGGAAAACCACCATATAATTTAGGTACAATAATTCTTTTATTCAAACATAATTCAGCATTTGTCTCTTCATAATGTACAAATTGTAGTACAAAAACTATTTTAGCTGGATAATTATTTGTTGGGCGGGTCTTATGTGTATCCAGGTGCATCGTGCATTCATAGTTCATTATTCATATTAATAATTAATAATTTAGTGTAAATAAGTTGTATATTTTAATATAATAAATTGTATGATGCATAGTAGGATGGATGCATGGAGTTGGGTATTTATATTAGTTGCAAGCAAAGACAAATACATAAGTGAAAATGAAGGAGCAGAAATTGGTTATTTGTCACGTTCACTTTACCCAGACCCCGTTGAGATGATAGTGATATATCTATCGCACATTAATTTATAAAATACCTAGCTTTACCCTACCCAAATTACCTACTTATAAACCAGAAAGCTAATAATTTGTTTACCTTATATGAACAATAAGTTGACAAGTATCATGATTAGTCAATTCTATAAATGGTTTTGTATAAGTAATATAATCAACAATACCACAACAATAATCAACACATTTATAGAAAGTTAGTTATCGGAATTTTTATTTCACAACAATAATCAGCAAAATTATAGAAAGTTATTTATTGAAAATTTTATTTCAGAGGTATAAGGTTGATGATAAAATTCGTAAACCAAATTTATCCATCAATAATTAAATGCAATTTCGCCGTAATTTCATCATCTATTATGGACGATATTGTTGCTATTGTTACAACGGAATATCTCGACTTGTTTAATTATACTCTTTATTTTTCCATCGTCTATTTTGAATGATATTGTTGCTATTGTTGCAATCGAGTCTTGACCTGTTTAGTTATACTCTGTATTCTTAATTTGCTTTTATGACTAATTAATCTTTGTTTAAAAAGAAATGTGACTGAATTTCTGTGTATTTGAAATTCATCACACCTCTCAAATAAATAAGGTAGAATATAATTTTATATTTTTTCTGGTGTGAATTCATATACTCATATTATTTCTTAAAATTTTATCAAGTTTCTTTTTTATATAGAATATACAATTTAAATTAAATCAAAGCCCAAATCCAACAAAAAATAATTGTATAAAAATAAAAATTATGCTGATAATTCTGTCAAAAGACTCGAATCTAAACTGATAAATTATCATACAAACCCCATACACGATTTTTTAAAACTCAATGGAATAATTTACATCAGAATCTTAATTAATCATAATTAATAAATATATAAATTAATATCTAAGTATACATCTGAATCTATCTTTTTTAGTATAAAGGAGAAACCAATTTAATTCAAACTAACTACCCTCCATAAGCTTACACAAACTAACTATCCTAGTTTGACAATTCGACCGTTAGAAGACCGTTCAACTTTCCGAGCTTTAATGCTATCAGAATATTTTCTTTTTATTAATTTACTATTTTACCGTCAAAGAAAATCTGAATAATTTAGGAAAGATGATAAATGCCAGATTCAAGTTCACCCGCGAAACCAGCGCGTGTCTTTCACTCAGTTGAAGTGACTAAAAAGTAAAACTACTATTACCTCTGTCTCAAGATGACTTAAACACTGAAAATGACAAATTGCAAAGAAAATCATAACTAGGGTTTATCACCAAAATGAAAATATACACCGGAAGACGGTCCAAAGGAGAATATTTCCTCCATCATATCAATAAAAGAGGTAGCAATTTGAAAGTCGGTCAATCATCGAGATCATTAGTGTCAGATACGAAACCACAAACCCTAGCACGACACGTCCTTATTAAGTCAGAATTTTCAATCATATTCAGTGAAATCTTTTTTTCACATCTAAAAATTCAAACTTATTAAAATCAATTCATTTATATATTCACTTAATACACCATAAAAAAAGTCCATCTCATTTGAAAATCAAAAGTGAATGAATTTATAAATCCACCAACTATTGCATGACAATTATATTTGGGACGATGTAAATCTACCAAAATGGAAAAAACCAATTAATACAAATTCCCCTGTTTTAGAATGTCGCACAAGACAATTTTGTCAGCGCGTGAGTCAGTCTAAAATTTGAATTTTTAACCCATGAGTATTTTTCCAATTCTATCACGCTAGAATCCAAGAAAAGATGACCGTTCCTCGGTATTCGTTACTCTCAAATACTACAAAATCACTTTCTCTCTTTTCTGATTTTCTCTTCCCCCAAACAGACCCCTACATACACACACACGTTCTTTGTATGACAAATTTTTCTGTTTCACTCCAATTACACTCAGACTGATAGCGACTCATGTAGTGCCGTCTTTCTCCATCCAGATTTCGAAAAAACCAGAACCTGAATTGAGAATTATTATCAACGACAATGGTCGCCGGAAAAGTGAAATCGGCGATGGGGCTGCAGAGATCGCCGGCCAATTCGAAGACGAAGTTAGTTGAAGGATCTCCCAAACCGGCGCCGGCGAAGGGAGGCGCGGCGTTTGGACGTTATTTTCCGCGGTCGTCGTCGCAGGTGCAGCCGCGGCCCCCGGACGTGGCGGAGCTGCTCCACCTGGTGGAGGAGTTGCGTGAGCGGGAGTCGAGGTTGAAGACGGAGCTGTTGGAGGTGAAATTGATGAAGGAATCTGTGGCGATTTTGCCTGTTTTGGAGAATGAGATTGCGGTTAGGGATTGTGAAATTGAATGGTTTAGGAGGAAGATTGATTGTTTGGAGGTGGAGAATGAGAGGTTGAGGAATGAGAATGAGTTTTTGCATATGGAATTGACGAAGCAGAATTGTAAGTATGAGGAGAAAATTAGGTATATGCAGGGGGAATTATCTGAAATTAAGAGAGCTGTTGCGGAGAGAGAACTTGAACAAGAGGAAACATCGTCTTCAAGTAATAGTACGCCCAAACTTGTTGATGTAACGAATAGTTATCATAAATCTGGGTTGCAGGCCAAGTGTTTGAGAAAATGCGTGACTCAGAGCAACATCAACACCAACACCGTGGGTAATTTCTTCGAAAATGTGGGTGAGGTGAAGAAAGATGAGTCAATTAGGCATTCTCGATGCAATTCTGAAGAAATTCCAGAAACTTCCGAAGCTTTAATGGCGATTAAATCCCGCATTCCGCGTGTTCCGAAGCCGCCGCCACGGCCAATCTCTTCGTCTTCATCTTCGTCGTCTTTATCCGATTCAGCCGAACGCGCATTGGCGGAGATTTCCAACATTCCACCTCCACCACCACCGCCGCCGTGTCTGAAAAACGCGCCACCACCTCCGCCACCGCCTCCGCCTCAATTAAAGTCCACCGCGCCTCCTCCTCCCCCGCCGCCTCCAAAGGGACTGAAATCAAAGCCGGCTCCGGCGAAGGTGCAGAGAATTCCGGAGGTTGTCGAGTTTTACCACTCGCTAATGCGGCGGGACTCGAGCTTCCGGCGGGATTCCGGCGCCGGATCCGCCGGAGCTACGGCGAAGGATATGATTGGGGAAATTGAGAACCGGTCTTCACATTTACTAGCGGTAAGTTGTGAATTCCCCTGTTTGGTTCTGTTTTTGTGATTATTTACTGTGATTGCCATTGCGTTCACGCCACTCTGTCACGGATAACACTGGTCCTGTTGTCATTTTCTTGTACCCCTGTTGCCATATCCTCTGGATTTTTGCATATTTTACTTGGAAGAAAAAATTTCGTAAACCAGAACGTTGCATATTGAATGAATCCCATGTGGGGATTTTTATGACTATTTATTGCAGTCTCTGAAATTAAATTATCATCCGATTTTTCAAATATGTTTACTTTAATTAAATGCAGATTAAGACGGATGTAGAAACACAGGGAGATTTCATCAGGTTCTTGATTAAGGAAGTCGAAGGCGCTGCTTTCACCGACATTGAAGATGTTCTGCCTTTTGTCAAATGGCTTGATGATGAGCTTTCCTACTTGGTAACCCTTTTTTATTGCTGGAATTATTACGAAATTTTTATTGTAATTACATGTAGTTATTGACAGTAGCTGTAAAATTCTGAAAGGTTGATGAGAGGGCTGTGTTGAAGCACTTTGATTGGCCGGAACAGAAAGCCGATGCATTGAGAGAGGCTGCGTTTGGATACTCTGATTTAAAGAAGCTCGAATCTGAGGCATCGTCGTTTCGTGTTGATCCTAGACAACCTTGTGGTCCTGCTTTTAAGAAGATGCAATCTATGTTTGAGAAGTATGAGTCTGTTTCAATTTAGTAGCCATTATTTGATAATAATAGAACAAATTCAAATCTGCATTCTTGTATTATTGATGCAGATTGGAGCATGGTGTTTATAATTTATCAAGGATGAGGGAATCAGCTACGAAGCGATATAAATTGCATAGAATCCCGATGGATTGGATGCTGGATACCGGTTTTGTGAATCAGGTAACTAAAACATGAGTTCTAAATCTGATTAGTCTTTGTATCTCCATGTTTTCTGCAATTTCATGAGCTTAATTTGTTCAGTAAACTTAAACATCTATTGCACTTTCATATTAGCAGAACACGTAATGTGAACCGATAATTGAATGTAATAGTGTACTAGAAAAAGACTTGTAACAATGGTGACCACATTGTATTGCAGATCAAGCTGGCATCAGTGAAATTGGCAATGAAGTACATAAACAGAGTATCGGCTGAGCTTGAAATGGTCGCAGGTGGTCCTGAAGAAGAAGAGCTTATACTCCAAGGTGTCAAGTTTGCTTTTCGAGTACACCAGGTGAATAAATTTCGGTTTTGAATATTTCGTTGCGTTGTCAATTTCATTTCACTTAGTGAAGAATGACAAATATACCCACTTTCCTTTTCCGATCTTGACTTGTTTTTATTACGTTCGATTTCTCAGTTTGCTGGGGGTTTCGACGTGGAGACAATGAAAGCGTTTCAAGAGCTGCGAGAAAAAGCTCAATCGTGCCATAATCAACAACAACAGAGATTCTTTTGCAGGTCATCTGCTCCTTCTTGCTAATATGATCTGTAGCAAACTCAGCTTCAGAAATTAAATGCCATCTCTTAATATTTTTTGTTGTTGTATAAAAGAGTTAAAGGTTCAAAGGTTTGTGAATACAGTTCGCTGCAGTTTTGTTGCGGTCAAATCTATTTATTAAAATCAATAAATAACGGAAATTTGTTGGCATATTACATGCATTGAAAGGTTATAATTATAAATCAAGATGGAAGGTTGAATGGGTTGACTAGTGACACTTTGGGAACCAACCTGACAAGTCATGGCTCTTAAATGGAATTCAATCCTTGTAATTGCATCTATTCAATATCTTCTCTTTTTTTTTCAAACTTTCTTTTTCATGTTTAGTAAGGGTGTTAAAATTGCCAAGTCTGATTCATTTAATAAGCAAAGTTAAAATTCCACTTCTTAAATTGTCCTAATTATATTTGTAAATTTTCAATTTAATTAATTTATGGTTGTAAGGGGTCAATTGATTTACACGAGTATTTGGTTATGGAGCTTGATGGAATGAAATTCAATTGGCGATCACGGCGATTTTACTCCTTGATGAGTTGGGGTTATGGGCTATAACTTTTTTTTTATTAAAGTTTTTTAAAAAGGATTTAAGTTCGATGGACTTTTAAAATTGTGACTTCCTATTCATATATTAATTCGTACTCTATATTTTTTCCTGTTAATTAATTCATTTCGTATTCAAATATTCTCTATCCATATATAAAAGAAAAATATTTTAGGAAGCGATGGAAATTAACTCTACTCATATTTTAAAAGTACTTTTTAAAATCTAAAGTTGATGGCTTTGGTCTTGTAGATGCACTTTCGGGTCAAGACCGCTTGACCGATAATGATTTTTAGAAGATGAACTTGTTATCTTTGAAAAAATGTGATTTATTTATACGTAAAAAATGCAATTGTTAATACGGTAACATAGTTGCATCTTCGTTTTGGAATAATTGCACGTTTCAATTTTATATAGTTCTGTATCGCTTAAAAAATACACTATGAAGACATCTTGTTTCACTCTTGCGTATACAACACTCCCTCAAAGTTGTAAAAGTGCCACTATTAAAATAACTGTTTCGACCCTTCCATTTGAATTTGCGAAGACCTCCTTAATCTAAACTTTTTTTTAGTATAAAATGAATTACAAAAGATAAAATGGAATTAATGAAGTAGAATGCCAGAACGAGGCTGGTCTAGAGTCTAGACTAGATCCACAATTGAGAAAATAATAAGCCCCTCATTTGAAAATCCAAATTCTAGTAATAAATTCAAATGCACATATTTTTCTTTGTTTGTGTTTTTATTACTTAAATTGAGATATAGAGTTAACCGGTGGGTACAAATATAATGCCGACCGTCTACATGACTTATGATCTGGCTTGAGGTCTTGATGTTATTTCCAGACGCGTCGTCTCATAAGATATTTTAAAAAGCGTGCAATTTGTTATCTTAAAAGTGCGATTTATTTACACGAAAAGTCTGTTGTTAATATGGAAACATAGTTGCATGTTTTATTTTTGAATAGTTCAGACGCTCACTAAATCTTATTTATGAAATCTTGACGATCTTGGCCCGGGTGAACATGAGACCCACTCTACGAGACCCACCCCTTTTAACTTTGTTCTTCTCTTTCGTCTATTTCACTGCAGAACGGAAAATGCAGAAATTTTTTTTTGTAAACACCAACAGAAAGTTTCTCAATCTTCAAAATTCCAAACATATTTCACTGTAATTTGAAATAATTGATGGAAAATCTAAATTACCAAATCTTGGTAGCCAATTCAAAATAATTAAATAAACCTTGACACTCAGGACACCATATTAATGTGATTAAAGTGAACTTATAATTTTCATCAATTTTAATAATTAGTCCATATTAATTATTTTAGTTTTTATTTTTGAAATATGTCGTTTAATTACGAGTATGTGTACAAAACTATAATTACGAGTAGGGTCACAAATTAGGGGTGGATCCAAAATTTAAAATTGGGAGTACACATATCACCATTTAGTTCGTCCATTTAATATATATATATATATATATATATATATATATATATATATATATATATATATATTTTGGAAGCTTTCTATATCAATATCATCAATAATTTTTAGAATTACACCATTCTCAATAAGAATCATTTAATAATGATTCACTCATACCATTTGAGCTGGGCGATAATTGCATGTAATTGTTCATATTTACATGGTGTATTCAATTGAGATTTTATTAAATTTTTTGGATTTTAAAAAATATGTGAATTTAGAAAATTCATAGACTCCATGTAGAGTTTGAGTGACTTTTTTTTATTGATTTACATTTGAAAAAAAGTATGTGTGTTTGTTAATTTGTAGAAAACAATTAGAAATTTTAAAGGATAAAAGATGCACCTAATAATTACTGAAACCAAATGGAGGAAGAAATCGAAAAAACGGCCAATAACGAGGCTAAACGAGTAAAATGTGAATACAAAAAGAATTAATAAAATTTCATATGAGACGGTCTCATGTATGAGATGGGTATAATTTAACACAAATTACACTCACTCATTCCGAGTTTTTAAAAGCGTTAATCTTTCAACTTATAATCCGCTTTAATTTGAAAATGCCTGCCGTGAATAAATGTCTTCAAAAGAATTTGGGCTCAAATTAAATTCAGCCCAATTGGCTACCTATTTCGAAGGCCCAACGGATGCAAGTTAAGAAAGAAGTCAAGTAAATTGAAAACAAAGCAATTACTAGTTACAACTATTGGTGGGGTGGGGGTTTAGAAATAATGACTTTCCAGTCCAACTTTGGCAATTTAAATACTGTGAGGTCCATAGTGCTTTATTAACTGCTATCCGGTCCAAACGTGGCAATTATACCCCCACTCTAACTCTCTCTCTTCTCCCTTAATTAATAAATCAGCCGCCCCCATTTTTCTTTTATTTATTTTATAAGAAGAGACGAGAAACTTCTCTCACCCGTATCGTTGGCCCCTCAGTCGGGCGGATTGTAAATCGAAGGATGTGTCTAAGTGATAGACACTTGTGGGAAATAGTCAATATGATTTAATCTCCAGGACAAACCCCCATAATATTTAAATGGAGAATTTGTCCAACACAAGGTTCGAACTTGTGGGAGAGAGTCAATATGATTCAACCCTCAAGACAAACTCCCATAATATTTAAATGGAGAATTTACATCACACGGAATTCGAACCTACGTTGCCGGAGGATTTTTCTCCACATCACCACAAGGTTTACCAGCTTGGCTATGCCTTGGGCTCTCTTTCATTTATTTTCTTTTCAAACATGGTTGCTTGCTCTCTCTCTCCTCTCTCTCTCTTCACAAACGGTGATGCCCACCGTATGCCGCCGTGCGTGCTGCCGCGAACAAGAACGGCGATGCCCACCGTGCGCCGAACCCACACCCCCGCACGGCTAAGTCGATGGCGGCGGCGGTGCGAAGGCTGAAGATGATGGCCGGCGACGGTGACGGAGGATGGCGACAACGGAACAGATCTACAAACCCACCAGATCTGTAATTTTTCTGCCTCCGGCGATGGAGGAATGATTGGTCCGAATCCATGTGAGGCGATGATGGTGAAGGCGTTGAGAAAGTCGTTCTCCGGCGAAGACGAAGAAGATGACAACCCATATTTTTCGTCCGATTGGGCCGAGTTTTTTTTTTCTGGTGGGTTGACTACAAAGCAGATCTGTGTTTTTTTTCTATGTTTTTTTTAGATCCGTTTTATTTTTTGAGATTTTGATTTTTTATTTCTGTGATTTTTGTTTTATGATATCCTAATTTTGAATTTTGTTGAGAAACTGCCATGGTTGAAAGCTTCTCCAACTACTCTCATTTTTGTTAAGAGGGGAACTCTTCTAAGATCGGGGTCTGTAAATTGGGGAGGAAGAAGATACTCATTGGATCATTTGGAGATGCAAATGTTCATCAATGGATGAATATATGCATGTAATTGATGAGCATATGCATGTTTTTTGAGAATATGTGCATGGTTTGGATGTATGAACTTGTGCATTTGTTCATGTATTTTTATGAACTCGTGCATGTTGGAACTCGTATTTGGGGTTTCTGGATTTTTTTTTGGAATGAAAATGAAATGAATGTATATTTTAAGATTTAGATGTGTAAATTACAATAATTATTTTATTTTTATATTTTAAATATATATTTTTTTAAATTGTGAATGAATAAGAAGTGAAAAATAAAATATATAACTCCCTAAAATTAAAAATAGAAAGACAAAAATTTAGGAAAGGATTTCAAAATGTCGAGATGTATGAAATAAATAAAATATATAACTCCCTAAAATAAAAAATAGAAAGACGAAAATGTGGGGAAGGGTTACAAAATGGGGAAGGGTGAAATGTCAGGAAAAAGAACATAATGGGGAAGCGTGAAACACTGCAAGTTGGTACAAAATACTGATTACCTAAGCGTATTTAGGATTTTTAACCATTCATTTTGGACCTAATTGTAACAAAAAAAAATTTCTTGCACCTGTTAGTACTATACCACTCCAAAATGGAGTGGAAAGTTGCTGACTCGGGGGTTTAATATTCTAACTAGCTATAATAACTTTAATTTTTTAATATGTATGAAAAAATATCTATAAATCTATCTTTATAGGACGAAGGGAATATATAAATATAATTTTCAAATTTTCTTATTGCAAATCATATATAAATTCAATCTCGTATCCCGAACATATACGAAACTCTAAATATCAATCCACTTAAAAAAGTGCGGCATATAAAAGTTGGTTCCAAATATCGGGCAATCCAGGAAGACACCAGTGACTGCAATCATTACCACTATGATCTCTACTATACTTGGAGGGATGAGCATCTTTTCTTAGTTGAGAGAGAAAAGTGAAATCAAGCAGATAAACTGGTTTGTTTAAAGTAGCCAACACTTTGCTTACAACATCGGCTGCTGCTGGTCTTTTTTGTGGATGTGTTGATCCATTAATAGGCACTTGCTCCCCAAGGCAGTTTGATTTTGATCCCCATTCTTGACCCCTATCAATCAATATATATTAAATCAATTCATTAATTAACAATAACAATATTGAATATTTGTTGATTAAATTAAATAAATTGCATATACCAGTGTGTATAAAATCCATAAAACATTAAATGATAGTAAAGGAATAATCCTAGCCACTTTTTTTTATTTTTTTATCGGACAAAGTTAGTTGTTAGTAGTTAGTACACCAAGCACCCAAACACTCCACAAATTCACCAAATCACCTTATAATTCCCATACTCCAATTCGTTCCCAAAGGGAATCGAACCTAGGTTTCCCTTCAATTGAGGAGCCCGGTGGCCAGGTGGGCTAAACCATTGAATAATCCTAGCTACTATCTATAAGTTTTAGGCTCGCATGTATTAAAATGGGACTCCCAGTTAGATTGGTTCAAACCCCAAATTAGTATATGTGACAAATAAAACAATATTCATATCATAATATATTCGAAAGACATGTGAAATCCTGATTATTTTTTCTAAACAGTGGTAGTTTGTGTATAACAGAGATTGTTTTTTTTACATAACAATTATATTATATAAAAATAGAGTTAATCGTGAACACAGACTCATACAAGTTTTTGCTTAGCGTTCATTTTTCGTTCCAAAAAATTTAATTGTCATATTTAGTCCCATAACTAATTGATTGTGTAATTTTGGTCCAAATTTTGCCGGAAAATCGTGAACATCGTTTCGGTCACATGCAAGTCACATGCCAATAAAATTTGGGGGTTTATGAAACCCTAGTTGATCGATGTGGACACTATCTATTTTTTTCCTTTTAATTTTTTTATATTTTTTAATCAATTAAATCACACATGTGTAAATAACTCAGGAAATTAAATTAAAATTAAAATGTACAAGCGATAAAATTTTACCGACACGTAACTCGCGTCTGACTGAAAATGACGTTTTTCGCGATTTTTTGGTGAAAATTTGATCAAAATTGTACAATCAATTTATTTATGGAACTATAGTTGGACATTTAATTTTTTCTAGGACAAAAAATGGACATTAAATTAATTATGAGACGAAAAAAAAAACTTTTTTTCTTGATCAAATATTACTCGAAAATTCAAAACAAATACGACAAACTTACCGATAGTGGGTTGGAGAAATTCCCTGAAAAAAGACTCTAGTCTTGGAAGGGTCAACATTTTGGCCGACCCATTGAGCCCAAGTGGTTAAGCCCTTGGAAAATGCGTCCAAACGGTTCATATCTTTGGTGATGGTTGAGCCATATTGAATGTAGTCCCAGCCTTGAGCTTTAGGTCCAGTGTGGACCCACCAATGCCACGTGTTGAATATCAGCATATCCATCCCTCTCCATGCATTTCCTTGCTCAATTGAATCCAATTTTAGGACATTACCTTTTCCTGCCACTGGGACTATGTCTACTAAATAATGGGATGTGTAGAGATATATTGTCACTCCATAATCCTGCACACAATCATCATTTAATTAAATTACAACTTAATTACGTACACACCATATGTCCTATAAAGATAGACCTATAGTTATTGATAAAGTCTCATGTGCAACTGGTGCACGGATCTAAGATCCGTGCACTCGCCTCAACCCTAACCATGTATCCACAGAACATGTCTAATAAATTCAATGTGTCAAGTATTTTTTTTAAATGGATCATTCAGTTGCATGAGTGCACGGTGCACCTGGGTGCACAAGAGACCCACTCATAGTTATTTTCACACAAATTGAGAAATAAAATTTATTATAATGAGAATGTTAAATTTTTACTTTGTTTTCTCATTTTACTCTTATTATAATACCTAAATATTGATTTGAGAAAACAAGATACATTAAATAGGGATAAAAAGATGGAAATTAAATATTAATGATGGAGTATTAAATTATACTAAATGATCCATTTTTGCGGGAAGAACGAAAATAAAACTGAGGTCTATTTTTTAGGATGGAGGGAGCATCATAATTACAATTTTTTTTTTAGAATTTATTATGAAATTAAGAATGAATATATAATGACAAGTCTATCCTTCATTAATTAACTTAATTATAATTAATAAAGATAAGATCAAAATGATGAGAAATTTTCATAATTGCTATAGGGATAAAAGAGAGAAAGGTAGTTGGAAATTATCTAAAACAATTAATATTAAAATAAGAACACTATTCTAAAACATCATTTATTATAAACCGGAGGGTGTATATATAAAAAATAATATAAATAATTAATTATAAGATTATATATATTTACATTGGTATATATATATATGTACTAGGCTATCAATTAGGCCTTTTCCATAAATTTCTTTAAACAAATTAATCTTGAATATGTATTTCAGAGATTAATTTGATTTCAATTTCTAGAAAGAATTAAATCATGGAGGTTGAAAATAACTTCACCTGGAAAGTAATAGAAGAGGGGTTTCTTCTCACAACGGCATACTTAGCATTTGGATCTGCAGCATGTAGCATACATGCCAAAGAATTCCACTGATTTAGGCTTAATGAATCTCCCACGAACATTATCTTCTTTCCTTTCCATCTCTTAAGAAATGCCAAGCCATCAAATCTATTGACAAAACTTGACTAATTACAAAATGGAGTAATAATTAATAATAATAACATGCTGGTATATATGTGTGTATCATAATAATAGGCCTCTCCAATCATGATATTAATTTCTAGAGTAACATTTCGATGCACATTAATAGGCCTCTCCAATCATAATATTAATTTCAAGAGTAACATTTAGATGCGTCAATTTCACCGTGCAATTGATGCTATATATTTTGATCCAATTCTCTAAATTAAATCAAACTATTTACATGGGCATATATTTAATTGTAAGACAAAGTATAGGGTGAACAAGTTTCACACAAGAATATGTGAAACTGATTAAGGAGTGTGACTTATATAATTAAAGGATATTAGTTGTGATAACTGAAGGGTGTGATTTTTTAATATAAAGGGTATTACTCATAACACTGAAGGGTGTGACTTATATTACAACAGATGATATTAATTAGTAGTGATAATTGAAGGGTGTGACTTATATTATAAAAAAGTATTAGTCGTGATAAATGAAGGGTTATGCCTGTAAAAAAAAAACCAATTTCACGGTGAACAAGTTTCACAACATACCAACTCTTGTTGTAAATGAATCAAGCTTTAGTCAAAATTGAGTAAAAATCACCAGTAATTAGTCAAAATTGAGTAAAAATTGGTAATTGTAACGCGGTCTTATTAACTCACCTTGGTAAATTGCAAGAGCTAGGTTTCCATGAGTATGCAAGGTACTTTTTATCTGGACGGCCAAACTTGAGGCAATCGAATTCAGAATCCAAAAAAGGGCAGCTTGAAGAGTCATAGAGAGGTTTTGATGAAGAATCAAAAACCCAATTACCACTAAACAAGTTGCATCCACTTGCTAATTCCCCATCTTTGAAATGATAACTTGTGTTTTGTAATAATTCAGATTTTGCTAACACAATGAAAAGAAAAATATGTAACATGATTTGGTAATTATATCCCATCTCTAATTCTGAAACAAGATTTCTAGCAAATGTTGTAGAATGTGATGAAGTATATATAATGTTGTATTGTGTAGAGATATTTATACAGGGAGGGATATGGTAAATTACATAAAAAAAGGAATAAAAATTAATGTTAATATTTCAGGGAAGTTTGACTGGGTTTGTTTTCCAGTGATGGATTATTTATGGAGATTTCATAAAGGGATTTTCAGGGAAATTTTGAAAGGACATATATTTATTTAGTATATAACATTTAACTCTATTCCATCTGAGTTCAATGTGCTCGATCCGTGTGGAAATTTTTTGTAATATCCCTTTTCCTCGTTCAAATGGAGCCAGTCTTTTGTTCATTAGTTACACCGTACGTGTATGAAAGAATTTTGTCTCATCTACAAATTCGAACTTGTAGAGAGGTGTAAAATTAATTAGTTTATTTAATTTTTCTCAACATTCCCCCTCACTCGTGGGCCGAATCATTGTCTCTGCCCTTTGGGGAGGAGGCCCAACGAGTGAGCAATTTTAAATAGGTGGAGTGCTTTCCACTGGAATCAAACCCAGGATCTGGGCTGAGCCAGACGCTCTGATACCATGAAAGAATTCCGTCTCATCTACAAGTCCAAACTTGTAAAGAGATGCAGAATTAATTCGTTTATTTAATTTCCTCAACAGTACATAACTGAGAACATGAGAGAAATATGTAAAGTAATATAACTGAAATGTGCATGCTAAACTTGATTCAAAACGCGTGAAGACTAATATAACTTAAAATATAACTTAAATATGCATGTTATAAACATATAAAAAATGTGGCATTTGCAAGGTGAATATGAGATTTGTGATTCAAATGTGGCATATATATATACTTGTTTGAAAAATTCGTCAATTAATTTGAACCCATCAATGAGATTTAAAGTTTAAAGTTTAAGAATCAACTTTCAAACCATATTAAATATTGTAATATTTCTCATTAAGTAGTATTTTATAACATCCCATTAATCCTTTAAAAAAAATCTCATTAATGGTCATTATTTTTTATTTAATAGTGCAAATTTCAACACTTACTTTAGTTAATATATAAACATATATATCCCGATAAAATGCAAACTTGGTCCCGTGTGATGCATAAATTTTTTTCGTACCAGTTGCACTGTGTACCCTCCCCATTCCGCAAAGATAGTAATACTTGGAATAATTTTACCTAAATTAATAACATATAATTAATTGTGTATGAAATTTTGGATTTTATTTATACTTTTCTTGCTATACCCTTATCTATCTATAACTATATAATACATCTACGGATTTTCATATTAGTTTTTCCGCTCTTTTTTTTGGGCCGTTGGATCTTCGACAATGAATATCAACCCTACACTTTTTACACAATTTATTCATTGTAGTTTTGACAATTAAATTAATGATATTAAATTCATCTTTATTACGTGCTTATTCCGAGGGCAAATTTTTTGTTCTCCCACCTATTTAAAGAGAGGTATAACACTCCATTTTTTTCAATCTCATTTTGTAGTATTTTCATTTTATTTTTGGTGTATTAACAATTAGATTGTTTTACTCCTTTTTAGGACAATTCTTAGTGAATTAGATATAATGTTAGGAATTTTATCAATTGTATCAATTTGGTTTGTCCATCAAACACTGTGTTTCAGAAATCTCCTCGACTGAACGAATAATCTAAAATCCATGTAAGATAAATTAGGACAACGGTAATGTTTTGAATTTTTTAATTTTCTGGTTGTATTGGCGTTAAGTTTTGCATTCGCTCTTTAGATTTTCCGGTAGCATCGACATTTTAGTCTTTCATTCAGTGAAGTTCTATTCGATGTCGCCTTTATTCAAGAAAAAGTCAATTCTTTCAGTTTCGTCGGATATAATATTTCAGAGTTCCATCTACTATTTTCGGCGAGATAACCTTGCCATACACAGTGACGTTTATAATTTTGCATTGATTTGTTCACTTAATTGATGTTTTCAGTCGAACACTAATTTGGTGACTTCCCTTTAATTTTGGGATTACGTACTTCACTTTTAATTGTTTTATTCCCTTATATTTATAAGCATGGAATTGTAATTGATTGTGCAAGGGGATGATAATTACTTGTGCCATGAATAGAGTAATATTAAACTTTATCCCTACAACTCTCAATTATATATGATGGTACTTATATTATTTTTCTGCCTATCTTTTGCAAGGAATATAGTATTGAGCCTACTAAAATGAAACATCATTGGAATCATCTATATTTTATTCGCTTGTAATTGAAAGTATTCAAGAGCAATGTAAACTTTCCACAATATTTTCATTATTTTCTTTAATGGATTATGGGATATTCAATTAGTTAAGAATTTATAAATGTAATATTTACCTTTTTGAAGCAACTCATTCTGCAATGTATTATTTTATGAAAATTGTATGTAGATTAATTCTTATAAAAAGAAGCTGATGATAATTATTGGTTGACTGCAATCAAGAAATTTATTTTGTTTGTGTATATGATAAATCTTATAATATTAAAGTAGTTAAGGTTTTTTTTTTTATATATATTGCTCAAACTTATAGTATTATTTAGGGGATTAAACAATGTTAGAATTGTCATAGTTTAGATTGAATTGTTTTATTCTTTTAAACTTATAATATTAAATCTTATAATTATTTTTATTTAAAAAATTTGTTCGATTATTAACTTTTCAGTGAATTAAAATGATATATTATAAATTTTTATGAAATTCTAAGCTAATTTGTCCGATTATATGAAAGTCTAGGCTAATTTGTTACAAATTTCATTATTTATGTCAAAATTGTAGTTAGTCTAATATAATGCGTATGATTTTGTGGACATCCAAAATTTCATAAAGGATGTATATTAAATTCATTTTCAACTTTTTCTTCATTTAATTGCTTGATTAAAGGATGCCTTAACGCTATTTTATACCAATTTTAGAGCACTAAATGTTTATATAAATAATTTTAAATTACTAAATTGTTTATATTATATATTTGAGTTTTTAATTATTTATTTTTTATGTTCATTTGTACTTCAAGAATTATACCGTACATACATAAAAGTTATTGATAATTCTTTTTTTAAAGCATTTGAAATTAGTATCATTTGTTTGCTAATCCAAAGTAATTTCTTCTCATTAATGTATGATTTAATTCTTTTTTTAAAGCATTTGAAATTAGTATAATTTGTTTGCTAATCCAAAGTAATTTCTTCTCATTAATGTATGATTTCCTATAAATGCGATTACAGTTTAATTTTTGTATAATCTTGCCTTAATATGCTCTTATTACTATTTTTTTTGGGAGAAGAACATTTAGATACAAAGTCACAAGAATTCTAGTTTATTACTACACTATTTTTTTTCAATTACACTCCACTAAACACTTGGGTCATTAAAGATTGAAATACCCCTTTTAGCTCCCTGCAGATTTCTGCAGACTTTCTGCAAACATGTCCCATCGATGAACAGTATTATTAAAGTGCAAAAATTTTGGCTAAAGTGTAATTTATTTTTTAACTTTTGACTTATTTTTTATGTTTTGACTAATTTTGAACCTTATAAATATTTGAATACCAATTTTTAAAATTACCTTATTTTTTCAAAACTAGCCGAATTTTAATTATTTCAATTTGTAAGTTGACCATTTTTAATAAATATCATATTTAGGATTATTAAAGGGAAAAGTGTTCAGTCCAAATTCAAATATCAATTTTCTTACAAAAGTCTCACTATCTTGAATGTTAATAATCTCACTATACATATAAAAATTTCACTATACATACAAAAATCTCACTATACATACCAAGATTTCACTATACATATCAAGATTTCACTATATATACAAAAATCTCACTATACATATAAAAATATCACTATACATCCAAATTTGAATTTATTTTACAGCCCAATGGCCGAGCCCATAATTTTGCAGCTCAGATTGTGTTATCTTGCAGCTTGAATATGGTATTGGTAGCTATGACCTAGAGAAAAACCATCACAGTGGCCGTGGACTTACATGTTACCAAATCACTTCTCAAATATCTTACTAATCTTCCAAAGGATGAACACTGAGTGGATCTGTAAATATTGGTATTTTTCCTCAGGTTTGTGGTAACAAAAAAATTTAAAAATACCCCAGATTATCAAAATACCTCAGATCTGGTATTTTTCTCTCGCACGCCCCAAATTCTCAAAATACATCTTCTGTAGGTATATTTCCTACAAAAATTACCAAAAAAATATAATCGAATTCAATAGAAATTACATAATAACATTCAAATAGGAAACAGAGGAATAAATCCACTCCAATAACAACTAAAACGAAAAACGTCATGGAAATACAGAAAAAGTACCAGATCCACTGCTTCTTTCTTGAGAACCTCCATGGCTTCATCCTTCAACGATTTTGGAACGCAATATCAATAGGATCATTTCCCCCAAATCAATTTTGCACTTGGTTGCCTCGAGATCCGTCGATTTTGAGGAGATAGCTCGCGATTCATCTTAGAACACCGTCTCTGATGCGGATCGGAGGGCGGCGCTAGATCTGGCTCCGCCTCCACCTCGATCTCACCCCACAACTACTCGTCCACCACCGACCCTGCTGCCAAAGTGCATGTACAAGAAAACAAATTATGGACCACAAAATCGTATCGCATGCCAAAATCTTTACCTTGAGAATATCACAGGCGTTGGTGAGAGAAGAATTGTACGAATCCGGTTCCTCATCAGAGCTCTCTGCACTAAATCATAGATCTGAATCTAATTTTTATCACCGTAAAAAACCCCGATTTAAGGATACCTGATTTCAGCACATGGCCCAAATCTATAAATCTGAATCTATTTTTATCACCGCCAAAAAAACCCACACGCACCGCGGTGGAAGAGGAGCGGCGGTAGGGGAGGCAGTGCGGTTCGGTGGAGAAGAGAGGCGGCGGTGCGGTTCGGCGGTGGATCTGATAATTTGAGAGATAATTTTGGAGAGGCGGTGCGGCGGCGGGGAAGAGTGGTGGTGGGGCGGGGCGGTGCAGTGGGGAAGAGGGTTCGGAGGCCGCGCGTCAGAGGAATGGTGGCGGAAGGTGGAGATGAGGCTTCACACAAAATTTTAGAGAGAGAGAGTGGATGGCTTAGAGAGAGAATGAGTTTTGAAAATGAATTGCGAGAAAGAGTGACATATTGAGATAAATGAAAGAGATGAGCCGGTAATTTCAAATTAAGGGCATTCAAGTCATTTTAGTGGTCATTTTGTAGTTGAATGTAAGTGGTAAAATCAAATGTAGTAGGATGTAAGGGGGTTGAATATCTTGTACTAGGATGTAATTTTTCCATTTTTTTTCATATTTTAATGTTTACATTAATTACTTATTCTTATAATAGAAAATATAGTTTTATTCCTCCATGTGATTAGTCTCAATAAGTTAATGTGAATTGTTGTTTTAAAAATTGCTCGTAATATAATAGAAAGTATAATTTGGTGCGCATTCTTAATCGTGTGTATATATATATATATTATATTCATTATGCTTAATCATAGTAAAAGGTGATTGATAATTAAAAATAATTTGACGCTACTTTTTTAATCGTGTACATGTATTTTTTTTAATCTGTGTACATTCTTCATTGATAAAAAATAAGAAAAGACGTCCTCAAATATTTATAGGACAAAAGGACTACTCCTAATCTAAAAATGACCAAATCTAGTAAATCTATCTAATAACTCGATAAATACGAAATTAAAGGATAAAAATAAATAAGTAAAGCAGTAAATTTAGAACTATCTTGCATATCTTGTCAATTTTGAAGATCTTGCCAAATCTTGCGAATCTGGGACAATATCTTTGGTAAATATGGGATAATTTCGCAAGTAACAATTCTGGGACAATTTTGCGAATAATCTTGCATTCTTGGGCCCAAAAACCCTAGTTCACATAATTCCCGTCCCATTCAAGTTCGTCTTCAAGATCGTCCTTGTCCTCAAGGACCAATTTTGGAAACACTCTCTCATCGAGCCTAAAAGCTTCCCTTCATCTAATCGCCGACTTATTACCACCAAATTATTGAGCTCAAAACTATCAGTTGTTCGGGTGTGGCAAAAAACCTTTAGGCGATAGTGCGAATTTTTCATAGTACTGCCAACAAAATAACTATCATTAATTATAAAAAAATAATAATTATTATGGGAGCCAAAATCTTCATCGTTGAGGTAGGACTCGTCGGATGTCGTATCGAGACCCGATAAATTTGCATCGTCACCATGTTCCATATATCAACAATTTCGCACGGATTGTCTTCAAACTCAACATCAAAAGTAGGAGGCACAAAATCAATTACGGACTCCTTATCATAAATAGGTGACCCCCCACTAAATTTATCCACCTCATCAAAAAAAAAGAAAAAAAGAAAGCTCATTATTCTCTTCAGATACACCGTCCAAAATCTTCCCCATTAATAAAAGAAGGCCCATTTTCACCAAAAAAAAATTAAAACTACGCATAGGCCCATCCTGCTCAATTTTTGGTCCAAATTCGAAGGCCCAACATCAGAATAATAAGAATCAAAAAGCCCAGTTTTCTTAATAAACTTATAATTAGAATTAAATGGCCCACTACATGGTACAAGCCCATCACCTGCGGATAGGGCAGATTGTGAACCGCCGTCTTCTTTCTCAATAGGGTGAGGAACGGCGTGACATTTCGAAGCAGACGGACACGGCGGTGTGTTGTGATATTCGTCGACGGAGTAATAGAGGGATGCGATGAAAATGAGGAATCTGAGGTTTTCTCCGATGAAAATGAGGACCGGTGCGAGCGGTGATCGACCTCACTTCCTACACTCGTTCCTGAAGTTTTCGATTTCCTGGATGATAAATCCTTCTTCTTGTTTTTGGTACGTCGCTGAAGCCTACGTTCACTATTTTCCAGTGATTGATTGATGATTGGTTTCGAGACATGGTCGACTTTAGATCGCGATTCTCAAATACTCTCAATGAAAGCATGAATTTGATGAGAACCGCGATTTGGGAACACGATAAATTCGTCGCCCTAGCAGGAGAAGGAATAGAAAACACGATAAAATGGCTCAGCCCAGCAGGAGAATGATTGATTTTGACAAAGTTGCCAAGAAAAAACTTATATTATTCATTGATAAAAAATAAGAAAAGATGTCCTCAAGTATTTATAGGACAAGGACTACTCCTAATCTAAAAAGGACCAAATCTAGCAAATCTATCTAACAACTCGATAAATACGAAAATAAAAGGATAAAAAAAAAAAAGATAAAGCATAACTATCTTGCATATCTTGCCAATATTTAAGATCTTGCCAAATTCTACGAAATCTGGGACAATATCTTTGGTAAATATGGTACAATTTCGAAAGTAACAATTCTGGGACAATTTCGCAAATAATTTTGTACGTATTCTTGGGCCCAAAAACCCTTGTTCGCATCACACGCCTTAAACACTAGAAAACCACATTCTTCTAATTTTTCGGCTCCAATATATCTAACTTATTTCACAAAAGTGTAAATTAAACCACTTCTTTTTCACAAAAAATTAATGACATTCCCAGCTTTTAAAAATTCTCTAATAATATCATGTCAACTTTGTTTAACTAGTTAATTAACAAAAGTGCAAACATATTAATTTGAACTTAAAGCACTCATAGATTTATAATTATGTTCTCTTTACCAAGCAAATATATTTATGTATGCAATTTTCTGGGGATTTTTTTTTAGGACAATAATATAGCGAGGGTTGTGTTTTAAGTACAATAATTTTACGCATTGTAAATGTAGGATAATATGTTTTAAAATAAGTAAATATAAAAAAATATATGTTTTTAAATCTGTAAATGTAGGACAAATGAGCCCGAATAAGCCCAAATCAGGATTAAATGTCACATGTGATTTGAGCTTATTCGGCTCTATTGTCCTACATTTGCAGATTTTTAAAACATATTGTCCCATATTTATAAATTTTAAAACATATTGACCTACATTTACAGATTTTAAAATATACTGTCATATATTTTTAAATTTGTAAAATTATTGTACTTAAAACACAACTCCCACCTCCGTTACTGTCCTAAAAGACTTAGTGTTCCACTTGTATTAATTTTAGGTTTCATATATTTAATTTTTGGAGTGTTTATATCTAAATATCCAATTTCTTCCCCTACTAAATTTTCCTAGACAAATTATTTTTTACGCATACATTATGCTATATAAAACGAAAATCTAATTATATATAAATTTTGTTATTAAAATCATTTTTCAACCCAACTCTTTATCAATGTCTGGATTCGCTCCAATTTTAGGAGTGCACATATGTGTTGGTAACAACATTAATTCACCCATTTAAATTAAATAAGTGTGGCATATAAAAGCTGATTCCAAGTATCGGGTAATCCAGGAAGACACCAGTGAGTGCAATCCATACCATGAACGCTACTATATGTGGAAGGATGAGCATCTTTCCGTAGTTGTGAGAGAGAAGTGACATCAAGTAGATAAACTGGTTTCTTTAAACTTCTCAACACTTTGCTTACAACATCAGCTTCTGCTAGTCTCCTTTGTGGATGTGCTGATCCATTTATTGGCACTTGCTCCCCAAGACAATTTGTTTTTGATCCCCAAACGTAACCCCTATAAATCAGCATCATTAATTAATTTAATTTGTTAATTAACAACAAATAATGAACAACTGTTGATTACAAATAAATTATACTTGTCTTATAAAATTATAAAGGAAATAATGTTTTTTTCAAGACAGGTACTTAAGGGGGGGTCGTGTTTTGAGGACAATATTTCAACGGGTTTGAAAATGTAGGACAATATGTTTTTTTTTTCGAAACCTAGGACAGTATGTTTTAAAATATGTAAATATAGGACAATATGTTTTAAAAAGTGTAAATCTAAGACAATATGTTTTTAAATTCTGTAAATGTAGGACAATCGAACCTGGACAAGCCCAAATCTCACGTGATATTTCAGCCCGATTTGAGCTTATTCGGGCTCGATTGTCCTATCATTTACATATTTTAAAACATATTGTCCTATATTTACATATTTTAAAACATGTTGTCCTACATTTCCAAGTTCGTAAAATTATTGTCCTTAAAACACAATCCCCCAAATTAATGTCCTAAAAAAATATTTTTCTCAAATTATAAATGTTAGAAATCGTACTACTCCCCCTAAATTTACCATTAGAAATAAATATTCGACCGAAAAATTGACTCTACATTTGACTTTGACTCGACTTTTAATATGTGAGTTGTTTATTATTATTAAAGAAGAGAGAGTATCTTTATCAGAATGGTGTTTCAATCGATCAGTTGAAGAAAATGAGACAAAAGAAAGATGCATTGTGTAATTATTGTAGGTCCAATAATTACATGATATGTAATTTAATTTAGAGATATTTTGAAACTTGAAAGATAGTTTTATTATTATTTTCAGGTATTATTATCAGAATGGTGTTTCAATCGATCAGTTGAAGAAAATGAGACAAAAGAAAGATGCATTGTGTAATTATTGTAGGTCCAATAATTACATGATATGTAATTTAATTTAGAGATATTTTGAAACTTGAAAGATAGTTTTATTATTATTTTCAGGTATGATCAATAAATCTAATAAAAGACAAATGTTTTTGACAAATGAAATCAATTCAAAGACTGAGGGTATTAATTAAATAAACAATGGAACTCATGCATGTTATTAATATACAATATATTATAAATTAAATTACTTACACATAGTGGTCAGGCGAAATTCCTTGAAAGAAAACCTTGGTCTTTGAAGGGTGAATATTCCGGTTAACCCATTTAGCCCAAGTTGACAATGCCTTGGAAAATGCAACCAAACGGTCCATGTCTTTGACTATGGTGCGGCCATCTTGTATCAAGTCCCATCTTGCACGAAATTACCAGATTAATTAATAATTATTGGTTATTAAAAAACTTAACATAATATTACTAGATAAATTTGAAGAAATTTAACGAAATTAATTATATATTTAATTTATAGAACCCTACTCTTGAACACTCCCAGTGAAAGTCCACCAATGCCAAGTATCAAATATCAGCACATCCATCCCTTTCCATGCATTTCCTTGTCGACTTATAGAGTTTAATTTCAAGACTCTACCTCGTGGTCCTTTAACTATATCCACCAAGTAATGGCTCGTATATAGGAATAATGTCACATCATAATCCTGCATACAAATAATATGATACTCAAATACTTTTAGTAATAAATCTTGGATTTTTATGTTACCATGTGTTTACTATGTAGTTATAAAGAGTTAAAATTAAGAATCGTTTTGAAACTTAAGTCACGTATATTTTAACTATTTCAATTTTTGTCCTTCTAATGTCAATTTAGATCCCCCATTGTTTTCTTTTTCAATTTTTGTCCTATTTGTCTTACATTTTCAATTTCGATAATTTTTTTGTCCAATTTAAATCTTGTGGTTTTTCTACTTTCTCCATTTTTTGTCCAAAAAAGACTAAAATCGATAATGTGTAACAAAGTACATAACTAAAAATTGGATAGAGCCTAAGTTACGTGATGTTTCTTCATATAAACTCTTGTTACAGTTAGAGATTAAATATGAAGTAATTAATGATCGGATTACCTCAAATTGAAAGTAGGAAATTGTGACTTCCCTGATTATTTATCTTCTACCCAACAGCATTTATTAGTACTAATTAATTTTTAAATCTATGTATGCCTATGAGGCTATGACCTATCACATACCAAGCTTGTATATCTTTAAAAATGGGGAACAATGTTTTTTAAGAACAATAACTTTGGGGGGAGGGGTTGTGTTTTAAGAATAATAATTTTACGGGCTTGAAAATTTAGGACAATATATTTTAAAACTTGTAAATATAGGACACTATGTCTTAAATTTATAAATATAGGACAATATGTTTTAAAAATCTGTAAGTGTAGGACAATTGAGCCCGAATCTCACATGACATTTCAACCCAATTTGGGCTTATTCGAGCTCAACTGTCCTACATTTACAGATTTTAAATCATATTGTCCTATAATTACATATATATTTTATAACATATTGTCCTATATTTTCATGTTCGTAGAGTTATTGTCTTTAAAATACAGTCCTAGAAAAATATATTTCCCTATAAAAATGACCTGGTCGATATGGATACAATTTAGGGAAAATAGGCTTAAACACGGGATTCAAAATTAATTTCCACAAGATTTATCGCATCTGGGGACCATGATTAACAGATGAAAAGCTCTTAAGTATTTTCTAATGAATCCATTAATTTCTATTGCACTTATATTATCATCTTTAATACAAATTTGAGGTACATCATTTATTGTAATGTTGAAATAAATTCATTCGGGCTTAGTAAATTATCTTCTTCTTTTGGTGATAACTTTTTCTCTATATGTGGGACAATGTTGTCCAATAAATATATACCCTTTCCGACTCAAAATGGAGGGACTCAAAATTATTGATATTTTAGAATTTATTATGAAATTAAGAATGAATATATAATTATAACTATATCCTTCATTAATTAACTTAATTAATTAGTAAAGATAAGAAGATCAAAATGATGAGAAAGATAGTTAGAAATTATCAAAAAACATCAATTATTTATGTGTGTATATATGTACTAGTATATCAATTAGGACTTCTCCATAATTTTCTTTAAACAAATTAATCTAAGTATGCATTTAAGAGATTAATTTGATCTTCATTTTCGAAAAAGCCAAGCCATACTTAGCCTTTGGATCTGCAGCATGTAGCATACATGCCAAAGAAATAACTTCATGGAGGTTGAAAATAACTTCACCTTGAAAGTAATATAAGAAATTGGGCTTTTCCTCACGACGACATACTTAGCCTTTGGATCTGCAGCACGTAGCATACATGCCAAAGAATTCCACTGATTTAAGCTTAGTGAATCTCCCACGAACATTATCTTCTTTCCTTTCCATCTCTTAAGCAAAGCCAAGCCATCAAATCTATTGACAAATTAAACTTGACTAATTACAAATGATACAAATAATAATAATAATAACAACATGCTGGTATATATGCGTGTATCATATTAATAGGCAATCATGAGATTATTTTCAAGAGTAATACTTACATGCGTCAGTTGCACCGTGCAATTGATGTTATTTTGACCCAATTTTAACTAAATTAAATCAAGCTCATTACATGCACATATTTTAAATTGTAAATGAATCAAGCTTCACTCGTCAAAATTGAGTCAAAATCCCCAGTATTAGTCAAAATTGAGTAAATATTGCACCAGTTGTACAGTGCAAACTGGTGCAAAGAAGTAATTGTAAGGCGATCTTATTAACTCACCTTGGTAAATTACAAGAGCTAGGTTTCCATGAGTATGCAAGGTACTTTTTATCTGGACGGCCAAACTTGACGCAATCGAAGACAGAATCCAAGAAAGGGCAGCTTGAAGAGTCGTAGAGAGGTTTTGATGAAGAATCAAAAACCCAATTGCCTCTAAACAAGTTGCATCCACTTGCTAATTCCCTATCTTTGAAATAATGACTTGTGTTTTGTAATAATTCGGTTTTTGCTAACACAATGAAAAGAAAAATATGTAACAGGATTTGGTAATTATATCCCATCTCTAATTCTGAAATAAGATTTCTAGTAAATGTTTGAGAATGCGATGAAGTATGATGTTGGGTAGAGATATTTATACAGGGAGGGATATGGTAAATTAATTAAAAAAAAGGATATTAATTGATGTTGATATTTCAGGTAAGTTTGACTGCATTTGTTTTCCAGTAATTATTGGATTATTTATGGAGATTTGGAAGGACATATATTAATGTAGTATGTAACATTTAACTCTATTCCATCTGAGTTCAATGTGCTCGATCCGTGTGGAAATTTGTTGTTATCCCTTTTCCAACTTCCGTGCTTGGTGGAGAAGAAAAAGAAGCGAACAAAATATAACATAAATGTGAAAGTTAGATTTGACTAAAATGTGAAATGAAATGTCCGCACTACAACATAATTGACTTTATGTAACATCTTATTGTAACACTTATAGTTTACATAACACATTTTGGTAACACTTTTTTAATTTATCTATTATGTAACACTTTATGTAATATTTTATTAATATGTAACACTTAAATGTAACACTATTAAATAAGTAACACTTATTTGGTAACACTTTTAAATAAGTAACATCTATTGAATACATTAAATAAGTAACATCACTTTTACAAATTTACCACTTTTAAATAACAATGTAATATGACTAGCTCTTTTTATTAGATACTATCACTTATACATATGTAACATATTTTAAATAAATAAACACATTGAATTTTATAATACATTAAATAATTATATTCTTTTGACCGGAAACATTAAATTATTATATTAGTTATGTATTATAAGAACTACATTTATATGCATACCCTTATAAATTAATTTGTTATTTGAGTGGAATAACTTTATATTATGTAATAAGTTTCTTAATAAATACTATATATATATAATATAAATATGTTATACATATTTATATATGCATTATTTTTCATGAAGATTAAATTTATTTATCATTTAAATTGATTTACTACATAATAGAATTATATACGTGTATTATATACCTTAATAATTACATAATAGAATTCTTAAAAATAAACACTACTTAAAAACAAAAGGATAAAGACACCATTATCTTAGAACAATAATAGGTTGTTATTATTTTTTTTTTGACAGGGACAATAATAGGTTGTTAGGTTGGTTACATTGTTATATTTAAAAAATACCGAAAACAGGTCAAGTAACATTAATGTCTAATATTAGTTTATAATTATTGTGTAGCTCTATTGGTTAGAGTTTGACTGGTAAGTGCAATTTCTTTGCCATCCTTTCATTTTTATTTAATATATTTAAAGTTCATATGTAACATGGTAAGTGCAATTTCTTTGCCATCCTTTCATTTTTATTTATTAAGCAAAAGTGTTACATAAAGTTTATATGTAATATTTGAAAAGTGTTATCATAGAGTGTTGCATAATGTAACACTTTTTAAAAGTGATACTAAAAGTGTTACCTTAAACTTTATGTAGCATTAACAATTGCATCACCACTAAAAGTGTTACCTATTTGCTATAGTAACACTTTATAACTATTATATAACAATTTTTATGTGTTGCATAAGATGACATATGTTGTAGTGCCGGATTAATATAACAAAAACATGCATGCTATAAATATAACAAAACCGTGGCAAGTGGGTGAATTATATGAGATGTGGTGATTCAAATGTGGCACATATATATATATATATATATATATATATATATATGAGTTAGTCTTCCATGAACAAGTTTCATAGTATATATGATATTGAATTATTTGACCCATTTTATCAATTTCAACACACTTTTCTAACCCACTAAATTTAACTCGTATCATATCCTGGATATGTTCACACACCCATGAATTAAAAACAAGTTTCATACTATGGAACTTGTTGAAACTTGTTTAGCCTAAAGTATACCTATATATATACTTCTTTTGAAATTTTCGTTAATTAATTTGGACCCATCAATGAAATTAAAAAGAGTTGGTATGCTGTGAAACTTGTTTACCTTAAAATTAGTTTTTTTTATAGACATACTCTTTAGTAATATAAGTCACACCCTTTAGTAATATAAGTCACACCCTTCAGTTATCACTACGACACTCTTTAATATAATATAAGTCACACACTTCACTTTTATGAGTAATACTCTTTATTGTAAAACGTCACACCCTTTACAGTAAAAAGTCACACTCTTTAATAATAAAAGTCACTCTTTCACCAGTTTCACCGTAAAACTTGTTCACACTATACTTTGCCAATTAAATATTGTGATATATAAAGTTTAAGAGTCAACTTTCAAACCATATTAAATATTGTAATATTTCTCATTAAGTAGTATATTTTGTAACATCCATTAAGTCATTAATTTTTATTTAATAGTGCAATTTATTATTAAAATTAGTTTTCATCCCAACTCTTTATCAATATCTGGATTTGCGCCTGATTAATTTCAGCGGTGCACACCCACGGGCAAAACAAAATCTGAAACGAATATTCATGCATTTTATAAATTAAATAAGTGCAGCATACAAAAGCTGATTCCAACTATCGGGCAATCCAGGAACACTACTATATTAATTTGGAAGGATGAGCATTTTTCCTTAGTTGTGAGAGAGAAGTGACATCAAGTAGATAAACTGGTTTCTTTAAACTTCTCAACACTTTGCTTACAACATCAGCTTCAGCTAGTCTCCTTTGTGGATGTGTTGATCCATTTATTGGCACTTGCTCCCCAAGACAATTTGTTTTTGATCCCCAAACGTTACCCCAAAAAATCAGCATCATTAATTTAATTTGTTAATAATAACAAATAATGAACAATTGTTGATTAAAAATAAATTATACATGTCCTATAAAATTATAAATGTTAGAAGTCCTACTACTGCAAGAAAAGTTACTATTTGAAATAAATGCTTGCGAGAGAAATTTTTAGTTCTTTGAATTACCCATTACGAACTTTAAACATATAAAGCTGGTTTGCCCGAGAGGTTAAGGGGAAGACTTAAGCTCTTCTGCACACAAGTGCGCATGGGTTCGAACCCCATAGCCAGCAGCAAATTGTAATTTTTACAACATATATGTCCAATTAGTCACATGCATGAGTTTAAATCACAAATGGTTCCACAACTTTTGCCTCAAAGTTATGGGACCATTTGTGGTTTAAACTCCGAAATTTATCCTCATGCATTGAAAACAAATATTGCGTTGCACGATCAGTTGCCTCAAAATTATGGGACGATTTGTGGTTTAAACTCTGAAATTTATCCTCATGCATTGAAAACAAATATTGCGTTGCACGATCAGCCTGAATGTATAGTATTTTATTTGTCAAACCCATACTACAGGTGACAAAAAAATCGTATATGCATTTATAATGCAATCATTATAAAAAATAAAAAATATACAATGAACTTACTGAGAGTGAGAGGGAGAAATCCCCTGGAAAATTACCTTAGTCTTTGAAGGGTCGACATTTTTGTCGACCCAACTAGCTCAAGTGGTTAAGCCCCGGGAAAATGCGAGCAAACGGTTCATATCTCTGGTGATGGTGGAACCATATTGGATATAGTCCCAGCCTTGAGCCTGAGGGCCATGGTGTATCCACCAATGCCAAGTGTTAAATACAAGCATATCCATCCCTCTCCATGCATTTCCTTGCTCAATTGAATCCAATTTTAGGACTTTGCCTTTTCCTGCTTCGTTTACTATATCTACTAAATAAGGTGTTGTGTAGAGAAATATATTTATCCCATAATCCTGCATCCACATCATTTAATTCATGTTTATTACATAGTTTTTTATTTTTTTACAAATTAAAACTTGCATAACGCTGTCTGTTGGGATATTTTAGTTTTGATGAATTATGCCAAAATATTATCAACTTGTGTTTTTGAAGCTAATCTACAGATAACAAGTTGAGGGGGAACAAGAGAACAAGTTGAGGGGGAACTCACGAAATCAGAAGAAGATGATCAAGATCAGACGAGACTGATCAAGATCAGATGAGTTAGATGAGTTCCGGAGTTAATTGATGAGCTGTGCAAATCAAATGTGAAGAAAAGCTAAAGCCAGCAAATCAGAAGAGAAGGTTGCAGATCAGAAGATGATGGCGGATCGATCGATCAAGATCGACGCGTGATCAAGATCAGATATGATAACCTGATATGCTAAACCTGATGTACTGACCTGATGCTATCCTGATATGTTGATCTGAAGAAGTGTTGATCTGATCAGTCGAGCTAATCAGATCAGGCAAGAAGAAATCAGATAGCCTGAGTCAAGTGACCTGAGGGTCAGTAAGTAAATATGACCTGAGGGTCAGGATGTCTGAATTCAAAAGCCGAACTCAAGAAGCCCGAGTGTCAAGATGCCCGATCGGACAAGGGTCCGGAAGAAAAGTCTGCTTTGAATCAAGAAAATCAAGACTCGATTAGTAATCAAGACTCGATGAAGTAATCAAGACTCGGTATGTCATCAAGACACTAAGGCTCAGATAAACCTGAAGGGTCAAATAAACTCAAGGCTCGATATAAACTCAAGACTCAGATAAACTCAAGACTCGATAAATCAAGATCCCGAGACTCGAAAGAAATCAAGATTATAAATGTTAGAATTCAAATTTGACGTGGACCAATGAGAGGAAGACAACAAGCCCAAAAAAAGGCGCAAAAAGCTACTGAGAATAGTATGGATTTGAATGTGACTCCATCCAATCGGTAACATTCAAATCCACACTATAAATACAAGTTCTTCCTTCATTATTAGGTGTGGAAGTGGAAAAATCGTGAAAACACCCATCAAGCCAAATCATCTAGCATTTCCACCATAGAACACTGAGTAAGAAATACACGCATATATTCAAGAGTGTTCTACCCTAGATCTAAGCACAAATGTAATATCCTAAGCTTAGAGAGATTTTTCCATCCTTAGCATTGAGGCTAAACAAATGTAAGGGAAAATCTGAACCTAGTTGGAAACCAAACAAACCTTACCCAAATCAGTTTGGTAGGATAAGTTTGTAGGTGAGTGTGAACTCGGTAAACATCTGGCAATCCCGAAAGGGAGGGTAGGCGATCCCGTGAGGGTGATAAGTCCCGTTTGAGTGTGAACTCGGTAAACATCTGTTGGGTGTTGGACTAACACGTTAAACTAAGTCCAGTCGGTTAAGTTGGTGCCCCTGATGATAGGGAAGAGTGGACGTAGGACTGGTTGTCCGTACCACTATAAAATCGTGTGTTCTTTACTGCTTTATGTTCTTACTTGCCATATGCATTTGATTATAAGCAAAACACATACAACACATGGACTTAAAACGTAAAATTTTGGAATCACTCTGCCCTCACCCCTGTTTTATATGCATTACATGGTATTTTCCGCGCACATGGGTTTTCAAATCGGGACCAAAAATTGGTATCAAAACGGGAGTTCAAAAGATCACCTTTAATGTGATCACCTTACCTGATCTTTTTAAACGAAAACCCGTTTCTTTAAAAATGCATATATCTTAATGTTTTGGCGTCATTATCAAAAAGGGGGAAATTGTTGGGATATTTTAGTTTTGATGAATTATGCCAAAACATTATCAACTTTTGTTATTCAAGCTAATTTACAGATAACAGGTTGAGGGGGAACGAAAGAACAAGTTGAGAGGGAACTCACGAAATCAGAAGAAGATGATCGAGATCAGACGAGGCTGCATACGAGACTGATCGAGATTAGATGAGTCAGATGAGTTCCGGAGTTAACTGATGAGTTGTGCAAATCAAATGTGAAGAAAAGCTAAAGCCAAAGAAATCGTAAGAGAAGGTTGCAGATCGTAGGACGAAGCAGATGAGATCGATCAAGATCGACGCGATCGAGATCAAATATGATAAACTGACATGCTAACCTCGATGTAATCGACCGATGCTATCCCGAGATGTTGATCTGAAGATGTGTTGATCTCGATCACGAACCGATCGATCAAAAAGAAGAAATCGATAGCTCGAGTCAAGTGACTGAGGGGTCGATGTCTGGAATTCAAAGAGTCAACTCAAGAAACCCCGAAAAGCCAAGATGCCTCGACGTATAAGGTCCGTCAAGAGGTCTCAATAATCAAGAATCCTGAGTAGAAGTATCATGAGACTCAGAGATACCTGAGACTCAGAGAAACCTGAGACTCAGAGAAACCTGAGACTCAGAGATACCTGAGACTCAGAGAAACCTGAAGACTCAGATAGAATTGAAGACTCAGATAGAACTGAAGACTCAGAAGATCCTGAAGAATATAGCCGTTAGATTCAGCTGACGTGGACCAATGAGAGGAAGACAACAAGCCTGAAAAAAAGTCGCAAAAAGCTTCTGAGAATAGTATGGATTTGAATGTGACTCCATCCAACGGTAACATTCAAATCCACACTATAAATACAAGTTCTTCCTTCATTATTCAGTGTGGAAAAATGCGTGAAACACCCATCAAGCCAAACCATCTAGCATTTCCACCATAGAACACTGAGTAAGAAATACACGCATATATTCAAGAGTGTTCTACCCTAGAGCTAAGCACAAATGTAATATCCTAAGCTTAGAGAGATTTTCCCATCCTTAGCATTGAGGCTAAACAAATGTAAGGAAAAATCTCAACCTAGTTGGAAACCAAACAAACCTTACCTAAATAAGTTTGGTAGGATAAGTTTGAAGGTGAGTGTGAACTCGGTAAACATCTAGCAATCCCGAAAGGGAGGGTAGGCGATCCCGTGAGGGTGATAAGTCCCGTTTGAGTGTGAAATCGGTAAACATCTGTTGGGTGTTGGACTAACACGTTAAACTAAGTCCAGTCGGTTAAGTTGGTGCCCCTGATGATAGGGAAGAGTGGACGTAGGATCGGTTGTCGAACCACTATAAAAAATCTTGTGTGCATTTACCGTTTTTCTTGCTTTTACACTATTGCACACAACCGTGCTTAAAATCGCATACATATTCTCGAAAGTTAATATCCGTCACACTCAAGCAAATCGATCCGTCGGTTTGTGATTTTTAGTCGGTGATTGAAAAACAGACTTGAGAATCGATTTGATAAAACCGGTTTTTCACACGGGTATAAACTAACTTCCGCGACAATCGTTAAACCGATAGATACCTAACCGATCCGCCTCGAAGCGATCAAGAAGTTGATATCGATCTAAACCGATTTTACCTCGATCGAAATAAACCGCAATCACACCGATCCGCACGAAAAATTTTCAGAAGTCTATTCACCCCTCCCCTCTAGACTTCTGCCCTCACAAAACCCGTTCGGGACCTACAAGTGGTATCAGAGTAGGAGTTCAAAAGATCACCTTTAATGTGATCACCTGAACTGATCTTTTTAAACGAAACCATTTCTTTAAAAATGCATATATCTTAATGTTTTGGCATAATTCATCAAAACTAAAATATCCCAATAATGGATACCAACAAGGTTTTTAAAAAGGTTCACTGATTTCAAAGTGACCACCTGAACTGATCTTTTTTAAAAACCCGTTTCTGAACTGATACCAACAATTGGTATCAGAGCGGGAGTTCAAAAGGTTCACTGATTTCAAAGTGACCACCTGAACTGATCTTTTTTAAAAACCCGTTTCTGAACTGATACCAACAATTGGTATCAGTTCGGGAGTTCAAAAGTTCACTGATTTCAAATGTGACCATCTGAACTGATCTTTTAAAACAAAAACCCGATCTCTGTATAAATGCATATATTTTAATGTTTTGGAGTCATTATCAAAAAGGGGGAAATTGTTGGGATATTTTAGTTTTGATGAATTATGCCAAAACATTATCAACTTGTATTTTTGAAGCTAATCTACAGATAACAAGTTGAGGGGAACAAGAGAACAAGTTGAGGAACTCACGAAATCAAAAGAAGATGATCAAGATCAGACTAGGCTGCAGACGAGACTGATCAAGATCAGATGAGTTAGATGAGTTCATGAGTTAACTGATGAGCTGTGCAAATCAAATGTGAAGAAAAGTTAAAGCCAGCAAATCAGAAGAGAAGGTTGCAGATCAGAAGATGAGCATATGAGACTGATCAAGATCAGACGTGATCAAGATCAGATATGATAACTGATATGCTAAACCCGATGTCTTGACTGATGCTATCTCGATATGTTGATCCGATCGGTCGAAATGATCGGATCGAAAAGAAGAAATCGATATAACTTTGAGTCAAGTGACCCGAGGGTCGATAAGTAAATATGATCCGAGGGACAGGATGTCCGATTCGTAAGAGTTTGAACTTCAGAAGCCGGGTGTCAGTATGCCTAATTAGACAAGGTCCGCTGAAGAAAAGTCTCAATGAATCAAGAAAAATCAAGACTCAAGAAGTAATCAAGACTCAAGATGTCATCAAGACACCGAGACTCGGATAAACTCAAGGCTCGATAAACTCAAGACTCGGATAAACTCAAGGCTCAGATAAACCTGAAGGCTCAGATAAACCTGAAGACTCAGATAAACCTGAAAACTCAGATAGAACTGAAGATCCCGAGACTCAAAAGAAACTGAAGATTATAGCCGTTAGAATTCAGCTGACGTGGACCAATGAGAGGAAGACAACAAGCCTGAAAAAGCTGCAAAAGCTACAGAATAGTATGGATTTGAATGTGACTCCATCCAACGGTAACATTCAAATCCACACTATAAATACAAGTTCTCCCTTCATTATTCGTGTGGAATTGGAAAAATGCGTGAAACACCCATCAAGCCAAATCATCTAGCATTTCCACCATAGAACACTGAGTAAGAAATACACGCATATATTCAAGAGTGTTCTACCCTAGATCTAAGCACAAATGTAATATCCTAAGCTTAGAGAGATTTTCCCATCCTTAGCATTGAAGCTAAACAAATGTAAGGGAAAATCTCAACCTAGTTGGAAACCAAACAAACCTTACCCAAATAAGTTTGGTAGGATAAGTTTGAAGGTGAGTGTGAACTCGGTAAACATCTAGCAATCCCGAAAGGGAGGGTAGGCGATCCCGTGAGGGTGATAAGTCCCGTTTGAGTGTGAACTCGGTAAACATCTGTTGGGTGTTGGACTAACACGTTAAACTAAGTCCAGTCGGTTAAGTTGGTGCCCCTGATGATAGGGAAGAGCGGACGTAGGACTGGTTGTCCGAACCACTATAAAAATCTTGTGTGCATTTACCGTTCTTTACTGCTTTACACTATTGCACACAACCAAAGCTTAAAATCGCATACATATTCTCGAAAGTTAATATCCGTCGCACACCAAGCAACCGATCGATCGGTTTGATGTTTTAGTCACCGATTGAAAAAACAGACTTGAGAATCGATTTGATAAAACCGGTTTTTCACACGGTATAAACTAAACTTCCGCACAATCGTTAAACCGATAGATACCTAACCGATCCGCCCTCGGCGATCAAGAAGTTGGATATCGGTCTAAACCGATTTTGCACACTGATCGAAAAACCGCAATCACACCGATCCGCAAAAAAAATTTTTGTAAGTCTATTCACCCCTCCCCTCTAGACTTCGCCTCACAAACCCGCTTCGGGACCTACAAGTGGTATCAGAGTAGGAGTTCAAAAGATCACCTTTAATGTGATCACCTGAACTGATCTTTTTAAACGAAACCATTTCTTTAAAAATGCATATATCTTAATGTTTTGGCATAATTCATCAAAACTAAAATATCCCAATAATGGATACCAACAAGGTTTTTAAAAGGTTCACCGATTTCAAAGTGACCACCGAATCGATCTTTTTAAAAACCGTTTACGAACCGATACCAACAATTGGTATCGAGCGGGGAGTTCAAAAGGTTCACCGATTTCAAAGTGACCACACGAATCGATCTTTTTAAAAACTTGGTTTACGAACCGATACCAACAATTGGTATCGGTTAAAAGTTCAAAAGTTCACCGATTTCAAATGTGACCATCCGAATCGATCTTTTAAAACAAAAACCCGATCTCTCAGTATAAATGCATATATTTTAATGTTTTGGAGTCATTATCAAAAAGGGGGAAATTGTTGGGATATTTTAGTTTTGATGAATTATGCCAAAACATTATCAACTTGTATTTTTGAAGCTAATCTACGATAACAAGTTGAGGGGGGAACAAGAGAACAAGTTGAGGGGAACTCACGAAATCAAAAGAAGATGATCAAGATCGGACTAGGTCATGAGATTTAGACCGATCAAGATCGAATGAGTTAGATGAGTTCATGAGTTAACCGATGAGTCAGGCAAATCAAATGTGAAGAAAAGTTAAAGCCAAAGAAATCGTAAGAGAAGGTTGCGGATCGTAAGATGAAAGATGAGATCGATCAAGATCGACGTGATCAAGATCGATATGATAACCTCGATATGCTAAACTCCGATGTCTTGACTGATGCTATCTCGATATGTTGATCTCGATCGGTCGAAATGATCGATCGCAAGAAGAAATTAGATAGCTCGAAGTCAAGTGACCCGAGGGTCGATAAGTAAATATGATCCGAGGACGGGATGTCCGACTTTGAAAGAGCCAACTCGAGAAGCTCGAAAAGTCGAAGATGCCTAATTAGACAAGGTCCGCTGAAGAAAAGTCTGCTGAATCAAGAAAATCAAGACTCGAGAAAGAATCAAGACTCAAGATGTCATCATCAAGACACCGAGACTCGGATAAACTCAAGGCTCGGATAAACTCAAGACTCGAGATAAACTCAAGGCTCGAGATAAACTGAAGGCTCGGATAAACTCAAGACTCGGATAAACCCGAAAACTCGGATAGAATCAAGATCCCGAGACTTAGAAGAAATCAAGATTATAGCCAATTTAGAATTCAAACGTGGACCAATGAGAGGAAGACAACAATCCTGAAAAAGCTGCAAAAGCTACAGAATAGTATGGATTTGAATGTGACTCCATCCAACGGTAACATTCAAATCCACACTATAAATACAAGTTCTCCCTTCATTATTCGTGTGGAATTGGAAAAATGCGTGAAACACCCATCAAGCCAAATCATCTAGCATTTCCACCATAGAACACTGAGTAAGAAATACACGCATATATTCAAGAGTGTTCTACCCTAGATCTAAGCACAAATGTAATATCCTAAGCTTAGAGAGATTTTCCCATCCTTAGCATTGAAGCTAAACAAATGTAAGGGAAAATCTCAACCTAGTTGGAAACCAAACAAACCTTACCCAAATAAGTTTGGTAGGATAAGTTTGAAGGTGAGTGTGAACTCGGTAAACATCTAGCAATCCCGAAAGGGAGGGTAGGCGATCCCGTGAGGGTGATAAGTCCCGTTTGAGTGTGAACTCGGTAAACATCTGTTGGGTGTTGGACTAACACGTTAAACTAAGTCCAGTCGGTTAAGTTGGTGCCCCTGATGACAAGGAAGAGTGGACGTAGGACTGGTTGTCCGAACCACTATAAAAATCTTGTGTGCATTTACCTGTTCTTTACTGCTTTACACTATTGCACACAACCAGGCTTAAAACTGCATACATATTCTGAGTTAATATCCGTCTGCACCAAGCAACTGATCTGATCAGTTTGACAGTTTAGTCAGCTGATTGAAAAACAGACTTGAGAATCTGATTTGATAAAACTGGTTTTTCACACGGGTATAAACTAAGCTCCGCGACAATCGTTAAACTCGATAGATACCTAATCGACCACCCTCAGAGCGATCAAGAAGTTAGATATCGATCTAAACCGATTTTTGCACTCGATCGAAAAACGCAATCACACCTGATCTGCACGAAAAAATTTTCAGAAGTTTATTCACCCCTCCCCTCTAGACTTCTGCCCTCACAAAACCCGTTCGGGACCTACAAGTGGTATCAGAGTAGGAGTTCAAAAGATCACCTTTAATGTGATCACCTGAACTGATCTTTTTAAACGAAACCATTTCTTTAAAAATGCATATATCTTAATGTTTTGGCATAATTCATCAAAACTAAAATATCCCAACAATGGATACCAACAAGGTTTTTAAAAAGGTTCACCGATTTCAAAGTGACCACCGAATCGATCTTTTTAAAAACTCATTTTTACGAACCGATACCAACAATTGGTATCAGAGCGGGAGTTCAAAAGGTTCACTGATTTCAAAGTGACCACCTGAACTGATCTTTTTTAAAAACCGTTTAAATCGATACCAACAATTGGTATCGGTTACCGAGTTCAAAGTTCACCGATTTCAAATGCTGTGACCATCCGAATCGATCTTTTAAAACAAAAACCCGATCTCTGTATAAATGCATATATTTTTTATGTTTTGGAGTCATTATCAAAAAGGGAAAATTGTTGGGATATTTTAGTTTTGATGAATTATGCCAAAAACATTATCAACTTGTATTTTTTTTTGCTAATCTACGAGATAACAAGTTGAGGGGGGAACAAGAGAACAAGTTGAGGGGAACTCACGAAATCAAAAGAAGATGATCAAGATCGACTAGGTCATGATTTAGACCGATCAAGATCGAATGAGTTAGATGAGTTCATGAGTTAACCGATGAGTTTGGCAAATCAAATGTGAAGAAAAGTTAAAGCCAAAGAAATCGAGAAGAAGAAGGTTGCGGATCGGAAGATGAAGCGGATGAGATCGATCAAGATCGACGTGATCAAGATCGAGATATGATAACCTTATATGCTAAACCCGATGTCTTGACTGATCTATCTCGATATGTTGATCCGATCGGTCGAAATCGATCGATCGAAAAAGAAGAAATCGATAGCTCGAGTCAAGTGACCGAGGGTCGATAAGTAAATATGATCCGAGGACAGGATGTCCGATTCAAGAAGAGCCAACTCGATGAAGCTTCGAAAGTGTCGGTATGCCTAATTAGACAAGGTCCGGAAAGAAAAAGTCTGGCAATCAAGAAAAATCAAGACTCAAGAAGCCCGAAGACTCAAGATGTCATCAAGACACCGAGACTCGGATAAACTCAAGGCTCGATAAACTCAAGACTCGAGATAAACTCAAGGCTCGATAAACTCAAGGCTCGGATAAACTCAAGACTCGGATAAACACGAAAACTTCGAGATAGAATCAAGATCCCGAGACTCGGAAGAAATCAAGATTATAAATTAGAATTCAAATTGGTGGCGTGGACCAATGAGAGGAAGACAACAATCCCGAAAAAAAGGTGCAAAAAGCTACGAGAATAGTATGGATTTGAATGTGACTCCATCCAACGGTAACATTCAAATCCACACTATAAATACAAGTTCTCCTTCATTATTCGGTGTGGAATTGGAAAAATCGTGAAACACCCATCAAGCCAAATCATCTAGCATTTCCACCATAGAACACCGAGTAAGAAATACACGACATATTCAAGAGTGTTCTACCCTAGATCTAAGCACAAATGTAATATCCTAGCTTAGAGAGATTTTCCCATCCTTAGCATTGAAGCTAAAACAAATGTAAGGGAAAATCTCAACCTAGTTGAAACCAAACAAACCTTACCCAAATAAGTTTGGTAGGATAAGTTTGAAGGTGAGTGTGAACTCGGTAAACATCTAGCAATCCCGAAAGGGAGGGTAAAGCGATCCCGTGAGGGTGATAAGTCCCGTTTGAGTGTGAACTTCGGTAAACATCTCTGTTGGGTGTTGGACTAACACGTTAAACTAAGTCCGGTCGGTTAAGTTGGTGCCCCCGATGACAAGGAAGAGTGGGCGTAGGGACTTTTGTCCGAACCACTATAAAAAATCTTGTGTGCATTTACCGTTCTTTCTTTGCTTTACACTATTGCACACAACCAGCTTAAAATCGCATACATATTCTCGAAAGTTAATATCCGTCACACTAAGCAACCGATCGATCGGTTTAGATGTTTAGTCGGTGATTGAAAAAATGACTTGAGAATCTGATTTGATAAAACCGGTTTTTCACACGGTATAAACTAGCTTCCGCGACAATCGCTTAAATCGATAGATACCTAACCGATCCGCCCTCAGCGATCAAGAAGTTGGATATCGGTCTAAAACCGATTTACTTTGCACTCGATCAGTAAACCGCAATCACACCTGATCTGCACGAAAAAATTTTCAGAAGTCTATTCACCCCTCCCCTCTAGACTTCTGCCCTCACAAAACCCGTTCGGGACCTACAAGTGGTATCAGAGTAGGAGTTCAAAAGATCACCTTTAATGTGATCACCTGAACTGATCTTTTTAAACGAAACCATTTCTTTAAAAATGCATATATCTTAATGTTTTGGCATAATTCATCAAAACTAAAATATCCCAATAATGGATACCAACAAGGTTTTTAAAAAGGTTCACTGATTTCAAAGTGACCACCTGAACTGATCTTTTTTAAAAACCCGTTTCTGAACTGATACCAACAATTGGTATCAGAGCGGGAGTTCAAAAGGTTCACTGATTTCAAAGTGACCACCGAACTGATCTTTTTTAAAAACCCGTTTCTGAACTGATACCAACAATTGGTATCAGTTCGGGAGTTCAAAAGTTCACTGATTTCAAATGTGACCATCCGAATCGATCTTTTAAAACAAAAACCCGATCTCTGTATAAATGCATATATTTTAATGTTTTGGAGTCATTATCAAAAAGGGGGAAATTGTTGGGATATTTTAGTTTTGATGAATTATGCCAAAACATTATCAACTTGTATTTTTGAAGCTAATCTACAGATAACAAGTTGAGGGGGAACAAGAGAACAAGTTGAGGGGGAACTCACGAAATCAAAAGAAGATGATCAAGATCAGACTAGGCTGCAGACGAGACTGATCAAGATCAGATGAGTTAGATGAGTTCATGAGTTAACTGATGAGCTGTGCAAATCAAATGTGAAGAAAAGTTAAAGCCAGCAAATCAGAAGAGAAGGTTGCAGATCAGAAGATGAGCAGATGAGACTGATCAAGATCAGACGTGATCAAGATCAGATATGATAACCTGATATGCTAAACCTGATGTACTGACCTGATGCTATCCTGATATGTTGATCTGATCACCGAGCTGACGATCGTGCAAGAAGAAATCGATAGCTCGAAATCAAGTGACCTCGAGGGTCGAGAAGTAAATATGATCGAGGACAGATGTCTCGATTCGGAGAGCCGAACTCAAGAAGCCCGAGTGTCAAGATGCCCACTGTTAGACAAGGTCCGGCCAAGAAAAGTCTCATTGAATCAAGAAAATCAAGACTCAAGAAGTAATCAAGACTCAAGAAGTAAATCAAGACTCAAGATAAGTCATCAAGACACCGAGACTCGAGATAAACTCAAGGCTCGAGATAAACTGAAGGCTCGAGATAAACTGAAGGCTCGATAAACACAAGACTCGAGATAAACTCGAAAACTTCGATAGAATCAAGATCCCGAGACTCGGAAGAAATCAAGATTATAGCCAATTTAGAATTCAAATTGGCGTGGACCAATGAGAGGAAGACAACAAGCACGAAAAAAAGCGCAAAAGCTAAAGAATAGTATGGATTTGAATGTGACTCCATCCAATCGGTAACATTCAAATCCACACTATAAATACAAGTTCTCCTTCATTATTAGGTGTGGAATTGGAAAAATCGTGAAACACCCATCAAGCCAAATCATCTAGCATTTCCACCATAGAACACCGAGTAAGAAATACACGATATATTCAAGAGTGTTCTACCCTAGATCTAAGCACAAATGTAATATCCTAGCTTAGAGATTTTTTCCATCCTTAGCATTGAAGCTAAACAAATGTAAGGGAAAATCTCAACCTAGTTGAAACCAAACAAACCTTACCCAAATAAGTTTGGTAGGATAAGTTTGAAGGTGAGTGTGAACTTCGGTAAACATCTAGCAATCCCGAAAGGAGGGGGTAGGCGATCCCGTGAGGGTGATAAGTCCCGTTTGATTGTGAACTCGGTAAACATCATTGGGTGTTGGACTAACACGTTAAACTAAGTCCAAATCCGCTTAAGTTGGTGCCCATAAGGAAGAGTGGGCGTAGGATCGGTTGTCCAACCACTATAAAAATCTTGTGTGCATTTACATTCTTTCTTTCTTTTACACTATTGCACACAACCAAAGCTTAAAAATCGCATACATATTCTCGAAGTTAATATCCGTGCGCACCAAGCAAATCGATCGTCGGTTTGATGTTTTAGTCACCGATTGAAAAACAGACTTGAGAATCGATTTGATAAAACCGGGTTTTTCACACGGTATAAACTAAACTTCCGCACAATCGCTAAACCGATAGATACCTAATCGATCGCCCTCGAGCGATCAAGAAGTTGATATCGATCTAAATCGATTTATTTGCACTCGATCGAAAACCGCAATCACACCTCGATCAAGACGAAAAAAAATTTTCGTAAGTCTATTCACCCTCCCCTCTAGACTTACGCCCTCACAAAACCCGCTTAAGGACCTACAAGTGGTATCGAGTAGGGAGTTCAAAAGATCACCTTTAATGTGATCACCGAATCGATCTTTTTAAACGAAACCATTTCTTTAAAAATGCATATATCTTAATGTTTTGGCATAATTCATCAAAACTAAAATATCCCAACAATGGATACCAACAAGGTTTTTAAAAAGGTTCACTGATTTCAAAGTGACCACCGAATCGATCTTTTTAAAACTCACATTTAACGGCGATACCAACAATTGGTATCAGAGCGGGAGTTCAAAAGGTTCACTGATTTCAAAGTGACCACCTGAACTGATCTTTTTTAAAAACCCGTTTCTGAACTGATACCAACAATTGGTATCAGTTCGGGAGTTCAAAAGTTCACTGATTTCAAATGTGACCATCTGAACTGATCTTTTAAAACAAAAACCCGATCTCTGTATAAATGCATATATTTTAATGTTTTGGAGTCATTATCAAAAAGGGGGAAATTGTTGGGATATTTTAGTTTTGATGAATTATGCCAAAACATTATCAACTTGTATTTTTGAAGCTAATCTACAGATAACAAGTTGAGGGGGAACAAGAGAACAAGTTGAGGGGGAACTCACGAAATCAAAAGAAGATGATCAAGATCAGACTAGGCTGCAGACGAGACTGATCAAGATCAGATGAGTTAGATGAGTTCATGAGTTAACTGATGAGCTGTGCAAATCAAATGTGAAGAAAAGTTAAAGCCAGCAAATCAGAAGAGAAGGTTGCAGATCAGAAGATGAGCAGATGAGACTGATCAAGATCAGACGTGATCAAGATCAGATATGATAACCTGATATGCTAAACTGATGTCTTGACTGATGCTATCTCGATATGTTGATCTCGATCACGAGCTGATCGATCGCAAGAAGAAATCGATAGCTCGAGTCAAGTGACCGAGGGGTCAAGAAGTAAATATGATCCGAGGACGGGATGTCCGACTTGAAGAGTCAACTTCAAGAAGCCCGAGTGTCGAGATGCCTAATTAGACAAGGTCCGCCGAAGAAAAGTCTGCTTCAATCAAAAAATCAAGACTCAAGAAGTAATCAAGACTCAAGATGTCATCAAGACACTGCGGACTCGGGATAAACTCAAGGCTCGGGATAAACTCAAGACTCGAGATAAACTCAAGGCTCGGATAAACTCAAGGCTCGGGATAAACTCAAGGCTCGAGATAAACTCAAGACTCGATAAACCCGAAAACTCAGATAGAATCAAGATCCCGAGACTTCGGGAAGAAATCAAGATTATAGCCGCTAGAATTCAGCTTGACGTGGACCAATGAGAGGAAGACAACAAGCCTGAAAAAGCTGCAAAAGCTACAGAATAGTATGGATTTGAATGTGACTCCATCCAACGGTAACATTCAAATCCACACTATAAATACAAGTTCTCCCTTCATTATTCGTGTGGAATTGGAAAAATGCGTGAAACACCCATCAAGCCAAATCATCTAGCATTTCCACCATAGAACACTGAGTAAGAAATACACGCATATATTCAAGAGTGTTCTACCCTAGATCTAAGCACAAATGTAATATCCTAAGCTTAGAGAGATTTTCCCATCCTTAGCATTGAAGCTAAACAAATGTAAGGGAAAATCTCAACCTAGTTGGAAACCAAACAAACCTTACCCAAATCAGTTTGGTAGGATAAGTTTGTAGGTGATTGTGAACTCGGTAAACATCTAGCAATCCCGAAAGGGAGGGTAGACCATCCCGTGAGGGTGATAAGTCTCGTTTGAGTGTGAACTCGGTAAACATCTGTTGGGTGTTGGACTAACACGTTAAACTAAGTCCAGTCGGTTAAGTTGGTGCCCCTGATGATAGGGAAGAGTGGACGTAGGAATGGTTGTCCGAACCACTATAAAATCGTGTGTTTTTTACTGCTTTATGTTCTTACTTGCCATATGCATTTGATTATAAGCAAAACACACACAACACATGGACTTAAAACGTAAAATTTTGGAATCACTCTGCCCTCACCCCTGTTTTATATGCATTACATGGTATTTTCCGCGCATATGGGTTTTCAAATCGGGACCAAAACTGTCTCATGGAATTCCATCCATGAGATATAGAGAGAGGAGTCACGGGACAGGGTGAAATCCAATTGGCTTATAAATAGCACAAATTACCATGAAATAATATGTGATCTTAGCCTAGCATTACTAATTACTATTTAAACTTTAGTTTCATCTTTTTCGTTAGCCTTTCAGAGTCATGTAAATCTTTTGTTTCATCATTTTTTGTTAGCCTTTTAAAAAAATGGTCGACCTGTGGAATTTGACTCGTGTGGCTTGGTGGGGAGCTACTTCATTTTATCTTGTAACTCTGGTACATACGTAATAAAATCTCTCTTTTTTTTATTAAAAAAAAAAGAATTCGACTCGTGTTGGAATAAGTTTATGAATTTTCCTAAGTGCGATTCGGCCAGAGTTAATTTTAGTTATTCAAAATTGTGATTTTCAAGCACTCGACTCGAGTTGCATCCAGATTTCAACAACTTTGCATGTTGTGATCTGGGAGCTCTTGGCATCCGGCCATTCCATAGGAATTTGGCTGGCCTCATAATAGAATTGGAAATAATATTTTTTTAGGCCAATAACTTTAGAGGGTTGTGTTTTAAGGACAATAATTTTACGAGCTTGGGAAATGTAGAACAATATGTTTTAAAATCTGTAAATATAGGACAATCGAACCCGAATAAGTCCAAATCGAGCTGAAATTTTTGTCCTTAAAACATTTTTCCCTAATCGAATTCGTATCTGAACAAATAACACAACACTCAAACAGAAATTTGAGGCGTTGTGGGGTTCTAAATTGGCACTACGAAGTACTAAATTGACTAGAGGCAACCCTCGAATTGCTGATTTTTTTTTTTCGAAATTTGGCCAGAAAAAGCTGGCAAAACTGGATGGGACCAAACGTGCATAAAGAAAAATGCAACTTACTCGAGATCAATTGTGATTTAAACCAAAATCGTCCCATAACTTTGCACCTTTATTGAAATAGTCCCATAATTATCAACTTTTTAAATTTAGTCTCATATGTATTCAATTTGATCCAATTTAGTCCCAAATCGTCAGAGGTCTCTCAAAATTGTCCAAAAGGACGTTGTTTTGGGTGCGTGTCCTACACGCGCCCCAAATTTTGACCGGAATATGTAAGACACGTGTCCAAAACGACGTCGTTTTGGATAATTTTGGGCGACCTCCAGCGGTTGGGGACTAAATTGGACCAAATTGAATACATATGAGACTAAATTGCAAAAAATAATAATCATGGGACTATTTCAATAAAAATGCAAAGTTATTAGGGTAACAGGCACGACGGGAAGCCGACGACAATCACGAATGGAGGACAAGAAATTTCAGAGGTAACAGGAGGAAGGTAAAAGAGAGGGCAATTTTGACAAATATTAGGCCAACAAAACAACAAGAAAATATATCGGAGGGTTTGATTAAGGTTTATTCTATGAAGAGCTACAATATTTAGGAAGAAAAGGTTTCCTGACAGGTCTTTTTCTCGGGCAAGCCTGAAAATAAATATGTGCTACCAAGCATTGTAAAAGAAGTGAAACCGTTTTTCTCTTGGGCTTTTCAGCCCTACCAAACAGGGCCTTATACTACAAGAAAAAAGGTTTTTAGCATCGGAATTTTTTTGATACTAAAGGTAAAATATTTGATACCAAGAGTTTTGGTATCAAATATTTTTCTGATACCCATCCAACACTTATACTCCAGATCCTAAATACCTCGTATCAGAAATAAAAATATGATACTAAAGGATGAACTTTTTAGTATCAGAAAGACATTTAGTATCGAATAATAATATCAATTTTTTTGAAACAACATTATATTTATAGTATCTGGAATTTTTACCGATACTAAACATATGGTATCAATACATATTTTCTGATACTAATTAAAGGACCGAGCTTTTTGTATCAGAAAAGTATTTAGTATCAAATAATCGTATCAATATTTTTTTTGATAAAAATTGTATTTTTAGTATCTGAAATATATACAGATGCTAAACATATTGTATCAATACTGTTTTCTGATACTAAAAGATCTATATCAACATTAATTTCCAAACCCCCACAAATACCCCCACAAAAAAAACTAAATTGAAAATTCTATAAACAAACTCACCATTCTTAAAGTGGGTATACAAATTACAGAGAAAAAAATTGTTAGCAGGGGCATCAAACATTGTGCACAGTTCAATTGAAAAAAATGACAACATAGTACAGTGAGGGAATCACAACATAGTGCACCAATTGCTATAGGAGACGATCTCCAGTAAATGATACTGATCACAGTCATTGTGGAAGCATAGCATAATGGCCCCTTAAGTAGTTCCCTGAAACCATGCAAATTATGTTACCATTAGGCATAAATATTACAAATTTCACAGAAGGAAGGGAAACAAACTGTGAACCTCGTGCATTTGTTCCCCAACCATACAAAATATTAGAAGCAATCTTGAACAATCATGCAAAACAAATAAAATACTTGTAAAAACAAAATAACAATCTTGCAAAATCTTTTTCCCAAAAAAAAAAAAATAAAAAAATCTTGCAAAATAAAAAAAAAGAAGAAATCCACCTTTATTCAAAGTCGTCTTCATCACTTTCGAGATCTTCACTATTTTCCTCATCATAATCTTCAAAGTTGTCTTCGTCACTTTTCAGATCTTCACTAGTGTCACTTTCAACATTCATGTTATCATTGTTAGCATTCTCATACACATAAATGCGTTCCATGATGCATAAGTGCTTTCCATGAAGCAGTAGTAATACTAAAATAGTTGAGTTTAATATCAACTGAACTCAGCACGATCAATTCCTAATTATTATTTGAAAATAAACAGTAAATTAGTAACTTGAATTCCATCCCAGTGAGAGAAATGATCACAAGTTTAGATTTTCGGAAATAAATGCGTTCCATGAAGCAATAGTAATACTAAAAATGTAACATCAAATGGGCTGAAAAGCAGGTTGAGTTTACTGTTTGAGATTGTATTCCCAATTCAAATATCATTATAAGTTCAAATAATATCCTATATATGAAACACATATGTTCTATTTAGCTAGCTAATTGAAATCAACACTTATGTATATATTGATATAATTATACGCATACACACATAAATTTAAACAAAAAATAAATAAATACGCATATTCGTACAATACGCATATGAAACCTGGAATTAACACTTTAACAACTATCACAACAAGAACGAGAACTTCAATGACGAGAGTATATGAAAATGTCCAGAAAGTTGCAACTAAACGCGGAATTATCTAATTGTTTTTTAGAGTACGCGAATCATCAGGAAACCACAGCAAACAAGTTCCTGAAAAGAGTTGGTGTTATTTAAGTCAGAGAAGGCATTTCAGATACAATATAGATCAACTTAAGGTAAGAGTTGGTAATCTCACAAACTGAATGTGTGTATAGGCTGTAGTTAATTCATTAGTCCAGGACATACTTTTGAGCAATTATATATGTATAGGCTGTAGTTATTTCTGCAATTTCTTGAAATTGCTAAAAGGCATAATTTAATACCCAAATAATCGAAGATGCATAACTATCAATCACCACAATAAACTCTGCCCAATTCTAACCCTACCACCGACAACAATAAACTTGTGAGAGATGGTTTCACGAGAAGATCTATTGAGTTAAGAAAGACAGAGGTAGGAACTGATCGGATGACAGAGTTAGCATTTTAACTTTCAAACATCTTCAGAAGACATCCTGTGACTTGTAAAAGTAATATTCATGCATATCAACCATAAGCTTCCATTTATGTTCTTGTATATCTTCATAACTAAATCGTTAATTACTAAACTGAGACAAGAAAAATCCATAACCCATCTGGTAGCTGTTATCAATTAGATTTCAATTTCCAATTCTCTTGAAACACAAAATCCAACAATTCCCCATTTTTCCCATTATACTCAGAGCAAAATCTAGCAATTCCCCAATTTCTAGCTTTAATCCCTCTCTTATTAAAAATGCTTTAATCCCTCAAGGAAGCAATTTAACACAAAATTCAGGTGCACAATCAAGGGAAAATTTCTTTTTACTTCCTGTAAGTCTGATCCATTCCAAAATAAATCCTTTATGTTCTTGCTTTATCATTTTTGGTCCTACGGTGTACGATTTTCGTCCTTTTTGACCAATTTTGGTCCTTTTTCATCGGAAAATTTTAATATTTGGGGATTCCGGCCAATTGTCCAATTTTGGTCCTTTTCTTGTCCAGTTTTTGTCCTATACGTTTATTTCTATTAACAAATTCTAAAATTTCTAAAAAAATATTAAATAAATCCTAAAAAACTCTAAAAATTTCTAAAAATTCTAAATTCTGAAGCATGGAAAATTCTAAAAATTATTAAATAAATCCTAAAAAATATATTACTAAACTCTATAATCCAAAAAATAATAAATCATTTCTAGAGAACTATATTAAGAAATCCTAAAAAAATGCGCCCCAAATCTGAAAATTAATTAGATGTTTGAAATTCTAAAGCCTGAAAATACACCCAATTTCAGAAAATTTAAAAGTCCCTCAATTCTACAAAATATTAACTTTTGCCAAAAAAAATATGAAAATTTGTAATTTTAGAGAATTATATGAAATTTAAATAAATTTAAAATAATTTATATTACGCTTCGTCTACCCCTCCACCTTCTCTTCATCTTCCTTTCTTCAGTAATAGTGGTGAAGAACAACAATTTTTTTTTTCAAAAGCTTGTACATAGTCGATTTGGCCGGTTTTGGTTGGCGTTATTGAAGAATTGGAATTTTGAGTTTTGAGGGACTTTTAGATTTTTAGGAATTGGCGTATTTTAAGTTTTTTAGGAATTGGGGCATATTTTTCAGATTTTAGTATTTTTCAACTTTTAGGAATTGGGGCGTATTTTCCAGATTTTAGAATTTCTAGACATCTAGTTAATTTTCAGATTTGAGGCATATTATTTTAGGATTTCCTAAAGTAAGTTTCCATAAATTTTGTAGTATGATTTATTATTTTTTTTAATTTTTTAAAATATATTTTTCCAGATTTTAGGATTTATTAATATATTTTAGGATTCAATAAATAATTTTAAACTTTTCCATACTTTAGAATATATTTAATAATTTTCATTTTTTATTATATTGATTTTTTAATTTATAACTTTTTCAGGATTTATTAACAGTTTATAGTTTTTTTTAGAATTTATTAATTTAATCATAATTTTTAGTATTTTAATAATTTTAATATCTTATTTGGTTAAATTTTTATTTTCATATTTTATTTGTTGTATTTTTAATTTATAGGATTTTCAGTTTATAGATTGGTTAATATAATTTATAGAATTTATAGATTTGTTAATAAAAATAAACATAAAGGACCAAAATTGGACAAAAAAGGACCAACATTGGACAATTGGCCGGAATCTCCAAATACTAAAATTTTCCGACGAAAAAGGACGAAAATCGTACACCCTAGGACCAAAAATGATAAAACAGAAACATAAAGGATTTATTTTGGAATGAGCCAAACTTACAGGACGTAAAATGAAATTATCCCGCACAATCAATTCCTCCAACAATATATAATCAAACGTGTCCTAAGAAACTTAAGTATATGCACATGTAGAACTTTAATTTCAATTTAATCAGTTATATAACGTTTCTAGGTAACAAAATAAATTAATCTGCATATTTACTGATACTGATTTAATATTATAAGCTTACAGAACATGTATAGAAAACCTTTCTCTCCAGTCTCCACCTCTCCCTACCTCACCTCTCTGTATTGACTCAGAAGAATTGTGAGTAAGTCTGTCTAAGCAAAAAGGAGCAGTAACCTATATACATTTTTCAAATTAAGTAGCTAAGAATAAAGTACCAATACTGCATAAAACCTAAACACGATTGCAATGAAGCATTAAAAGAAATTTAAACATCCAATTAAAGCCCTAACTTAATTAACAAGAGCATGAACAAGAAGATGAAATGAAAGAGAAGTATTAATTAAAGAATTTATGAAAAATTAACGATCGCGAGTTCTTCCTTATGGTGGAGACTGATAGAATTTATGCTTCTGAGAAATCCCTGTGAGAACTCGAGCAAAGATAAACTTAACAACCTTAATCTTCGACAACTTGATCGAGGCTTAAAAATCTAGGAGGCGAACTGAGAAACGTCGGAAAATCAAGGAGGCGAACTGAGAAACGCTTGAAAATCAAGGAGGCGAACTGAAGAAGCGTCGATTGAAAATCAAAAGAGATCTAAAAGCAGGAGAAGACTAACATCAAATGAGGGTAAGATTCGGAAGAGAGCAAAATAATTTGGGAAAAGATGAAAAAATTGAGATGTCAAGTGCAGCGATTAAACGGTCGCCTGCACTACGGCGGACTGGTAATGAGAGGTGGTGCCCGCCGGATCGTGGGGTTCATAAGCTGAATGTGGACGCATCCTGTATGAGCGGTAGTGGAACAGGTCTTGGGGGTTTGCTACGTAATGAAGAGGGAAACCAAAATTAAGTATAAAAAGTACCAAATACTCATTACCCATGAAAGTAGTATCATAAGCAATTGAATTGATACTAAAGAATAAGATTTAGTATCCGTAAATACATCCGATACTAATTTTCCTGATGCTAAAAAAGACATTTCTAGTAGTGAATTACAAATTTATTAAGGAAACTGGGCCTTTAGATTCTGTTGGGCATACTACTTCTTATTTTGAACATGTTGAGAAATTTGGGTTGCGCATTGTTGGGAAGACCTATTCACCCACCTATTCACCCACCAATTTTGATGATGGACTTCTTGGACCAACTTTTGTGGAAAATGGAAATAATGGGCTTCTTACTTTTAACAGTAATCCGAATAGGTCTGTTACTTTTTTGGCTCAACAAGGGAATTGTACTGGACCAAAAGATTATTTTGAAGATTTAGAGGATGATGGACCTTTTATTTTCACAAATGGACTGATAATTTTTGTAAGTCTGAATTTTATGATTGGCCACCTATTTATAATGAAGAGCAGCAGGAAGTTAATTTTACGCCTTCCGTTTTCGATGTCGAGTTTGAAGACAATCCATGCGAAATTTTTGATATCGAACATGGTGACAATGCAAATTTTTTGGGACTTGATTCGATAATGATAGAGGGTTTGGCTCCCATAATAATAATAATTTTTTTATAATTAATGATAGTTATTTTGTTGGCAGTACTATAAAAAATCCGCCCTATCGTCTGAAGGTTATTGGCCACACCCGAACAACTGATAATTTTGAGCTCAATTATTTAGTGGCAAGTGGTCGACAATTAGATGAAGGGGAACTATATTTGCATTGTTGTGTGCACCGGAATCCAAAAAAATGGGAGGAAGTAACGTGGGAGCATTTCGGCTCAATGAGAGAGTGTTTCCCAAATTGGTCCTTGAGGACAAGGACGACCTTAAAGGGGACGGGAATGATGCGAACAAGGGTTTTGGGCCCAAGAATACATGCAAGATTATTCGCGAAATTGTCCCAGAATTGTTACTTGTGAAATTGTCCCATATTTACCAAAGATATTGTCCCAGATTTCGCAGGATTTGATAAGATCTTCAAGATTGGCAAGATGTGCAAGATAGTCCAAGATTTATTGCTTTATTTATTTATGGGTTCTGTCTTTTAATTTCATAGTTATCAAGTCGGTTGGATAGATTTGCTAGATTTGGTCCTTTTTAGATTATGATTAGTCCTTTTGTCCTATAAATACTTGAGGACGTTTTTTCTTAATTTTTATTAATGAAAAATACCTTTGGCAATTTTGTCGAAACCAATCGTTCTCCTGCTGGCCTGAGCCAGGGCATCGATTTTATCGTGTTTTCTATTCGTTCTCTTGTTAGCCTGCGCTAGGGCGACAAATTTATCGTGTTCCCAAATCATGGTTCTCATTAGAGGGCCGCAACTTGGCTCGAGTAAATAAGGATTGACCGAGTGTGGAGGAATACCTGACTGAGACTTCTGTGGACTGGACAATGAGATAAGGTGTACGTTTGAAAGGTGGTTATGTCTTCCTTGAGGGAAGAATATTCACCTGAAATCATTAGAAAACCTGAGAACTATTGAGAGATTTCAGGAGTATGACCGGGTAAAGGAAGGAACTTGATCAGTGCAAGAGGGAGAAGGCTTGGCGGCGATATTCGCGCGGGAGGTTAATCAGAGGAGATATGTTCAAAGACTAAGAAGAGACCTGGCGCAGTTCAGATATTCCAGGGACGAAGAAGGCCGGGAAAGGTAAAGAATGGAACTTCGGCTTCCACGCATTATAAATAGGTCATTACGCACCTTATATTACCAAGTACGCTCAAATACACACACACCTACTGTGATTTTAAGAGAAAGCATTGATATTATTCTTGCATTCTTGGAGTAAAAACACGAGAGATTTGTGAGGAAGCATTAAGTCAGATTGATATTAAGAAGAGTTCTCATCATCGATATCTCTTCTTTTGTTATTAGCGTGACTTTCAAGTAATCTGACTTAAGCATCGGAGTGCCCATGCCGAAGAATCATCCGATGTATTTTACAGGTACCTTCTGGTCCTAAAGAGGAGTTCGAACGCATTCATATCCTGATTATATCGTCGTTGAAATTCACACCGCGAGGTCGTAAATCAATTGGTGACGTTCGGGTGAACCTATTCGAACTAAGACGTAAGGTTATTTGTTCATAATTCTTGCAGTTTGATAATGGGTGCGAAATCTTCCAAAAGCCACACACAAAAAATCACAATCACATAATGCTAAATTCTTCCTATGCGTACACAATTCTTTTGACTAACCATCAGATCATAAAGAGATTAATTTATAACATAAATTCTTCCCTATTATACCGACTTTTTTGCGGCTGCTCCACGCTGTTGACCCAAACTTGAAATTGGAGTTTTGGCCACGGACAAAAATTCTAAAACTTAATGACTAGAGTTTCATGTTGTAAAGTGAAGAATAAGAATAAAGAAACTACACAAAAAACACGGATTTGTTAACTCGGTTCGTCATAATGACTAAAGAAGGTATTAGAGGTGGATTCAGGTTGCTGAAGAGGTAGATTCTCATGAGCCATCCACCTACAAAGAAGCTATTACATGAACAGAGCCTACCCAATGGCTTCCTGCAATGGAATACTACAAAAAACTCTCATAGCTCTCATAGTTAACAGGGAATATCTGTTATCTATGCAATAAAAAAAATGTTATCTACCTTGGTGTTATCTATAAACTTGCCCATAGATTACACATGGGTATCCGTTATCTACTCACTCATAGATAACAAAATACATATGTTATGCTTTAACAAATATATGTTAACTATTCCATAATAGACAACTGTATAGGTTAGTTATCTTTACAAATATATCCGTTAACTATTCCACAATAGACAACTGATGTATATCTGTTATCTTTTTAAAAAAAAAGTTATCTATTTATTTATATAATATATTTTTTCTATAATACTTTTATTTATATTCTTTTTATATCCCGATTAAAACAAATAAAATTATTCAATAAAAAAATAGAATTTAACATCATCAATTAAAAAAACTCAATATATCCACTAAATTCAAAATACAAGTCTCCAAATAATCCACCAAATATCCCATCATTTCAAAAGGAAAATTAACATGCATATATGCATATAAATCCAGCAAATTGGAGCCATAAAATCCAACAAATTGGAGTCAAATCGCTTAGACGGGTTCTTCATTAAGTACAAGTCCGAAATAGCATATATAAATCTACTATCAAACTTTTGGTCCAAGTGCCAGAAGTATCTTCTTTCTGGGGCCCTGAAACATAATAGCAAATTCCAGTCACAACATAAGCTTAAACAATCTAGCAAGGAAGAAATCAATAGCCAGTCAAAGCTAATTAGAGAAGTTGAAGAATTTTGGAACTCACAACAGATAACAGATAGAAACCAACTTCGAAGTCAGTAAAAAATCACATAGCAAAGCAATCAACTAGAATAGGATCATAAATTTGGATCTTAGAGAAGACAAAACAATGTTGGTAATCAAAGGAAAATAATAAATCCAAGGCATTACATTCCATATGCAAACAATCAAAGGCCATTTAAGCTAGAAAACACATAATATAATCGCAATATCACAGCATAATTTGAACAAGAAAAACTGTTTAATATATAAAAGTACTAGTTCAAAAACAGTAATAGAAGTCATTGCAATATCAAAACAGATAAAAGCCCAATGTTGAAAAGCATAACATACTAATATATGGAAAACAAATATTGGAAAAATTGGTATAATCATTATTGCAGCAACCTTTTCCTGCTGTTTGTTTTCACCGAATTATGCAGCTTTATTATTCACATTTTTTCGTTTGGGTAAAACTATTATTATTCCAGTGGAGTAATCATTCATGTATTTAGTTGAGAAGAAATTTTTTGGGTTTGGGCCATAACATGTCACTGGGGAAACTTTTATATATATATATATATATATATATATATATATATATATATATATATATATAAAAAAAAAAAAAGAGCAATAACATCACACCAAGCACAATACATACCACACCAAGAAACCAGTATGCAACTAATCAATACCACCACTACTAGTCAATATAACAGACCAAGCAATGGCTGATATTAAGCAAACACAGAATTAAACTACTGATTTTAACCCATTATTGATATTTAAACAATTCCACTACTAATATTTAACTACCAATGACTGCTATTGACCAATTACACTACTAATATTTAACCATCAACGACTATTATTGACCAATTACACTACTAATATTTAACTTTCCTTTACCACTCGATAATATGTAATTGCATGAGTTCAGCCCATTCCAACCGCACTTCATCAAGTTGAGCTTTCGTGTAAGTTCCCTCCATGAACTATAAAATAACATATATTAATACCAAAACACCACATTTAAAGTCACATTATGAATAGACAATTTTGAAAAGGAACACTAATATTACCAGAGACTGCATTGAAGCAATATCCAATGGTCCATCAAATTCAGTTATTTGTCTCATGTATTGAAGTACAAAAAAACCACATTGCTCCAAATCCGATTGCTTAGGAGCCTAGTTTAGGAACATTAACAATAAGTTCATAATTTTTATTTAGATTACTTGCTAGTCACGTCTTTTGAGCTGTGTGCATACCGTTTAGGAACAAATGGTAACAATAAGTCTCAACAGATGATTCATCAACCTCATTTTCATTTTTTGACGGTGGTGGTAATGCTTTCGGAGGTGAGTTATGGCGGCACAATCGCCATCGCGGGGGAATTAGGGAAATGGTGTAGAACTAGTGTAAACCCCGCGTATTACGCGGGATTAAATATAATTATATTATTATTTAAATTGAGTATGAATATATTTTTTATAAAGGATAAATATTCTATTTTTAAAAATGTGTATATAATCTTTTTTTTTTTTAGTTTTAGATGATTTTATATAATTATATATTCTATATAGTAAATGTTGCAAGTTTGAAACGAAAAATAAGGGTAATTGTCGAAACTTTTGAGTGTCTTTTTTTTTTTTTGTTAAGTTTATTGTTTGCATAATGCCTGGAATCAATTATTTTTTTTTAGAAAAATTGACTTTAGGTTCATATATTGATGGAATTGAGTGTAGAAAAAAGTTGCTTTGTGAAGATTTGCGGATGACAAAATATTGTTTGATTAACAATCCAAGAGAAAAAACTGTAATGGATATAGTTAATCATTAAAAAAGATAATACCAGAATAAAAAAAAAGTCACCAATTAAGTCATAATTAAATCTATGTTGCTTATGCATGATATAATTTGTAAAACCAATACAAATGTTTGAATATACGGCCAACATGTGTTCTGCTATATTCATACATATTTAATAGAAATACTATGAAAATGTTATCTTTATAGCCTTATACATATATTATGCTATTTTCACCATAGAAAATTTAAATAGGTGCATATAAAGCAAATCATTATAATATGAGAGAGAAACAAACTTGTAAACATATTGATATATACGTACAAGTATAAACATATCGGATGAAGTTTCATTCCTCTGTCTGCATCCCCCAATTATGTTTTCTTCCAATTCTTTTTCTTACCCTTTTTGGGTTTGTTTTGTTGGGTTATGGATCCTGAGTCGGAGAGGGGATGCAGCGCGCGCAATGTGCTCGACCACGGGGTTTGGTCGAGCAGATGTGCTCGACTAAGGTGCTCGACCAAAGGTGCTCGAGCGGCGGCTGATCCAGGGTAGGCTAGGCGCTCGACCAAGAAGCTCGGTCGAGCACATATGCTCGACCACGGGGCTCAGTCGAGCGCCCCGATGGGCCTGACTAGGGTTTTGCTTAAATACTCTTTAACTTGTTTGTATCATTGTATCACTCATATCAGACGAAAATAGTAGATCTCCTGGCTTGGTAGTGCCCCCAGACGTAGTCATTCCCGACGAACTGGATAACCAAATTGTTTGTTCCTTAATTCATGGTTCCATTATTTTCTCCATAATTGCTGCTTAAATCCTAACAACTGGTATCAAGAGCATCGGGTTCAAGGGATCTGTTGAGAGCAATTACGATGGCTGAAGGGAAATCGCCTATTGAGAAGTTTGATGGAACGGATTTTGGATTCTGGAAATTGCAGATCGAGGATTACCTGTACGGTAAAGATTTGTATCAACCGTTGGGTTCACAACCTGAAGATATGAAGGACGACGAGTGGAAGTTGCTGGACAGGAAGGCGATGAGTGTGGTTCGTCTGTCGTTATCCAGGAACGTCGCCCTCCATACGGTGAAGGCAAAAACCACAAAGGAGATGCTGAAGATTTTGACTGAGATGTATGAAAAACCGTCTGCAGCGAACAAGGTTCATCTGATGCGGAGGTTATTCAACCTGAGGATAGCAGAGGATATTGTGGTAGACAATCATCTAAACGAGTTCAATATGATCATAGCCCAATTGAGCTCGGTTGAGATTGATTTTGATGATGAGGTTCAAGCCCTAATTTTGTTGTCTTCTTTACCAGAAAGTTGGAGTGGGATGGTAACGGCTGATAGTGCTTCAATAGGTAAAGTGAAACTAAAATTTGATGAGGTTAGAGATCTGATCATGAGCGAAGAAATTCGTAGGAAAGAGTTGGGTGTGGCCACAGGATCGGCCTTGAGTGCGGGAAACAGAGGCAGATCTGAATCCAAAGGGAAGCCAAATCGGGGTAGATCAAAGTCAAGGGACAAAGATAAGCCCAAGAAGGATAAGAGTCAAGTTGAGTGTTACAATTGTCATGAACTTGGTCATTACAAAAGGGAGTGAAATTCACAAGGGAATGAACCAAAGAAGAATGACAACTCAGCAAACGCCGCCACTGATGAGGGCTCAGATGCATTGATCTTGAGCGTAAGCTATCTATTGGAATTGTGGGTGTTAGATTCTGGAGCATTGTTTCATTCGTGCAGCAGTGCTGACGTAAGTACACTTCCGGGAACTTTGGGAAGGTTTATCTAGCTGATGATGAGCCTCTGGAAATCAAAGGGAAGGGGAATGTTCAGATCAAGACACCAAATGAGACTGTTTTACAGTTGAAAGATGTTATACATATTCCTGGTTTGAAGAGGAATTTAATTTCAGTTGGGCAGCTTGATGATGAGGGCTACAATGTGACTTTTGGGTGTAACACGTGGAAGATATCCAAAGGTGTCATGGTTGTGGCTCGAGGCAATAAAGAGGGAATGTTGTATATGACAGGCAACACCCGGGACAGCATTGCTCTTGCAAGTGAAAAAGGGAATGCAGATTTGTGGCATTGTCGTCTTGGCCACATGAGTGAGAAAGGAATGAAAGTTATGTGCTCAAAGGGTAAACTGTCTGACCTCAAGACAGTTGACATCGGGTTGTGTGAGGACTGTGTATTCGGAAAACAGAAAAGGGTGAGTTTTTCGAAGGGAGGAAGAACTTTGAAGAAGCAGAAGCTGGAGTTAGTCCACAGTGACTTGTGGGGTCCAGCACCAGTGACATCCATTGGTGGAACATCATATTACATAACTTTCATTGACGACTCTACGAGGAAGGTATGGGTTTATTTCTTGAAAAATAAGTCTGATGCCTTTAATGCTTTCAGGAAGTGGAAGGCCCTTGTAGAAACTGAGACAGGTCTCAAAGTGAAGTGTTTGAGATCAGATAATGGTGGAGAGTACGAGCTCTGAGAGTTCAAAGAATTCTATGAGACGAATGGAATTCGAATGGAGAAAACCGTGAGAGGAACCCCCCAGCAGAATGGTGTGGCAGAATGTATGAACAGGACCCTATGTGAACGTGCTAGAAGCATGAGATTGAAGTGTGGACTGCCAAAGATGTTTTGGGCAGAGGCAGTTAACACAACAACTTACTTGATAAACAGAGGACCCTCAACTCCTTTGGAAAATGGCATACCAGAGGAGGCCTGGTCGGGTAAGGAGGTAAATCTATCGTTTCTTCGAGTATTTGGGTGTGTTTCATATGTTCATGTTGATGCTACTAGTAGAAGTAAGTTGGATGTTAAGTCTGTTAAGTGTACGTTTGTTGGATATGGCGGTGATGAATTTGGCTATCGATTTTGGGATGAGGAAAACTGAAAGGTAATTCGTAGTCGAGATGTCATATTCAATGAGCAGGTGTTGTACAAAGACTGGTCGGGGATATCCAAAGAAGGTGGTTCTGAGACTCAAGTTGTGGAGTTAGACATTACGAACTCAGGTGGGAGCAAGGGGGTTCTAGATGATCATGTGATTGTTGAGGAAGAACCAAGTACACCACCACCAACAATTTCACCGCGGAGATCCACGAGAGAACGGAGATTTCCTGATAGGTATTCACCTTCTCTTCATTATTTATTGTTGACTGATGGTGGTGAACCTGAATGTTATGCAGAGGCTATACGTAGTGAGAATCCTGCTGACATCTTGACTAAGGTTGTGACCTTAGAGAAGTTGAAGTTATGCATTGATTAGTGTTTAAATATGTAGTAATTGTATTTGTTTCATGTGTTATTTTGGTATATTATTTGTAGCATTTTCATATATAATTTCATAAGTATAATGTAACATAGCTAGTAGATGTATTATTTGATTGTTGAGGTCATAACTTGAGTTATACTTATCCAAATTATAGGATATTGATGATGTTGGACACCTAAGACAATGTACTAAAGCTATAAGTTTTCATATTGGTCCAATCTTGCAAGTTTGGGGTCTAATTATACTCAAAAAGTCGAAACTACATTGCTGTCCAGATTTTGAATGAGTTTTGATCCAAAACACACTTTTGTATTTGGACAATATCTTGAGCTATACTAATCCAATTGACCCAATTCCAGTTGAATTGGATCAATAATCCATTGAGATACAAGTTTTCTTTAGGTTCAAAATGTCAAAAACATCGGCATCAAGGGTGAAAATCAGAATCAATGTAAATGTTAAATTTGTCAACAAAAGTTGCTACCAAATCTGAATACAGTTTGAGTTACCTCACCATTTCGGTCATAAATCTCAAAATAAAAATCCAATTGCTGACATTTTGGTGTCATTGGAAATATAATTTAAAGGGCTACAGTTCTTATTCATGGAGAAAATCCATATCTGGACGGATATAAGGCTGAAAAAATCAATCTTTGTAGGCTGCCAAATTGAGTACAAAAGTTCACAATGTACAAACTTGAGGCCTATATAAAGGGCTCTTTGCTAACCCTTGGGGGCATCCAAATTCATCCAATCCATCCAATTCTTGTAATATATCTATCATTAGTCTAGTATTTCTCTCAAATAAAATGAGTTGTGTTTGTATTAGTATGAGTAGCTAAGTGTTTTGCTAGAGCTAGGGATGAAGCTTTAGTAAAATACTAGTAATGTTCTTGACTTGTCAATAAAAGATCTTCAAAGGTATAATCTTTTTATTTATTTAATGAATTATGTTAAAGGTTTTGTTATGTTGAGACTTTGATTTGTTGTAGACATATTGGCACAATGAATACTTAGCCTTACATATCAATAATTGATTTCATAAACTCATTAAGTTAACTAAAAGGAAATCTTCATAATTCTCCAAGTGCTTAACGTTTTATCTTCCGATTGAAATCACTTGATTGTTAGATTTCAATTGAGTTATAAAAGATAGCCAAGAATAACTCTAGTGTTTTACTTAAAGTGAAATCTCAAAGCTCTAGTATTTTGAACATTATATAAACCCTTGAAATATTACCTACTAGTTGACATATTTTCTTCCAAACCTCCCTGTGGTTCGACACTCGGACTTCCGAGAAATTTTATTACTTAAGACAAACCTACACTTGGGTGTACAACTTCAAGAGTTATCATGCATGACTTCAACTGGCCTTGAAAACTGAGAATAAGGCCCGACACTACTACCAGTGAGAGAGACCGTTGAAATGGAGCAGACAAGTTAATTTTTTGGAGTCAGTCTCCAGGTGGGAGTTTGTTGGGTTATGGAGCCTGAGTCGGAGAGGGGATGCAGCGCGCTCAATGTGCTCGACCAGGGGGTTTGGTCGAGCAGATGTGCTACCAAGGTGCTCGACCAAAGGTGCTCGAGCGGCGGCTGATCCAGGGTAGGCTAGGCGCTCGACCAAGGAGCTCGGTTGAGCACATATGCTCGACCACGGGGCTCGGTAGCCCCGATGGGCCTGACTAGGGTTTCGTTTAAATACTTTTTAACTTGTTTGTATCATTGTATCACTCATATTAGACGAAAAAAGTAGATCTCCTGGCTTGATAGTGCCCCCAGACGTAGTCATTCCTGACGAACTGGGTAACCAAATTGTTTCTTCCTTAATTCTTGGTTCCATTATTTTCTCCATAATTGTTGTTTAAATCCTAACATGTTTGGTTCCTCTGAATTTCGATTAATTATATTTTGAAGATGTGTTGTTAATTTATTAAAGTCATTTCTTCATCTCTCTTGTTGATAATTGATGTCGAATCCACCTCTTAGAGGATCAAGCCAAATAAATGGCTGATTGGAAGATTAATCATTAGTCATTGAAGAAGAAACAAAATACATACATTAATATTGCATTTCATCCAAATCTGATCATGAAATTTGTGTTCATGCCAGTGCAAGTTGAATCTGCGTCCAAAAACGTAACGTAATACTGAGAGTGACACAGTGATAAAAAGAAAAGAAAAAAAAAAAACTTTGCATAATCTGCAAATTGACTTGGAAAAAATTGGTTTTTGGTAAAGAATAATGAGAAAGAGAAAATCACCCCATTATTTGAGAGGGATGAGAAAAAAAAAACGACAAAGTTAAAAATTTGAAATTTAAATTGTGGATTAACATGAAGTAGAAAAATTAAATATAAAAAATAAAAGTATGTATTAATGAGATGTGAAGAAACTGTGATTAGTGAAAAAGTGTGATGCCACGTAGTACAAAGAGATTACATCTTTTTCTTAATTTGTATATCCTCGACCGAATAAAAATAATGACGAAAGTTTCTTCTTAATATATGAATTTATTATTATAATTTTCTTAATTCTGAATTTTGTTTATGCATAAAGAATGTGATACCCGTATTCAATAAACAATAAAAATATATTCACTTTCTTATTAACAACCAAAATTTTAAAGATACACGATATACAACCCATAAAAATCTATAGTCAATTATTACTAAATATAATTAATAGATTTGATTTAATTTATGCATACATATTTAATTTCTCAATCTTTCTAATCCTACGTGTCTCTCTATATTTATATTGATGGAGAAGAAGGAACAAAATGTTGCACCACCTATTAAGGTTGCGCATCAGCAGATGGCGGCAGAAGATATAATAGGAGAACATGTCACAAAAAACAAATTAAAGGGTGGGGATTAAGTTATGGGGCAGAGTTTACATAAATTATGGGGCACATGCCCCCATTATATTTTTTCCCTTTAGTATATATTCCATATATTATTAACTAAATTATAACATGAATATACTATTTTAATTCCCACCTCCTAATTCTACCGTTTCCATTATCACAAATTTCAACCCCAATCTCAGCCCACACGTCCCTGCCTCACCCCACTACCCAATTCCTCATCCTCACGCACACATATTATTCCTCTTTATGTTATCTTTTGCGTTTATTAATTTAAATTTAAAAGTTTAATGTATGGAATAAATTAGAGGTAACAAAATTCAGTTTAGAATTTAGACGTAATAATTTTGTATAAGAATTAAGTATTAATTATATTCAATTCCACATTCAATTTCATGCGTCCTTTTGATTTTGAAAAAAAAAATTGAATTAGGGATCCTATTGTTTGAAATTATTACATATGAAGAATTTCTTATTATATTTTATATGTGTAACTTTTTTATGATCGCCCCACTATAAGAATTTTCTGGATCCGTCCCTAAACGTGGCTAATGAAATAAAATAAAAATAAACAAACTTAATGTTCTTGCATCTCTCAATTCTCTCCAATTGTTTCTTGTTTTCTTTATATTTTCTTCTTCCAAGGTTGTGAGGTTTATATAGTGCTCCAAGAGGCATAAATCTTGCAAGAATAAAGATCCTCATTCATGGCCACCTTGTATTTGCTCACATGGCAGATTCTTTGGTCATTAGTATTGAAGATGGCAATGAAAGGTAATGAATGGGTGATATTTGTGCTCAATTTCTCGGTCGATTTTCCATTGTTTGCACGTTTATGTGGTTTCTGTCTAGACACAATTTGCATCCAATTTGCCAATTTATCTTCAGCTAAAAAGGACTCCAAAACTGCCTAAAATCCACAAAAAACACAAAATAACAGTAATCGAGACCAAAATATAATAAGTCGAGCAAAAGTAAAATAATAGTAAATTAATAACCATAAAATGATTATAATTTAACACAATAATAACTCATTAAACTCGACTTATCAAATACCCCCACACTTAGACAATTGCTTGTCCTAAAGCCAAAAATTGCTCCACAAAAGAAAAGACTACCCACGATTTCACAAGTACACACTTGAGAGTTCAAAACAAAGACAATTGAAACACTCGTCTATATTCCTCGTAACCAAGTTTCTGAGCCGGATTTATAAATCCTATGACTTTCAATAATAACAAAGACTCATATCCACAATTAAACACAAAATCTCATCAATCCTTAGCAACTCATGCCACCTCTATAAATTCCTAAAGACTCGACCATGATTTCAATTGATTTTATTTTCCTTCAAAATTAAAAATATGAGTAGAGTTGATCTTCAATTTTTTTTCAACCTTTACTCCTGTCTTGGAATTTTTCGCCTTTTATTTTTTATTAGAGCTGCAGCTCCATGATGAGAATCGCGATTTGGGAACAGATAAATTCGTCACCCTAGCGCAGGCTAGCTAGAGAATGAATATAAAATCGATGCCTTGGCTCAGGCCAGTATGAAAACGATTGGTTTTTGACAAAGTTGCCAAAGGAAAATTATTATTATTCATTCATGAAAAAGAAAAAACACGTGTATGAGTATTTAACGAACAAAAAAAACTAACCCTAATCTAAAAGACTAACTCTCAAAAGCCCAAGAAAGAAAACCGTTTCAAGTGTTTTATGGTGCTTGGTACAAGAACAATGATTTCTCACCAGACTGTGAAAATGTCGGGCAAAGGAAAGAAATCAGCCAAATCACTGTAGCTCTTCAGAAACGCCATCTCGACTTCCCCCTCGAATACATTTTCAGAATTTTTATCATGAATGCTTTTGTCAAAAATACCCTTCCTTCTTCTCTTTGTTCTTTTGTCAAAAATATCTTCGTCAGGAATCGTCATCGTCTCGTTCCGCCGCCTGCAACTATTTTCGCCAGGGTTCGGCTCTTCTCAAGCTAGACTATAAAATTAACCATTAAACGTGGCTAATGAAATAAAACAAAAATAAACAAACTAAATGTTCTTGCATCTCTCAATTCTCACCAATTATTTCTTGTTTTCTTTATATTTTCTTCTTCCAAGGTTGTGAGGTTTATATAGTGCTCCTAGAGACATAAATCTGGCAAGAATAAAGACCCTCATTCATGGCCTCCTTATTTGCAAATGGCCAATTCTTTGATATTTATGTGGATTTGAATGGGGCAATATTTGTGCTTTTCTCGGTTGATTTTTCAATTTTGTTAATTTTTTGGTCTCACACATCTAAATTTGTTAATTTGTCTCCGGCTAAAAAGGACTCCAAAATAGCCCAAAATCCACAGAAAACACAAAATAACAATAATCGAGACCAAAATATAATAAGTCGAGCAAAAGTAAAATAATAGTAAATTAATAACCACAAAATGATTATAATTTAACACAATAATAACTCATTAAAATCGGCTAATCAATGTCTCAGGTTCCCAATGCTAGTGCACTAGGGAGTTTGATGTATGTTATGATATGTACTAGACCTGATGATCTTACACATGTTGTTAGTTTTGTTAGCAGGTTTATGGTTCAACCTGAAAATGAACATTTGGCAGGATGTGAAGTGGATATTTCGGTACCTTAGAGGTACTTCTGAAGTTGGTCTCATATATGGAGGTGATAGTAATTGTTTAATTTCAGGCTACTGTGATTCTAATTATGCACGAGATATTGGCAGTAGAAGGTCTATGATCGGTTATACTTTTACTCTTGGTGGTTCTGTTGTGAGTTGGAAGACAACTTTGCAGCCTACAGTTACTTTGTCTACTATAGGTGCAGAGTAAATGGTCTTGACCAAAGCGACCAAAAGAGGGAATCTTGTTGAAAGGGCTGGTTAGTAATCTTGGTCTACATCATGATTATGCTGTTGTGTTTTGTGACAGTCTGAGTGCACTATGTTTAGCCAAGGATCAAGTTCATCATGAGAGAACAAAACATATTGATGTCAGGTATCACTTTATGAGAACTGAGAAGAGGGTTAAGGTGAAGAAAATTGGGACTGCTGATAACCCCTTTGAAGTTCACTAAGCCGATTCCAAATAATAAATTCCACCACTGTTTGAACTTGTTAAATGTTACAAGTTGTAAGTTGCCCTATTTTGGGGGCAAATATGTGTTCAAGGAGTTGCTCGTACGTCAGGCACTTTTATGGTGCATCAAGGTGGATTTTTGTTGGGATTTATTAAAATAAATTAGTTTTGTTTTGTCCCACATCGGATTGTGTCAAAAGTAAGAGAACTTCATAATCTTATTTAAGAAATTTTAATCAGTCCCACATCAGGTTGTGAGAAAAGTTAAAGAGATTCCTAATGTTATTTAAGAAGCTTATAGGTTTTTTATACAAGTGCATCAGTCGGTTTTGATTTTGGGCTTATTTATTTAGGCCCAGTTGGTTATGGATTATTTATATTCTCTCGGTTAGGGATTATTTATATTCTCAGTTGATTTGTATATTATTGTCGGTTATGAATAATATACGAGATTCTCTCTTTTGCCCGTAGATGTAGCTAACAAATTGTTAATGAACCACGTAAAATTTCGGTATCGATTTATTTATCGTTTTTATATCTTTCTTGCATCAGTTATAACATAAATATTTAATCAAATTATATTATGTGCATCATCATTATTTAATCAAATAATCAAATCAATCCATAAAAAATCCAATCACTGTACGATCATATATTACTTCACAAATTACACCATAAATATATAAATATTACAGTAGTGATATTTTATGAGCAACCGTCGGTGCCACATAATTAAAAAAAGCCATTTGTCATGCAATATTACAACCGTTCCACTCCAACTTTCTGGTAAAGAAGACAACAAAATTAGGGCTTGAACTTCATCATCAAAATCAATCTCAACCGAGCTCAATTGGGCTACGATCATATTGAACTAAGGTTGAATGACCTATCCTCTGCCATCCTCGGGTTGAATAACCTCCGAATCAACCTTGTTCGGCTGCGCAGCGTTTTCATACATCTCTCGATCAATATCTCCAAAGATCTCCTTTGTGGTTTTTGCTTTCACAAAGATTTTAAACAAAGAACCACACTCATCGCCTTCCTATCCAAAGAACTTCCACTGTCCTTCATATCTTCAGTCGTTCACCCAACGGTTGATCTGAGATCTTTATCGTCTTAATAATCCTCGATCTCGCAATTTCCGGGGGCTTTCCGTTCCATCAAACTTCTCAACAGTCCTGACCATCATAATTGCTCTCCACATCCCCTTAACCCGATGCTCGATACCGGTTGTTAGGATTTAAAGCAAGCAATTATAGGAGAAAATAATGGAACAACAAATTAAGGAACAAACAATTTGCTTACTCAAATGACTAATGACTCCCATACTCACTACCTTCCCGATTTCACTATTTTGAGTCAAAAGTATTTCCAACAATCCCAACATACAATAAAAAAGTATTTAAACAAAGACTTGTCTTTTTTTTTTTTTTAAATACGTTAAATGGTTATGTTATGGTGATGGCCACTCCTCTTGGGCATATATGAAGTTTTTAATGGATGTAGTATACATGCGTAAATCTAAACAATATAACAATAGACTTCTAAACAATATAAAAATATAAAAATGGAACATTAGCCTCATTTTTTTATTTAATTTAGTTTTATATTAATTTAGTTTTTTAGGTTTTTCTTTAAGTTTATGTGTTTCCCAAAAGAGAGGTACCTTTTTGCCGGGTAGGTAGAGGAACAAAAGCTATGAACAATATGCGAAAATATAAAATAATTTTTCTGTCAACAAAAATGCCGGAAGAAAACATTTACAGTTGGAAAACAGATGGAGAAACAAAAACGTTGGTTCGAGGAAAAAAATGTTGATTGATATGGGTGCCCAGAGAGCTGTTTCTCCATTTCATTCATCAGGCTAATTACCCAGCAAGTAGCAGGAACTTATGAAAGGAAGAATTAAAAAAAATGGAATTAGAACGCAGAGATGGTATAGAGGCTGAAGGACAAGTTTGAAGAATTTCGGATGCAGTGCTCCCGGAGATGAAAATAAAAATAATAAGTTGGCAACCTCTGCCGAAGGGGGAACTGGTGGAAAAGTTAAGTTGAAACAGATGAGATCCAATTATTGACCCTCAAAATTCAGCTGTTGAGAATGGGAATGATTAGACATGATAGTAGCTGAAGAGCAGGAGATTGCTCGCCTTAAGAATGAGCATTATAAGAAAAACATAGTTGCAGTTGGAAAAGAGATGGAGAAACATAAATTTAATTTACATTAACGGTGAAGTGTAGGTGAAAATGGTAGATGAAGCAGATTGCTTATATGGGAGATGAGATGAGAAATTATTCATTATCTTTTTATTTTATTTAGGGGAAATTGATATTTTTTATCCTGTAAGTTTGATATATTTTGATTTTGGTCCTACTAACTTTGGCGGTTTGATTTTCGTCCTATAACTTTGTAAAATTTGACTTTTTGGTCCTATGACCTGCTATCAAAGGTGGAATTTCAGTTAAATCTAACGTGGATTTTTTTAATTTATTAAAGTTAATTACTCCTCGCCGAAAATTGGAGAGAGAAAAGTTAATAATCTGAAGCCCGCAACACATCTCTAATTTGAAGCCCGCAGAATAACCATGGAAAATAGCCACACCCAAAATCACAGAACAACCTAACTACAGAACAACCTAATCAGACGTTGGACAATTGTCATACACTACAGTATTATAAACATACAAACACAGTATTATTAATTTAATGTCCAGATTTTCCCATGGGCCTCTTTCACCCCTTTCTCTCACTTTAATTTTGGCCGACCCAATTATTTCCACATTTTTCAACATACAATACAGTTGCTCAAATTTTGGTCCCATTTTTGCTGAAAAATTGAAAATTTTGTCGTTTTCGGTCATGCCAAGCCACGTTCCAATTAAATTTGGAGATTTCCAAACTCGCAGCTTACGTGGACACTGACTGTCACAATAAATATTCATTTTTTAAAAAATTAGAAAGAGCATGAAAATTATTCCTAAGTTGTAGAAACAATTATTTTTTTCGTAACAGTTAGCGTCCACACCATCTCCCAATTTTAACCGCACGACGTGACTTGTGCATAATCGAAACAACGAATTTTTCTATTTTTTTGAAAAAAAAGGCAAAATTTATTCAGGATAGTTTGGGACCAAAATTAAATAACTAAATATTTTAATTAAAAACGAAAAACACAGAAACTTTTTATTAAAAACTTTTTTTTTTAGATTTGTACACCCCATTTTCCATTAATTATTGATACAACATATACTAAACTTATTAAATTCAAATCTCGAAGATGAAAAACAGTAAATTTCATGGGTTCTTGTAATTGTTTTTTGGGGCTGTTAAAATTTTCAAAATCACAATCAGTGCCGCAGGATGAAGGTTAGCAGTTGCGGCCTATTTTCCATGGATGTAATTAGGTTGGGATGTTCGCTTTGTCTGATTACATTGTTCTGATTTTGGGTCCCACTATTTTCTCCTTCAAATGAGGGATTTTTCAAATTAGAACGTTTCCATCTGTATTCATGTTAAAAAAAAAAATGGGCATTCAATTAATTTTCAAAATCTTCAAAGGTCATTAAATTAAAAAAAAAAATTAAAAAAAAAATCCACGCCAAATTTACCTGAAAGGAAGAGTTGGAAAAGGTCATAAGCGAAAAAAGTCGAATTTTAATTAAGTTATTAGAATGAAAATCAAACAACCAAAGTTTTCCGTCAAAAACAATTCCGGAACTTACAGGAAAAATTTAATTTCCCTTCTATTTATTATATTTTTTGTCACCTTTCTTTTTAGTTTGTCCCTCATTAATTTCCAAAAAAAAAAAAAAAAAAACTTTATCGAGTGAAAAAGGCATGTTTATCAGAGTTTCGGGTGAAAATAAATAACTATATATAGTTAATTAGAGTAGAAAAACACAGAAACTTTTTTATTGAAACTTTTGAGGATACATGTAGCAACCCCAATTATTATTGATACAACAACACAACTAAACAACAACAAAATAAATACCATGATTAAACTAAAACACACTTCAAACAAACACAATTAGGAGAAGGTAAATGAAGACTGCTTTTGAATGGATGTCGTGATTGGGATAAAATTTCCAAACATCTTATGATCAGTAGGTCCCAAATTTTTCAAAATGATGATTTTTGAAGAACGTTTCCATCTGTATATGTAGAAAATAAATTCGTTCAATTAATTTGAAAACCTCAAAGTCAATTTTAAATAATTTAATTGTGTTGATGATAATTGGAAGAGTTGGAAAAACAATAAGCGAAAAATAAAATTAATTACTTCATTGGAGTAAAACTGAAACAACTTTTTTTATCAATAACAATTCCGGAAGAAAACATAGTTACAGTTGGAAAAGAGATGAGAAACAGAATTTAATTTAGAAGTTGAAAATGGTGAAAGTGGGAAAAGGTAGTGGAAGCAGACTACTTATAACGGTATGTTATTCCAATACAGAGTGAGTAATATTTTAAAAAATTCTTGAATGTAAATATATAAATAGTGTAAACTATTTATATAAAGAGGGTTGATGATAATAATAACGGTGCATGTTATCCCAATACAGAGTGAGTAATATTTTATGTAAAATTCTTGAATATATATATATATAATATATATATATATATATAACTAGTATAAACTATTTATATTAAGAGTGTTGATGATAATTGGAAGAGTTGGAAAAGCAATAAATATACTTACTTCATTGGAGGAACTGGATCAAAAAATCATAAACGCCAAAAAGAAAACATAGTTGCAGTTGGAAAAGAGATGGAGAAACAGAAATTTAATTTAGATTGGTGTGATCGAGGTGAGGGAAATGGTAGAGGAAGCAGATTGCTTATATAGGCCTGGCTAATTTCTCCAAAAATGGCGAAATTATTCACTAATATCTTTTTTTTTTTTATTTATTGCTGATCAATTGATCCTGGTCGTGGATATAGTTAATTTAATTAGGCAGCCAAGATTGAATAATCATTTTTTTTTAAATAAAATAGATCAAATGGTTTAAGTTCATAGCTAATTTAATACAAAAATTCATATCTTAATTTAATTATAAACCTTTTTTTTTTTTAATTCATTGCATTGATCCTCCCCAGGATTAGTTGGAGTTAAATGTAGTGGTTTAAAAAATGAGTTGAAAAAAATAAAATAAATCAAATAATTTAAGTTTTTGTTCATAAAATAATTCATTTTTTTTAGTAATTAGGCAACTAATATTTATATAAAATTTTAAAAATAATTTCAATATCTTAATTGTTTTTTATTCATACAATGATACATTTTTTTTTTATAGTAGAATATTAATATTTATTGTTCTTGCAAAGAATACATATTTTGTTCTTATAAGAACACATATTTTCCATTTATATATATATATATATATATATTAACACAGACTTGAGACAAATTTTCCTATATAATAATTATTTTATTTCATAGAAGTGTCCCACATTATTTTATTCGATTAATAATTATTTCTCCGAAAAATAAACATTATATGGTAGCGTGGATCATGGCAAAGAAATGGCTACTACCCATGCATAAAAATCAATAACAAAGTCTTGTACTATATCATGTGCACCATGCTATTCATATGAATTTTTTAAACGTGCAATTTATTTAATTAAAACATTCAATTTGTTTTGCACTTAACAAGTTGAATGTTTCAGTGTAATCAAATTGAACGTTTTAGTGAAAATGAGTTATGCGTTTCAAAAATATAATGCACTTTAATTATTTTAAAAAATATAAATGCACATGCAGGGCGTCTCCATTAGTAGTATGAATAATAGTAGGAAATGTAATTTTGTGCATCTTTCTCATCTTACAAGCAACACAAAATACATCTGAAGGAGTAAATATTCAATTCATTCAACACTCTAGACAAGGTAGCTGAACAAGGATGGCCTTACCTCTTATGCCATAATGCACTCTTATTCACATGATTAGTAACTACTTTTTTTATACTTAAAAAAATAAAGAATTGCTTATGGCTATTAAATTTGTAACAAAATTAATTATGTCTTTAAATGATGAAGATTGCCTACCATTTGCTTATGGATTTTAAAATTTTGAATAGGTAAATAAATTGCCTATGAATTTACCTACATACTTTAGAAATCCTAATAAGTAAATAAATTACCTACGAGCAAAGTGCCTACGCATTTATAATTTTTGTAGACAAACTTATTTGCCTATGTAAATTATAAATGTGTAGGCACATTTTGCTCGTAATTAATTTTTATTGAATTATTAGGATTTCTAAAATTCACAAGTAATTTTCACTATTTAAGAGCAAAATTATTTTTGTCGCAAATTCCATAGTTATATTGATAAATTCCACATGCAATTCTTTATTTTCTTATAGTGTATTAATAGCGAGTTGGAATCACAAATAGTCTCATAACTTTGGCCTCAAATAGACTCAAATCCTATAACTTTTTGTTGTTGTCGATTTAGCCTCAATATTTTTCATAATGTCCAATTTAAGTCTCAAGTCTGCCGGAAAATTCAAAACTATGTCATTTCGCAGATTGAATTTGGGAATTTCTGTCAGCGGGTGCCTCTAGACTACCACATGTAATTTTATTTATTTTTAAACCTGGAATTACTGGGTCATATAATCAAATAATTTTTTTTTAACTCTATGACTTGTAATTGTATGTGTAAAAAAAAAATTATATGTGGCAGTCCAGTCACACCCACACCCGGAAAGCTCTAATTCAATCGACGAAACGACATAGTTTTTTAATTTTTCGGCAGACTTTGGGGACTTAAACTGGACATTGTCAAAGATACTACACTAAATCGACGATCAAAAAGCATGAGACTGAATCTATTTGAAGTGAAAGTTATGAAATCATTTGTGAATTAAACTCTATTATCAGCTAACAACAATAAATAGTAGTGTCGATTACTACCAACTACAATTTTCCTACTACTATATCTAAAGACTACAAACACTATTTAGAAGGTTACTTCTAACTACAAAGAGACTATAATGCCCTTTCTTCATATTTTGAATCCTTTAAATATTTTGAATCACATTCCCCCCCCCACCCCCCAACCTCTTCCTATTTTTGAGCCTCCTTTTTCGGGCTCTTTGCTTTTTGGGCCCTTCATTTTTCGGGTCTATCTTTTTCGGGCCCTTTGCTTTTCGGGTCTCTCTTTTTTGAGCTCTTCCCTTTTCGGGCCCTTCACTTTTCAGGCCCCTACGTTCTTACTTCGGACGGGCAAAAAAAATATGAACAGGTTCAGTTCAATTTTTGAACAAAATACAATATATTTATGAACATAATTTCAATTAAAATCCAAATATCAATCAAACTAATATACCTAATTAACATATATTAACATATTAATAGAGTCCCAAAATAATCTTGAATCAACAAACCGTAAAAAAAGTTTAAAACAAACAAAAAGAACTGAACATGTTCAGTTCAATTTCTGCACTAAAAACTGAACATGTTCAGTTTTTACTGAACATGTTCAGGAAAAAGCTGAACATATTCAGGAAAAACTATTCGTTTTTCAAACCTATTCAAAATTAAAAAGCATCCAGAAAATTAAACAATACACATTCAAACCAAATCTAAATCCACATTCAACTCAAACAAAAAACCACATTCAATAATCCACATTCAAACCAAAACAAAATCCACATTTCAAAACCAACCCTACAATTAAAAAATAAAGCAATTAAGAAGGCTCATAACCCCATTCCACAATCAACATCAAGTCAACCACACCAAAAACACAGTATTTCAAATTCAAAAAAATCAAACTACACTACTAAAAATAAATACCCAAAATCACATAAATCAACAACACACACAACATCCAAGCACAAATACCAACACTATAACTCAAATCCACAAACGAATATGAATGTCCACTTTATTTTCAAAATGCAGTTCTTTTTCCTATCTTCACCTTCATCGGCGTCTTCAAAGGAACGTTGTCGCCACCTCGCCGCTTTCCACCGCTGAAAACACCATTGTCAATTGCAACAAAGAGTTGGGGGGAGGGAGGGAGGGAGGGAGGGAGAGATAGAGAGATAGATAATCATCTTTTCTATTTTCATATCTGGGGATTTGCTGCACTCGAAATTCGACAAACTTGTCCTTCAGCCTCCGTACCAGCTCTGCGTACTTGGCCATTTTTTTCATTTTTCCTTTCATAAGTTCCTACTACTTGCTAGTTAATCAGCTGTGAATCAGATTGCCATATCAATCAACATTTGAATTCCTCGAACCAACGCCTCATACTCGGCTTTGTTTTTCGAGGCTTTAAACTCAAATTTTACAGCAAACTGTAATTCCTCTCTTTCAGGGGGTATGATCTTTCTTGCATTTTAGGTCCATTGCTGCATACCCAATGCACAATTGTGATTGATTTAGACGAAATACCTTCTCGATCATGACAGGGAACCCTAGCGAAAGAAAAATTGTGTTCCTCTCCTCAATATATTGATCAAAGATGGAGGTTCTCAGATTTCCATTGCTTCCATAATCTCATTCTAGTAAAGTAACAACCTATATACATTTCATTGCATTCATAGCTAAGTGTAGCATTTTTGGATTAGATTAATGAATTTATGGACCTCTTTTTAGTATGAAGAAAAGAGGCACAATTATGAATGCAGACATTGTTATTTCCTGTCATTTTTTTCATTTTTTTGTTTCAAATCTAAAGAGAGTGTTCGAATAAGGTTTTCAAAAAAAAAGATTGTTCGAATATTTAGAAGACTGATGCTCTTCTTCATGCTCGTGTTTGACGTGTCATATATATGAATACACTTTCATTTATGACGAACACTTGGGTGCACTAGTTGCACCATGCAACTGGTACACCATTAATATTATTCAACGAAAACAATTAACAATTTTCAGCAAACACTACAAAAAAGACGGTGATTTACGACGGTTTTAGCGACGGGAAAAACCGTCGCTACAGGATGTAGCGACGGTTTCAACAACGGTTTTACTGACCGTTGGAGAAACGAGGGTCGCTAGACTTTAGCGACGGTTATTGTGATACCATCACTAAATAGCGACGGTAAATAACCCTCTCTACTTATTGACGGTTTTAGCGACGGTTTCTGGGTCCGGACCCGGGTCAGAATTACCGTCGTTAAAGTTGTCGACAAGCAACGACGGTATAGCGACGGTATATTACCGTTGCTATTAGCGACCAAAAAATTCGTCGCTATAACCGCCGAAAACTAATGATGGAATAGCGATGGGTAATTTCCGTCGCTATTAGCAACCATAGATTTCGTCGCTAAAACCGTTGATAAATTGTGAATTTTCGAGAAAAAAAAGGGCTATCAATGGTTCGAACCCGGGCCCGATGGGCGCCCGAGCGGCCACCGAACCACCCGAGCCAAGAACCATCTTGAACCAAACCACCAAACAACTCGTATATAAGCACCATGCCTCCCAATTAAATGATAAAACTATTCGTTCCCATGGGGGACCGAACACGGGACCATAGGTCTTCTGAGCGGGGATCAATTCTACTCGGGCATTTGATTTCTTACGTTTACTAAGTGAAATTAATTCTGTATGTCCTAGAATTCATTTTTTTTACAATTTCTTTTAAAATTCTTTATTTTAATTATCTTTTTTATTAATTCAATAATTTTTTTATAATTTTTTTTTTATGTAAATTAATTTTTAAATTAAATTATAATATATTAATCTATAAACAAGTTATACTTTTCTATTTAAACAAGTTATACTTTTCTATCTAATCAAGTTATACTTTTCTATTTAATCAAGTAATACTTTTCTTTAAACAAGTTATACTTTTCTATTTAAACAAGTTATACTTTTCTATTTAATCAAGTAATACTTCTCTTTAAACAAGATATACTTTTCTTTAAACAAGTTATACTTTTCTATCTAAACAAGTTATACTTTTCTATCTAAATAAGTTATATTTTTCTATTTAAACAAGTTATACTTTTCTATTTAATCAAGTAATAATTTTCTATTTAATCAAGTAATACTTTTCTATCTAAACAAGTTATACTTTTCTATTTAATCAAGTAATACTTTTCTATCTAATCAAGTTATACTTTTCTCTTTAATCAAGTAATACTTTTCTATCTAAAAAATTTATAATTTTCTATTTAAACAAGTTATACTTTTCTATTTAAACAAGTTATACTTTTTCATCTAAACAAGCTATACTTTTCTATTAAATCAAGTAATACTTTTCTATCTAAACAAGTTATACTTTTCAATCTAAACAAGTTATACTTTTCTTTAAACAAGTTATACTTTTCTATCTAAAAACGTTATACTTTTCTATTTAATCAAGTAATACTTTTCTTTAAACAAGTTATACTTTTCTATTTAAACAAGTTATACTTTTCTATTTAATCAAGTAATACTTTTCTTTAAACAAGTTATACTTTTCTATCTAAACAAGTTATACTTTTCTATTTAAACAAGTTATACTTTTCTATCTAAACAAGTTATACTTTTCTATTTAATCAAGTAATACTTTTCTATTTAATCAAGTAATACTTTTCTATCTAAACAAGTTATACTTTTCTATTTAATCAAGTAATACTTTTCTATCTAATCAAGTTATACTTTTCTATTTAATCAAGTAATACTATTCTATCTAAACAAGTTATACTTTTCTATTTAAACAAGTTATACTTTTCTTTAAACAAGTTATACTTTTCTATTTAAACAAGTTATACTTTTCTATTTAAACAAGTTATACTTCTCTATTTAATCAAGTAATACTTTTCTTTAAATAAGTTATACTTTTCTATCTAAACAAGTTATATTTTTCTATTTAAACAACTTATACTTTTCTATCTAAACAAGTTATACTTTTCTATTTAAACAAGTTATACTTTTCTATTTAATCAAGTAATACTTTTCTATCTAAACGAGTTATATTTTTCTATTTAATCAAGTAATACTTTTCTATCTAAACAAGTTATAATTTTCTATTTAAACAAGTTATATTTTTCTATTTAAACAAGTTATACTTTTCTATTTAATCAAGTTATAATTTTCTTTAAACAAGTTATACTTTTCTATCTAAACAAGTTATACTTGTTGGTCCCGTTTTGAAAACCGATTTTGCGCGTACGGAAGCAAACATGTAATGCATTGCATATAAAACAGGGGTGAGGGCAGAGTGTTTCCAATTTTTGTGTTTTAAGATCATGTGTTGTGTTTTGCTTATAATCAAATGCGTATGACAATATAAGAACATAAAGCAGTAAAGAACCCAACAATGTATAGTGGTTCAGAGACTCAAGCTCCTACATCCACTCTCCCTGTTCCTAGGGAAATTCCTTCAAACTGGACTTATCACCCTCTCGGGCTCGCCTCTAGATGTTTAACGAGTTCACACTCCTACGGGACTTATCACCCTCACTCGGGTTCGCCTCTAGATATTTAACGAGCTCTCACTCAAATGGGACTTATCACCCTCCACGGGATTGCCTACAGATGTTTACCGAGTTCTCACTCCAACGGGACTTATCACCCTCACTCGGGATTGCCTACCCTCCCTTTCGGGATTGCTAGATGTTTACCGAGTTCACACTCACCTACAAACTTAACCGACAGATTTGGGTAAGGTTTGTTTGGTTTCCAACTAGGTTGAAATTTTCCCTTACATTTGTTTAGCCTCAATGCTAAGGATGGGAAAATCTCTCTAAGCTTAGGATATTACATTTGTGCTTAGATCTAGGGTAGAACACTCTTTGAATATATGCGTATATTTCTTTCTCTGTGTTCTATGGTGGGAATGCTAGATGATTTGGCTTGATGGATGTTTCACGCATTCTTCCACACCTGATAATGAGGGAAGAACTTCTATTTATAGTGTGGATTTGAATGTTACCGTTAGATGGAGTCACATTCAAATCCATACTATTCTGTAGCTTTTTGCAGCTTTTCCAGGCTGGTTGTCTTCCTCTCATTGGTCCACGTCAGCTGATTCTAATGGCTATATTCCTCAGATTCCTCGCCTTGGAATCATTCAGGATTCTCTGAGTCTCAGTGTCTTTAGTCTATCTGAGCCTTCAGGTCTATCTGAGCCTTCAGCTGACTTCTCTTCAGCGGACCTTATCGATCGACACTTTCGAGCTAACTGAGTTCAAATTCTTCGACTTCAGCATCCTAACCCTCGGTCACTAAAGATCGAGCTAACCCGATCATCGGCTGTTCGACTCTCGGTGAATATGACTTCAGATGACTTCTCTTCGATGACTTCTTTCCCGATCTAGTATCTGATTTACGGTTTTCGATATCGATTTCTTCTCGCTTTGATCGATCATTTCGCATGATCGATCGATATAAAGATCAGTCAGATATCGGTTTATCTGCATCAGTTAGTACATCGGTTAGCATATCGGTTTAGCTTTGTCCGATCTCAATCACGTCGATCTTGATCATCCGCTCATCTTCATATCTCGATCTCGATCACGTCGATCTCGTCGGTCTCATCTATCTCTCTTACGATCTGCAACCTTCTCTTACGATCTTACGGTCGGTTTCTTTACGATCGGTTTATGCGCTCTTCGATCACCGGATTAAGCTCGTGCATTCTTTTGATCACCGGATCAGCTCGTCTGTTTCTTCGATCATCGATCAGTCTCATTACAGTCATCTAATCAGGTCATCTGGTCATCTGATCTTCTGACCAACTGGCTTAGCTTTTCTTCTCTTCTGATTTTGCTCAGCTCATCAGTTAACTCCGGAACTCATATTACTCATCTAATCTCGATCAGTCTCATCTGCAGCCTAGTCTGATCTCGATCATCTACGTCTGATTTCGTGAGTTCCCCCTCAATTTGTTCTCTCGTTCCCCCTCAACTTGTTATCTGTAAATCAGCTTCAATAAGACAAGTTGATAATGTTTTGGCATAATTCATCAAAACTAAAATATCCAACATCTAGCAATCCCGAAAGGGAGGGTAGGCAATCCCGTGAGGGTGATAAGTCCCCTTTGAGTGTGAACTCGATAAACATCTGTTGGGTGTTGGACTAACACGTTAAACTAAGTCCAGTTGGTTACGTTGGTGCCCCTCTTGATAGGGAAGAGTGGATGTAGGAGCTTGAGTCTCCGAACCACTATAAAATCGTGTGCTCTTTACTGCTTTATGTTCTTACTTGCCATATGCATTTTGTTGGTCCCGGTGAAAACGAGTCTTACACGTGTATGGGGGGGGGGAATACACGTGTTCAGTGTTTTTAAAACTTTTTCTTACTGAGGCCAGCTTGGGTCAGGTTGTCCTGAAGATTAGTTCCTGAGAAGCACAATTCGCTCTGAGTCAAAGTCTACTGAGACAGTGATCCCAAGCTGCTTTTAGAAACCTCAGATAATCCCAACTGAGTCCCGAGTTTCAGAGATCCTGAGTGGCTTGGATCAGATAACTAACTTACTGAACCCTCAGAAGAGTAAGTTCAATTTGGTAACTATCTGTTCTAGCTGCTCAGATGTGCGGAATGGTTGGCCCTTTAGTTTATACTCGTTTTAAAGCTTTGCTGAAAAACCTTCCCTTTATGAATTAGTGATTAGGCTGTGATTCAATTTATGCAACTTCTAGTGGATTAATTCCAACTGAAATGTCAGTGAAAATATGCTTTCAGTTTTAAACCAATGCAACAGTTAAGCACAAATAGAGAAAGCAGTAAACAACACAGCAATTATAGTGGTTCAGAGACCCAAGCTCCTACGTCCACTCTCCCTGACACTTCAGAGAAATTCACTAATTACTTGAGCTTTCTGACTACCTCGCGTAGTTTACTTACTCAACTCGGCCCTGAGTTTTCTGACTACTCCACGTAGTTTACTTACTCAACCCGACCTTGAGTTTTCTGACTACCTCCGTAGTTTACTTACTCAACTTCACACAAGCTTTCAGACTACCACAAGTAGCTTACTAACTTATTCTCTAGAGCTTTCTGACTACTCCGCGTAGTTTACTAACTCTTTACAACTCTTTCTCACCAACAAACACAGTCAAACTACCTTCTAGAGGGTTTGGGGTTTCTGGGTTGGTTTCCAACTAGGATGAGATATCCTTTACAATAAAGTACAAAGCAAAGGGTAGGATATCTCGGCTAAGCTTTGGATAATTCTTATCAAGCTACGCTTAGTAGTGAGCTCTCTTCAATATAGAAGCACTTGGGAAATTCTAAGTTCTTCGAGTGCTTTTAACTTTTGCAAGAATAAGTTTGAGCTCTTGAGTTGCGTATAAATTTCCCGTAACCTTACAATGTAGAGGGTCACACGTATTTATAGGCAAACACCAAGGTCACTCTTGAAAAACTATCCGTTGGAGAGATAGCTTCGTGAGTTCCCTCTTATGGTGTGTGAGAAACGGCTATATTTAGGGTTTGAAACTCCCTAACATGTTTTAGGCAATAGCCTTTCACGTAGCCGGTCTTCACTTTTTGCGATGCTGAACTTTTGTACATCCGACATCTTTTTTTTTTGACACATCCTTTGTCGATTATCGGTCTTGTCTGATGTTGTCTCATCTCTTTTTGACTTTTGTCTCCAGTTAAAGGTAGACACCTTCAACGGCTCTTTTGGCTATAAACTCTGTGTTGTTATAACCTTAACAACACTCTGACTTAGTTCCTTTTGTCTGCTTTTGAATGTCTTGGCAACTATCTATTTTTCTAAAGAATCGCGATCTTCTCAGTATTGCATCCTCCAGATAGATATTCTCAGTGCCTCAAAACATTCAGGTTTATACTGAGCATTCAGTACATTACTGAGTCATCAGTAATTATTGTGCCTTCAGTATTCTTGATCTTGATCTTGATTTTTCGATCTTGCGTCTTGAGTCTTGACGTCTTACGAGTCTTGAGTCTTCGAGTCTTGATGTTATCTTGGACCGATATCTTTGAGTTGAGTCTTCGCCATTACTCGATTTTCTCATTTGAGTCTTGATTCTCGATTTCTCCGAAGTCTCTTGATTCTCGATTTCTCACTGAGTCTTCAGAACTTAATAAATATATCCTGATCTATATCTGCTGACTATACATTTTGCAGATATCATCCTGAATACTCTAAAACTGAATCCTGACTCAACTATCAAGATCATTCTGAACATGTCATACTGAGGGGTTTTGGGATCTAATCAAAATCAAATATCTTTATTAAATTCATCTCCCAACAATTTCCCCCTTTTTGATGATGTCAAAACCTATCTTGTTACAAACATTTAACCTATACTCAGGTTTCAGTTTTATCCTATTACAAGATTGGTTATGTCTCCCAACAATACAAACAATCTCCCAACAATTTTATCACAGAAAAATCATTCAACAATTTCTTCAGTAATGAATCTCTTTAACTAGTTCATCACCAAATACTTAAACAATTTCCCTCTTAACAACATACAGTCAGTTCAGAGACATTCCTTCAGCATATTAAAATAAAAGACATGTAAATAAGATAATGAGATATTATCTTGTGAGCATAAATGATAAATCTTCATTGATGATTGGTATCCCATTACAGATTACAATGAGTTTATCAACAAAATCAAAAAGACAATATTTAAAGATTACAGAATCTTCTGAGTCTCCAGTCTTCTGATTTTGGCTCTTCAGTCTTCTGCTCATCAGTTTGCTTCATTCTCAACTTCATCAGCGGGCACCTCCAGGTTGAACATTCCGAAATACCTTTTCTTCAGCTCATTTCTTTCCTTTATGATTACCGGACTGTTTCCTGTTAAACCCAACTGACCAGCATACTGAGCAATTTCTTGAGTAATGGACTTCTCATTCACCAAGCCATTACCAAGTCTTGGAGTAGGGAAGGTATATGGACCGGGGGCTACTATCTGCACCTCTCCTTTATCCGCAAGTTTAATCCAGCTTTGTAGATACTTTAGATAGAAGGTTAGGAGATATTCAATAAAAGCTTCGTTTGGATCTGAGCTTTCCCCTCTCCATTCCCTGAGAACATCATAATTGAACCAGAAGGTTCTCTTGACCTCTTCCCACACATCGTTGAATTTGATAGGCATCCATTTGTCAATGTGGGGCCACTTCAGTGCTTTTGATGTCCCTTTCCTCTTGCTCGCAAACTTTCTGAATTCACTCCTTCGCTTCTGCTCTTCGTCTATCTCCGTTCTGATCACAGACGCTCCTGAGACATAAGCAGTAGCTTTCTTAGCTTGTTCTGTTTGGAGTGTCTTCAGAGCATCTCTCGTGTTGAAGACTTTCTTTTGAGGTTGAGACTCAAATTCTTCTGTTTCTTCATCATCCAGAATCAGCTTTCTCTGGATTGGCTTAGAAGACTTTGCACGCTTGCTTTCAGGTTGAACAACGCCCAAGGCTTTCCTCTTTATAGGCAAATCAGCAGCAGCTTGGCTTGTTCCAACCTTTGCTCTAGCACTCAGTTTCTCTCTTGCAACATCAAGCATGGCTTGCTCAGAAACTCGAGTGTAGATAGGCTTCTCTACCTGAGCGAACTTCAACTTCTCAGTAGCTTCGACTTCTTTATAGGCTTTGGCAAGGTTATACATTTCAACATCTTTCTGAGCCTTCTTCTCCAAAGTACGTGCCATGAACTTCCTGATGTCTTCACCTTCCTTTTCCCCCTTCTTGGCACCATAATTTGGAAGAAGTCTGGAGAGTGCTGTGTCCATGTGATATTGCTCTTTGCTCACACAGCAAACTTCTCCTGCTATTTGATCTTGTTCGTCTTCCAGCCTCCTTAGATGGTTCTTGGCCACAGAAAATTCTTCAAATAAATGGGCAAACTGGCCAGAGAGTGCTTCTTTGAACATCTCTGTCATCTTGGTCATGAGCATTGAGCTCGTTTCCTCAACAGCAGATTTTATCATCACTTCATTCCTTTCTGCCAATTTCACCTCTAGCAATGCAGTTGACTCCTGGTGCTTCTGTTTCATTTCAAAGATCGAGCTCGGCCTTTGACTCCTCCAAATTTTTCATTCAAACTTTATCTTCCATGGAGGTCATCTGTGAGGTCAGAGTGTTTTGGATCAGCACCAGCTCTGAAGAGTGACTAAGACCTTCCATCTTCTGGGCTTGATTGGCCAATGTTTCTTCCATCTGAGCAATCTTGATCATCATTGGCTCAATCTTCTCAAGTTTTTCCATCAAGGGAGTGAGGTCGATCTCACGAACTTTATGCACCTCCTGTGCTGTTTGATCATCCTGAGCTTCAGCTTCATCCTGAGCTCCAGTTTCCAACTGATCCTCAGTCTGTACATCAGGCTGATCAGCATGGGAAGTTTCCTTCTCCATCTGAGACTGGTCCTTAGCACCTCCCTGTTGGTCCCCATCTCCATCTTGAGATTTGTCTCCGCTGCTAGGGGCACCAACTTCAGTTGCTCTCCTTTCAGCTATTTTCCTCTGAACCAGCTCATCAAAATTGGAGTTTTTCATCCTGAGCTTTGTCCTCCTAAACCCTGAGAAGTCGGTCAGAAAGGCTGTCTCCTCATTCCACCAGTCTTCCCGTCTGAATGCAGCAATATCAAGCATCTCGGGAAGAGTTTGATTGAGGATGAACACAGCTGTCCTTAATCTGAAGAAGATATCTTGCAGATCAGGGTATGAGCTGAGCTCAGGGAAGCGGTCAAGAATGAACCGTTCCCCCTTGCTCCTCCACTCGCCTTCTTCAGCCTCGCCCTTCTTCCATCTCGGGCTCTCTGGTTCAGTTGAAGCTTCTGCTGAAGGATCAACAAGTAACTCACTCAGGAGCTCATCAAGAATATTCTGCTCCTGATTCTCAGCAGCCTCTGAAGGTTGTGCAGTCAGGTCCTCAGTTTGCATCTGAGTGGGTTCTGAGGCCTGAGCTGTCGCATCCTCAGATTGACTCTGAGTTTGCTCTTTTGCCTGAGCCGGCACATCTTTGATAGGAATCTCTGAATTCTGAGTTCCTTTAAAATTTTCTTGAGAAATTTTGTCTTAGCTGAGCGAAGTCTCAAGTACCTCAGAGAAGACCTGCTCCTCAGTCTGATCTTGTGCCTTAGAGATAACCTGAGCCAAAACTTGCAATGGCGATGTCTGAGTGGTTTGGCTCTCAGGTTGAATCTCTTAAGAATCACTCCCATCATCATCGGTGAGAACCACCAATCTTCTGCGCTTGGGTGCGAGGGTTTTCTGCATCTTCAACTTCTCACCCTCTTCTCTCTTGGCATCCAACAAGACCTTCCCCCTGGTTTGTTGAGTCTCTTTAGCAGCAGCAACAATGGGTGATTCTGCTTTCTTTTCTTTCTTCCCCCTGATGGCCTGCTTCTTCACAGCAATGGGCTTGAAGAGCACCTTGGACTTGGGGAATGGGGGTCGAATTGGCGAAGATATCCTCCTCCTCTCTGCACATCTCCAAAATATAAGCAATTTTGGTGGCATGGTGGATCTTGCCTTTTATTGAGATCGCCCCATCAACCTTCTTCAAAGTTTTGGTCTGCTCACTCACCGTCTGAATCAAAAATTTCAGCCAGTTGAAGTTGGTGGTGGGTGAGGCCTCGATTGCCGCCATCAATCTGAGCTTCGGGGTACTGATCTGCTCAAAACTCCCCGCAAGACTCATGATGCATTTGCTCACAATATCCATCAATACTCTATATTGTGGCTTCAAATGCCTTTTATGTAGGGTAGCCTCAAATTTAACAGGACTCTCAGCAATCCTATCTAAATATTCCTGCTCTCTACCCAACATATATACAGAAGGATCTTCTCCTCTATCACAGAGCTCAAAAACATCATTCAGATTTTTCGGAACTATATACAAATCCCTCTCAAAATCGATGTATTTGGACGACTGCTCTAAATGTGATACTGTAATTTTTGAATGTAAAGCACCTTCTTCTTCTATCTTCAAGTTATAAATGAATTCGATTACCTCTTTCGCAAACTCCTGGTCTGGTCGGCTTGCGACTAGATGGGTGAGTTTAGCCAGTCGAATCATGTGCAGAGCCTCCTCTTCTGGTTTTGAGTTGGTTGTGCTTTCGAGTGAGACAACAAACTCGTACCATGGCTTGTTGGTTTCGGCTAATCTCTCGAACAAAGTTTGGGCCATATTTAGAGATAGATTGAAGAAATGAAGATTTTAGGGTTTGGGAATTTTCTGGGCAAAGGGGATTTATTTGCAGAGGATTTGGGAACGAAGGGTTTGATAAAATTTTGGCTTGAATGGCTTATTGGGGTATATATAGCTTCGAAATCGTGGGGAATCGCGTTGGTTAGGTGAAAAGCAACGGTTATGATTAATCTCCGATTAATCGGGTATACGAATCGACGATCTCCGAAAAGTAAGCCACCAAAACATCCTCATTGGTCAATAAATGTAACAGAGCATTTAATGACTGTTGACCTTCTTCGAAATTTGAAAAGATCCCGCCCAAAAAAACATTCCTCAGGTGTTATATATTTATTGTAAATGATTACTGATTTTAATTTAAGCAATAAATGAGTCGCATGAGTCATTACTTCTTCAGACTAATTTCTCTCTATCAGTCTTACTGAGTATCGACCTTGATAAAATGTTATTATAGTACTGAGTACTGAATAGGGTTCAGTATGCTACTGAGTACTGACCTTCAGTAAATCTGTGTTTCCTGAGACTCAGTTCAGTATTTCCATTTTATCCTGAGTTTCTCAGTAGAATTCTGAGAAAACTTCATGCACCTGAAAACCTTCAATTTTTCAAATTTTATTCTATACACCTGGATCTAACATCCCTAATTCAACTGAAAGTTCCTGAAATCTTGATTCAGCCAAAGGTTTAGTCAAGATATCAGCTCTCTGCCTATCAGTATGAATTTTCTCCATCCTTATGTCCTTTTTCTCGACATGATCTCTGATGAAGTGATGTCTGATATCCACATGCTTGCATCTGGTGTGCAATACCAGATTTTGTGAAATAGCAATAACACTATTATTGTCACAAAATATTGGTACTTCATTGGCTACACCTTTATAGTCCCTTAATTGTTGTCTGAGCCAAAGAATCTGAGCACAACAGCTTCCTGCAGCCATGTATTCTGCTTCAGCAATACTAGTTGCTACTGAGGTCTGTTTCTTCGAAAACCAAGATATCAGCTTGCTTCCAAGGAATTGACAAGTTCCTGTAGTGGACTTCCTGTCAATCCTGCAACCCCCATAATCAGCATCTGAGTAACCAGTTAATTCAAGGTTATCATCAGCTGGCTACCACAATCCTCTATTCACTGTGCCCTTGAGATACTTTAGTATCTTTTTGGCAGCTTCCATGTGACTAGCCTTAGGATTAGCTTGGTATCTTGCACATATCCCAACAACAAATGTTATATCAGGCCTACTTGCTGTGAGATAGAGCAATGATCCAATGATTCCTCTATAATCAGTATGACTCACTGATTTGCCTTCAGAATCAGGATCCATCTTGTAGTTAGTATCCATAGGAATTCTAACTGCATTGCAATTCTGTACACCATATTTGGCAATCAAATCTCTGGTGTACTTTGCCTGGTTGATGAATATTCCTTCCTTTGATTGTTTCACTTGAAGACCTAGAAAGAAATTCATCTCCCCCATCATTGACATCTCAAACTTGCCTTTCATCAGTGTTGAAAACTTTTCACACAGCTGATGGTTTGGAGATCCAAAAATGATGTCATCAACATATATCTGAACTAGTAAGATATCTTCTCCATGTTCTATCCTGAACAGAGTTCTATCAACAGTCCCTTTGACAAAACCATGGTCAGTAAGAAACTGAGAAAGAGTATCATACCATGCTCTGGGTGCTTGTTTAAGACCATACAAGGCTTTTCTGTGCCTGTAAACTTGGTCATTCTGTCTGAAACCAGGAGGTTGTTCTACATAAACCTCTTCTTTAAGCACACCGTTCAGAAATGCACTTTTCACATCCATTTGATAGACTGTGAACTTCATGTGGGCAGCGTATGCAAGAAACAATCTGATGGCTTCTAGTCTTGCAACTGGTGCAAAGGTTTCATCATAATCCAAGCCTTCTTCTTGGGAATAACCTTGTGCAACTAGCCTTGCCTTGTTTCTTACAATGTTGTTGTTTTCATCTCTTTTATCCTTGAAAACCCACTTGGTTCCAATGACATTGTGCCTTTCAGGTCTATCTACTAGCTCCCATACTTCATTCCTTGAGAATTGATTCAGCTCATCTTGCATAGCAGTAATCCAATGAGAATCTTGTAGAGCTTCACCAATCTCAGTAGGTTCTTTCTCTGATAGGAAGCAGCAGAATAGTGCACTCTCACCATGGAACCTTCTTGTTTTAACACCTTCAGTTAGATCACCCACAATCTGACTTGTAGGATGACTATCTAACCATTTCCTTCTTGATGTTCCCCCTTCAATAGTATCCTCAACATTTGAAATGTTAGGTTCAGTTATATCAGTAAACTCAGGGAACAACAGAAAAGGAGAAAGGGAATCATCTTCCTCAGGGGAAATTCTATTCAGAACATTGTCAGAGACATTTGTTCCCCTTTGGTTGATAGATTCAGAATTTGCCTCAGCTGTGACCACATCTTCATTGGCATCACATACCTGAGTCTGAACTGGTGTCTGTTCAGATTGGTCACCTTTGGAGTGTTGGTTTTCCTGAGTCTCACCATCCTGAGTTCCATCCTGAACTTCTTTATCTGAGTCTGAGTCACTCCAATCATAGATAGTGACTGACTTCTTCTTTTCAGGTTCAGTGGATGATTTGTCATTCTTTTTCAGGCTTAATCTGGTGATCCTCTTGGTCAGTTCATCTGCATCATGTTCCTGTTTCTTCTGAACACAAGTAGATTCATCAAAAACAACATGAGGTGTTTCCTCCACAATAAGAGTCCTACAGTTGTAAACTCTGAAAGCTTTACTGACTTCAGAATATCCTAAGAATATTCCTTCATCAGCTTTACTATCAAATGTTTTCAACTGATCTTTACCATTATTGTGTATGAAACACTTGCAACCAAACACACGAAAGAAAGAAACAAGAGGCTTCCTTTCATTCCAAAGCTCATATGGTGTTTTGCCTTGACCCTTGGTCAGCATGGATCTGTTCTGAGAGTAGCATGCAGTGTTGACAGCTTCAGCCCAAAATCTTTTAGGAATATCAGCTTCAACTATCATTGTCCTTGCAACTTCTTTCAGAGTCATGTTCCTTCTTTCAGCAACACCATTTTTTGTTGAGGGGTCCTTGCAGCTGATGTTTCATGTGAAATTCCATTTTCTGCACAATAATCAGATATGATATGATTTATAAATTCAGTTCCTTTGTCATATCTGATTTTGACCACACTCAGATTTTTCTCAATACTGAGCCTTTTCAGTAATTCTGGCAGCTTTATCTGAGTCTCTTTCTTACTGAGTAAGAATATGACCCAAGTATATCTTGAGTAGTCATCAACTACTACCAATGTGTATTTCCTGCCATTAGTGCTCACTGGTGTTATAGGACCAAAAAGATCCATATGCAATAACTGAAGTATTCTGTCAGTAGACACATATACTTTTGCTTTTAAAAGATGCTTTTATTTGTTTTCTTTTCTGGCATGCATCACAAATACGTTCCTTACTGAACACTTCATTAAGCAACCCTCTCACAAGAGCTAATCTTGCAAGCTTGTTCAGGGTTTTGAAATTTAGGTGATTCATTCTTTTATGCCATAACCAACTGGTATCTGTGGAACTTTTGGCAACTAAACATGTATCTTTAGGAGTTGAACTCCATTCAGCAAGATACACATTCCCTTTTCTTGTACCAGTCAGTAATATTTTCTGTGATGTATCATCTTTCACAAAACATAAGTTCTTAGAGAACTCAACATTAAAACCCTTATCACAGAATTGGCTAATTGAAAGCAAGTTATGCTTCAATCCAGATACATATGAAACACCATGGATATGAACTGAGTCGATTTCCAAAGTTCCATATCCTTCAGTCTGTCCCTTGGAGTTGTCTCCAAAAGTGATCTGTGGGCCCCTTTGTTCAACATAGTCACTGAGTATCTTCTTGTATCCTGTCATATGTCTTGAGCATCCGCTGTCAAGATACCATACATCAGGAACCTTTTCATCTCTGCTCATCAGTGCTATGTGATCTTTAATCAGATTTGTGCCCTTGTTTTCCTCCTGAAAAATAGATCAATTCTTAGGTACCCAATTTGTGTAGAGTCCTACAAGGTTAGCTGTACCTTTCGGAATCCAAATCTGCCTGACAACTCTAATCACTTTAGAGTGGCTAATTTGTCTTCCATAAACATCAACATACATATTCACTACTTTGGGTGCCTTAGCAGTTTTCTGTGTATGTGTGCTAGCTTTAGCATGAACATGGGCTTTAGAATTCTTCTTTGGTTCAGGCCTTCTGTTCAGATGCTTAGGCTTTTGTGCAGCCAATCTAAATCTTTGATGACTCGGGTTCAGATAACCTTTACCCTTAGGCAAGTGGGGTTCAGGTTGTCTATACTAAAATCTGGGTCTTTCAGTGTACTGAGGACTTGGTCTCTTCAGTTGAGAATGTCTCTGCTGAGTGTTTCTCATATGAGGATTCCTCTGATGGTTCAGTGTGGAGCCTTTCAGGTTTGCATTCTTAGCCTGAGGCTTTGAAGTACTTGCCTGAAACTTTCCAACTGACTGCTCAGGTTTTCTAGCCTTCACCTGAGGTTTGGGCTTTCTAACCTGATCATTCAGTTTTACTGAGACCATAGGTCCTTTTCCCTTGTCTACAACCTTGGGCATTACTTCATTTTAAAGTGTAGGTCCACTGGTTTTACAAAGATTGTCTTCTTGCTACTTGATGCAGCATTCAGATGACCTTGTGAGGTTCCCCCTGGAATGTATCCCAATCCAGATTTTATAGTGGCAGATCTCTGGTAACTCTGAATTTCATCTATTACATTAGATGCATTATTCAATAGAGTTAACTTGTTCTGTGCACTATCCTCACAGTTCTGTAGAGTTTCATGCTTCTCAGAGAGGTCATTGAACTTAGTTCTGATTAACTGAATTTCTTTAGTGGATTTCTCTAGCTTTTCAGTTAGGGTCATTATCAGCTTCTCTTTCTCTGAGAGTTGTACTTTCAGAACATCCAGTTCATCAGTAGCTCCCATTAATTGAGAAGTGATTTCAATAATGCTAGAGTCTTTCCATTTTAGATTTTCAGCTTCCAGTTCTTTATTCTGTTCTTGAGTTCTATTTAGTAGTCCTTGCAAAACAGCATAGTCCTTCATCAGATTCTCAAAAGAATCCATCAGGTCAAAATGACTGTTTTCAGTGGAACTTGAAAACTCTTGTGCAAGTGTAGGAGCAACAACAGAGAAAGAAGAGTTTACCTTCTCAATGGCCATCAGACAGATGTCATCACTTTCACTGTCTGAGAATATTTCATCTGAAGAGCTAGATCCCTCCTCAGAATGTTCTTCTTCTGCAACCATGGCCTTTTTGCTCGAGAACATTTTGTCTCTTTTACCTTGCCTTTCTCTTCTCTCCTTTGCACTCAGGTCAGGACAATCATACTGGAAGTGACCTTTCTTTTGGCAGTTGTAGCACCTGTTGGAATCATCATCCTGATCATTTTCTTCCTTGGACTTGAAGTCCTTCCTCTTTGATGAAGATCCCTCAGTTTTCAGGTCCTTTCTCTTCTCAGTTGGCTTGTCCTCAGTCTTCTTCTGAAACCTGTGATTCCTGTAATAATTTTTATATTTTCCAAATCGACTATTAAGTCTTTCAAATCTCCTTACCATCAGTGCTAGCTTTTTCTCAAGCTCATCCTGATTTTTGGCATGGGAGTTCTCAGACTCTCTAGTTTTACAGGTTTTTTCTTTAGCTTTAAAAGCTACATTTTTACTAGATGATGCTGAATCATCTTTGCTATCAATTACAAATTCGTAGGCTTTTAGCTCAGAGAAAACTTGTTGATAGGGCATTGAATTAATATTCTTGGTGTTTTCAATCACCACTGCATGTATGTCCCATTTCTTAGAAAGACCTCTAAGATTTTTCAACGCAATTTCTCTCTGTGGGTATTTCTTACCCAGTGCATTTAGATCATTCATGATTCCAGTGAATCTGACTTCTAATCTGTCAATTGATTCACCTTCTTCCATTTCAAAACTATCAAACTTTCCTATTGCCAGTGAAAGTTTGTTTTCTTTTATATGATCTGTGCCTCGGCACATTATAGCTAGTGTATCCCAAATCTCTTTAGCAGTATTACAGTGAGAGATCATTCCCATCACACCATCATCAACTGTGCTATATAGTGTGTCTTTTGCAATGTAGTCTAGATTGACTAACTTTCTCTCCTCAGGAGTCAGTTGGTCATCAGACTTAGGAAATTCTGCTCTAGGATCAATTCTCTCATCTTCTGTTCCTCTGGGATTCACCACAGCAAATTGGAATGGTCCTTGAGAGACCACTCTCCACATACGCTCATGTTTGGAATACAGATGAGCCTGCATTCTCAGTCTCCATAGATCATAGTTCTCTACTGAGAACATGGAAAGTTTTTTAGAAGACATTTTTATCTGATCTTTTGAAAATAAAAAGTTTCAGCAAATAAGATCAATTCAGATAGACCACAAGTATTTTTGAAAATAAAACTTTGGTCAACAAAGTAGGTGGTCAAGTTGAACCACTGCTTTGATACCACTTGTTGGTCCCGGTGAAAACGAGTCTTACACGTGTATGAGGGGGGAATACACGTGTTCAGTGTTTTTAAAACTTTTTCTTACTGAGGTCAGCTTGGGTCAGGTTGTCCTGAAGATTAGGTCCTGAGAAGCACAATTCGCTCTGAGTCAAAGTCTACTGAGACAGTGATCCTTAGCTGCTTTCAGAAACCTCAGATAATCCCAACTGAGTCCTGAGTTTCAGAGATCCTGAGTGGCTTGGATCAGATAACTAACTTACTGAACCCTCAGAAGAGTAAGTTCAGTTTGATAACTATCTGTTCTAGCTGCTCAGATGTGCGGAATGGTTGGCCCTTTAGTTTATACTCGATTTAAAGCTTTGCTGAAAAACCTTCCCTTTATGAATTAGTGATTAGGCTGTGATTCAATTTATGCAACTTCCAGTGGATTGATTCCAACTGAAATGTTAGTGAAAATATGCTTTCAGTTTTAAACCAATGCAACAGTTAAGCACAAATAGAGAAAGCAGTAAACAACACAGCAATTATAGTGGTTCAGAGACTCAAGCTCCTACGTCCACTCTCCCTGACTCTTCAGAGAAATTCACTAATCACTTGAGCTTTCTGACTACCTCGCGTAGTTTACTTACTCAACTCGACCCTGAGTTTTCTGACTACTCCACGTAGTTTACTTACTCAACCCGACCTTGAGTTTTCTGACTACCTCCGTAGTTTACTTACTCAACTTCACACAAGCTTTCAGACTACCACAAGTAGCTTACTAACTTCTTCTCTAGAGCTTTCTGACTACTCCGCGTAGTTTACTAACTCTTTACAACTCTTCCTCACCAACAAACACACTCAAACTACCTTCTAGAGGGTTTGGGGTTTCTGGGTTGGTTTCCAACTAGGATGAGATATCCTTTACAATAAAGTACAAAGCAAAGGGTAGGATATCTCGGCTAAGCTTTGGATAATTCTTATCAAGCTAGGCTTAGTAGTGAGCTCTATTCAATATAGAAGCACTTGGGAAATTCTAAGTTTTTCGAGTGCTTTTAACTTTTGAAAGAATAAGTTTGAGCTCTTGAGTTGCGTATAAATTTCCCGTAACCTTACAATGTAGAGGGTCACACGTATTTATAGGCAAACACAAAGGTCACTCTTGAAAAACTATCCGTTGGAGAGATAGCTTCGTGAGTTCCCTCTTATGGTGTGTGAGAAACGGCTATATTTAGGGTTTGAAACTCCCTAACACGTTTTAGGCAATAGTCTTTCACGTAGCCGGCCTTCACTTTTTGCAGTCTGGAACTTTTGTACATCTGACATCTTTTTCGGCGACCTGTCACTGTCAGTGTCAGTCTTGTACAGTGTTGTCTCCTCTCTTTTATACTTTTGTTTCCAGTTAAAGGTAGACACCTTCAACGGCTCTTTTGGCTATAAACTCTAAGTTGTTATAACCTTAACAACACTCTGACTTAGTTCCTTTTGTCTGCTTTTGAATGTCTTGGCAACTATCTATTTTTCTAAAGAATCGCGATTTTCTCAGTATTGCATTCTCCAGATAGATATTCTCAGTGCCTCGGAACATTCAGGTTTATCTTGAGCATTGATGCATTCTTGAGTCATCGATAATTCTTTGCCTTGATATTCTTGATCTTCGATCTTTGCGTCTTGAGTCTTGACGTCTTACGAGTCTTGATATATCTTGGACCGATATCTTGGTGAGTCTTGATTATTTAGTTTTCTCCTTTGAGTCTTGATTCTCGATTTCTCCATCGAAGTCTTTAGATTCTCAGTTTCTCACTGAGTCTTCAGAACTTAAGAAATCTATCCTGATCTATATCTGTTGACTATACATTTTGCAGATATCATCCTGAATACTCTAAAACTGAATCCTGACTCAACTATCAAGATCAATCTGAACATGTCATACTGAGGGGTTTTGGGATCTAATCAAAATCAAATATCTTTATTAAATTCATCTCCCAACACATTTGATTATAAGCATAACACAACACATGAGCTTAAAAGCAAAAATCAGGAATCACCATTCCTTCACCCCTGTTTTTATATGCATTTCATGATTATTCCGCATTTCATGGGTTTCCACCGGGCCTATCAATACTTTTCTATCTAAATAAGTTATATTTTTCTATTTAAACAAGTTATACTTTTCTATTTAATCAAGTAATAATTTTCTATTTAATCAAATAATACTTTTCTATCTAAACAATTTATACTTTTCTATTTAATCAAGTAATACTTTTCTATCTAATCAAGTTATACTTTTCTCTTTAATCAAGTAATACTTTTCTATCTAAACAAGTTATACTTTTCTAATTAAACAAGTTATACTTTTCTATTTAAACAAGTTATACTTTTCTATCTAAACAAGTTATACTTTTCTATTTAATCAAGTAATATTTTTCTATCTAAACAAGTTAAGCTTTTCTATCTAAACAAGTTATACTTTTTTTTAAACAAGTTATACTTTTCTATCTAAAAAAGTTATACTTTTCTATTTAATCAAGTAATACTTTTCTTTAAACAAGTTATACTTTTCTATTTAAACAAGTTATACCTTTTTATTTAATCAAGTAATACTTTTCTTTAAACAAGTTATACTTTTCTATCTAAACAAGTTATACTTTTCTATTTAAACAAGTTATACTTTTCTATCTAAACAAGTTATACTTTTCTATTTAATCAAGTAATATTTTTCTATTTAATCAAGTAATACTTTTCTATCTAAACAAGTTATACTTTTCATTTTAATCATGTAATAATTTTCTATCTAATCAAGTTATACTTTTCTATTTAATCAAGTAATACTATTCTATCTAAACAAGTTATACTTTTTTATTTAAACAAGTTATACTTTTCTTTAAACAAGTTATACTTTATATCTAAACAAGTTATACTTTTGTATTTAATCAAGTAATACTTTTCTTTAAACAAGTTATACTTTTCTATCTAAACAAGTTATACTTTTCTATTTAAAAAAGTTATACTTTTCTATCTAAACAAGTTATACTTTTCTATTTAAACAAGTTATATTTTTCTATTTAATAAAGTAATACTTTTCTATTTAATCAAGTAATACTTTTCTGTCTAAACAAGTTATACTTTTCTATTTAATCAAGTAATAATTTTCTATCTAATCAAGTTATACTTTTCTATTTAATCAAGTAATACTATTCTATCTAAACTAGTTATACTTTTCTATTTAAACAAGTTATACTTTTCTTTAAACAAGTTATACTTTTCTATCTAAACAAGTTATACTTTTCTATTTAATCAAGTAATACTTTTCTTTATACAAGTTATACTTTTCTATTTAAACAAGTTATACTTTTCTATTTAATCAAGTAATACTTTTCTTTAAATAAGTTATACTTTTCTATCTAAACAAGTTATATTTTTCTATTTAAACAAGTTATACTTTTCTATCTAAACAAGTTATACTTTTCTATTTAAACAAGTTATACTTTTCTATTTAATCAAGTAATACTTTTTCTATCTAAACGAGTTATACTTTTCTATTTAATCAGGTAATACTTTTCTATCTAAACAAGTTATACTTTTCTATTTAAACAAGTTATATTTTTCTATCTAAAGAAGTTATACTTTTCTATTTAATCAAGTAATACTTTTCTTTAAACAAGTTATGCTTTTCTATCTAAACAAGTTATACTTTTCTATTTAATCAAGTTATACTTTCTATTTAATCAAGTAATACTTTTCTATCTAAACAAGTTATACTTTTCTATTTAATCAAGTAATATTTTTCTATCTAAACAAGTTATACTTTTCTATTTAAACAAGTTATACTTTTTCTATTTAAACAAGTTATACTTTTCTATTTAATCAAGTAATACTTTTTTATCTAAACAAGTTATAATTTTTTATTTAAACAAACAAGTTATAATTTTCTTTAAAAATAAACAATAGAAAAAAATAAACGATATAAACATTAGGCATACATAATTCACAATAAAAATTAAAAAAAAAATGTCGATTAACATGTAATAATAAAAAAAAACATATTAAATTGTTCAAATTATCCCTCCAATCACTGATTCGGATAATAATAATCCTCATCATCTCCCAAATTAGTAGAAATAAACAAATTAGTAGAAGTCACCGATATCATCTAAGCCACCACCACCACCACCACCGCCACCATCATTTTTGACCCCGGCCCCGCTGCCACTGCCACTGCCACCACCACCGCCACCGCCACGACCACCGCCACCAGCACAATCACCGCTATCGCCACGACCACCGCCAAGACCGCCACCGTCCTCGAAATTAATGTTGTCGAGGAAATAATTGATGGCGACCCATTTGAACGGCCAGAGCGGATGCAAGCCGCTGCCACTTCCGTTGATTTTCTTCTCTGAGCTCGGCCGTCACCGCCTCTCTAATCTATTCAACGGTCTGCTGCGGATGCGGTGCTGAAGTAACAGAGGCCTGAGACGAGTAGGGTTGCGTCTCCGTGAGTATGACGGGAGATAACCTACCGAACCCAAGGACCCACTGTCTACTGGTGCCGGCCTCCTCCACATAGATCTGATTAAAATTAATCGGAGGAGGCGGTGGATTATCATCACCTGAGGCGGCGGCTTGGGCCTGGGTGGCTGCTTCGACCCTTTCTCGCACGGTTCTCTGTAAAAAAAATATTATATACATGAGATTAGCAACATGCATGAGCAGGTTAGTAATTACGAAATACAATATTATTATTAAATTACTTACGTGCACGTGGGTGCTGCGGTGGTAGGTGGAGGTCCTTGTCTCCTCTTCGTAGGAGTGGCCGAGTGCCAACGTCTCCAGATCGTCCAGAGGGCGTCCAAGCCGTAGTTCCTGTTAATAAATACACGTATTAAAATTAATTATGAACTTGTAGAATTAAATATTAATATATTTTAATTACTTACTTCCGCCATTTGGTGCTCCAGAATCGACCGGTATCCGGCCTTATGCACAGCGACGCCCCCATCCCCTCCGTGCTGGCTCATGTGATTTTGGTAATTTTTCCGGCAAATCTCTTGATAAGCGGGATCGCTCCACACAGCCACAATCGACTCCCAGACGCCAGGATCCATGTCGTCCGTCATATCCAGCCCTTTATCCTTCCACGCAACGTGCCACCTATACTGCAAGTCTTTGTATCTGGGACTTGGGCAAGCTTTTTGAGCAGACGATAAAAATCGGTGCGAGGGTCCTATCCTCTCTCCCCACTTCGTGCATTTAAATTTCATTAACACAAACTTTATTGTATTAAATTAAAATAAATAATTATGAATACTTTTAGTAATTAATTATTGTACGTACCCTAAACTCGTCTAAGTAGAGTTGGCGGTGGGATTCAGGCACGCCTTTCCAGCTGTGGGCCCCCATGGCAATTCCAACTTGCAAGATGGAGCTGGTGGCTATAGTGGCAGCCTCGTGACCGGGTATGATGCTGAAACAACAATATAAAAAATTAATAAGTATAATTAAATAATTAACTGTATTACTAAACAAATTAATAAATAAAAGTAAATTATAACTCACTTTCCCGCTTTCAAGTCGATCGTTAAACGAGCATTGGGTGTCGAGCCACGATGAACAGAGGTCGAACCTGAGCTCGACCCTCCTGGAGATGCCCCTATCGGTGGCGGGTTCTGCGAGCTGGACCCGATGGGGGCGGGTGGATGCACGTTCACCGTCGGTCGAAGGATCCTCTTCCTCCTAGTGCTCTGAGGAACACTTCCTTCTCCTCAACCACCGCTTTTTCCTTACCACCACCATCACCTGCCGCCTCGCCGCAAATCGTTCTTGCATTTCTTGCGACCCACTACCAATGAGTACTCATCTACATTATATAAAAAAATATGAATGTCATTTGACATAAATTACTTAATTAAAACTATTAATTAATTAATTAAAATAATTAATTAAAATTGCACCTAAATTTCGACAGAGTTTCTACTGTATTATTTTAAACCCATCCTATTCAACCAAAAATCTAACAATTCTAACAATTATAATATCTAACTAGTCTAATTTCTAACTAGACTAGCTAAACTAATTAAACATGCATATACAAGTAATACTATAAAACTAATTTAACACGCATATATAAGTAATACTATAAAACTAATTTAACATGTATATACAAGTAATATTATCTAATATTTACAAATAATTTCGACAGAGTTTCAACTGTATTATTTTAAACTCATCCTATTCAACCAACAATCTAACAATTCTAACAATTATATCTAACTAGTATAATTTCTAACAAGCACATTTCGAATTTAACATGCATATACAAGTAATACTACATATCTAATGTATACAAATAATTTCTAATATATATATATATTAATATATAATTTCAAAATATATATACAATTTCGAAATATATATTAATATATATATATTTAAATAATATATAAATATATATATATAATAATATATAAATATATATATAACAATTTGAAAACGAACGGTAAAAAGTAAGAAAATTACCGTCAAATTGAAGAGTGCGATGTTACGATTATTGTCTAATGGGCGGGATGCTCAGGACGGCAACAACGAACGATGAACGGCGGCGAGACAGCTCCTAATTTGCGAAAAAAATCGCAGAAAGAAAGTTGCGGGAAGTTATATAATCAGATTTAGCGACGGATTAGCGACGGCTTTTTAAAAAACCGTCGCTAACCGCACTTGGTGCGGTAGGCCAAGTGCCGAGTCGCCACGTGTCTTGTACGCGACTTAGCAACGGTTTCAAACCGTCGATAAACCGTATCTAAGTGACCCGTTTCAACCCGACTCAACCTGATTCGAAAGAACAGTCGCTGAACCGTCGCTACTGGCAACAGTTTTGAAAACCGTCGCTAAATCGAGGACTTTGACCATCTGACCTGAACCGTCGACAAAACCGTCGCAATTATCGACGGTACTAGATTCCGTCGCTAAAAACCGTCGTTAAAACCCGCATTTTTTGTAGTGAAATACAACCAATAATAACAAACTAGTAATATTTAAAAATACACTTCAATTGGATGATACACCTAAAGCATACAATTTTTCTGTGTCTGAATTTATATGTCCAATGAAAAATTAATTTCCATAAATAAATCCAGTAAATTAAAGCAGCCTATGCGGGCAACGATTAATTTACAAATCAAATCTTGAAAGTTAATATATAAGAAATCTGCAGCATCCTTTACCATTTCCCTCACCTCGATCACACGTGCACTATCTAAATTAAATTTCTATTTCTCCATCTCTTTTCCAACTGCAACTATGTTTTCTTCCGGCATTGTTGTTGACGGAAAAATTATTTCAGTTTTTCCTCCAATGAAGTAATTAATTATATTTTCGCATATTGTTCATAGCCTTTGTTCCTCTACCTACCCGGCAAAAGGTACCTCTCTTTTGGGAAACACATAAACTTAAAGAAAAACCTAAAAAACTAAATTAAATAAAAAAAATGAGGCTATATATGTGCAATTTTTATATGAAGTCTATTGTTATATTGTTTAGATTTTACGCTATACTACATCTATTTAAAATTTCATATATGCCCGGTCATCACACATTAATAACATAACCATTTAACATATTTAAAAAAAAAAAAAAAGTCAAGTACTTTTATATGAAACATGTCATGTGCTCCCATGCCCCATCACACATTAATAATTCTCGAAATCATGCACGACCACTCAATGCACATGGAATTACACTCCACGATAAGGACGGACTTCATTAGGACTGTCAGGGTGGATTATTATTTATTTTGCTAAAAAATATTAATTTTTACTTATGCACATGAGCGTGGAATTTAATCTGTTCATATTAATATCTTTTAATTTATAAAAAGGCAATTTTTTTTAAAATTCATAAATATGATATTATATATTAATATTATAATTTTACAATAAACAAATTGAATGTAACAAAATTTACGTTGCATTTGTTGTAATATTGCATGACAGATGGGTTTTTTTAATTATGTGGCACACCGACGGTTGCTCATAAAATATCACTACTGTAATATTTATATATTTATGGTGTAATTTGTGATGTAATATATGATCGTACAGTGCTTGGATTTTTTATGGATTGATTTGATTATTTGATTAAATAATGACGATGCACATAATATAATTTGATTCAATGTTTATGTTATAACTGATGCGAGAAATATATAAAAACGAAAAATAAATCAAAAATTCAAATTTTTATGTGATTCACTAACAATTTGTTAGCTACATCCACGAGCAAAAGAGAGAATCTCGTATATTATTCATAACCGACAATACTATACAAATCAACTGAGAATATAAATAATCCCTAACCAAGAGAATATAAATAATTCATATCCGACTGGGCCTAAATAAATAAGCCCAAAATCAAAACCGACTGATGCACTTGTTTAAAAAACCTATAAGCTTCTTAAATAACATTAGGAAGCTCTTTAACTTTTCTCACAACGAACTGATGTGGGACATATTAAAATTTCTTAAATAAGATTATGAAGTCCTCTTACTTTTGACAGAATCCGATGTGGGACAAAACAAAACAAATATATTTTAATAAATCCTAACAAAAATCCACCCGATGCACCATAAAAGTGCCTGACGTACGAGCAACTCCTCGAACACAAATTTGCCCCCAAAACAGGGCAACTTACAGCTTGTAACATTTAACAAGTTCAAACAGTGTCGAACTTATTATTTGGAACCGGCTTGGTGAACTTCAGCGGGGTTATCACCAGTCCCAACTTTCTTTACCTTAACCTTCTTCTCACTTCTAATAAAGTGATACCTGACATCAATATGTTTCGTTCTCTCGTGATGAACTTGATCCTTGGCTAAACATAGTGCACTCAGACTATCACAAAACACAACAACATAATCATGATGTAGACAAAGATTACTAACCAAATTTCCCTTTCAACCAGATTCCCTCTTTGGGCTTTCAAATCAAGACCATGTACTCTGCATCTATAGTAGACAAAGTAACTGTAGGGTCGCAAAGTTGTCTTCCAACTCACAAATGTAACACCAAGAGTAAAAAGTATAACCAATCATAGACCTTCTCATCACAACATCTAAATGCATAATCGTAATCACAAGAGGCACGAAATTAAACAATTACTATCACCTCCATATATGAGACCGACATCGGAAGTACCTCTAAGGTGCAGAAATATCCACTTCACATCCTGCCAAATGTTCATTTTCAGGTTGAACCATAAACCTGCTAACAACGCTAACAACATGTGTATGATTAGGTCTAGTACAGATCATAACATACATCAAACTCCCTAGTGCACAATCATAAGTTGCCCTGTTTTGGGGGCAAATTTGTGTTCAAGGAGTTGCTCGTACATCAGGCACTTTTATGGTGCATCAGGGTGGATTTTTGTTGGGATTTATTAAAATAAATGAGTTTTGTTTTGTCCCACATCGGATTGTGTCAAAAGTAAGAGAACTTCATAATCTTATTTAAGAAATTTTAATCTGTCCCACATCAGGTTGTGAGAAAAGTTAAAGAGCTTCCTAATGTTATTATTAAGGGGAAGTGTTGACTAATTCATATATTTTTGGATTGTATCTTTGTATTTACTTTGTATTTACTTTTCATTTACTTTTCCTTTGATTTGGTTTCCCCCAATTACGGAAACATTCATTGTACATGATTGTATATAATTGAGTTTTCCCTAATCACCAATTAAGGGTGATTTCCTAATCATACCACATGGTATCAGTAAGGGAAAGATCCTAAAACCTTAAACACTACCGCGATTACCGCCTACGCTTTTCCTTCCCCTCTGTTTTTTTTCCGGCACGGATCGCACCTCACTCACCTTCACTTGTTGCTCCTCTCTCCGTCATTCCGATGGCCAATCAAACCTCTGTCGATCCTATGTCCGTTAACACCATGATAAATATGGTGCCTCTCAAACTCGATTCCGAGAACTACATGATGTGGCATTGTCAGTATCTCACCATGGCTGAGTGCTTCGACATCACCGGCCACCTGGATGGAACAACCGTCGCTCCTCCTCCCACCATCAATTCTGGTACAAGTGTGCAAATACCGAACCCTGAGTTTGCTTCGTGGCGATTAAAAGATAAGAAACTTCTTGGCGTTATCTTCACGTCGCTATCCAAGGATGCTATGACCGAAGTCCTCGATTGCAAAACCTCTCGTGCAGCGTGGCAAGCCCTAGAGGATGTCTTCTCGCGATTAAATGCGGATCTCGAACTCATCCGATTAAAGGAAGAACTTCTTTCCTTTGCGCCCGAGGATCTCTCGTCGGCGATTATGGTCGAAAATTCAAAACTCTTTGTGACCAATTGTCCTCCATTGGCGGCTGTTGGTGACTCAAACCAAAGGCCCCCCCGGTTCTTCGCGTGGTTTGGGTGCTTTCGGTTCACGAGCTTTGCGGAAAAACCTTAGAATGGCGTTGACTCCGATGCCTTGTTTCCGTGATCTTCTTAATCGGGCAAGGCGATGCGATCTTATGCTGCGAAATATGGAGGGTAATTACGCTCCTCCTGCTTTGCCTTCTACGGTAGATTAACGACGGTCGCCGGCGATCGACTTCGCGCCCGACAACACGAAATTCGATCCGTAGCCCTCCCACCGTCCTCAGCGGCGGGGTGGCAACTCTCGTGGCTTCGGGCGGTTTGGGAACCAAGGTAAACGAGGGTGGTGGAAGTTGCACATGGGTCCTCATTTGCCAAATTTGTCGTCGCGAATCACTATCTTGCCGATAAATGCCCACAATTTCTCAATGCTTTCGCCGTGCCACTTCTTACGCAAATCTAGCACAAGCATTTAACTCTCGGTCTGCTTGTTTACGATCTCGTTCTTTGGTAGTATTTGGACTCGGGTGCCTCTGCTCACATGAGGAACCAGGACATCTGCACTTGACTCTTATGAGCCATATTGCAGTAGCAGTTCGATAATTGTTGGTAATGGTAATTCTTTACATATTTCGCATGTTGGCACTAGTAAGATTTACGATGATGTTAAATTGCTCGATGTTTTGGTTGTGCCTCACATAACCAAAAACACATTATCTATCGATAAACTAACCCGATTTTCGATGGGCGTCATTTTTTACGATAAATTCTTTGCAATCGAGAATCGGGTGACAAAAAAATATTGTACAGGGTAGATGTGATCGGGGTCTATACTTACTTGATCGAGGTGTTCGGCTTTGGTGGCGGCGATCAAGTCAAAAGTGTTGAAGGCGAGTTTTGATTTATGGCACTTACGTGCGGGGCATGTCCCATTTTCCATTATTTCGCGATTAAATAAATTATGGCATTTATCATCGCTTACATTTTTACCGAATCACGGTGTTTGTGAATCTTGTCGGTTGGCAAAAGTAGCGATTATCTTTTTTCATTGAATGATAAACGTCTTTACATCTGTGCTTGAATTAATTCACTGTGATTTGTGGGGTCCTGCACCTATTTCTACTATGCTGCTTTTGTGGATGATTATTCGCGTTTTTCTTGGATTTTCCGCTACTCTATGGTTCAGCTCCATATTATGGAAATTTCAAGCCTTTCGGTTGCCGGGTATTTCCTTTCTTAAGAGATTATGCAGAAAATAAATTGGCACCACGATGCGTCCATGTATTTTTTACGGGATATAGCGATTCTACAAGGGTTTTTGTTGCTTTGATCCAGACCTTTCACGAGTCTTCGTTACTCGCCATGCTCAATTTGATGAGCTCTTATTCCCATTTTCACGAGCTCCTTCAACGTCAAATTCACGGGATCTCTGATTACCCGGTTTTCTTGAGGCTTGGTCTTCATTCGGTGACTCTTCCCTCGACCGCCCTGGCAACCGTCTCTCTCCCTCGCCCGTCATTCAGCCCGTACATCGTGTTTTACCCGATGACGAAATGGTCCAGCCATTCGGCCAGCTTGCTCCTTTGGTTGAACACGACCACGCGAGCCCCTGTCGAACACCCTTGACTGCTTAGCGGCCTACACCGCCCGCCGGCGGAACTTTGTCGTCATTGTACATCAGCCCTCTCATCCGATGACCACACGGGCCAAGGTCGGGATCTTCAAGCCCCGTTATCCTGTCAATCTTGCTTCCACCGCTCTACTCTCTGCTCTCGTTGCTGCCTCTGAGCCTCGTGGCTTCAAGACTGCTTGTTGGGATATTTTAGTTTTGATGAATTATGCCAAAACATTATCAACTTGTGTTATTGAAGTTCGATTTACGATAATGTGTTGAGGGGAAACGAGAAACGAATTGAGGGGACTCACAGAATCGGCGTAGATGATCGAGATCGACGAGGTTGCATTTAGACCGACGAGATCGAGGAGTTAGATGAGTTCAGAGTGAACTGATGAGCTGAGCAAAATCAGAAGAGAAGAAAGGCTAAGCCAGCTGATCAGAAGATGACCAGATGACCTGATCAGATGACCAGAACAGATGAGCTGATCTAATGATCGTAAGAGTGCATAAACCGATCGTAAAGAAGATGACCAGAAGATCAGAAGAGAAGGTTGCAAATCAGAAGAGAAGCAGATGAGACTGTTCGAGATCGATATGATCGAGATCGATATGAAGATGAAAGCGGATGGTCAAGATCGACGCGTGATTGAGACCAGATACGCTTAAACGATATGCTAACCTAAATATGCTAACTGATCCGATGCAGATAAACCGATATCTTGACTGATCTTTATCTTGATCCGATCATGTGAAATGATCGGATCAAAGTAGAAGAAATCGATATCGAAAACCGGAAATCTGCGATACGGATCGAAGAGAAGTCATCGGAGAAGTCATCTGAAGTCATGTGCACTGAGAATCGAACGCCATCGATGATCGGTTAAGCTCGACTTTGGGTCGATTATCTCAAGAAAAGAAGAACTGAACTCAATCAACCTGAGTGTCGGATACCCGACGACAAGGTCCAACCAAGAGAAGACAATGAAGGCTCGACAGACCAAGACTCGGAGAATCTGAATGATTCCGGGCGAGGAATCGAGGAATATAAATTGCTAGAATCGGTGACGTGGACCAATGAGAGGAAGATAACCAGCCTGGAAAAGCTGCAGAACTTACAGAGAATAGTATGGATTTGAATGTGATTCTCTCCAACGGTAACATTCAAATCCACACTATAAATACAAGTTCTTCCTTCATTATCAAGGGCGTGGAAAATGCGTGAAACATCCTTCAAGCCAAATCATCTAGCATTCCCACCGTGGAACACAGAGCAAGAAATACACGCATATATTCAAAAGTGTTCTACCCTAGATCTAAGCACAAAATGCCATATCCTAAGCTTAGAGAGATTTTCCCAACCTTAGCATTGAGGCTAAACAAATGTAAGGGAAAATCTCACCCTAGTTGGAAACCAAACAACCTTATACCCAAACCAGTTGGTAGGTTAAGTTTGTAGGTTGAGTGTGAACTTCAGAACATCTCTAGCAATCCCGAAAGGGAGAGTAGGCAATCCCGTGAGGGTGATAAGTCCCGTTTGAGTGTGAACTCGGTAAACATCTGTTGGGTGTTGGACTAACACGATAAACTAAGTCCAGTTGGTTAAGTCGGTGCCCCATGAAGGGAAGAGTGGATGTAGGACGAGTTGTCCGAACCACTATAAAATTGTGTGTTCTTTACTGCTTTATGTTATTACTTGTCATATGCATTCTATTATAAGCATAACACACATCGTTCTTAAAAGCAAAAAAAAAAATAAAAAAATTGAATCACTCTGCCCTCACCCCTGTTTTATATGCATCGAACTAAAATGTTTTGCTTCCGCAGGCGCAAAATGGGTTTTTACTAAATTTCGGGACCAACAACTGGTATCAAAGCGGGTTGTTCAAAAGGTCACTGTTTTTCAATGTGGATTTCTGAACTGATACCAACAACTGGTATCAGAGCGGGTGTTCAAAAGGTTCACTAATTGTTTTTCAAAGTGACCACCTGAACTGATCTTTTTAAAAACAAAAACCCGATCTCTAAAAATGCATATATTTCAAATGTTTTGGCGTCATTATCAAAAAGGGGGAAATTGTTGGGATATTTTAGTTTTGATGAATTATGCCAAAACATTATCAACTTGTGTTATTGAAGTGATTCTGAATAACGAGTTGAGGAACGAGAGAACGAATTGAGGGGAACTCACGGAATCGTAAGTAGATGATCGAGATCGAGGCGGAGGTTGTGCATTTAGACCGACGAGATCGAGGAGTTAGATGAGTTCAGAGTGAACTGATGAGCTGAGCAAAATTAGAAGAGAAGAAAGGCTAAGCCACCGATCAAAGATGACTGATGACCCGATCGATGACCGTATCAGATGAAATGATCTAATGATCAAGAGCGCATAAACCGATCGTAAAAAGATGACCAAGATCGTAAGAGAAGGTTGCAAATCAGAAGAGAAGCAGATGAGACTGTTCGAGATCAGACGTGATCGAGATCAGATATGAAGATGAGCAGATGGTCAAGATCAGACGTGATTGAGACCAGATGCGCTAAACTGATATGCTAACCTAAATATGCTAATCTGATCTGATGCAGATAAACTGATATGCCGACTGATAGCATAATCGATCCGATCATGTGAAATGATCGATCAAAGCAGAAGAAATCGATATCGAAAACCGAAATCAGATACCGCATCGAAGAGAAGTCATCAAGAGAAGTCATCCAAGTCATGTGCACCGAGAATCGAACGCCATCGCGATGATCGGTTAAGCTGACTGAGGGTCGATTGTTCGAAGAAAAGAAGAACTGAACTCAATCAACCTGAGTGTCGAGATACTGATCGAGACAAGGTCCAATCAAGAGAAGACAAAAACAAGGCTCGAGCAGACTGAAGACTCGAGAGAATCTGAATGATTCCGTATGAGGAATCTGAGGAATATAAATGTTAGAATCACCGACGTGGACCAATGAGAGGAAGATAACCAAATTGGAAAAAGTCTGCGAGAACTTCTGAGAGAATAGTATGGATTTGAATGTGATTCTCTCCAACGGTAACATTCAAATCCACACTATAAATACAAGTTCTTCCTTCATTATCAAGGCGTGGAAAATCGTGAAACATCCTTCAAGCCAAATCATCTAAAGATTCCCACCGTGGGAACACTGAGCAAGAAATACACGATATATTCAAAAGTGTTCTACCCTAGATCTAAGCACAAAATGCCATATCCTAAGCTTAGAGATTTTTCCCAACCTTAGCATTGAGGCTAAACAAATGTAAGGGAAAATCTCACCCTAGTTGGAAACCAAACAACCTTATACCCAAACCAGTTGGTAGGTTAAGTTTGTAGGTTGAGTGTGAACTCGGTAAACATCTAGCAATCCCGAAAGGGAGGGTAGGCAATCCCGTGAGGGTGATAAGTCCCGTTTGAGTGTGAACTCGGTAAACATCTGTTGGGTGTTGGACTAACACGATAAACTAAGTCCAGTTGGTTAAGTCGGTGCCCCATGAAGGGAAGAGTGGATGTAGGACGAGTTGTCCGAACCACTATAAAATTGTGTGTTCTTTACTGCTTTATGTTATTACTTGTCATATGCATTCTATTATAAGCATAACACACATCGTTCTTAAAAGCAAAAAAAAAAATAAAAAAATTGAATCACTCTACCCTCACCCCTGTTTTATATGCATCGAACTAAAATGTTTTGCTTCCGCAGGCGCAAAATGGGTTTTTACTAAATTTCGGGACCAACACAGCTGCTAAATCCCCTGAGTGGTTAGCTGCCATGCAGGAGGAAATTGACGCCCTACGATCAAATCAGACTTGGGAGCTAGTTCCCCGACCTCCGGATACGAACATTGTTGGTTCCAAATGAGTATTTCGAACGAAGTTTCATGTAGATGGCTCTGTTGAACGTCATAAGGCTCGGTTAGTTGCTCAGGGTTTCACCCAGATCCCTGGCATTGATTTTCATCATACTTTCGATCGATGTTAAAATACGCCACTTATTCGTATTGTCTTGGCTCTTTCGGTCCAGCACCACTGGCATCTTCATCAATTGGATGTCAAGAACACATTTCTCAATGGCAATCTTGACAAGCCGGTTTTCATGTCTCAGCCCCATGGCTTTGTGGATGCTCAGTTTCCGAATCATGTTTGTCGCCTTAAAAAGGCCCTCTACGGACTTCGCCAAGCTCCACTTGCTTGGTTTCAACGTTTCATCACATATCTATTAAGTTTGGGCTTCTGCCAGAGTCGTTGTGATTCATCTTTGTTCCATCTTTCTCGGGGTAAGTCTGTCATTTTCCTTCTATTATATGTAGACGACATCATTGTTACAGGAAATGACCCTGCCATGCTCCGGAATTTTATTTCTCGTACTCATCGAGAATTTGCCATCAAAGATCTCGGCCGACTCAACTATTTTCTTGGACTTGAAGTTTCTTACACTTCAGATGGACTTTTTGTTGGGCAAGCCAAGTACGCTCATGACATTTTGGAGCGTGCTGAACTGGTTGACTCCAAACCAGTCGCGACTCCCTTAGCAGCTGGAGAGGTGCTTGTTAGTGATGGTTCTTCGTTCCGTGATCCGACATTGTACTGGTCTCTTGTTGGTGCTCTTCAATATCTCACTATCACTTTCGCCCGACTTATCATATCTTTGTAAATCTTGTGAGTCGGTTCCTCCATTCTCCTACGGATGATCACTTCTTGGTCACAAGAGGATTCTTCCGTTACGTAAAGAGGCACACAGTTCATTATGGTCTCTCCTTTGGAAGCATCCCGAGTGTTCAATTGTGGGTTACTCGAGATCTTATTGCGGGCTCGATGTATAGAGACACGTCGTTCAACTTATGGTTACTCCATCTTCCTTGGGGTAATCTTGTTTCTTGGAGTGCAAAAAGCGACCCACGGTTGCTTTCGTTCAAGTTGTGAGTCGAAATACCGTGCTATGGCGAATGCTTCAAATTAACTAGTTTGGGTATCTAATCTTCTTCGAGAGCTTCGGATGTTGCCTCCTTCTCGGCTGTTTTTGCTTTGTGACAACAAAAGTGCTATCTTTCTCGGTCGGAATCCTGTTGCTCACAAACAAAGCTAAACACATTGATCTTGATTATCATTTTGTTAAATGAACTGGTGTCTTCTGGGAAACTTGCTACTCGTTTCGTTCCATCTCATCTTCAGCTGGCGGACATCTTCACAAAGAGCCTCCCTCGACCGGCCTTTGAGCTTCTTCGTCCAAGCTTTGCGTTTGCTTGCATCCCACGCAACGCTTGACGGGGGGTATTAAGGGGAAGTGTTGACTAATTCATATATTTTTGGATTGTATCTTTGTATTTACTTTGTATTTACTTTTCCTTTGATTTGGTTTCCCCCAATTACGGAAACATTCATTGTACATGATTGTATATAATTGAGTTTTCCTTAATCACCAATTAATAGTGATTTCCTAATCACACTCACAGTTATTTAAGAAGCTTATAGGTTTTTTATACAAGTGCATCAGTCGGTTTTGATTTTGGGCTTATTTATTTAGGCCAGTCGGTTATGGATTATTTATATTCTCTCGGTTAGGGATTATTTATATTCTCAGTTGATTTGTATATTATTGTTTACATGAATAATATCTGAGATTCTCTCTTTTCTTGTGGATGTAGCTAACAAATTGTTAATGAACCACGTAAAATTTTGGTATCGATTTATTTATCGTTTTTATATCTTTCTCGCATCAGTTATAACATAAATATTTAATCAAATTATATTATGTGCATCATCATTATTTAATCAAATCAATCCAGAAAAAATCCAATAACTGTACGATCATATATTACTTCACAAATTACACCATAAATATATAAATATTACAGTTGTGATATTTTATGAGCAACCGTCGGTGCCACATACTCTAAAAAAGCCATCTGTCATGCAATATTACAGCAAATGCAACGTAAATTTTGTTACATTCAATTTGTTTATTAATGTGAAATTTTAATATTAATACATAATATCATATTTATGAATTAAAAAAAAAAAGTCTTTTTATAAATTAAAAGATACTACTATGAACAGATTAAATTCCAAGCTCATGTGCATCAGTAAAAATTAATATTTTTTAGCAAAATAAATAATAATCCACCCTGACAGTCCTAATAAAGTCCGTCCTTATCGTGGAGTGTAATTCCATGTGCATTGAGTGGTCGTGCATGATTTCGAGAATTATTAATGTGTGATGGGGCATGGGAGCACATGACATGTTTCATATAAAAGTACTTGTCTTTTTTTTTTAAATATGTTAAATGGTTATGTTATGGTGATGGCCGGGCATATATGAAGTTTTTAACAGATGTAGTATAGCGTAAATCTAAACAATATAACAATAGACTTCATATAAAAATGGAACATTAGCCTCATTTTTTTTATTTAATTTAGTTTTATATTAATTTAGTTTTTTAGGTTTTTCTTTAAGTTTATGTGTTTCCCAAAAGAGAGGTACCTTTTGCCGGGTAGGTAGAGGAACAAAAGCTATGAACAATATGCGAAAACTGAAATAATTTTTCCGTCAACAACAATGCCGGAAGAAAACATGGTTACAGTTGGAAAAGAGATGGAGAAACAGAAACGTTGGTTCGAGGAATTCAAATGTTGATTGATATGGGTGCCCAGAGAGCTGTGGTGCACTTTGATTCACAGCTGATTACCCAGCAAGTAGCAGGAACTTATGAAAGGAAGAATGAAAAAATGGCCAAGTACGCAGAGATGGTATAGAGGCTGAAGGACAAGTTTGTAGAATTTCGGGTGCAGCAAATCCCCGGAGATGAAAATAGAAAATAATAAGTTGGCAACCTCTGCCGAAGGGGGAACTGGTGGAAAAGTTACTCTGTTGACAGATGAGATCCAATTATTGACCCTAGAGGTGGGAGCTGTGGAGAATGGGAATGATTAGACATGATAGTAGCTGAAGAGCAGGAGATTGCTCGCCTTAAGAATGAGCATTATAAGAAAACATAGTTGCAGTTGGAAAAGAGATGGAGAAACATAAATTTAATTTACATTAACGGTGAGGGAAATGGTAGATGAAGCAGATTGCTTATATGGGAGATGAGATGAGAAATTATTCATTATCTTTTTATTTTATTTAGGGGAAATTGATTTTTTTATCCTGTAAGTTTGATATATTTTGATTTTGGTCCTACTAACTTTGGCGGTTTGATTTTCATCCTATAACTTTGTAAAATTTGACTTTTTGGTCCTATGACCTGTTACCAAAGGTGGATTTTCAGTTAAATCTGACGTGGATTTTTTTATTTATTAAAGTTAATTAATCCTCGCCGTAAATTGGAGAGAGAAAAGTTAATAATCTGAAGCCCGCAACACATCTCTAATTTGAAGCCCGCAGAATAACCATGGAAAATAGCCACACCCAAAATCACAGAACAACCTAACTACAGAACAACCTAATCAGACGTTGGACAATTGCCATGCACTACAGTATTATAAACATACAAACACAATATTATTAATTTAATGTCCAGATTTTCCCATGGGCCTCTTTCACCCCTTTCTCTCACTTTAATTTTGGCCGACCCAATTATTTCCACATTTTTCAACATACAATACAGTTGCTCAAATTTTGGTCCCATTTTTGCTGAAAAATTTGAAAATTTTGTCGTTTTCGGTAATGCGCAAGCCACGTTCCAATTAAATTTGGAGATTTCCAAACTCGTAACTAACTTGGACACTGACTGTCACAATAAATATTCATTTTTAAAAAATTAGAAAGAGCATGAAAATTATTCCTAAGTTGTAGAAACAATTATTCTTTTCGTAACAGATAGCGTCCACACCATCTACGAGCTCTGAAACGCCCAATTTTAACAGGCACGTGACTTGTGCGTAATCGAAACAACGAGATTTTCTATTTTTTTTGAAAAAAGGGGACCAAAATTAGATATGCAGGATAGTTATGGGACAAAAATTAGATAGTTAAATATTTTGGGACAAAAAATGGAATATAGGAAAGTTATGGGACTAGCAAACTTTTTTTCTCTAGATTTGTACACCCGCATTTTCCACTTAATTATTGCCCCAACTTATATACTAAACTTATTAAATTCTTGAATCTCGAAGATGATGTTCAGAAACAGTGTTGCTTCGTGGGTTCTTGTAATGTGTTTTATGAAATTTGAAGCCCGCAGGATGAAGGTTAGCAGTTGCGGCCTATTTTCCAGTGTGTAATTAGGTTGGGCTGTTCGCTTGTCTGATTAGGTTGTTCTGCGATTTTGGGTGCGGCTATTTTCTAGCGTCTGATAAGGGTTATTCTGCGGGCTTCAAATTAGAGATGTGTTTCGGGCTGAGCGGGCTTCAAATTAGAGATGTATTGCGGGCTTCAGATTATTAACTTTTCTCTCTCCAATCTTCGGCAAGGTGTAATTAAGATTAATTAAAAAAAATTAAAAAATCCACTCCAAATTTACCTGAAAGACCACCTTTCATAGCAGGTCATACGACCAAAAAGTCAAATTTTACAAAGTTATAGAATGAAAATCAAACAACCAAAGTTATTAGGATCAAAATCAAAATAGGTCAAACTTACAAAATAAAAATTTAATTTGAAGGAGTAACTTCTTACAAGCATCACAAAATACATCTGAATGAGTAAATATTCAATTAATCCAACACTCTAGACAAGGTAGCTGAACAAGGATGGCCTAACCTCTTATGCCATAACGCACTCTTATTCACATGATACTTTAGAAATCCTAATAGGTAAATAAATTACCTACGAGCAAAGTGCCTACGTATTTGTAATTTTTGTAGACAAACTTATTTGCCTATGTAAATTATAAATGTGAAGGCACACTTTGCTCGTAATTAATTTTTATTGAATTATTAGGATTTCTAAAATTCACAGGTAATTTTCACTATTTAAGAACAAAATTACTTTTGTCGCAAATTCCATAGTTATATTGACAAATTCCACAGGCAATTCTTTATTTTCTTATAGTGTATTAATAGCGAGTTGGAATCACAAATAGTCTAATAACTTTGGCCTCAAATAGACTCAAATCCCATAACTTTTTGTTGCTGTCAATTTAGCCTCAATATTTTTCATAATGTCCAATTTAAGTCTCAAGTCCGCCAGAAAAATCAAAACTATGTCATTTCGCCGATTGAATTTAGGAATTTCTGTCAGCAGGTGTCTCTAGACTGCCACATGTAATTTTATTTATTTTTAAACCTGGAATTACGGGGTCATAGAATCAAATAATTTTTTTTAACTCTATGACTTGTAATTGTATGTGTAAAAAAATATATATTATATGTGGCAGTCCAGTCACACTAGCACCCGGAAAGCTCTAATTCAATCGACGAAACGACATAGTTTTTTAATTTTTCGGCAGAATTTTTGGACTTAAACTGGACATTGTCAAAGATACTAGACTAAATCGACGATCAAAAAGCATGAGACTGAATCTATTTGAAGTGAAAGTTATGAAATCATTTGTGAATTAAACTCTATTATCAGCTAACAACAATAAATAGTAGTGTCGATTACTACCAACTACAATTTTCCTACTACTATATCTAAAGACTACAAACACTATTTAGAAGGTTACTTCTAACTACAAAGAGACTATAATGCCCTTTCTTCATATTTTGAATCCTTTAAATATTTTGAATCACATTCCCCCCCCCACCCCCCAACCTCTTCCTATTTTTGAGCCTCCTTTTTCGGGCCTTCGCTTTTCGGGCCTCTCTTTTTCGGGCTCTTTGCTTTTTGGGCCCTTCATTTTTCTGGTCTATCTTTTTCGGGCCCTTTGCTTTTCGGGTCTCTTTTTTGAGCTTTTCGCTTTTCGGGCCCTTCACTTTTCAGGCCCCTGCGTTCTTGCTTCGGACGGGCAAAAAAATATGAACATGTTCAGTTCAATTTTTGAACAAAATACAATATATTTATGAACATAATTTCAATTAAAATCCAAATATCAATCAAACTAATATACCTAAGTAACATATTAATAGAATTCCAAAATAATCATGAATTAACAAACTGTACAAAAAGTTAAAAACAAACAAAAAGAACTGAACATGTTCAATTCAATTTCTACACAAATAACATATATTTCTGGACAAAAAACTGAACATGTTTAGAAAAAACGGAACATGTTCAGGAAAAAACTAAACATATTCCGGAAAAACTATTCGTTTTTCAAACCGATTCAAAATTAAAAAGCATCCAGAAAATTACACAATACACATTCAAACTACATCTAAATCCACATTCAACTCAAACAAAAAACCACATTCAATAATCCACATTCAAACCAAAATAAAATCCACATTTCAAAACCAACACCACATTAAAAAATCCACAATTAAAAAAATAAAGCAATTAAGAAATCACATAACCCCATTCCACAATCAACATCAAGTCAACCAAACCAAAAACACAGTATTTCGAATTCAAAAAAATCAAACTACACTACTAAAAATAAATACCCAAAATCATATAAATCAACAACACACACAACATCCAAGCACAAATACCAACACTATAACTCAAATCCACAAACGAATATGAATGTCCACTTTATTTTCAAAATGCAAATCTTTTTCCTATCTTCACCTTCATCGGCGTCTTCAAAGGAACATCGCCGCGTTTTCAAAACTTGTCCTTCATCCTCCGTACCATCTTTGCGTACTTGGCCATTTTTTCATTCTTCCTTTCATAAGTTCCTGCTACTTACTGGGTAATCAGCTGTGAATCAGAGTGCACCACAGCTCTCTGGGCACCCATATCAATCAACATTTGAATTCCTCATACTCGGCTTTATTTTTCGAGGCTTTAAACTCAAATTTTACAGCAAACTATAATTCCTCTCCTTCAGGGGGTATGATCTTTCTTGCATTCATTAATGCACAATTGTGATAGATTTAGAAGAAAAATTGCGTTCCTCTCCTAAATATATTGATCAAAGATAGAGGTTCTCAGATTTCCTTTGCTTCCATAATCTCATTCTAGTAAAGTAACAACCTATATACATTTCATTGCATTCATAGCTAAGTGTAGCGTTTTTGGATTAGATTAATGAATTTATGGACCTCTTTTTAGTATGAAGAAAGGAGGCACACTTATGAATGCAGACATTGTTATTTCCTGTCATTTTTTTCATTTTTTTGTTTCAAATCTAAAGAGAGTGTTCGAATAAGGTTTTCAAAAAAAAAGAAAAAAGATTGTACGAGTCATATATATATATATATATATGAATACGTTTTAAATTATGACACACTTGGGTGCACTAGTTGCACCATGCAACTGGTACACCATTAATATTGTTCAACGAAAACAACTAACAATTTTCAGCAAATACAACCAATAATAACAAACTAGTAATATTTAAAAATACACTTCAATTGGATGATACACCTAAAGCATACAATTTTTCTGTGTCTGAATTTATATGTCCAATGAAAAATTAATTTCCATAAATAAATCCAGTAAAGCAGCCTATGCGGGCAACGATTACTTTACAAATCAAATCTTGAAAGTTAATATATAAGAAATCTGCAGCATCCTTTACCATTTCCCTCACCTCGATCACACGTGCACTATCTAAATTAAATTTCTGTTTCTCCATCTCTTTTCCAACTGCAACTATGTTTTCTTCCGGCATTGTTGTTGACGGAAAAATTATTTCAGTTTTTCCTCCAATGAAGTAATTAATTATATTTTCGCATATTGTTCATAGCCTTTGTTCCTCTACCTACCCGGCAAAAGGTACCTCTCTTTTGGGAAACACATAAACTTAAAGAAAAACCTAAAAAACTAAATTAAATAAAAAAAATGAGGCTATATATGTTCCATTTTTATATGAAGTCTATTGTTATATTGTTTAGATTTTATGCTATACCACATCTATTTAAAATTTCATATATGCCCGGTCATCACACATTATTAAACATATTTAAAAAAAAAAAGTCAAGTACTTTTATATGAAACATGTCATGTGCTCCCATGCCCCATCACACATTAATAATTCTCGAAATCATGCACGACCACTCAATGCACATGGAATTACACTCCACGATAAGGACGGACTTTATTCGGACTGTCAGGGTGGAAAATATTATTTATTTTGCTAAAAAATATTAATTTTTACTTATGCACATGAGCGTGGAATTTAATCTGTTCATATTAATATCTTTTAATTTATAAAAAGACATTTTTTTAAATTCATAAATATGATATTATATATTAATATTAAAATTTTACAATAAACAAATTGAATGTAACAAAATTTACGTTGCATTTGCTGTAATATTGCATGACAAATGGCTTTTTTAATTATGTGGCACCAACTGTTGCTCATGAAATATCACTACTGTAATATTTATATATTTATGGTGTAAATTGTGATGTAATATATGATCGTACAGTGCTTGGATTTTTTATGGATTGATTTGATTATTTGATTAAATAATGATGATGCACATAATATAATTTGATTCAATGTTTATGTTATAACTGATGCGAGAAATATATAAAAACGATAAATAAATCGATACCGAAATTTTATGTGATTCATTAACAATTTGTTAGCTACATCCACGAGCAAAAGAGAGAATCTCGTATATTATTCATAACCGACAATAATATACAAATCAACTGAGAATACAAATAATCCCTAACCAAGAGAATATAAATAATCCATAACCGACTGGGCCTAAATAATAAGCCCAAAACCAAAACCGATTGATGCACTTGTATAAAAAACCTATAAGCTTCTTAAATAACATTAGGAAGCTCTTTTACTTTTCTCACAACGAACTGATGTGGGACAGATTAAAATTTCTTAAATAAGATTATGAAGTCCTCTTACTTTTGACACAATCCGATGTGGGACAAAACAAAACAAATATATTTTAGTAAATCCCAACAAAAATCCACCCGATGCACCATAAAAGTGCCTGACGTACGAGCAACTCCTCGAACACAAATTTGCCCCCAAAACAGGGCAACTTACAGCTTGTAACATTTAACAAGTTCAAACAATGTTGAAACTTATTATTTGGAACCGGCTTGGTGAACTTCAGCGGGGTTATCACCAGTCCCAATATTCTTCACCTTAACCCTCTTCTCACTTCTCATAAAGTGATACCTGACATCAATATGTTTCGTTCTCTCAGGTTCCCTATGCTTGTGCACTAGGGAGTTTGATGTATGTTATGATCTGTACTAGACCTGATCATACACATGTTGTTAGTGTTGTTAGCAGGTTTATGGTTCAACCTGAAAATGAACATTTGGCAGGATGTGAAGTGGATATTTCGGTACCTTAGAGGTACTTCTGATGTCGGTCTCATATATGGAGGTGATAGTAATTGTTTAATTTCAGGCTACTGTGATTCTGATTATGCACGAGATGTTGACAGTAGAAGGTCTATGATTGGTTATACTTTTACTCTTGGTGGTTCTGTTGTGAATTGGAAGACAACTTTGCAGCCTACAGTTACTTTGTCTACTATAGATGCAGAGTACATGGTCTTGACTGAAGCAGCTAAAGAGGGAATCTGGTTGAAAGGGCTGGTTAGTAATCTTTGTCTACATCATGATTATGTTGTTGTGTTTTGTGATAGTCTGAGTGCACTATGTTTAGCCAAAGATCAAGTTCATCACGAGAGAACGAAACATATTGATGTCAGGTATCACTTTATTAGAAGTGAGAAGAGGGTTAAGGTGAAGAAAGTTAGGACTGGTGATAACCCCGCTGAAGTTCACCAAGCCGGTTCCAAATAATAAGTTTCAACATTGTTTGAACTTGTTAAATGTTACAAGCTGTAAGTTGCCCTATTTTGGGGGCAAATTTGTGTTCAAGGAGTTGCTCGTACATCAGGCACTTTTATGGTGCATCAGGGTGGATTTTTGTTGGGATTTATTAAAATAAATGAGTTTTGTTTTGTCCCACATCGGATTGTGTCAAAAGTAAAAGAACTTCATAATCTTATTTAAGAAATTTTAATCTGTCCCACATCAGGTTGTGAGAAAAGTTAAAGAGCTTCCTAATGTTATTTAAGAAGCTTATAGGTTTTTATACAAAGTCATCGATCGGTTTTTGATTTTGGGCTTATTTATTTATTTATTTAGTCGTTATGGATTATTTATATTCTCTCGGTTAGGGATTATTTATATTCTCGATTGATTTGTATATTATTATTTTACATGAAATAATATACGAGATTCTCTCTTTTGCCCGTGGATGTAGCTAACAAATTGTTAATGAACCACGTAAAATTTTGGTATCGATTTATTTATCGTTTTTATATCTTTCTCGCATCAGTTATAACATAAATATTTAATCAAATTATATTATGTGCATCATCATTATTTAATCAAATCAATCCAGAAAAAATCAAATAACTGTACGATCACATATTACTTCACAAATTACACCATAAATATATAAATATTACAGTTGTGATATTTTATGAGCAACCGTCAGTGCCACATACTTTAATAAAGCCATCTGTCATGCAATATTACAGCAAATGCAACGTAAATTTTGTTACATTCAATTTGTTTATTAATGTAAAATTTTAATATTAATACATAATATCATATTTATGAATTAAAAAAAAATGTCTTTTTATAAATTAAAAGATACTACTATGAACAGATTAAATTCCAAGCTCATGTGCATCAGTAAAAATTAATATTTTTTAGCAAAATAAATAATAATCCACCCTGACAGTCCTAATAAAGTCCGTCCTTATCGTGGAGTGTAATTCCATGTGCATTGAGTGGTCGTGCATGATTTCGAGAATTATTAATGTGTGATGGGGCATGGGAGCACATGACATGTTTCATATAAAAGTACTTGTCTTTTTTTTTAAATATGTTAAATGGTTATGTTATGGTGATGGCCGGGCATATATGAAGTTTTTAACAGATGTAGTATAGCGTAAATCTAAACAATATAACAATAGACTTCATATAAAAATGGAACATTAGCCTCATTTTTTTTATTTAATTTAGTTTTATATTAATTTAGTTTTTTAGGTTTTTCTTTAAGTTTATGTGTTTCCCAAAAGAGAGGTACCTTTTGCCGGGTAGGTAGAGGAACAAAAGCTATGAACAATATGCGAAAACTGAAATAATTTTTCTGTCAACAACAATGCCGGAAGAAAACATGGTTACAGTTGGAAAAGAGATGGAGAAACAGAAACGTTGGTTCGAGGATTTCAAATGTTGATTGATATGGGTGCCCAGAGAGCTGTGGTGCACTTTGATTCACAGCTGATTACCCAGCAAGTAGCAGGAACTTATGAAAGGAAGAATGAAAAAATGGCCAAGCCCCGCAACACATCTCTAATTTGACGCCCGCAGAATAACCATGGAAAATAGCCACACCCAAAATCACAGAACAACCTAACTACAGAACAACTTAATCAGACGTTGGACAATTGCCATGCATTACAGTATTATAAACATACAAACACAGTATTATTAATTTAATGTCCAGATTTTCCCATGGGCCTCTTTCACCCCTTTCTCTCAATTTAATTTTGGCCGAACCAATTATTTCCACATTTTTCAACATACAATACAGTTGGTCAAATTTTGGTCCCATTTTTGCTGAAAAATTGAAATTTTGTCGTTTTTTCGTTATGCCATGTAACCACGTTCCAATTAAATTTGGAGATTTCCAAACTCGTAACTAACGTGGACACTGACTGTCACAATAAATATTCATTTTTTAAAAAAATAGAAAGAGCATGAAAATTATTCCTAAGTTGTAGAAACAATTATTTTTTTCGTAACAGTTAGCGTCCACACCATCTCCCAATTTTAACCGGCACGTGACTTGTGCGTAATCGAAACAACGAGATTTTCTATTTTTTGAAAAAAAAGGACCAAAATTAGATATTCAGGATAGTTATGGGACCAAAATTAGATAGTTAAATATTTTGGGACCAAAAACGGAATACAGGAAAGTTGTGGGACTAACAAACTTTTTTTCTCTAGATTTGTACACCCGCATTTTCCACTTAATTATTGCCCCAACTTATATACTAAACTTATTAAATTCTTGAATCTCGAAGATGATGTTCAGAAACAGTGTTGCTTCGTGGGTTCTTGTAATGTGTTTTTTTTGGGGCTGTTAAAATTTTCTGAATCGCAATCAGTGCCGCAGGATGAAGGTTAGCAGTTGCGGCCTATTTTCCAGTGTGTAATTAGGTTGGGCTGTTCGCATTTGTCTGATTAGGTTGTTCTGCGATTTTGGGTGCGGCTATTTTCTAGCGTCTGATGAGGGTTATTCTGCGGGCTTCAAATTAGAGATGTGTTGCGGGCTGAGCGGGCTTCAAGTTAGAGATGTATTGCGGGCTTCAGATTATTAACTTTTCTCTCCCCAATCTTCGGCAAGGTGTAATTAACATTAATAAAAAAAAATTAAAAAAAAAAATCCACGCCAAATTTACCTGAAAGGCCACCTTTCATAGCAGGTCATACGACCAAAAAGTCGAATTTTACAAAGTTATTAGAATGAAAATCAAACAACCAAATTTATTAGGATCAAAATCAAAATACGTCAAACTTACAGGATAAAAATTTAATTTCCCCTTCTATTTATTATATTTTGGTCACCTTTCTTTTTAGTTTGTCCCTCATTAATTTCCAAAAAAAAAAAAAAAAACTTTACTCGAGTTAAAAAGGCATGTTTATCAGAGTTTCGGGTGAAAATAAATAACTATATATAGTTAATTAGAGTAGAAAAACACAGAAACTTTTTTATTGAAACTTTTGAGGATACATGTAGCAACCCCAATTATTATTGATACAACAACACAACTGCAAACAACAACAAAATAAATACCATGATTAAACTAAAACACACTTCAAACAAACACAATTAGGAGAAGGTAAATGAAGACTGCTTTTGAATGGATGTCGTGATTGGGATAAAATCCTTCCATGACATCTTATGATCAGTAGGTCCCACCTTTCTCCTTCAAAATGATGATTTTCAAGAACGTTTCCATCTGTATATGTAGAAAAAGAAATTCGTTCAATTAATTTACAAAACCTCAAAGTCATAAAATTCAACCATAATTTAAGAGTGTTGATGATAATTGGAAGAGTTGGAAAAGCAATAAGCGAAAAATAAAATTAATTACTTCATTGGAGTAAAAACTGAAACAACTTTTCCGTCAATAACAATTCCGGAAGAAAACATAGTTACAGTTGGAAAAGAGATGGAGAAACAGAATTTAATTTAGAAGTGTGAGTGAGGTGAGGGAAAAGGTAGTGGAAGCAGACTACTTATAACGGTGCATGTTATTCCAATACAGAGTGAGTAATATTTTATGTAAAATTCTTGAATGTAAATATATAAATAGTGTAAACTATTTATATAAAGAGGGTTGATGATAATAACGGTGCATGTTATCCCAATACAGAGTGAGTAATATTTTATGTAAAATTCTTGAATATATATATATATATATAACTAGTATAAACTATTTATATTAAGAGTGTTGATGATAATTGGAAGAGTTGGAAAAGCAATAAATATACTTACTTCATTGGAGGAGGAATATCAAAAGCATAAACGCCAAAAGAAAACATAGTTGCAGTTGGAAAAGAGATGGAGAAACAGAAATTCAATTTAGATTGGTGTGATCGAGGTGAGGGAAATGGTAGAGGAAGCAGATTGCTTATATAGGAGTGGAAACATCTCCAAGCTGGCGAAATTATTCACTAATATCTTTTTATTTTATTTATGGCTGATCAATTGGATAGGTGGTCGTGGGCCTAGTTAATTTAATTAGGCAGCCAAGATTGAATAATCATTTTTTTATTTATTTAATGCTGATCAATTGGTTGGGTGGGCGTGGGCCTAGCTAATTTAATACAAAAAATTATATAGATCTGGTTCATGCTATAAACTTTTTTTTTTTAATTTAATTAGGCAACTAACTAGCAGATAAAAATAGAGGAAAAATAATATGTAATAGAGTGAATTGTGTTTTTGTTCATACAATGATACATTTTTTTTTATAGTAGTACTTTAATATTTATTCTTACAGTAATACATATTTGTTCTTATAGTAACACATATTTTCCCTTTATATATATATATATATATATATATATAGTAACACAGACTTGAGGCAAATTTTCCTATATAATAATTATTTTATTTCATAGAAGTGTCCCACATTATTTTATTCGATTAATAATTATTTCTCTGAAAAATAAACATTATATGGTAGCGTGGATCACGGCAGCAAATGGCTACTACCCATGCATAAAAATCAATAACAAAGTCTTGTACTATATCATGTGCACCATGCAATTCATATGTATTTTTTAAACGTGCAATTAGTTTAATTAAAACATTCAATTTGATTTGCACTTAACAAGTTGAATGTTTCAGTGTAATCAAATTGAACGTTTTAGTGAAATGAGTTGTACGTTTCAAAAATATAATGCACATGCAGGGCGTCTCCATTAGTAGTATGAATAATAGTAGGAAATGTAATTTTGTGCATCTTTCTCATCTTACAAGCATCACAAAATACATCTGAAGGAGTAAATATTCAATTCATTCAACACTCTAGACAAGGTAGCTGAACAAGGATGGCCTTACCTCTTATGCCATAATGCACTCTTATTCACATGATTAGTAACTACTTTTTTTATACTTAAAAAAATAAAGAATTGCTTATGGCTATTAAATTTGTAACAAAATTAATTATGTCTTTAAATGATGAAGATTGCCTACCATTTGCTTATGGATTTTAAAATTTTGAATAGGTAAATAAATTGCCCACGAATTTACCTACATACTTTAGAAATCCTAATAGGTAAATAAATTACCTACGAGCAAAGTGCCTACGCATTTGTAATTTTTGTAGACAAACTTATTTGCCTATGTAAATTATAAATGTGTAGGCACACTTTGCTCAAATTAATTTTTTTTTATTGAATTATTAGAATTTCTAAAATTCACGTAAATTTTCACTATTTAAGAACAAAATTATTTTTGTCGCAAATTCCATAGTTATATTGATAAATTCCACAGGCAATTCTTTATTTTTTTATAGTGTATTAATAGCGAGTTGGAATCACAAATAGTCTCATAACTTTGGCCTCAAATAGACTCAAATCCTATAACTTTTTGTTGTTGTCGATTTAGCCTCAATATTTTTCATAATGTCCAATTTAAGTCTCAAGTCCGCCGGAAAATTCAAAACTATGTCATTTCGCCGATTGAATTTGGGAATTTCTGTCAGCGGGTGTCTCTAGACTACCACATGTAATTTTATTTATTTTTAAACTTGGAATTACTGGGTCATAGAATCAAATAAAATTTTTTTAACTCTATGACTTGTAATTGTATGTGTAAAAAAAAAAATTATATGTGGCGATCGATCACACCCGCATTTTAAAGCTCTAATTCAATCGATTTAAACGATTTATAGTTTTTAAATTTTTCGGCAGACTTTGGGGACTTAAATTGGACATTGTCAAAGATACTAGACTAAATCGACGATCAAAAAGCATGAGACTGAATCTATTTGAAGTGAAAGTTATGAAATCATTTGTGAATTAAACTCTATTATCAGCTAACAACAATAAATAGTAATGTCGATTACTACCAACTACAATTTTCCTGCTACTATATCTAAAGACTACAAACACTATTTAGAAGGTTACTTCTAACTACAAAGAGACTATAATGCCCTTTCTTCATATTTTGAATCCTTTAAATATTTTGAATCACATTCCCCCCACCCCCCCAACCTCTTCCTATTTCTGAGCCTCCTTTTTCGGGCCTTCGCTTTTTGGGCTCTTTGCTTTTTGGGCCCTTCATTTTTTGGGTCTATCTTTTTCGGGCCCTTTGCTTTTCGGGTCTCTCTTTTTTGAGCTCTTCGCTTTTCGGGCCCTTCACTTTTCAGGCCCCTACGTTCTTGCTTCGGACGGGCAAAAAAAATATGAACATGTTCAGTTCAATTTTTGAACAAAATACAATATATTTATGAACATAATTTCAATTAAAATCCAAATATCAATCAAACTAATATACCTAATTAACATATATTAACATATTAATAGAGTCCCAAAATAATCTTGAATCAACAAACCGTAAAAAAAGTTTAAAACAAACAAAAAAACTGAACATGTTCAGTTCAATTTCTGCACAAAAAAACTCGAACATGTTAGGTTTTTTTCTTTCAACATGTTCAGAAAAAAACTGAACATATTCAGGAAAAACTATTCGTTTTTCAAACCTATTCAAAATTAAAAAGCATCCAGAAAATTAAACAATACACATTCAAACCAAATCTAAATCCACATTCAACTCAAACAAAAAACCACATTCAATAATCCACATTCAAACCAAAACAAAATCCACATTTCAAAACCAACCCCACAATTAAAAAATAAAGCAATTAAGAAAGCACATAACCCCATTCCACAATCAACATCAAGTCAACCACACCAAAAACACAGTATTTCGAATTCAAAAAAATCAAACTACACTACTAAAAATAAATACCCAAAATCACATAAATCAACAACACACACAACATCCAAGCACAAATACCAACACTATAACTCAAATCCACAAACGAATATGAATGTCCACTTTATTTTCAAAATGCAGTTCTTTTTCCTATCTTCACCTTCATCGGCGTCTTCAAAGGAACGTTGTCGCCACCTCGCCGCTTTCCACCGCTGAAAACACCATTGCCAATTGCAACAAAGAGTTGGGGGGGGAGGGAGGGAGGGAGGGAGAGAGAGAGAGAGAGATAATCATCTTTTCTATTTTCATATCTGGGGATTTGCTGCACTCGAAATTCGACAAACTTGTCCTTCAAATCCGTGCCACCCGACTCTGCGTACTTGGCCATTTTTTTTATTTTTCCTTTCATAAGTTCCTGCTACTTGCTGGTTAATCAGCTGTGAATCAGATTGCCATATCAATCAACATTTGAATTCTTCGAACCAACGCCTCATACTCGGCTTTGTTTTTCGAGGCTTTAAACTCAAATTTTACAGCAAACTGTAATTCCTCTCTTTCAGGGGGTATGATATTTCTTGCATTTTAGGTCCATTGCTACATACCCAATGCACAATTGTGATAGATTTAGACGAAATACCTTCTCGATCATGACAGGGAACCCTAGCGAAAGAAAAATTGGGTTCCTCCCCTCAATATATTGATCAAAGATGGAGGTTCTCAGATTTCCATTGCTTCCATAATCTCATTCTAGTAAAGTAACAACCTATATACATTTCATTGCATTCATAGCTAAGTGTAGCATATTTGGATTAGATTAATGAATTTATGGACCTCTTTTTAGTATGAAGAAAAGAGGCACACTTATGAATGCAGACATTGTTATTTCCTGTCATTTTTTTCATTTTTTGTTTCAAATCTAAAGAGAGTGTTCGAATAAGGTTTTCAAAAAAAAAGATTGTTCGAATATTTAGAAGACGGATGCTCTTCTTCATGCTTGTGTTTGACGTGTCATATATATGAATACACTTTCATTTATGACGAACACTTGGGTGCACTAGTTGCACCATGCAACTGGTACACCATTAATATTATTCAACGAAAACAATTAACAATTTTTAGCAAACACTACAAAAAAACGGTGATTTACGACGGTTTTAGCGACCGTAAAAACCGTCGTTACAGGATGTAGCGACGGTTTCAACAACGGTTTACTGACCGTTGGAGAAACGAGGGTTGCTAGACTTTAGCGACGGTTATTGTGATACCGTCACTAAATAGCGACGATAAATAACCGTCTCTACTTATTGACGGTTTTAGCGACGGTTTCTGGGTCCGAACCCGGGTCAGAATTACCGTCGTTAAAGCTGTTGACAAGCAACGACGGTATAGCGACGGTATATTACCGTTGCTATTAGCGACAAAAAATTCATCGCTATAACCGCCGAAAACTAATGACGGAATAGCGATGGGTAATTTCCGTCGCTATTAGCAACCATAGATTTCGTCACTAAAACCGTTGATAAATTGTGAATTTTCGAGAAAAAAAAAGGGCTATCAATGGTTCGAACCCGGGCCCGATGGGCGCCTCGAGCGAAAGCCAATTTAACCACCCGAGCCACGAACCATCTTGAACCAAACCACCAAACAACTCGTATATAAGCACCATGCCTCCCAATTAAATGAGAAAACTATTCGTTCCCATGGGGGACCAAACACGGGACCTTAGGTCTTCTGAGCGGGGATCAATTCTACTCGGGCATTTGATTTCTTACGTTTACTAAATAAAATTAATTCAGTATGTCCTATAATTCATTTTTTTTACAATTTCTTATAAAATTCTTTATTTTAATTATCTTTTTTTATTATTTCAATAATTTTTTTATAAATTTTTTTTTATGTAAATTAATTTTTAAATTAAATTATAATATATTAATCTATAAACAAGTTATACTTTTATATTTAAACAAGTTATACTTTTCTATCTAATCAAGTTATACTTTTCTATTTAATCAAGTAATACTTTTCTTTAAACAAGTTATACTTTTCTATTTAAACAAGTTATACTTTTCTATTTAATCAAGTAATACTTTTCTTTAAACAAGATATACTTTTTTATCTAAACAAGTTATACTTTTCTATTTAAACAAGTTATACTTTTCTATTTAAACAAGTTATACTTTTCTATTTAATCAAGTAATACTTTTCTTTAAACAAGTTATACTTTTCTATCTAAACAAGTTATACTTTTCTATCTAAATAAATTATATTTTTCTATTTAAACAAGTTATACTTTTCTATTTAATCAAGTAATAATTTTCTATTTAATCAAGTAATACTTTTCTATCTAAACAAGTTATACTTTTCTATTTAATCAAGTAATACTTTTCTATCTAATCAAGTTATACTTTTCTCTTTAATCAAGTAATACTTTTCTATCTAAAAAATTTATACTTTTCTATTTAAACAAGTTATACTTTTCTATTTAAACAAGTTATACTTTTCTATCTAAAAAAGTTATACTTTTCTATTTAATCAAGTAATACTTTTCTATCTAAACAAGTTATACTTTTCTATCTAAACAAGTTATACTTTTCTTTAAACAAGTTATACTTTTCTATCTAAAAACGTTATACTTTTCTATTTAATCAAGTAATACTTTTCTTTAAACAAGTTATACTTTTCTATTTAAACAAGTTATACTTTTTTATTTAATCAAGTAATACTTTTCTTTAAACAAGTTATACTTTTCTATCTAAACAAGTTATACTTTTCTATTTAAACAAGTTATACTTTTCTATCTAAACAAGTTATACTTTTCTATTTAATCAAGTAATACTTTTCTATTTAATCAAGTAATACTTTTCTATCTAAACAAGTTATACTTTTCTATTTAATCAAGTAATACTTTTCTATCTAATCAAGTTATGCTTTTCTATTTAATCAAGTAATACTATTATATCTAAACAAGTTATACTTTTCTATTTAAACAAGTTATACTTTTCTTTAAACAAGTTATACTTTTCTATCTAAACAAGTTATACTTTTCTATTTAATAAAGTAATACTTTTCTTTAAACAAGTTATACTTTTCTATCTAAACAAGTTATACTTTTCTATTTAAACAAGTTATACTTTTCTATCTAAACAAGTTATACTTTTCTATTTAAACAAGTTATACTTTTCTATTTAATCAAGTAATACTTTTCTATTTAATCAAGTAATACTTTTCTGTCTAAACAAGTTATACTTTTCTATTTAATCAAGTAATAATTTTCTATCAAATCAAGTTATACTTTTCTATTTAATCAAGTAATACTATTCTATCTAAACAAGTTATACTTTTCTATTTAAACAAGTTATACTTTTCTTTAAACAAGTTATACTTTTCTATCTAAACAAGTTATACTTTTCTATTTAATCAAGTAATACTTTTCTTTAAACAAGTTATACTTTTCTATTTAAACAAGTTATACTTCTCTATTTAATCAAGTAATACTTTTCTTTAAATAAGTTATACTTTTCTATCTAAACAAGTTATATTTTTCTATTTAAACAAGTTATACTTTTCTATCTAAACAAGTTATACTTTTCTATTTAAACAAGTTATACTTTTCTATTTAATCAAGTAATACTTTTCTATATAAAACGAGTTATACTTTTCTATTTAATCAAGTTTTTCTATCTAAACAAGTTATAATTTTTCTATTTAAACAAGTTATATTTTTCTATTTAAACAAGTTATATTTTTTTTAATCAAAAAAGTTATACTTTTCTTTTAAACAAACAAGTTATACTTTTCTATCTAAACAAGTTATACTTTTCTATCTAAATAAGTTATATTTTCTATTTAAAACAAGTTATACTTTTCTATTTAATATAGTAATAATTTTCTATTTAATCAAGTAATACTTTTCTATCTAAACAATTTATACTTTTCTATTTAATCAAGTAATACTTTTCTATCTAAACAAGTTATACTTTTCTATTTAATCAAGTAATACTTTTCTACCTAAACAAGTTATACTTTTCTAATTAAACAAGTTATACTTTTCTATTTAAACAAGTTATACTTTTCTATCTAAACAAGTTATACTTTTCTATTTAATCAAGTAATATTTTTCTATCTAAATAAGTTATACTTTTCTATCTAAACAAGTTATACTTTTTTTTTAAACAAGTTATACTTTTCTATCTAAAAAAGTTATACTTTTCTATTTAAAAAGTTATACTTTTCTTTTTAACAAGTTTTTCTATAAACTTTTCTATTTAAACAAGTTATACTTTTCTATTTAATCAAGTAATACTTTTCTTTTAAACAAGTTATTCTATTTAAACTTTTTTTAATCTAAACAAGTTATACTTTTCTATTTAAACAAGTTATACTTTTCTATCTAAACAAGTTATACTTTTCTATTTAAACAAGTTATTTAAACAAGTTATACTTTTCTATTTAAACAAGTTATTTTTTCTATTTAATCAAGTAATACTTTTCTTTAAACAAGTTATACTTTTCTATTTAAACAAGTTATACTTTTTTTATTTAAACAAGTTATACTTTTCTATTAAATAAGTTATACTTTTCTATCTAAACAAGTTATATTTTTCTATTTAAACAAGTTATACTTTTCTATTTAAACAAGTTATACTTTTCTATTTAAACAAGTTATACTTTTCTATTTAAACAAGTTAATACTTTTCTATTTATATAATACGAAGTTATACTTTTCTATTTAATCAAGTAATACTTTTTGTATCTAAACAAGTTATACTTTTCTATTTAAACAAGTTATATTTTTCTATCTTAACAAGTTATACTTTTCAATTTTAAACAAGTTATATAATACTTTTCTTTAAACAAGTTATACTTTTCTATCTAAACAAGTTATACTTTTCTATTTAATCAATGTTATTTATACTTTTCTATTTAATCAAGTAATATTTTTCTAAAACAAGTTATACTTTCTTTTAAACAAGTTATACTTTTCTATCTAATCAAGTAATATTTTTTCTATCTAAACAAGTTATACTTTTCTATTTAAACAAGTTATACTTTTTCTATTTAAACAAGTTATACTTTTCTATTTAATCAAGTAATATTTTTCTATCTAAATAAGTTACACTTTTCTATCTAAACAAGTTATACTTTTTTTTAAACAAGTTATACTTTTCTATCTAAAAAAGTTATACTTTTCTATTTAATCAAGTAATACTTTTCTTTAAACAAGTTATACTTTTCTATTTAAACAAGTTATACTTTTCTATTTAATCAAGTAATACTTTTCTTTAAACAAGTTATACTTTTTTATCTAAACAAGTTATACTTTTCTATTTAAACAAGTTATACTTTTCTATCTAAACAAGTTATACTTTTCTATTTAATCAAGTAATACTTTTCTTTAAACAAGTTATACTTTTCTATTTAAACAAGTTATACTTTTCTATTTAATCAAGTAATACTTTTCTTTAAATAAGTTATACTTTTCTATCTAAACAAGTTATATTTTTCTATTTAAACAAGTTATACTTTCTATCTAAACAAGTTATACTTTTCTATTTAAACAAGTTATACTTTTCTATTTAATCAAGTAATACTTTTCTATATAAACGAGTTATACTTTTCTATTTAATCAAGTAATACTTTTGTATCTAAACAAGTTATACTTTTCTATTTAAACAAGTATATTTAAACAAGTTATATTTTTAAAAAGTATCTTAACAAGTTATACTTTTCAATTTAATCAAGTAATACTTTTCTTTAAACAAGTTATACTTTTCTATCTAAACAAGTTATACTTTTCTATTTAATCAAGTTATATTTAAACTTTATTATTTAATCAAGTAATATTTTTCTATCTAAACAAGTTATACTTTTCTCTTTAAATCAAGTAATATTTTTTCTATCTAAACAAGTTATACTTTTCTATTTAAACAAGTTATACTTTTTCTATTTAAACAAGTTATACTTTTCTATTTAATCAAGTAATATTTTTCTATCTAAATAAGTTAAACACTTTTCTATCTAAACAAGTTATACTTTTTTTTTTTAAACAAGTTATACTTTTCTATCTAAAAAAGTTATACTTTTCTATTTAATCAAGTAATACTTTTCTTTTTAAACAAGTTATACTTTTCTATCTAAACAAGTTATATTTTTCTATTTAAACAAGTTATACTTTTCTATTTAAACAAGTTATACTTTTCTATTTAAACAAGTTATACTTTTCTTTAAACAAGTATTTAATCAAGTAATACTTTTCTATCTAAAAGAATAATTTTCTATTTTATACTTTTTTTCTATTTAATCAAGTAATACTTTTCTATCTAAACAAGTTATAATTTTCTATTTAAACAAGTTATATTTTTCTATTTAAACAAGTTATACTTTTCTATTTAATCAAGTAATACTTTTCTTTAAACAAGTTATACTTTTCTATCTAAACAAAGTTATACTTTTCTATCTAAATAAGTTATATTTTTCTATTTAAACAAGTTATACTTTTCTATTTAATTAATAATAATTTCTATTTAATCAAGTAATACTTTTCTATCTAAACAATTTATACTTTTCTATTTAATCAAGTAATACTTTTCTATCTAATCAAGTTATACTTTTCTCTTTAATCAAGTAATGCTTTTCTATCTAAACAAGTTATACTTTTCTAATTAAACAAGTTATACTTTTCTATTTAAACAAGTTATACTTTTCTATCTAAACAAGTTATACTTTTCTATTTAATCAAGTAATATTTTTCTATCTAAATAAGTTACACTTTTCTATCTAAACAAGTTATACTTTTTTTTAAACAAGTTATACTTTTCTATCTAAAAAAGTTATACTTTTCTATTTAATCAAGTAATACTTTTCTTTAAACAAGTTATACTTTTCTATTTAAACAAGTTATACTTTTCTATTTAATCAAGTAATACTTTTCTTCTAAACAAGTAAACAAGTTATACTTTTTTTTCTCTAAACAAGTTATACTTTTCTATTTAAACAAGTTATACTTTTCTATCTAAAAACAAGTTATACTTTTCTATTTAATCAAGTAATACTTTTCTTTAAACAAGTTATACTTTTCTATTTAAACAAGTTATACTTTTCTATTTAATCAAGTAATACTTTTCTTTAAATAAGTTATACTTTTCTATCTAAACAAGTTATATTTTTCTATTTAAACAAGTTATACTTTTCTATCTAAACAAGTTATACTTTTCTATTTAAACAAGTTATACTTTTCTATTTAATCAAGTAATACTTTTCTATATAAACGAGTTATACTTTTCTATTTAATCAAGTAATACTTTTGTATCTAAACAAGTTATACTTTTCTATTTAAACAAGTTATATTTTTCTATCTTAACAAGTTATACTTTTCAATTTAATCAAGTAATACTTTTCTTTAAACAAGTTATGCTTTTCTATCTAAACAAGTTATACTTTTCTATTTAATCAAGTTATACTTTCTATTTAATCAAGTAATATTTTTCTATCTAAACAAGTTATATTTTTCTCTTTAATCAAGTAATATTTTTCTATCTAAACAAGTTATACTTTCTATTTAAACAAGTTATATTTTTTCTATTTAAACAAGTTATACTTTTCTATTTAATCAAGTAATACTTTTCTATCTAAACAAGTTATACTTTTCTATTTAATCAAATAATATTTTTCTATCTAAACAAGTTATAATTTTTTATTTAAACAAGTTATTATTTTCTATCTAAACAAGTTATAATTTTCTTTAAAAATAAGTTATAATTTTCTTTAAAAATAAACAATAGAAAAAAATAAACGATATAAACATTAGGCATACATAATTCACAGTAAAAATTTAATAAACAGTGGCGATTAACAAGTAATAATAATAAAAAAAATATTAAATTGTTCAAATTATCCCTCCAATCACTGATTCGGATAATAATAATCCTCATCATCTCCCAAATTAGTAGAAATAAACAAATTAGTATACTTTTAAGCCACTAAAAACAAGTTATATCTTTTCTATTTAAACAAGTTATACTTTTCTATCTAAACAAGTTATACTTTTCTATTTAAACAAGTTATACTTTTCTATTTAAACAAGTTAATAGATCTTTTCTCCATTGCTTCCATAATCTCATTCTAGTAAAGTAACAACCTATATACATTTCATTGCATTCATAGCTAAGTGTAGCATATTTGGATTAGATTAATGAATTTATGGACCTCTTTTTAATGGAGAAAAGAGGCACACTTATGAATCTTTGTTATTTCCTATTTTTTTCATTTTTTGTTTCAAATCTAAAGAGAGTGTTGAATAAGGTTTTCAAAAAAAAAAGATTGTTCAATATTTAGAAGAATGCTTTCTTCATGCTTGTGTTTGACGTGTCATATATATGAATACACTTTCATTTATGAAAACACTTGGGTGCACTAGTTGCACCATAAACTTACACCATTAATATTATTCAACTAAAAACAATTAACAATTTTTTAGCAAACACTACAAAAAAAAGCAAAGATTTACGACGGTTTTAGCGGCAGTTTTGTAGAAAACAACGGTTTCTTGGCTGGAGAACGAACGAGGGTTGCCAGACTTTAGCGGCGGTTATTGCGGGATACCGCTACTAAATAATGACGATAAATAACCGCCTCTAAACGGTTTTAGCGACGGTTTACGGTCCGAACCAAGTCGAAGTTATACTTTTCTATTTCATCGCTAAACAAGTTATATGGGTTTTCTATTTAAACAAAAACCGTTGATAAATTGTGAATTTTCTATCAATGGTTCGAACGGGCCCGAATACTTTCTTGAACCAAACCACCAAACAACTTAATAAGCACAAGTTAAATACTATTTTCCTATTTAAACAACCTTAGGTCTTCGAAATGGATCAATTCTACTTGTCGGGCGTTTTGATTTCTTACGTTTACTAAATGAAATTAATTCAGTATGTCCTATAATTCATTTTTTTTAAAATTTCTTATAAAATTCTTTATTTTAATTATCTTTTTTTATTATTTCAATAATTATTTTATAAATTTTTTTTTATGTAAATTAATTTTTAAATTAAATTATAATATATTAATCTATAAACAAGTTATACTTTTTTATTTAAACAAGTTATACTTTTCTATCTAATCAAGTTATACTTTTCTTTAAACAAGTTATACTTTTCTATTTAAACAAGTTATACTTTTCTATTTAATCAAGTAATACTTTTCTTTAAACAAGATATACTTTTTTATCTAAACAAGTTATACTTTTCTATTTAAACAAGTTATACTTTTCTATTTAAACAAGTTATACTTTTCTATTTAATCAAGTAATACTTTTCTTTAAACAAGTTATACTTTTCTATCTAAACAAGTTATACTTTTCTATCTAAATAAATTATATTTTTCTATTTAAACAAGTTATACTTTTCTATTTAATCAAGTAATAATTTTCTATTTAATCAAGTAATACTTTTCTATCTAAACAAGTTATACTTTTCTATTTAATCAAGTAATACTTTTCTATCTAATCAAGTTATACTTTTCTCTTTAATCAAGTAATACTTTTCTATCTAAAAATTTATACTTTTCTATTTAAACAAGTTATACTTTTCTATTTAAACAAGTTATACTTTTCTATCTAAAAAAGTTATACTTTTCTATTTAATCAAGTAATACTTTTCTATCTAAACAAGTTATACTTTTCTATCTAAACAAGTTATACTTTTCTTTAAACAAGTTATACTTTTCTATCTAAAAACGTTATACTTTTCTATTTAATCAAGTAATACTTTTCTTTAAACAAGTTATACTTTTCTATTTAAACAAGTTATACTTTTCTATTTAATCAAGTAATACTTTTCTTTAAACAAGTTATACTTTTCTATCTAAACAAGTTATACTTTTCTATTTAAACAAGTTATACTTTTCTATCTAAACAAGTTATACTTTTCTATTTAATCAAGTAATACTTTTCTATTTAATCAAGTAATACTTTTCTATCTAAACAAGTTATACTTTTCTATTTAATCAAGTAATACTTTTCTATCTAATCAAGTTATGCTTTTCTATTTAATCAAGTAATACTATTCTATCTAAACAAGTTATACTTTTCTATTTAAACAAGTTATACTTTTCTTTAAACAAGTTATACTTTTTTATCTAAACAAGTTATACTTTTCTATTTAATAAAGTAATACTTTTCTTTAAACAAGTTATACTTTTCTATCTAAACAAGTTACACTTTTCTATTTAAACAAGTTATACTTTTCTATCTAAACAAGTTATACTTTTCTATTTAAACAAGTTATACTTTTCTATTTAATCAAGTAATACTTTTCTATTTAATCAAGTAATACTTTTCTGTCTAAACAAGTTATACTTTTCTATTTAATCAAGTAATAATTTTCTATCAAATCAAGTTATACTTTTCTATTTAATCAAGTAATACTATTCTATCTAAACAAGTTATACTTTTCTATTTAAACAAGTTATACTTTTCTTTAAACAAGTTATAGTTTTCTATCTAAACAAGTTATACTTTTCTATTTAATCAAGTAATACTTTTCTTTAAACAAGTTATACTTTTCTATTTAAACAAGTTATACTTCTCTATTTAATCAAGTAATACTTTTCTTTAAATAAGTTATACTTTTCTATCTAAACAAGTTATATTTTTCTATTTAAACAAGTTATACTTTTCTATCTAAACAAGTTATACTTTTCTATTTAAACAAGTTATACTTTTCTATTTAATCAAGTAATACTTTTCTATCTAAACGAGTTATACTTTTCTATTTAATCAAGTAATACTTTTCTATCTAAACAAGTTATAATTTTCTATTTAAACAAGTTATATTTTTCTATTTAAACAAGTTATACTTTTCTATTTAATCAAGTAATACTTTTCTTTAAACAAGTTATACTTTTCTATCTAAACAAGTTATACTTTTCTATCTAAATAAGTTATATTTTTCTATTTAAACAAGTTATACTTTTCTATTTAATATAGTAATAATTTTCTATTTAATCAAGTAATACTTTTCTATCTAAACAATTTATACTTTTCTATTTAATCAAGTAATACTTTTCTATCTAATCAAGTTATACTTTTCTCTTTAATCAAGTAATACTTTTCTATCTAAACAAGTTATACTTTTCTAATTAAACAAGTTATACTTTTCTATTTAAACAAGTTATACTTTTCTATCTAAACAAGTTATACTTTTCTATTTAATCAAGTAATATTTTTCTATCTAAATAAGTTACACTTTTCTATCTAAACAAGTTATACTTTTTTTTAAACAAGTTATACTTTTCTATCTAAAAAAGTTATACTTTTCTATTTAATCAAGTAATACTTTTCTTTAAACAAGTTATACTTTTCTATTTAAACAAGTTATACTTTTCTATTTAATCAAGTAATACTTTTCTTTAAACAAGTTATACTTTTTTATCTAAACAAGTTATACTTTTCTATTTAAACAAGTTATACTTTTCTATCTAAACAAGTTATACTTTTCTATTTAATCAAGTAATACTTTTCTTTAAACAAGTTATACTTTTCTATTTAAACAAGTTATACTTTTCTATTTAATCAAGTAATACTTTTCTTTAAATAAGTTATACTTTTCTATCTAAACAAGTTATATTTTTCTATTTAAACAAGTTATACTTTCTATCTAAACAAGTTATACTTTTCTATTTAAACAAGTTATACTTTTCTATTTAATCAAGTAATACTTTTCTATATAAACGAGTTATACTTTTCTATTTAATCAAGTAATGCTTTTGTATCTAAACAAGTTATACTTTTCTATTTAAACAAGTTATATTTTTCTATCTTAACAAGTTATACTTTTCAATTTAATCAAGTAATACTTTTCTTTAAACAAGTTATGCTTTTCTATCTAAACAAGTTATACTTTTCTATTTAATCAAGTTATACTTTCTATTTAATCAAGTAATATTTTTCTATCTAAACAAGTTATACTTTTCTCTTTAATCAAGTAATATTTTTTCTATCTAAACAAGTTATACTTTTCTATTTAAACAAGTTATACTTTTTCTATTTAAACAAGTTATACTTTTCTATTTAATCAAGTAATATTTTTCTATCTAAATAAGTTACACTTTTCTATCTAAACAAGTTATACTTTTTTTTAAACAAGTTATACTTTTCTATCTAAAAAAGTTATACTTTTCTATTTAATCAAGTAATACTTTTCTTTAAACAAGTTATACTTTTCTATTTAAACAAGTTATACTTTTCTATTTAATCAAGTAATACTTTTCTTTAAACAAGTTATACTTTTTTTCTAAACAAGTTATACTTTTCTATTTAAACAAGTTATACTTTTCTATCTAAACAAGTTATACTTTTCTATTTAATCAAGTAATACTTTTCTTTAAACAAGTTATACTTTTCTATTTAAACAAGTTATACTTTTCTATTTAATCAAGTAATACTTTTCTTTAAATAAGTTATACTTTTCTATCTAAACAAGTTATATTTTTCTATTTAAACAAGTTATACTTTCTATCTAAACAAGTTATACTTTTCTATTTAAACAAGTTATACTTTTCTATTTAATCAAGTAATACTTTTCTATATAAACGAGTTATACTTTTCTATTTAATCAAGTAATACTTTTGTATCTAAACAAGTTATACTTTTCTATTTAAACAAGTTATATTTTTCTATCTTAACAAGTTATACTTTTCAATTTAATCAAGTAATACTTTTCTTTAAACAAGTTATGCTTTTCTATCTAAACAAGTTATACTTTTCTATTTAATCAAGTTATACTTTCTATTTAATCAAGTAATATTTTTCTATCTAAACAAGTTATACTTTTCTCTTTAATCAAGTAATATTTTTTCTATCTAAACAAGTTATACTTTTCTATTTAAACAAGTTATACTTTTTCTATTTAAACAAGTTATACTTTTCTATTTAATCAAGTAATATTTTTCTATCTAAATAAGTTACACTTTTCTATCTAAACAAGTTATACTTTTTTTTAAACAAGTTATACTTTTCTATCTAAAAAAGTTATACTTTTCTATTTAATCAAGTAATACTTTTCTTTAAACAAGTTATACTTTTCTATCTAAACAAGTTATATTTTTCTATTTAAACAAGTTATACTTTTCTGTCTAAACAAGTTATACTTTTCTATTTAAACAAGTTATACTTTTCTATTTAATCAAGTAATACTTTTCTATCTAAACGAGTTATACTTTTCTATTTAATCAAGTAATACTTTTCTATCTAAACAAGTTATAATTTTCTATTTAAACAAGTTATATTTTTCTATTTAAACAAGTTATACTTTTCTATTTAATCAAGTAATACTTTTCTTTAAACAAGTTATACTTTTCTATCTAAACAAGTTATACTTTTCTATCTAAATAAGTTATATTTTTCTATTTAAACAAGTTATACTTTTCTATTTAATATAGTAATAATTTTCTATTTAATCAAGTAATACTTTTCTATCTAAACAATTTATACTTTTCTATTTATTCAAGTAATACTTTTCTATCTAATCAAGTTATACTTTTCTCTTTAATCAAGTAATACTTTTCTATCTAAACAAGTTATACTTTTCTAATTAAACAAGTTATACTTTTCTATTTAAACAAGTTATACTTTTCTATCTAAACAAGTTATACTTTTCTATTTAATCAAGTAATATTTTTCTATCTAAATAAGTTACACTTTTCTATCTAAACAAGTTATACTTTTTTTTAAACAAGTTATACTTTTCTATCTAAAAAAGTTATACTTTTCTATTTAATCAAGTAATACTTTTCTTTAAACAAGTTATACTTTTCTATTTAAACAAGTTATACTTTTCTATTTAATCAAGTAATACTTTTCTTTAAACAAGTTATACTTTTTTATCTAAACAAGTTATACTTTTCTATTTAAACAAGTTATACTTTTCTATCTAAACAAGTTATACTTTTCTATTTAATCAAGTAATACTTTTCTTTAAACAAGTTATACTTTTCTATTTAAACAAGTTATACTTTTCTATTTAATTTAATCAAGTAATACTTTTCTTTAAATAAGTTATACTTTTCTATCTAAACAAGTTATATTTTTCTATTTAAACAAGTTATACTTTTCTATCTAAACAAGTTATACTTTTCTATTTAAACAAGTTATACTTTTCTATTTAATCAAGTAATACTTTTCTATATAAACGAGTTATACTTTTCTATTTAATCAAGTAATACTTTTGTATCTAAACAAGTTATACTTTTCTATTTAAACAAGTTATATTTTTCTATCTTAACAAGTTATACTTTTCAATTTAATCAAGTAATACTTTTCTTTAAACAAGTTATGCTTTTCTATCTAAACAAGTTATACTTTTCTATTTAATCAAGTTATACTTTCTATTTAATCAAGTAATATTTTTCTATCTAAACAAGTTATATTTTTCTCTTTAATCAAGTAATATTTTTCTATCTAAACAAGTTATACTTTCTATTTAAACAAGTTATATTTTTTCTATTTAAACAAGTTATACTTTTCTATTTAATCAAGTAATACTTTTCTATGTAAACAAGTTATACTTTTCTATTTAATCAAGTAATATTTTTCTATCTAAACAAGTTATAATTTTTTATTTAAACAAGTTATATTTTTCTATCTAAACAAGTTATAATTTTCTTTAAAAATAAGTTATAATTTTCTTTAAAAATAAACAATAGAAAAAAATAAACGATATAAACATTAGGCATACATAATTCACAGTAAAAATTAAAAAAAAAGTGGCGATTAACAAGTAATAATAATAAAAAAAATATTAAATTGTTCAAATTATCCCTCCAATCACTGATTCGGATAATAATAATCCTCATCATCTCCCAAATTAGTAGAAATAAACAAATTAGTAGAAGTCACCGATATCATCTAAGCCACCACCACCACCACCACCGCCACCATCATTTTTGCCATTGCCACCACCACCCACCACCACCGCCACCGCCACGACCACCGCCACCAGCACGATCACCGCTATCGCCACGACCACCGCCAAGACCGCCACCGTCCTCGAAATTAATGTTGTCGAGGAAATAATTCGGTGAGCGACCCATTTGAACGGCCAAAGCGGATGCAAGCCCCTGCCACTTCCATTGATTTTCTTCTCTGAGCTCGACACCGCCTCTAACTGCTCAATCGGCTGCCGGATCATGGACGCGGTCTTCAAGAATAGAGGCCCGAGAGACGAGTAGGGTTGCGTCTCCGTGAGTATGACGGGAGACAACCTAACGAACCCAAGGACCCATCGCCTTCTCTTGGTGTCGCCTCCTCTCCACATAGATCTGATTCAAATTAATCGGAGGAGGTGGTGGATTATCATCACCTGAGGCGGGGGCTTGGGCCTGGGTGGCTGCTTCGACCCTTTCTCGCATGGTTCTCTGTAAAAAAATTATTATATACATGAGATTAGCAACATGCATGAGCAGGTTAGTAATTACAAAATATAATATTATAATTAAATTACTTACGTGAATGTGGGTGCTGCGGTGGTAGGTGGAGGTCCTTGTCTCCTCTTCGTAGGGGTGGCCGAGTGCCAACGTCTCCAGATCGTCCGGAGGGCGTCCGAGCCATAGTTCCTGTTAATAAATACACGTATTAAAATTAATTATGAACTTGTAGAATTAAATATTAATATGTTTTAATTACTTACTTCCGCCATTTGGTGCTCCAGAATCGACCGGTATCCGGCCTTATGCACAGTGACGCCCCCATCCCCTCCGTGCTGGCTCATGCGATTTTGGTAATTTTTCCGGCAAATCTCTTGATAAGCGGGATCGCTCCACACAGCCACAATCGACTCCCAGACGCCAGGATCCATGTCGTCCGTCATATCCAGTCCTTTATCCTTCCACGCAAATAAGTACACCTATATACAACAAGTCTTTGTACCGGGACTTGGGCAAGCTTTTTGAACAGACGATAAAAAATCGGTGACGGGGTCCTATCCTCTCCCCACTTCGCCGTGCATTTTACAATTTCATTAACACAAACTTTATTGTATTAAATTAAAATAAATAATTATGAATACTTTTAGTAATTAATTATTGTACGTGCCCTAAACTCGTCTAAGTAGAGTTGGCGGTGGGATTCAGGCACGCCTTTCCAGCTGTGGGCCCCCATGGCAATTCCAACTTGCAAGATGGAGTTTGGTGGCTATAATGCGACCTTTCGTGACCGAAAGTATGATCTTTGAAACAACAATATAAAAAATTAATAAGTATAATTAAATAATTAACTGTATAACTAAACAAATTAATAAATAAAAGTAAATTATAAATCACTTTCCCGCTTTCAAGTCGATCGTTAAACGAGCATTGGGTGTCGAGCCACGATGAACAGAGGCCGAACCTGAGCTCGACCCTCCTGGAGATGCCCCTATTGGTGGCGGGTTCTGCGAGCTGGACCCGATGGGGGCGGGTGGATGCACGTTCACCGTCGGTCGAAGGATCCTCTTCCTCCTAGTGCTCTGAGGAACACTTCCTTCTCCTCGACCACGCCTTTTGCCTCGCCATCGCCACCGCCCGCCACCCCTCGCCTCGGCCGTCGCATTGCCATTCTTGCCACCACTACCCCAAGAGTACTCATCTACATTATATAAAAAAATATGAATGTCATTTGACATAAATTACTTAATTAAAACTATTAATTAATTAATTAAAATAATTAATTAAAATTGTGCCTAAATTTCGACAGAGTTTCTACTGTATTATTTTAAACCCATCCTATTCAACCAACAATCTAACAATTCTAACAATTATAATATCTAACTAGTCTAATTTCTAACTAGACTAGCTAAACTAATTAAACATGCATATACAAGTAATACTATAAAACTAATTTAACACGCATATATAAGTAATACTATAAAACTAATTTAACATGTATATACAAGTAATATTATCTAATATTTACAAATAATTTCGACAGAGTTTCAACTGTATTATTTTAAACTCATCCTATTCAACCAACAATCTAACAATTCTAACAATTATAATATCTAACTAGTATAATTTCTAACAAGCACATTTCGAATTTAACATGCATATACAAGTAATACTATATATCTAATGTATACAAATAATTTCTAATATATATAACATGCACATTTCGAAATAATCTAATATAATATATACAAATAATTTCGAAATATATATACAATTTCGAAATATATATTAATATATATATATATATATATATAATATATATATATATATTTAAATAATATATAAATATATATATATAATATATAAATATATATATATAACAATTTGAAAACGAACGGTAAAAAGTAAGAAAATTACCGTCAAATTGAAGAGTGCGATGTTACGATTATTGTCTAATGGGCGGAATGCTCAGGACGGCAACAACGAACGATGAACGGCGGCGAGATGGCTCCTAATTTGCGAAAAAAATCGCAGAAAAAAAGTTGCGGGAAGTTATATAATCAGATTTAGCGACGGATTAGCGACGGCTTTTTAAAAAACCGTCGCTAACCGCCCTTGGTGCGGTAGGCCAAGTGCCGAGTCGCCACGTGTCTCGTACGCGACTTAGCGACGGTTTCAAACCGTCGATAAACCGTATCTAAGTGACCCGTTTCAACCCGACTCAACCTGATTCGAAAAGAACGATCAATGACTGTTGCTATCGGGTAATAGCTTTTGAAAACCGTCGCTAAATCGAGGACTTTGACCGTCTGACCTGAACCGTCGACAAAACTGTCAGAATTATCGACGCAGATTAGATACCGTCGCTAAAAACCGTCGTTAAAACCCGCATTTTTTGTAGTGAAATACAACCAATAATAACAAACTAGTAATATTTAAAAATACACTTCAATTGGATGATACACCTAAAGTATACAATTTTTCTGTGTCTGAAATTATATGTCCAATGAAAAATTAATTTCCATAAATAAATCCAGTAAATTAAAGCAGCCTATGCGGGCAACGATTAATTTACAAATTAAATCTTGAAAGTAAATATATAAGCAATCTGCAGCTTCCTTTACCATTTCCCTCACCCCGATCACACGTGCACTATCTAAATTAAATTTCTATTTCTCCATCTCTTTTCCAACTGCAACTATGTTTTCTTCCGGCATTGTTGTTGACGGAAAAATTATTTCAGTTTTTCCTCCAATGAAGTAATTAATTATATTTTCGCATATTGTTCATAGCCTTTGTTCCTCTACCTACCCGGCAAAAGGTACCTCTCTTTTGGGAAACACATAAACTTAAAGAAAAACCTAAAAAACTAAATTAAATAAAAAAAATGAGGCTATATATGTTCCATTTTTATATGAAGTCTATTGTTATATTGTTTAGATTTTACGCTATACTACATCTATTTAAAATTTCATATATGCCCGGTCATCACACATTAATAAGATAACCATTTAACATATTTAAAAAAAAAAAAGTCAAGTACTTTTATATGAAACATGTCATGTGCTCCCATGCCCCATCACACATTAATAATTCTCGAAATCATGCACGACCACTCAATGCACATGGAATTACACTCCACGATAAGGACGGACTTCATTAGGACTGTCAGGGTGGATTATTATTTATTTTGCTAAAAAATATTAATTTTTACTTATGCACATGAGCGTGGAATTTAATCTGTTCATATTAATATCTTTTAATTTATAAAAAGACAATTTTTTTTTAAAATTCATAATTATGATATTATATATTAATATTATAATTTTACAATAAACAAATTGAATGTAACAAAATTTACGTTGCATTTGTTGTAATATTGCATGACAGATGGGTTTTTTAATTATGTGGCACACCGACGGTTGCTCATAAAATATCACTACTGTAATATTTATATATTTATGGTGTAATTTGTGATGTAATATATGATCGTACAGTGCTTGGATTTTTTGTGGATTGATTTGATTATTTGATTAAATAATGATGATGCACATAATATAATTTGATTCAATGTTTATGTTATAATTGATGCGAGAAATATATAAAAACGATAAATAAATTAAAAATTTGAAATTTTATGTGATTCACTAACAATTTGTTAGCTACATCCACGAGCAAAAGAGAGAATCTCGTATATTATTCATAACCGACAATAATATACAAATCAACTGAGAATATAAATAATCCCTAACCAAGAGAATATAAATAATTCATATCCGACTGGGCCTAAATAAATAAGCCCAAAACCAAAACCTACTGATGCACTTGTATAAAAAACCTATAAGCTTCTTAAATAACATTAGGAAGTTCTTTAACTTTTCTCACAACGAACCGATGTAGGACAGATTAAAATTTCTTAAATAAGATTATGAAGTCCTCTTACTTTTGACAGAATCCGATGTGGGACAAAACAAAACAAATATATTTTAATAAATCCCAACAAAAATCCACCCGATGCACCATAAAAGTGCCTGACATACGAGCAACTCCTCGAACACAAATTTGCCCCAAAAACAGGGCAACTTACAGCTTGTAACATTTAACAAGTTCAAACAGTGTTGAAACTTATTATTTGGAACCGGCTTGGTGAACTTCAGTGGGGTTATCACCAGTCCCAACTTTCTTTACCTTAACCCTCTTCTCACTTCTAATAAAGTGATACCTGACATCAATATGTTTCGTTCTCTCGTGATGAACTTGATCCTTGACTAAACATAGTGCACTCAGACTATCACAAAACACAACAACATAATCATGATGTAGACAAAGATTACTAACCAGCCCTTTCAACCAGATTCCCTCTTTGGCTGCTTCAGTCAAGACCATGTACTCTGCATCTATAGTAGACAAAGTAACTGTAGGCTGCAAAGTTGTCTTCCAACTCACAACAGAACCACCAAGAGTAAAAGTATAACCAATCATAGACCTTCTACTGTCAACATCTCGTGCATAATCAGAATCACAGTAGCCTGAAATTAAACAATTACTATCACCTCCATATATGAGACCGACATCAGAAGTACCTCTAAGGTACCGAAATATCCACTTCACATCCTGCCAAATGTTCATTTTCAGGTTGAACCATAAACCTGCTAACAACACTAACAACATGTGTATGATTAGGTCTAGTACAGATCATAACATACATCAAACTCCCTAGTGCACAATCATAAGTTGCCCTGTTTTGGGGGCAAATTTGTGTTCAAGGAGTTGCTCGTACATCAGGCACTTTTATGGTGCATCAGGGTGGATTTTTGTTGGGATTTATTAAAATAAATGAGTTTTGTTTTGTCCCACATCGGATTGTGTCAAAAGTAAGAGAACTTCATAATCTTATTTAAGAAATTTTAATCTGTCCCACATCAGTTTGTGAGAAAAGTTATAGAGCTTCCTAATGTTATTTAAGAAGCTTATAGGTTTTTTATACTGAAGTCATCATCATCGGTTTGATTTTGATTTTAATTTATTTATTTAAATATTTTAATTTATTATGGATTATTTATATTCTCTCGTTAGGGATTATTTATATTCTCAGTTGATTTGTATATTATTATTTTTTATTTTTTAATATAATTTGATTCTCTTTTTTTTTAGGATGTATTTTGTAACAAATTGTTAATGAACCACGTAAAATTTCGGTATCGATTTATTTATCGTTTTTATATCTTTCTCGCATCAGTTATAACATAAATATTTAATCAAATTATATTATGTGCATCATCATTATTTAATCAAATAATCAAATCAATCTTGAAAAAATTCAATCACTGTACGATCATATATTACTTCACAAATTACACCATAAATATATAAATATTACAGTTGTGATATTTTATGAGCAACCGTCGGTGCCACATACTTTAAAAAAGCCATCTGTCATGCAATATTACAGCAAATGCAACGTAAATTTTGTTACATTCAATTTGTTTATTAATGTAAAATTTTAATATTAATACATAATATCATATTTATGAATTAAAAAAAAAATGTCTTTTTATAAATTAAAAGATACTACTATGAACAGATTAAATTCCAAGCTCATGTGCATCAGTAAAAATTAATATTTTTTAGCAAAATAAATAATAATCCACCCTGACAGTCCTAATAAAGTCCGTCCTTATCGTGGAGTGTAATTCCATGTGCATTGAGTGGTCGTGCATGATTTCGAGAATTATTAATGTGTGATGGGGCATGGGAGCACATGACATGTTTCATATAAAAGTACTTGTCTTTTTTTTTTTAAATATGTTAAATGGTTATGTTATGGTGATGGCCGGGCATATATGAAGTTTTTAACAGATGTAGTATAGCGTAAATCTAAACAATATAACAATAGACTTCATATAAAAATGGAACATTAGCCTCATTTTTTTTATTTAATTTAGTTTTATATTAATTTAGTTTTTTAGGTTTTTCTTTAAGTTTATGTGTTTCCCAAAAGAGAGGTACCTTTTGCCGGGTAGGTAGAGGAACAAAAGCTATGAACAATATGCGAAAACTGAAATAATTTTTCTGTCAACAACAATGCCGGAAGAAAACATGGTTACAGTTGGAAAAGAGATGGAGAAACAGAAACGTTGGTTCGAGGAATTGAAATGTTGATTGATATGGGTGCCCAGAGAGTTGGGGTGCACTTTGATTCACAACTGATTACCCAGCAAGTAGCAGGAACTTATGAAAGGAAGAATGAAAAAATGGCCAAGCCCCGCAACAAATCTCTAATTTGACGCCCGCAGAATAACCATGGAAAATTGATTTTTTTATCCTGTAAGTTTGATATATTTTGATTTTTATTATAAGAAAACATAGTTGTCCATACTTTAACTTTACATTAACGGTGAGGAAATGGTAGTTTGATTTTCATCCTATAACTTTTTATTTTATTTAGTAAAATTTTTGACTTTCGGTCACCATTTTATCCCCTATGACCGCTTTTCAAACTGGATTTTTAAAATAAATCGACGTGGATTTTTTTTATTTATTAAAGTTAATTAATCCTCGCCGTAATTGGAAATTGGAGAGAAAAAGTTAATAATCTGAATTATTTCACATCTCTAATTTTTGGCCCGCAGAATAACCATGGAAAATAGCCACACCCAAAATCACAGAACAACCTAACTACAGAACAACCTAATCAGACGTTGGACAATTGCCATGCACTACAGTATTATAAACATACAAACACAGTATTATTAATTTAATGTCCAGATTTTCCCATGGGCCTCTTTTCACCCCTTTTCTCTCAATTTAATTTTGGCCGACCCAATTATTTCCACATTTTCCAACATACAGTACAGTTGGTCAAAAAAGGACTCCCATTTTTAGCTGAAAAATTGAAAATTTTGTCGTTTTTCAATCATCTTAAAGACCATGTTCCAATTAAATTTGGAGATTTCCAAACTAATAGTAATGCGACATCGACCACAAATAAATATTCATTTTTTAAAAAAATTAGAAAATTCAACTATGAAAATTATTCCTAAGTTGTAGAAACAATTATTTTTTTTCAGAACACTTAGCGTCCACACCATCTCCCAATTTTAACCCAAGACGCGACTTTTGTGCGTAATTCTAACTTTACTCGAGTGAAAAAGGCATGTTTATCAGAGTTTCAGGTGAAAATAAATAACTATATATAGTTAATTAGAGTAGAAAAACACAGAAACTTTTTTATTGAAACTTTTGAGGATACATGTAGTAACCCCAATTATTATTGATACAACAACACAACTACAAACAACAACAAAAAAATAAATACCATGATTAAATTAAACACACTTCAAACAAACACAATTAGGAGAAGGTAAATGAAGACTGCTTTTGAATGGATGTCGTGATTGGGACAAAATCCTTCCATGACATCTTATGATCAGTAGGTCCCACCTTTCTCCTTCAAAATGATGATTTTCAAGAACGTTTTTATCTGTATATGTAGAAAAAGAAATTCGTTCAATTAATTTACAAAACCTCAAAGTCATAAAATTCAACCATAATTTAAGAGTGTTGATGATAATTGGAAGAGTTGGAAAAGCAATAAATATACTTACTTCATTGGAAGAATTCCTAAATTCCCAGAAAAGTCAAAAGAAAACATAGTTGCAGTTGGAAAAGAGATGGAGAAACATAATTTTATTTATTTAATGCTGATCAATTGGTTGGGTGGGCGTGGGCCTAGCTAATTTAATACAAAAATTTGTATAGATCTGGTTCATGCTATAAACCTTTTTTTTTTAATTCATTGCATTGATCCTCCCCAGGATATAATACGGGTTAAATGTAGTGGTTTAGAAAAATGAGTTGAAAATAAATAAAATAAATCAAATAATTTAAGTTCATAGCATAGACCTGATTCATATCTTAATTTAATTAGGCAACTAACTAGCGGATAAAAATAGAGGAAAAATAATATGTAATAGAGTGAATTGTGTTTTTTGTTCATACAATGATACTTTTTTTTTTATAGTAGTACTTTAATATTTATTCTTGCAGTAATACATATTTGTTCTTATAGTAACACATATTTTCCCTTTATATATATATATAGTAACACAGACTTGAGGCAAATTTTCCTATATAATAATTATTTTATTTCATAGAAGTGTCCCACATTATTTTATTCGATTAATAATTATTTCTCTGAAAAATAAACATTATATGGTAGCGTGGATCACGGCAGCAAATGGCTACTACCCATGCATAAAAATCAATAACAAAGTCTTGTACTATATCATGTGCACTATGCAATTTATATGTATTTTTTAAACGTGCAATTAGTTTAATTAAAACATTCAATTTGTTTTGCACTTAACAAGTTGAATGTTTCAGTGTAATCAAATTGAACGTTTTAGTGAAATGAGTTGTACGTTTCAAAAATATAATGCACATGCAGGGCGTCTCCATTAGTAGTATGAATAATAGTAGGAAATGTAATTTTGTGCATCTTTCTCATCTTACAAGCGTCACAAAATACATCTGAAGGAGTAAATATTCAATTCATTCAACACTCTAGACAAGGTAGCTGAACAAGGATGGCCTTACCTCTTATGCCATAATGCACTCTTATTCACATGATTAGTAACTACTTTTTTTATACTTAAAAAAATAAAGAATTGCTTATGACTATTAAATTTGTAACAAAATTAATTATGTCTTTAAATGATGAAGATTGCCTACCATTTGCTTATGGATTTTAAAATTTTGAATAGGTAAATAAATTGCCTACGAATTTACCTACATACTTTAGAAATTCTAATAGGTAAATAAATTTTCTACTGACAAAAGTCTTTCTGGCATTTGTAATTTTTGTAGAAAAACTTATTTGCCTATGTAAATTATAAATGTGTAGGCACACTTTGCTCGTAATTAATTTTTATTGAATTATTAGGATTTCTAAAATTCACAGGTAATTTTCACTATTTAAGAACAAAATTATTTTTGTCGCAAATTCCATAGTTATATTGACAAATTCCACAAGCAATTCTTTATTTTCTTATAGTGTATTAATAGCGAGTTGGAATCACAAATAGTCTCATAACTTTGGCCTCAAATAGACTCAAATCCTATAACTTTTTGTTGTTGTCGATTTAGCCTCAATATTTTTCATAATGTCCAATTTAAGTCTCAAGTCCGCCGGAAAATTCAAAACTATGTCATTTCGCCGATTGAATTTGGGAATTTCTGTCAGCGGGTGTCTCTAGACTACCACATGTAATTTTATTTATTTTTAAACCTGGAATTACTGGGTTATAGAATCAAATAAATTTTTTTTAACTCTATGACTTGTAATTGTATGTGTAAAAAAAAATATATTATATGTGGCAGTCCAATCACACCCGCATTTTAAAAAAGCTAATTCAATCGACAAACGACATAGTTTTTTAATTTTTCTAAGAGACTTGGGACTTAAAATTGACATTGTCAAAGATACTAGACTAAATCGACAATCAAAAAGCATGAGACTGAATCTATTTGAAGTGAAAGTTATGAAATCATTTGTGAATTAAACTCTATTATCAGCTAACAACAATAAATAATAGTGTCGATTACTACCAACTACAATTTTCCTACTACTATATCTAAAGACTACAAACACTATTTAGAAGGTTCTTAACTACAAAGAGACTATAATGCCTTTTTCTTCATATTATGAATCCTTTAAATATTTTGAATCACATTCCCCCCCCCCCCCAACCTCTTCCTATTTTTGAGCCTCCTTTTTTTGCCTTCGCTTTTTTGCCTCTCTTTTTAAGGACTCTTGCTTTTTAGACCCTTCATTTTTGGTCTATCTTTTTTTTTCGACCCCTTTGCTTTTTGGGTCTCTCTTTTTTGAGCTCTTCGCTTTTCGAGCCCTTCACTTTTCAGGCCCCTACGTTCTTGCTTCGGACGGGCAAAAAAATATGAACATGTTCAGTTCAATTTTTGAACAAAATACAATATATTTATGAACATAGTTTCAATTAAAATCCAAATATCAATCAAACTAATATACCTAATTAACATATTAATAGAATTCCAAAATAATCATGAATTAACAAACCGTATAAAAAGTTAAAAACAAACAAAAAGAACTGAACATGTTCAGTTCAATTTCTACACAAATAACATATATTTCTGCACAAAAAACTGAACATGTTTAGAAAAAACGGAACATGTTCAGCAAAAAACTAAACATATTCCGGAAAAACTATTCGTTTTTCAAACCTATTCAAAATTAAAAAGCATCCTGAAAATTACACAATACACATTCAAACTACATCTAAATCCACATTCAACTCAAACAAAAAACCACATTCAAACTAAAACCACATTCAATAATCCACATTCAAACCAAAATAAAATCCACATTTCAAAACCAACCTCACATTAAAAAATTCACAATTAAAAATAATGCAATTAAGAAATCACATAACCCCATTCCACAATCAACATCAAGTCAACCACACCAAAAACACAGTATTTCGAATTCAAAAAAATCAAACTACACTACTAAAAATAAATACCCAAAATCACATAAATCAACAACACACACAACATCCAAGCACAAATACCAACACTATAACTCAAATCCACAAACGAATATGAATGTCCACTTTATTTTCAAAATGCAATTCTTTTTCCTATCTTCACCTTCATCGGCGTCTTCAAAGGAACATCGCCGCGTTTTCAAAACTTGTCCTTCATCCTCCGTACCATCTTTGCGTACTTGGCCATTTTTTCATTCTTCCTTTCATAAGTTCCTGCTACTTACTGGGTAATCAACTGTGAATCAGAGTGCACCATAGCTCTCTGGGCACCCATATCAATCAACATTTGAATTCCTCATACTCGGCTTTATTTTTCGAGGCTTTAAACTCAAATTTTACAGCAAACTATAATTCCTCTCCTTCAGGGGGTATGATCTTTCTTGCATTCATTAATGCACAATTGTGATAGATTTAGAAGAAAAATTGTGTTCCTCTTCTAAATATATTGATCAAAGATGGAGGTTCTCAGATTTCCGTTGCTTCCATAATCTCATTCTAGTAAAGTAACAACCTATATACATTTCATTGCATTCATAGCTAAGTGTAGCATTTTTGGATTAGATTAATGAATTTATGGACCTCTTTTTAGTATGAAGAAAGGAGGCACAGTTATGAATGCAGACATTGTTATTTCCTGTCATTTTTTTCATTTTTTTGTTTCAAATCTAAAGAGAGTGTTCGAATAAGGTTTTCAAAAAAAAAAAAGATTGTACGAGTCATATATATATATATATATATATATATGAATACGCTTTAATTTATGACTAACACTTGGGTCTACTTTAGTTCTTGTAAATCTTACACTGTGATTAATATTGTTCAACGAAAAACAACTAACAATTTTCAAAGAATACAACCAATAATAACAAACTAGTAATATTTAAAAATACTCTTCAATTGGATGATACACCTAAAGCATACAATTTTTCTGTGTCTGAATTTATATGTCCAATGAAAAATTAATTTCCATAAATAAATCCAGTAAAGCAACCTATGCGGGCAACGATTACTTTACAAATCAAATCTTGAAAGTTAATATATAAGAAATCTGCAGCATCCTTTACCATTTCCCTCACCTCGATCACACGTGCACTATCTAAATTAAATTTCTGTTTCTCCATCTCTTTTCCAACTGCAACTATGTTTTCTTCCGGCATTGTTGTTGACGGAAAAATTATTTCAATTTTTCCTCCAATGAAGTAATTAATTATATTTTCGCATATTGTTCATAGCCTTTGTTCCTCTACCTACCCGGCAAAAGGTACCTCTCTTTTGGGAAACACATAAACTTAAAGAAAAACCTAAAAAACTAAATTAAATAAAAAAATGAGGCTATATATGTTCCATTTTTATATGAAGTCTATTGTTATATTGTTTAGATTTTACGCTATACTACATCTATTTAAAATTTCATATATGCCCGGTCATCACACATTATTAAACATATTTTAAAAAAAAAGTCAAGTACTTTTATATGAAACATGTCATGTGCTCCCATGCCCCATCACACATTAATAATTCTGGAAATCATGCACGGCCACTCAATGCACATGGAATTACACTCCACGATAAAGACGGACTTTATTAGGACTGTCAGGGTGGAATATTATTTATTTTGCTAAAAAATATTAATTTTTACTTATGCACATGAGCGTGGAATTTAATCTGTTCATATTAATATCTTTTAATTTATAAAAAGACATTTTTTTATATTCATAAATATGATATTATATATTAATATTAAAATTTTACAATAAACAAATTGAATGTAACAAAATTTACGTTGCATTTGCTGTAATATTGCATGACAAATGGCTTTTTTAATTATGTGGCACCAACTGTTGCTCATGAAATATCACTACTGTAATATTTATATATTTATGGTGTAATTTGTGATGTAATATATGATCGTACAGTGCTTGGATTTTTTTTGGATTGATTTGATTATTTGATTAAATAATGATGATGCACATAATATAATTTGATTCAATGTTTATGTTATAACTGATGCGAGAAATATATAAAAACGATAAATAAATCGATACCGAAATTTTATGTGATTCATTAACAATTTGTTAGCTACATCCACGAAAGAAAAGAGAATCTCTCGTATATTATTCATAACCCAAATAATAATATACAAATCAACCGAGAATACAAATAATCCCTAACCAAGAGAATATAAATAATCCATAACCGAAAAAATAATAAGCCCAAAACCAAAACCGATTGATCTTGACATATAAAAAAACCTATAAACTTTTAAATAACATTAGGAAGCTCTTTAACTTTTTCTCACAACGAACTGATGTGTGGATGATTAAAATTTCTTAAATAAGATTATGAAGTCCTCTTACTTTTGACACAATCCAATGTGGGACAAAACAAAACAAATATATTTTAATAAATCCCAACAAAAATCCACCCTGATGCACCATAAAAATGTCGACGACGAAAGAACTCTCTCCTCGAACACAATTTGCCCCCAAAAAGCAGGGGCAACTTACAACAGAACATTTAACAAGTTCAAACGGTGTTGAAACTTATTATTTGAACTTTGGTGAACTTCAAATGGTTATCACCAAATCCCAACTTTCTTCACCTTAACCCTCTTCTCACTTCTAATAAAGTGATACCTGACATCAATATGTTTCGTTCTCTCGTGATGAACTTGATCCTTGGCTAAACATAGTGCACTCAGACTATCACAAAACACAACAACATAATCATGATGTAGACAAAGATTACTAACCAGCCCTTTCAACCAGATTCCCTCTTTAGCTGCTTCAGTCAAGACCATGTACTCTGCATCTATAGTAGACAAAGTAACTGTAGGCTGCAAAGTTGTCTTCCAATTCACAACAGAACAACCAAGAGTAAAAGTATAACCAATCATAGACCTTCTACTGTCAACATCTCGTGCATAATCAGAATCACAGTAGCCTGAAATTAAACAATTACTATCACCTCCATATATGAGACCGACATCAGAAGTACCTCTAAGGTACCGAAATATCCACTTCACATCCTGCCAAATGTTCATTTTCAGGTTGAACCATAAACCTGCTAACAACACTAACAACATGTGTATGATCAGGTCTAGTACAGATCATAACATACATCAAACTCCCTAGTGCACAAGCATAGGGAACCTGAGAGAACGAAACATATTGATGTCAGGTATCACTTTTTGAGAAGTGAGAAGAGGGTTAAGGTGAAGAAAATTGGGACTGGTGATAACCCCGCTGAAGTTCACCAAGCCGGTTCCAAATAATAAGTTTCAACATTGTTTGAACTTGTTAAATGTTACAGTTCGTAAGTTGTTGCCCTTTTTGGGGCAAATTTGTGTTCAAGGAGTTGCTTTCGTACATCGAGGCACTTTTATGGTGCATCAAGGTGGATTTTTGTTGGGATTTATTAAAATAAATGAGTTTTGTTTTGTCCCACATCGGATTGTGTCAAAAGTAAAAGAACTTCATAATCTTATTTAAGAAATTTTAATCTGTCCCACATCAGGTTGTGAGAAAAGTTAAAGAGCTTCCTAATGTTATTTAAGAAGCTTATAGGTTTTTTATAAGTCAAGATCAATTCGGTTTTGATTTTGGGCTTTTTATTTATTTAGGCCCAAATTTATGGATTATTTATATTCTCTCGGTTAGGATTATTTATATTCTCGATTGATTTGTATATTATTGTTTTTATGAATAATATACGAGATTCTCTTTTTGGATGTAGCTTAACAAATTGTTAATGAACCACGAAAATTTCTTTCGTGATTTATTTATTTATCGTTTTTATATCTTTCTCGCATCAGTTATAACATAAATATTTAATCAAATTATCTTATGTGCATCATCATTATTTAATCAAATAATCAAATCAATCCATAAAATATCCAATCACTGTACGATCATATATTACTTCACAAATTACACCATAAATATATAAATATTACAGTTGTGATATTTTATGAGCAACCGTCGGTGCCACATACTTTAAAAAAGCCATCTGTCACGCAATATTACAGCAAATGCAACGTAAATTTTTTACATTCAATTTGTTTATTAATGTAAAATTTTAATATTAATGCATAATATCATATTTATGAATTAAAAAAAAATGTCTTTTTATAAATTAAAAGATACTACTATGAACAGATTAAATTCCAAGCTCATGTGCATCAGTAAAAATTAATATTTTTTAGCAAAATAAATAATATTCCACCCTGACAGTCCTAATAAAGTCCGTCCTTATCGTGGAGTGTAATTCCATGTGCATTGAGTGGTCGTGCATGATTTCGAGAATTATTAATGTGTGATGGGGCATGGGAGCACATGACATGTTTCATATAAAAGTACTTGTCTTTTTTTTTAAAATATGTAAAATGGTTATGTTATGGTGATGGCCGGGCATATATGAAGTTTTTAATAGATGTAGTATAGCGTAAATCTAAACAATATAACAATAGACTTCATATAAAAATGGAACATTAGCCTCATTTTTTTTATTTAATTTAGTTTTATATTAATTTAGTTTTTTAGGTTTTTCTTTAAGTTTATGTGTTTCCCAAAAGAGAGGTACCTTTTGCCGGGTAGGTAGAGGAACAAAAGCTATGAACAATATGCGAAAACTGAAATAATTTTTCTGTCAACAACAATGCCGGAAGAAAACATGGTTACAGTTGGAAAAGAGATGGAGAAACAGAAACGTTGGTTCGAGGAATTGAAATGTTGATTGATATGGGTGCCCAGAGAGCTGTGGTGCACTTTGATATATTTTGATTTTGGTCCTACTAACTTTGGCGGTTTGATTTTCATTCTATAACTTTGTAAAATTTGACTTTTTTTGGTCCTATGACCGCTTCTAAAAGGTGGATTTTCGATTAAATCGACGTGGATTTTTTATTTATTAAAGTTAATTACTCCTCGCCAGAAATTGGAGAGAAAAAGTTAATAATCTGAAGCAAGCAAAGACATCTCTAATTTGAAGCCCGCAGAATAACCATGGAAAATAGCCACACCCAAAATCACAGAACAACCTAACTACAGAACAACCTAATCAGACGTTGGACAATTGCCATGCACTACAGTATTATAAACATACAAACACAGTATTATTAATTTAATGTCCAGATTTTCCCATGGGCCTCTTTCACCCCTTTCTCTCAATTTAATTTTGGCCGAACCAATTATTTCCACATTTTTCAACATACAATACAGTTGGTCAAATTTTGGTCCAATTTTTTCTTTGAAAAATTGAAAATTTTGTCGTTTTTTTCGCAGTAAATGCCTAATGCCCAATTAAATTTGGAGATTTCCAAACTCAGAATTAACGCGACACCGACCGTCACAATAAATATTCATTTTTAAAAAATTAGAAAGAGCATGAAAATTATTCCTAAGTTGTAGAAATAATTATTTTTTTTTTTAATATGTTAGCGTCCACACCATCTCCCAATTTTAACCTTAAGATGACTTGTTAAAGCGTAATCGAAACAACGAGATTTTCTATTTTTTTTGAAAAAAAGGGACCAAAATTAGATATTCGGGATAGATATGGGATCAAAATTAGATAGTTAAATATTTTGGGGCCAAAAAAGCGAATCTGAGAGAAAGTTGTGGGACTAACAAACTTTTTTTTTCTAGATTTGTACACCCGCATTTTCCACTTAATTATTGCCCCAACTTATATACTAAACTTATTAAATTCTTGAATCTCGAAGATGATGTTCAGAAACAGTGTTGCTTCGTGGGTTCTTGTAATGTGTTTTGTTGGGAGATGAATTTAATAAAAGATTATATGATTTTGATTAAGATCCCAAAAACCCCGAGTATGACATGTTCGAATGATCTTGATAATTTAGTCGAGATTCAGCTTTTAGAGTATTCAGATGTTATCAAAGAAATGTATAGTCAAGCAGATATAGTTCAGATAGGTTCAAGACTCAAGAACTCAAGATGTTTCAAGAAATCAAGTTTCAAAGATGAAACCGAAAAGTCAAGACTCAAGATGAAAACCGAGATATCAAGACTCAAGATGAAATCGAGAATCAAGACTCAAGATATCACCAAGATAAATCAAGACTCGAAGACCCTAAAGACTCGAAGACCAAGACTCGAAGACCAAGACTCGTAAGACTCAAGACGCAAGATCAAGATCGAGAAATCAAGATCAATAATATCAAAGCACAAGAATTATCAAGACTCAAAGAATGTATCAATGCTCAAGATGAACTCGAATGTTCCGAGGCAATCAATATATATATCCGAAGGATGCACATCGAGAGAAACGCGATGCCTTAGAAAGTTAGATATTGCCAAGACATTCAAATGCATATAAAAGGAATTAAGTCGGTTACAGTTAAGGTTATATCAAACTCGAGTTTATAACCAAAGAGCCGTTGAAGGTGTCTACCTTTAATCAAGACAAAAGTCAAAAAGAGGAAGACGACATCAGACCATATCGACAATCGACGGAGGATAGCCGCTAAAAAAAAGATGTCGGATGTCTGAAAGTTCCAGATCGCAAAAAGTGAAGACCAGTTTACATGAAAGGCTATTGCCTAAAACACGTTAGGGAGTTTCAAATCCTAAATATAGCCAAGCTCTCACACACCATAAGAGGGAACTCACGGGTTATCTCTCCAACGGATAGTTTTCAAGAGTGACCTTGGTGTATGCCTATAAATCTTGGTGACCCTCTTTTGTAAGGTTACTGGAAATTTATACATAACTAAAGAGCTCAAACTTATTCTTGCAAAAAATTAAAGCACTCAAAATATCTTGAATTTCCCAAGTGCTTTTATTTTGAAACAGAGAGCTCACTTTACTAAGCTTAGCTTGATAAGACTTATCCAAAAACTTAGTCGAGATATCCTAACCCTTTGCATTGTGCTTCATTGTAAAGGATATCCCATCCTAGTTGAAACCAACCGAGAAACCCCAAACCCTTGAGAAGGTAGTTGGAGTGTGTTTGTTGGTGAGTAGAGTTGTAAAGAGTTAGTAAACTACGTGAGTAGTCGAAAAAACTCTAGAGGAGAAGTTAGTAAGCTTCGAGGGGTAGTCCGAAAAGCTTGTGTGTGATTGAGTAAGTAAACTACGGAGGTAGTCGAAAAACTCAAGGTCGGGTTGAGTAAGTAAACTACGTGGAGTAGTCGAAAAACTTCGGTAGAAAGGAGTAAGTAAACTACGAGGTAGTCGAAAAGCTCGAAGTTGATAGTGAATTTCTCTCAAGAGTCGGGGAGAGTGGACGTAGGAGCTTGAGTCTCTCGAACCACTATAACTACTTTGTGTTCTTTATTGCTTTCCTTATCTCAGGCTTAACTCCTGCATTGACTTGATTTTGAAAGCATACTTTTCATCGATATTCATTTGAATCAATCCAATGAAGTTGCATAAGTGAATCACACCCTAATCACTATTTCATAAAGGGAAGGTTTTTTCAAAGAAAGCTTAAAACGAGTATAATCTAAGGGCCAACCATTCAAGACGATCGAGTAGCTAGAAAACAGATAGTTATCAAATCAAACTCTCTTACGAGGATTCATAAACTAGTTATCGATCCAAGCAACTTCGAATCTCGACACTTTCGATTGATTGGGATTATCTGAGGTATCCGGCGTTGTTTCGGGATCACTGCCTCGATGAGAATTTGACTCGAAGCGATCTGTCTTCTCGAACCTAATCTTGAGGATTATCGACCCAAAGTGACCTCGAAGAAAAAAGTTTTAAAATCACCAACACGTGTATTCCCCCATACACGTGTAAGACTCGTTTACACCGGACCAACAAGTGGTATCGGAAGCGGTGGTTCAACTTGACCACTAATTGTCTTCGACCAAAGTTTTATTTTCAAAAATACTTGTGGTCTATCTGAATCGATCTTATTTGTGAATTTTTTTTCTTTTCAAAAGATTAGAAAAATGTCTTCTAAAAACTTCCCATGTTCTCGATGAGAGAACTATGATCTATGGAGATCGAGAATGCAGGGCTCATCTCAGATTCCAAACATGAGCGTATGTGGAGAGTGGTTTCTCAAGGACCATTCAAATTTATTTGTGGTGAATCCTGAATTACGTAAGAGGAGAGAATTGATCCTAGAGCGAAATTTCCTAAGTCGATGACCAACTAACTCCCGAGGAGAGAAAGTTAGTTAATCTAGACTACATTGCAAAAGACACACTATACAAAGAAATTGATGATGGTGTGATGGGAATGATCTCTCAACGTAATATCTTTAAAGAAATATGGGATACACTACTTGTTATGTGCCAAGGCACGATCATATAAAAGAAAACAAACTTTCGAAGGGCAATTGGAAAGTTTGATGACTTTGAAATGGATGATGGTGAATCAATAGACAAATTGGAAGTCGATTCACTAAAGATCATGAATGATCTAAACGACTTGGAAAGAAATATCCACAAAGAGAAGTGGCATTGAAAATTCTTAGAGGTCTTTCTAAGAAATTAGATATTCATGCAAAGTGGTGATTGAAAACACCAAGAACATTAGTTCAATGTCATACCAACAAGTCTTCTCTCGAAATGAAAGCCTATGAATTTGTAATTGATAAGAAATCCAAAAAGGTCGACAAAGAAAGATGATTCTTCATCGAAAAGAATGTGGCTTTAAAAGCCAAAGATAAAACACAGAAACTAAAGAGTCGAGAACCCCCATGCCAAACATCGGGATGAGCTTGAGGAAAAGCTAGCAGACGATGGCAAGGAGGTTTGACAGACTTAATAATAGATTTGGAAAATACAAAAGCTTTTACAGAACCACAGTACCGGAAAGAAAACCCGAGGACGGATCAACCGAGAAGAAGAAGGACCTGAAAATTTGAAGGATCTTCATCCGCAAAGAAAGGACTCCAAGTCCAAAGAAGAAAATGATCGATGATGATGCCAACAGATGTTATAATTGCGGAAGAAAGGTCACTTCCAAATTATGATTGTCCGAGTTGAGTGCTAAGGAGAGAAGAGAAAGACAAGCTAAAAGAGACCGAAGTTCTCAAGCAAAAAGGCCCATGGTTGCGGAAGAAGAACACTCGAGGAGGATCTAGCTCTTGGATGAGATATTCTCGACAAAGGAAAGTGATGACATCCGTCTCGATGGCCATTGAGGAGGTAAACTCTTCGCTCTCATTGTTGCTCCTACACTAGCACAAGAGTTTTCAAGTTCCAATTTGAAAATAGTCATTTTGACCGATGGATTCTTTTGAGAATCGATGAAGGACTATCTTTGTTTTTGCAAGGATCGCTAAATAAAACTCAAGAGCGATAATAAGAAATCAATCTTTGAAAATCTAAAATGGAAAGACTCTAGCAAAACCGAGATCACTTCTCAATTAATGGGAGCTACTTGATGAACCGGATGTTACGAAAGTACAACTCTCGAGAAAAAGAGAAGTTGATAGTGTCCCTAATCGAAAAAGCTAGAGAAATCCATTGAAGAGATTCAAATTTAATCGAATCGAGTTCAATGACCTCTCTCGAGAAGCATAAAACTCTCAGAATCGTGAGGATAGTGCATGAGAAGAAGTTAACTCTATTGAATAAAGCATCTAATGTGATAGATGAAATTGAGTTACCGAGAGATCTGCCACTATAAAAACTGGATTGGGATACATTCGAGGGGAACCTCACAAGGTCATCTCAATCTTTGCATCATGTAGCAAGAAGACTATCTTTGTAAAAACCAAAGCACCTACACTTCAAGTCAAGTAATGCCCAAGGTTGTAGACAAGGGAAAAAAGGACATATGGTTTCAAGAAAAGCAATGATCGGGTTAGAAAGCCCAAACCTCGGTGAAGGCTAGAAAACCCGAGCAATCGATTGAAAGTTTCGAGCAAGTACTTCAAAGCCTCGGTTAAGAATGCAAATCTGAAAGGCTCCACATTGAACCATCAAAGGAATCCTCGATGAGAAACACTTTCGTGAGAGACATTCTCATCTGAAGAGACCAAGTCCTCGAGATAATCGAAGACCAGATTTCAAAGATGGACAACCCGAACCTCACTTGCCTAAAGGTAAAGGTTATCTGAACCCGAGTGAACAAAGATTTAGACCGGCTGCACAAAAGCCCAAACATCTGAACAAAAGGCCTGAACCAAAGAAGAATTCAAAAGCCCATGTTCATGCTAAAGCTAGCACACATACACGTAAAAGTCTAAAGGCACCCAGAGTAGTAGATGTGTATGTTGATGTTTATGGAAGACAAATTAGCCACTCTAAAGTGATTAGAGTTGTCGGCAGATTTGGATTCTTGAAAGGTACATCTAACCTTGTAGGACCCTACACAAATTGGGTACCTAAGAATTGATCTGTTTTTCAGGAGGAAAACAAGGGCACTAAGCTGATGAAAGATCACATGACACTGATGAGCAGAGATGAAAAAGCTCCTGAAGTATGGTATCTATGACAGGATTCAAGAAGATGCTCAGTGATTATGTTGAACAAAGAGGCCCGCAGATCACTTTTGGAGATAACTCAAGGGATTGGATCAAGGATATGGAACTTTGGAAATCGACTCGATTCATATCCATGGTGTTTCTTATGTATCTGGATTGAAGCATAATTTGCTTTCAATTAGCCAATTCTGTGATAAAGGTTTCAATGTTGAGTTCTCCAAGAACTTATGTTTTGTGAAAGATGATACATCACGTAAAAGTTTTACCGACCGGGTACAAGAAAAGGAATGTGTATCTTCTCGATTGGAGTTCAACTCCTAAAGATACATGTTTAGTTGCTAAAAGTTCCACAGATATCGGTTGGTTATGGCATAAAAGAATGAATCACCTAAATTTCAAAACCCCGAACAAGCTTGCAAGATTAGCTCTTGTGAGAGGGTTGCTTTAACGTTGTTCAAGGAACATATTTGTGATGCATGCGAAAAAGGAAAAACAGATAAGAGCATCATTTAAAAAGCAAAGTAGAAGTTTCTCTTGAGAGAATACTTGACTTTTGCATATGGATCTCTTTGGTCCTATAACACCCGTAAGCACTAATGGCGGAAATACACATTGGTAGTAGTTGATGACTACTCGAGATATACTTGGGTCATATTCTTACTCAAGAAGAAAGAGACTCTAGGATAAAGTTGCCAGAGTTCTTGAAAAGGCTCGATATTGAGAAAAAATCTGAGTGTGGTCAAAATCGATCGACAAAAGGAACCGAATTCATAAATCATATCATATCCGATTATTGTGCAGAGAATGGAATTTCACATGAAACATCACCGCAAGGACCCTCAATGTAATGGTGTTCTTTGAAAGGAGAACATGACTCGAAAGAAGTTCGCAAGGACTATGATAAATTTGGTGATATTCCTAAAAGATTTTGAAATTTGAAGCAACAACCTTTGATGCTACTCTCGTAACAAATCCATCTTGACCAAGAGTCAAGGCAAAAAACACCTTATGAGCTTTGGAATGAAAGGAAGCCTCTTGTTTTTCTTTTCGTGTGTTTTGGTTGCAAGTGTTTCATACACAATAATGGTAAAGATCGGTTGAAAACTTTTGATAGTAAAGGCGATGAAGGAATATTCTTAGGATATTCGGAAGTCAAGAAGCTTTCGAGTTTACAACCTGAAGACTTTTATTGTGGAGGAAACACCTCATGTTGTTTTTTGATGAATCTATTTGTGTTCAAGAAACAGAAACATGATGCAGATGAACCGACTAAGAGGATCACCAGATTAAGCCTTAAATGAAAAGATAAATCATCCAATCGAACTCCGAAAAGAAGAAGTCGGTCACATTCTATGATTGGAGTGACTTAGATAAGGTTCGGGATGGAACTCGGGATGGTGAGCCTCGGGAAAACCAACACTCCAAAGGTGACCAATCTGAGCAGACACCGCCGGACTCGGGTATGTGATGCCAATGAAGATGTGGTCACAAATGAGGCAAATTCTCGAATCTATCAACCAAAGGGGAACAAATGTCTCGACAATGTTCTCAATAGAATTTCCACGAGGAAGATGATTCCTTTCTCTTTTCTCATTGTTCCCGAGTTTGTTTGATTTAATCGAACCTAACATCTCAAATGTTGAGGATATTATTGAAGGGGAACATCAAGAAGGAAATGGTTAGATAGTCATCCTACAAGTCGATTGTGGGTGATCTAACCAAGGTGTTAAGACAAGAAGGTTCCATGGTGAGAGTGCACTATTCTCACCGCTTTTTCGGAGAAAGAACTCATTGAGATTGGTGAAGCTCTACAAGATTCTTATTGGATTATTGTTATGCAAGATGAAATGAATCAATTCTCAAGGAATGAAGTATGGGAGTTGGTAGATAGACCTGAAAGGCACAATGTCATTGGAACCAAGTGGGTTTTCAAGAATAAAAGAGATGAAACAACAACATTGTAAGAAACAAGGCAAAATTTAGTTGCACAAGGTTATTCCCAAGAAGAAGGCTTGGATTATGATGAAACCTTTGCACTGTTGCAAAGACTAGAAGCCATCGATTGTTTCTTGCATATCTTTCGCCCACATGAAGTTCACGATCTGTCGGATGGATGTGAAAAGTGCATTTCTGAGCGGTGTGCTTAAAGAAGAGGTTTATGTTGAACAACCTCCGGTTTCAAAACAGAATGACCAAGTTTACAAAAGTAAGAAAACGCTTTATATGGTCTTAAACAAGCACCCGAGCATGGTATGATACTCTTTTTCTCGGTTTCTTCTTGACCATGGTTTTGTCGAAGGGATCGCTGATAGAACTCTGTTCGGGATAGAGGATGGGGAAGATATCTTTCTAGTTTCGGATATATGTTGATGACATCATTTTTGGATCTCCAAACCATCACCGTGTGAAAAGTTTTCAACATCGATGAAAGGCAAGTTTGAGATGTCAATGATGGGAGAGATGAATTTCTTTCTAGGTCTTCAAGTGAAACAATCAAAGGAAGGAATATTCATCAACCGTGCAAAGTACACCGTAGATCCGATTGCCAAATATGGTGTATGATTGCAACGCAGCTTAGATTCCTATGAATACTAACTACAAGATGGATCCCGATTAGGAAAAAATCGATGAATCATAATCGATTATAGAGGAATCATTGGATCATTGCTTTATCTCACGACAAAGAGGGCGATATAACATTTCTTTGTTGGGATATGTGCAAGATACCAAGCTAATCCTAAGACTAGTCACATGGAGGTCGCCAAAAAGATATCTTGAGATATCTTAAGGGCACAAATGAATAGAGGATTATGGTATCCAAATTGATGATAACCTTGAATTAACCGGTTACTCGATGTCGACTCACGGAGGGTGTAGAATTGACAGAAGTCCACAACAGAACTTGTCAATTTCTTTGGAAGAAGCAAGTCGATATCTTGGTTTTCAAAGAAATGGACCTCGAAGACCGATCTTCTTACTGAAGTTGAATACATGGTTGCAGGGAAGGCTGCGTGCTTTCGGTTCTTTAGCTCGCACAACAATTAAGGGATTATAAAGTTGAAGCCAATGAAGTACCCGGTATTTTGTGACAACAATAGTGCCATTGCTATTTCACAAAATCCGGTATTGCACACACCGATGCAAGCATGTGGATATCGGACATCACTTCATCGAGATCATGTCGAGAAAAAGGACATAAGGATGGAGAAAATTCATACTAATAGGAAAAGAGGCGATATCTTGACTAAACCTTTGGGTTTGAATCAAGATTTCGAGAACTTTCGATTGAATTAGGGATGTTAGAACCGGTGTATAGAGTAAATCAAAAAATTGAAGATTTTCGGATGCATGAAACTTTCTCGAATTCTCTTGAGAAACTTCGGGATAAAATGGAAATCTTGAATCGAGTCTCGAAACTCAGATTCTTGAAGGTCGATTACTTTCGATAGCATCTTTGAACCCTTTCAAGATTTTCGATATTATCTTGACATTTTATCAAGGTTAGTACTCAGTAAGACTGATAGAGGGAAATTAGTCTGAAGAAGTAAAGATTCATGCGACTCATTTATTGTTCAAGTAAAACTCAGTAATCATTCGCAATAAATACAAAACGCCTGAGGAATGTTTTTTTTTATGGGATCGCTTTTAAATTCGAAGAAGGTCAATACCATTTAATGCTCGCCACATTATTGACCAATGAGGATATTTTGGCGGCTTACTTTTTCGGAGATCGTCGGTTCATATACCCGATTAATCGAAGATTAATCTCAACCGTTGCTTTTTACCTAACCAACACGATTCTCCACGATCTCAAAGCTATTTATACCCCTTTAAGCCATTCAAGCCAAAATTTTATCAAACCCTTCGTTCCCAAATCCTCTGCAATTAAAATCCCCTTTGCCCAGAAATCGCAAACCCTAAAGCTTCCTCCTTCAATCAAACTCTAAAATGGCTCCAACCCCCTGCTCGAGAGATTAAATTAAAAACCAACAAGCCGTGGTATGAATTCGTTGTCTCACTTGAAAGCACAACCAACTCAAAGCCGTAAGAGAAGGCTCTGCGATATGATTCGATCAAGGCTAAACTCATTTCCAACTAGTCGCAAACCCACCCGCACCGGAGTTTGCGAAAAGAGGTAATCGAATTCATCTCAGAATTTAAAGATAGATGAAGAGGGTTGTATGCATTCTAAGTTAATCAGATCACACTTAGAGCAATCATCCAAATACGCCAATTTTGAGAGGATGCGTATATAGTTCCAAAAATCTTAATGATGTTTTTGAGCTCGTGATAGAGGAGAGGATCCTACGACGATATGTCGCAGAGAGCGAGAGTACTTAGATAGGATTGTTTGAGAATCTGTTAAGTTTGAGGCGACATCGCATAAAAAGCAGACCGAAGCCACAATATCGTGTCTGATGGATATTGTGAAACAAGTGCATCATGAGTCTTCTTGGGGAGTTTTGAGCGATTAGTACCCAAGCTCAGATTGATGGCGGCGATAAGCTTCACCCACCACATTTCAAACCGGGTCAAATTCCCGATCCAGACGGTGAGTGAAAGCAGATCAAAGTTTTGAGGAAGATTGACGGGGGTGATCTCAATCAAAGGCAAGATCCACCATGCCACCAAAATTGCTTACATTTTGGAGATGTGCGAGAGGAGGAGGATATCTTCGCCAATTCGACCTCATTTCCTAAATCCAAAATTCTCCTTAAACCCATTCTTTTGCAAAGCCCAGAAGGTCATCGTGGGAAGAGAAAAAGAAGGTAGAATCACCTTCGCAATTCTTTGAAAAAGAGACCCAACAAACTAGGGGAAGATGTTGTTGGAGGCAAAGATGGAGCGGGAGCAAAAATGATGAAACGTATTAATCTTGCTCCAAAACGCAGAAGATTGGTGGTTCTCACCGATGAAGATGGAAGTGATTCTCAAGAGATTCAACCCGAGGGCCAAACCGCCGAGTTCACCATTACAAGTGTTGGCTCAGGTTGTCTCTAGGACCTGGATCCCGGTGAGGGAAGGTATTCTCTGAGGTGCTCGAGACATCACTCGCCTCGGATAAAATTTCTCGGAAATTTTTAAAGGAGATCAGACCTCGAGAGATGCCTACCTCGGATGTGTAGGCTCAAACAGAAGAGCCCACTTCCAGTCGATCTGAAGACGTGGTAAAGCTCGGGATCGACGAGCCAACTCGGACTCAAACCGAGGATATGCCGGCTCGAGCCTCGAGAACCCACTCGGATGCAAACCGAGGGACACAATGCACAAACTTCGAACACTCTTGGGGCTCGGGAGCAAAATATTCTTGATGAGCTCCCAGGATTCTCTGTCTGATCCCTTAGCGTGCTTCTCTTGAACGAAGGCAGAGCCCGAGGATGGAAGAAGGGCGAGGCCAAGAAGGCGAGTGGAGGAAGCAAAGGGAACGGTTCATCCTTGACCGCTACCACGAGCTCTCATACCCCCGATCTGCAAGATGTGTTCTTCGATTAAGGACGATAAAGGTATATCCTCAATCGACTCTTCCCGAGATGCTTGATATTGTCGCATTCGGAGGGGAAGATCGGTGGAATGAGGAGACAACCTTCCCGACCCGACTTCTCGGGGTTGGAAGACAAAGCTTCGGATGAAAAATTCCGATTTTGATGAAATGGTTCGTATAGTTTAGTGAGAAGAAAAACAACTAAAGTTGGTGCCCCGAAAGCAATGGAGACAAATCCAAAGATGGAGATGGGGACCAACGGGGATGCCTTGGATCGGGTCTCAAATGGAAAAAGAGACTTACATTCTTTGATCAACCTCAGATCGCTTAGTACTCTTCAGTACCTTTTCGCACTATTAACAATTATGCCAAAGTTAACAAAAAAGTACTATCTTTAATCTCAATTGTCCGATAAAATGACCGAGGCTCAATTGGAGACCGGAGCTCGGGATGAAGGTTTGAGCTCGGGATGATCAAACAAAGATGTAAGGTGCGCAGAAGGTCCGAGATTGATCTCACTCCCGTAATGGAGAAACTTGAGAAGATTGAGCCAATGTCGATCACACTTGCTCGGATGGAAGCAACGTTGGCCAATCAAGCTTAGACAATGGAAGGTCTTTGCCATTCTTCGTAAATCGTGCAGATACAAAACACTCGACCACTCGGATGACCTCCATGGAAGAAAAGTCAATGCAAAGTGGAGGGAGTCAACGCAGAGTTAAGTCTTTGAAATGAAACGAAGCACCAGAATCGATCGAATTTCTAGAGGCTAAACTAGCAGAGAAAAATGAGGTCTTGATCAAATCATTGCTGAGGAAATGAGCTCGATGGTTATGACCAAGATGACAGAGATGCTTAAAGATGCACTCTCCGCCGGTTTGCCCACATATCTCAAGAACCGCCTCAAGCAAGAACCACATCGGAGAATGGAAGATGAGCAAGATCGGTTAGCGGGAGAGATCCGATTGTGAAAAAAAGAGCAAGATCACATGGACACAATTTCTCTCCGGACTTCTTCCAAATTACGGTGCGAAGAAGGGGGAAAAGGAAGGTGAAGACCTCGGGAAGTTCATGGCACGTAATTTGGAGAAAGAAGGCTCGAAAGATCTTGAAATGATCAATCTAAATTAAAGCCTTAAAAGAAGTCGGGTTACCGAGAAATTGAAATTCGCTCGGTGAGAAGCCCGTCTACACTCGAAGTTTCGAAAGCAAACCATGCTTGAGGTTGCAAGAGAGAAACGAAAAGCTAGAACTAAGGTTGGAACAAGCCAGTGGTCTTTGAATCGCTTTATGAAGAGGAAAGCCTTGGGCGTTGTTCAACCTTGTGAGCAAGCGTCACGAAGGCTTCTAAGCCAATCCGAGAAAAGCCGATTCGGATGAAGAAGATGCAGAAGAATCGAGTCTCAACCTCGGGAAGAAAGTCTTCAACACTGAGATGCTCAAGACACTCCAAAAAGAACAAGCTAAGAAAGTTGTTGCCCGGTCTCGGGAGCGCCTCGCGGATCGAAAAAGATAGATAGAAGAAGAAGCGAAGGTGACTTCGGGAGGTTTGCGAGCAAGAGGAAGGGAACATCGAAAGCTGGAAAGGCCCCATGCTGATAAATGGATGCCCATTAAACTCAACGACATGTGGGAAGAAGTGAAGAGAACCTTCGGTTCAATTCACGATGCTCTCAGGGAATGGAGAGGGGAAGGCTCAGATCAGAACGAAGCTTTCATTGAATATCTTCTAACCTTCTATCCAAAGTATCTCCAAGGCTGGATTAACCTTGCGGATGAAGGTGGAGTACAGATAGTAGCCCCTGGCCCATATTCCTATCCTCATCCAAGACTTGGTAATGGCTTGGTAAATGAAAAGCCCATTACGCAAGAAATTGCTCGAAGATCTTTGGTCATTGGGATTAACGAGAACGATCCGGACATCATCAAGGAGAGGAATGAGTCAAGAAAATATTTTTTAATGTTCAACCTAGAGGTGCCAAATGAAGTGGAAAATGAAAAAATCAAGAGCCGAATCAAGATCAAGATCAAGAACTCAGAAGATTCTGTAATCTTTAAATTTTGTCTTTTTGATTTTGTTTGATAAATTCATTGTAATCTGTAATGGTATACTTATCATCAATGAAGATTTATCATTATGCTCAAAAGATAATATCTCATTATCTTATTTACATGTCTTTATTTTGATATGCTGAATATATGTCTCTGAACTGATTGTATGATGATATGAAAAAATTGCTTAAGTATTTGGTAATGATCTATTTAAGAAAGATTCATTACTGAAGAAATCTGTTGAATGATTTAAATTGTTGAGAGGCTTTTTATTTAAAGAGATTCCCTTCTTAAAAAGAAATTGTTGGGAGATTCTCTGTTCAGGAACCAATCTTGTGATAGGATAAACTGAAACCTGAGTATAGGTTATGTATTTGTAACAAGATAGGTTTTTGGCATCATAAAAAAGGGGGAAATTGTTGGGAGATGAATTTAATAAAAGATTATATGATTTTGATTAAGATCCCAAAAACCCCTGAGTATGACATGTTCAGAATGATCTTGATAATTGAGTCAGGATTCAGTTTTAGAGTATTCAGGATGTTATCTGCAAAATGTATAGTCAGCGGATATAGTTCAGGATAGGTTCAAGACTCAAGAACTCAAGATGTTTCAAGAAACCGGTTTCAAAGATGAAATCGAGAGTCTCTCAAGACTCAAGATGAAAATCGAGATATCAAGACTTCAAGATGAAATCGAGAACAAGACTCAAAGATAAAGACTCAAAGATATCGGGCCAAGATAAATCAAGACTCGGAAGACCTCAAGACTCGAAGACCACGAAGACTCGAAGACCACAAGACTCGTAAGACTCAAGACGCAAGATCAAGATCGAGAAATCAAGATCAATAATATCGAAAGCATGAATTATCAAGACTTCGATAATGTCTCAATGCTCGATATGAACTCAATGTTCCGAGGCACCAATATATCTATCCGAAGGATGCACATCGAGAGAAACGCGATGCCTTAGAAAGTTAGATATTGCCAAGATATTCAAATGCGCATAAAAGGAACTAAGTCGAAGTGTTGTTAAGGTTATATCAAACTCGTAGTTTATAACCAAAAGAGCCGTTGAAGGTGTCTACCTTTAATCAAGACAAAAAGTCAAAAAGAGGAAGACGACATCAGACCATATCGACACCGAAAGGATGTGTCACAAAAAAGATGTCGGATGTCACGAAAGTTCCAGATCAAAAAAAAGAAGACTGGCTACATGAAAGGCTATTGCCTAAAACACGTTAGGAGTTTCAAATCCTAAATATAGCCAAGCTTTCTCACACACCATAAGAGGGAACTCACGGGTTATCTCTCCAACGGATAGTTTTCAAGAGTGACCTTGGTGTATGCCTATAAATACTTGGTGACCCTCTACTTTGTAAGGTTTTTAAATTTATACATAACTAAAGAGCTCAAACTTATTCTTGCAAAAAAATTAAAGCACTTTCGAAATATCTTGAATTTCCCAAGTGCTTTTATATTGAACGAGCTCACTTTACTAAGCCTAGCTTGATAAGACTTATCCAAAGCTTAGTCGAGATATCCTAACCCTTTGCATTGTGCTTCATTGTAAAGGATATCTCATCCTAGTTGAAACCAACCGAGAAACCCCAAACCCTTGAGAAGGTAGTTGGAGTGTGTTTGTTGGTGAGTAGAGTTGTAAAGAGTTAGTAAAACCACGCGAGTAGTCGAAAAACTCTAGAGGAGAAGTTGGTAAGCTACGCTGAAGTAGTCCAAAGCTTGTGTGTGATTGAGTAAGTAAACTACGAGGTAGTCGAAAACTCAAGGTCGGGTTGAGTAAGTAAACCACGTGGAGTAGTCAAAACTCGTATCGAAGTTGAGTAAGTAAACCACGAGGTAGTCGAAGCTCGAAGTTGATGGTGAATTTCTCCGAAGAGTCGCGAGAGTGGACGTAGAGCTTGAGTCTCGAACCACTATAACTGTTGTGTTCTTTATCGCTTTCCTTATCTCAGGCTTAATCGTTTGCATTGACTTGATTTTGAAAGCATACTTTTCAATCGATATTCAATTGGAATCAATCCAATGAAGTTGCATAAGTGAATCACAACCAAATCACTATTTCATAAAGGGAATGTTTTTTCAAAGAAAGCTTAAAACGAGTATAATCTAAGGGCCAACCATTCCGCACGATCGAGAAGCTTAGAAATGATAGTTATCAAACCGAACTCTCTTCCGAGGATTACAGAAACTAGTTATCCGATCCAAGCAACTCGAGAATCTCTGACACTTCGATTCAGGTTGGGATTATCCGAGGTATTTGAAAAGATTTCGGGATCACCGTCTCGATGAGACTTTTGACTCAGAAATGATCCGTCTTCTCAAAACCTAATCTTCGATTATCTCGACCCAGTTCGACCTCGATGAAAAAAAGTTTTAAAATCATTGAACACGCCAGATTCCCCCATACACGTGTAAGACTCGTTCACCGGACCAACATGTTTTTTTGGGGTGTTAAAATTTTCTGAATCGCAATCGATGCCGCAGGATGAAGGTTAGTAGTTGCGCCTATTTTCCAAAGTGTAATTAGGTTGGGCTGTTCGCATTTTGTCTGATTAGGTTGTTCTGCGATTTTGGGTGCGGCTATTTTCCAGCGTCTGATGAGGGTTATTCTGCGGGCTTCAAATTAGAGATGTGTTGCAGGCTGAGCGGGCTTCAAATTAGAGATGTATTGCGGGCTTCAGATTATTAACTTTTCTCTTCCCAATCTTCGGCAAGGTGTAATTAACATTAATAAAAAAAAATTAAAAAAAAATCCACGCCAAATTTACCTGAAAGGCCACCTTTCATAGCAGGTCATACGACCAAAAAGTCGAATTTTACAAAGTTATTAGAATGAAAATCAAACAACCAAAGTTATTAGGATCAAAATCAAAATAGGTCAAACTTACAGGATAAAAATTTAATTTCCCCTTCTATTTATTATATTTTGGTCACCTTTCTTTTTAGTTTGTCCCTCATTAATTTCCAAAAAAAAAAAAAAACTTTACTCGAGTGAAAAAGGCATGTTTATCAGAGTTTCTAGTAAAAATAAGTAACTATATATAGTTAATTAGAGTAGAAAAACACAAACTTTTTTATTGAAACTTTTGAGGATACATCTAGCAACCCCAATTATTATTGATACAACAACACAACTGCAAACAACAACAACAAAATAAATACCATGATTAAATTAAAACACACTTCAAACAAACACAATTAGGAGAAGGTAATTAATGAAGACTGCTTTTGAATGGATGCCGTGATTGGGATAAAATCCTTCCATGACATTTTCTGATCAGTAGGTCCCACCTTTCTCCTTCAAAATGATGATTTTCAAGAACGTTTGTAGAAAAAAAATACATTCAATTAATTTACAAAACCTTAAAGTCATAAAATTCAACCATAATTTAAGAGTGTTGATGATAATTGGAAGAGTTGGAAAAGCAATAAGCTAAAAATATATTACTTCATTGGAGTAAAAACTGAAACAACTTTTCCGTCAATAACAATGCCGGAAGAAAACATAGTTGCAGTTGGAAAAGAGATGGAGAAACAGAATTTAATTTAGAAGTGTGAGTGAGGTGAGGGAAAAGGTAGTGGAAGCAGACTACTTATCCCAATACAGAGTGAGTAATATTTTATGTAAAATTCTTGAATATATATATATAAATAGTGTAAACTATTTATATTAAGAGGGTTGATGATAATTGGAAGAGTTGGAAAAGCAATAAATATACTTACTTCATTGAAGGAAATGGAGTACCCAAAAATTGACCAAACGAAAACATAGTTGCAGTTGGAAAAGAGATGGAGAAACAGAAATTCAATTTAGATTGGTGTGATCGAGGTGAGGGAAATGGTAGAGGAAGCAGATTGCTTATATAGGAGTGGAAACATCTCCAAGCTGGCGAAATTATTCACTAATATCTTTTTATTTTATGTATGGCTGATCAATTGGATAGGTGGTCGTGGGCCTAGTTAATTTAATTAGGCAGCCAAGATTGAATAATCATTTTTTTTATTTATTTAATGCTGATCAATTGGTTGGGTGGGCGTGGGCCTAGCTAATTTAATACAAAAATTTGTATATATCTGGTTCATGCTATAAACTTTTTTTTTAATTCATTGCATTGATCCTCCCCAGGATATAATACGGGTTAAATGTAGTGGTTTAGAAAAATGAGTTGAAATAAATAAAATAAATCAAATAATTTAAGTTCATAGCATAAACCTGATTCATATTTTAATTTAATTAGGCAACTAACTAGCGGATAAAAATAGAGGAAAAATAATATGTAATAGAGTGAATTGTGTTTTTGTTCATACAATGATACATTTTTTTTTATAGTAGTACTTTAATATTTATTCTTGCAGTAATACATATTTGTTCTTATAGTAACACATACTTTCCCTTTATATATATATATATAGTAACACAGACTTGAGGCAAATTTTCCTATATAATAATTATTTTATTTCATAGAAGTGTCCCACATTATTTTATTCGATTAATAATTATTTCTCTGAAAAATAAACATTATATGGTAGCGTGGATCACGGCAGCAAATGGCTACTACCCATGCATAAAAATCAATAACAAAGTCTTGTACTATATCATGTGCACCATGCAATTCATATGTATTTTTTAAACGTGCAATTAGTTTAATTAAAACATTCAATTTGATTTGCACTTAACAAGTTGAATGTTTCAGTGTAATCAAATTGAACGTTTTAGTGAAATGAGTTGTACGTTTCAAAAATATAATGCACATGCAGGGCGTCTCCATTAGTAGTATGAATAATAGTAGGAAATGTAATTTTGGGCATCTTTCTCATCTTACAAGCATCACAAAATACATCTGAAGGAGTAAATATTCAATTCATTCAACACTCTAGACAAGGTAGCTGAACAAGGATGGCCTTACCTTTTATGCCATAATGCACTCTTATTCACATGATTAGTAACTACTTTTTTTATACTTAAAAAAATAAAGAATTGCTTATGGCTATTAAATTTGTAACAAAATTAATTATGTCTTTAAATGATGAAGATTGCCTACCATTTGCTTAAGGATTTTAAAATTTTGAATAGGTAAATAAATTGCCTACGAATTTACCTACATACTTTAGAAATCCTAATAGGTAAATAAATTACCTACGAGCAAAGTGCCTACGCATTTGTAATTTTTGTAGACAAACTTATTTGCCTATGTAAATATTAAATGTGTAGGCACACTTTGCTCGTAATTAATTTTTATTGAATTATTAGGATTTCTAAAATTCACAGGTAATTTTCACTATTTAAGAACAAAATTATTTTTGTCGCAAATTCCATAGTTATATTGACAAATTCCACAGGCAATTCTTTATTTTCTTATAGTGTATTAATAGCGAGTTGGAATCACAAATAGTCTCATAACTTTGGCCTCAAATAGACTCAAATCCTATAACTTTTTGTTGTTGTCGATTTAGCCTCAATATTTTTCATAATGTCCAATTTAAGTCTCAAGTCCGCCGGAAAATTCAAAACTATGTCATTTCGCCGATTGAATTTGGGAATTTCTGTCAGCGGGTGTCTCTAGACTACCACATGTAATTTTATTTATTTTTAAACCTGGAATTACTGGGTCATTGAATCAAATAATTTTTTTTAACTCTATGACTTGTAATTGTATGTGTAAAAAAAAAAATTATATGTGGCAGTCCAGTCACACCCTCACCCGGAAAGCTCTAATTCAATCGACGAAACGACATAGTTTTTTAATTTTTCGGCAGACTTTGGGGACTTAAACTGGACATTGTCAAAGATACTAGACTAAATCGACGATCAAAAAGCATGAGACTGAATCTATTTGAAGTGAAAGTTATGAAATCATTTGTGAATTAAACTCTATTATCAGCTAACAACAATAAATAGTAGTGTCGATTACTACCAACTACAATTTTCCTACTACTATATCTAAAGACTACAAACACTATTTAGAAGGTTACTTCTAACTACAAAGAGACTATAATGCCCTTTCTTCATATTTTGAATCCTTTAAATATTTTGAATCACATTCCCCCCCCCCCCCAAACCTCTTCCTATTTTTGAGCCTCCTTTTTCGGGCCTTCGCTTTTCGGGCTCTTTGCTTTTTGGGCCCTTCATTTTTCGGGTCTATCTTTTTCGGGCCCTTTGCTTTTCGGGTTTCTCTTTTTTTTTGAGCTTTTTTCTTCACTTTTTCAGGCCCCTACGTTTTGCTTCTTGACGGGCAAAAAAATATGAACATGTTCGCCAATTTTTGAACAAAATACAATATATTTATGAACATAATTTCAATTAAAATCCAAATATCAATCAAACTAATATACCTAATTAACATATATTAACATATTAATAGAGTCCCAAAACAATACAAACCTTAAAAAAAGTTTAAAACAAACAAAAAGAACTGAACATGTTCAGTTCAATTTCTAAGATAAAAATCGAACATGTTCAGGTTTTTCTTGAACATGTTCAGAAAAAAAAGAAACATATTTAGGAAAAAACTATTCGTTTTTCAAACCTATTCAAAATTAAAAAGCATCCAGAAAATTAAACAATACACATTCAAACCAAATCTAAATCCACATTCAACTCAAACAAAAAACCACATTCAATAATCCACATTTAAACCAAAACAAAATCCACATTTCAAAACCAACCCCACAATTAAAAAATAAAGCAATTAAGAAAGCACATAACCCCATTCCACAATCAACATCAAGTCAACCACACCAAAAAACACAAGATTTCGAATTCAAAAAAATCAAACTACACTACTAAAAAATAAATACCCAAAATCACATAAATCAACAACACACACAAACATCCAAGCACAAATACCAACACTATAACTCAAATCCACAAACGAATATGAATGTCCACTTTATTTTCAAAATGCAGTTCTTTTTCCTATCTTCACCTTCATCGGCGTCTTCAAAGGAACGTTGTCGCCACCTCACCGCTTTCAATCACCGAAAACACCATTGCCAATTGCAACAAAGAGTTGGGGGAAGGGAGGGAGGAGAGAGAGAGAGAGAGATAATCATCTTTTCTATTTTCATATCCGGGGATTTGTTTTTTTCGAAATTCGACAAACTTGTCCTTCAAATTCCGTGCACTTCCTCTGCAGATTGGCCATTTTTTTTCATTTTTCCTTTCATAAGTTCCTCGCTACTTGTCAAGTTAATCACCGTGAATCGATTGCCATATCAATCAACATTTGAATTCCTCGAACCAACGCCTCATACTCGGCTTTTTGTTTTTTCGAGGGCTTTAAACTCAAATTTTACAAAGAACCTGTAATTCCTCTCTTTCGTGGGTATGATCTTTCTTGCATTTTAGGTCCATTCTTTGCATACCCAATGCACAATTGTGATAGATTTAGACGAAAATACCTTCTCGATCATGACAGGAACCCTAGTGAAAGAAAAAATTGCGTTCCTCTCTCCTCAATATATTGATCAAAGATGGAGGTTCTCATATTTCCATTGCTTCCATAATCTCATTCTAGTAAAGTAACAACCTATATACATTTCATTGCATTCATAGCTAAGTGTAGCATTTTTGGATTAGATTAATGAATTTATGGACCTCTTTTTAGTATGAAGAAAAAAAAGAGGCACACTTATGAATCTGCAGACATTGTTATTTCCCTCATCATTTTTTTCATTTTTTTGTTTCAAATCTAAAGAGAGTGTTCGAATAAGGTTTTCAAAAAAAAAAATTGTTCAATATTTAGAAGACGGATGCTTTCTTCTTCATGCTCGTGTGTTTGACGTGTCATATATATGAATACACTTTCATTTATGATTTAACACTTGGGTGCACTAGTTGCACCATGCAACCGGTACACCATTAATATTATTCAACGAAAACAATTAACAATTTTCAAAGAAACACTACAAAAAGACGGTGATTTACTGACGGTTTTAGCGGCGGTAAAACCGTCGCTACAGATGTTAGCGACCGGTTTCAACAACTACATTGACCGTTGGAGAAAGCGAGGTCGCTAGACTTTAGCGGCAGTTATTGTGATACCGAATCACTAAATAGCGACGATAAATAACCGTCTCTACTTATCGACGGTTTTAGCGACGGTTTAAGTCCGGACGGTCAATTATCACGTTAAAGGCTGCCGACAACAACAACGATATAGCGGCGGTATATTACCAGTTCTTATTAGCGATCAAAAATTAAATCGCTATAACCGCCGAAAACTAATGACGGAATAGCGATGGGTAATTTCCGTCGCTATTAGCAACCATAGATTTCGTCGCTAAAACCGTTGATAAATTGTGAATTTTCGAGAAAAAAAAGGGCTATCAATGGTTCGAACCCGGGCCCGATGGGCGCCCGAGCGGCCACCGAACCACCCGAGCCACGAACCATCTTGAACCAAACCACCAAACAACTCGTATATAAGCACCATGCCTCCCAATAAAATGAGAAAACAATTCGTTCCCATGGGGGACCGAACACGGGACCTTAGGTCTTCTGAGCGTGGATCAATTCTACTCGGGCATTTGATTTCTTACGTTTACTAAATGAAATTAATTATGTATGTCCTAGAATTCGTTTTTTTTTTACAATTTCTTTTAAAATTCTTTATTTTAATTATCTTTTTTATTAATTCAATAATTTTTTTATAAAATTTTTTTTATGTAAATTAATTTTTATATTAAATTATAATATATTAATCTATAAAAAAGTTATACTTTTCTATTTAAACAAGTTATATTTTTCTATCTAATCAAGTTATACTTTTCTATTTAATCAAGTAATACTTTTTTTTAAACAAGTTATACTTTTCTATTTAAACAAGTTATACTTTTCTATTTAATCAAGTAATACTTTTCATTAAACAAGATATACTTTTCTATCTAAACAAGTTATACTTTTCTATTTAAACAAGTTATACTTTTCTATTTAAACAAGTTATACTGTTCTATTTAATCAAGTAATACTTTTCTTTAAACAAGTTATACTTTTCTATCTAAAGAAGTTATACTTTTCTATCTAAATAAGTTATATTTTTCTAATTAAACAAGTTATACTTTTCTATTTAATCAAGTAATAATTTTCTATTTAATCAAGTAATACTTTTCTATCTAAACAAGTTATAATTTTCTATTTAATCAAGTAATACTTTTCTATCTAATCAAGTTATACTTTTCTCTTTAATCAAGTAATACTTTTCTATCTAAAAAATTTATACTTTTCTATTTAAACAAGTTATACTTTTCTATTTAAACAAGTTATACTTTTCTATCTAAACAAGTTATACTTTTCTATTTAATCAAGTAATACTTTTCTATCTAAACAAGTTATACTTTTCTATCTAAACAAGTTATACTTTTCTTTAAACAAGTTATACTTTTCTATCTAAAAACGTTATACTTTTCTATTTAATCAAGTAATACTTTTCTTTAAACAAGTTATACTTTTCTATTTAAACAAGTTATACTTTACAATTTAATCAAGTAATACTTTTCTTTAAACAAGTTATACTTTTCTATCTAAACAAGTTATACTTTTCTATTTAAACAAGTTATACTTTTCTATCTAAACAAGTTATACTTTTCTATTTAATCATGTAATACTTTTCTATTTAATCAAGTAATACTTTTCTATCTAAACAAGTTATACTTTTCTATTTAATCAAGTAATACTTTTCTATCTAATCTAGTTATACTTTTCTATTTAATCAAGTAATACTATTCTATCTAAACAAGTTATATTTTTCTATTTAAACAAGTTATACTTTTCTTTAAACAAGTTATACTTTTCTATCTAAACAAGTTATACTTTTCTATTTAATCAAGTAATACTTTTCTTTAAACAAGTTATACTTTTCTATCTAAACAAGTTATACTTTTCTATTTAAACAAGTTATACTTTTCTATCTAAACAAGTTATAATTTTCTATTTAAACAAGTTACATTTTCCTATTTAATCATGTAATACTTTTCTATTTAATCAAGTAATACTTTTCTGTCTAAACAAGTTATACTTTTCTATTTAATCAAGTAATAATTTTCTATCAAATCAAGTTATACTTTTCTATTTAATCAAGTAATACTATTCTATCTAAACAAGTTATACTTTTCTATTTAAACAAGTTATACTTTTCTTTAAACAAGTTATACTTTTCTATCTAAACAAGTTATACTTTTCTATTTAATCAAGTAATACTTTTCTTTAAACAAGTTATACTTTTCTATTTAAACAAGTTATACTTCTCTATTTAATCAAGTAATACTTTTCTTTAATAAGTTATACTTTTCTATCTAAACAAGTTATATTTTTCTATTTAAACAAGTTATACTTTTCTATCTAAACAAGTTATACTTTTCTATTTAAACAAGTTATACTTTTCTATTTAATCAAGTAATACTTTTCTATCTAAACGAGTTATACTTTTCTATTTAATCAAGTAATACTTTTCTATCTAAACAAGTTATAATTTTCTATTTAAACAAGTTATATTTTTCTATTTAAACAAGTTATGCTTTTCTATTTAATCATGTATTTCTTTAAACAAGTTATACTTTTCTATCTAAACAAGTTATACTATTCTATCTAAATAAGTTATATTTTTCTATTTAAACAAGTTATACTTTTCTATTTAATCAAGTAATAATTTTCTATTTAATCAAGTAATACTTTTCTATCTAAACAATTTATACTTTTCTATTTTATCAAGTAATACTTTTCTATCTAATCAAGTTATACTTTTCTCTTTAATCAAGTAATACTTTTCTATCTAAACAAGTTATACTTTTCTAATTAAACAAGTTATACTTTTCAATTTAAACAAGTTATACTTTTCTATCTAAACAAGTTATACTTTTCTATTTAATCAAGTAATATTTTTCTATCTAAACAAGTTACACTTTTCCATCTAAACAAGTTATACTTTTTTTTAAACAAGTTATACTTTTCTATCTAAAAAAGTTATACTTTTCTATTTAATTAGGTAATACTTTTCTTTAAACAAGTTATACTTTTCTATTTAAACAAGTTATACTTTTCTATTTAATCAAGTAATACTTTTCTTTAAACAAGTTATACTTTTCTATCTAAACAAGTTATACTTTTCTATTTAAACAAGTTATACTTTTCTATCTAAACAAGTTATACTTTTCTATTTAAACAAGTTATACTTTTCTATCTAAACAAGTTATACTTTTCTATTTAAACAAGTTATACTTTTCTATCTAAACAAGTTATACTTTTCTATTTAAACAAGTTATATTTTTCTATTTAATCATGTAATACTTTTCTATTTAATCAAGTAATACTTTTCTGTCTAAACAAGTTATACTTTTCTATTTAATCAAGTAATAATTTTCTATCAAATCAAGTTATACTTTTCTATTTAATCAAGTAATACTATTCTATCTAAACAAGTTATACTTTTCTATTTAAACAAGTTATACTTTTCTTTAAACAAGTTATACTTTTCTATCCAAACAAGTTATACTTTTCTATTTAATCAAGTAATACTTTTCTTTAAACAAGTTATACTTTTCTATTTAAACAAGTTATACTTCTCTATTCAATCAAGTAATACATTTCTTTAATAAGTTATACTTTTCTATTTAAACAAGTTATACTTTTCTATTTAAACAAGTTATACTTTTCTATTTAATCAAGTAATACTTTTCTATCTAAACGAGTTATACTTTTCTATTTAATCAAGTAATACTTTTCTATCTAAACAAGTTATAATTTTCTATTTAAACAAGTTATATTTTTCTATTTAAACAAGTTATGCTTTTCTATTTAATCATGTAATACTTTTCTTTAAACAAGTTATACTTTTCTATCTAAACAAGTTATACTTTTCTATCTAAATAAGTTATATTTTTCTATTTAAACAAGTTATACTTTTCTATTTAATCAAGTAATAATTTTCTATTTAATCAAGTAATACTTTTCTATCTAAACAATTTATACTTTTCTATTTTATCAAGTAATACTTTTCTATCTAATCAAGTTATACTTTTCTCTTTAATCAAGTAATACTTTTCTATCTAAACAAGTTATACTTTTCTAATTAAACAAGTTATACTTTTCTATTTTAACAAGTTATACTTTTCTATCTAAACAAGTTATACTTTTCTATTTAACCAAGTAATATTTTTATATCTAAACAAGTTACACTTTTCTATCTAAACAAGTTATACTTTTTTTTAAACAAGTTATACTTTTCTATCTAAAAAAGTTATACTTTTCTATTTAATCAGGTAATACTTTTCTTTAAACAAGTTATACTTTTCTATTTAAACAAGTTATACTTTTCTATTTAATCAAGTAATACTTTTCTTTAAACAAGTTATACTTTTCTATCTAAACAAGTTATACTTTTCTATTTAAACAAGATATACTTTTCTATCTAAACAAGTTATACTTTTCTATTTAATCAAGTAATATTTTTCTATTTAATCAAGTAATACTTTTCTATCTAAACAAGTTATACTTTTCATTTTAATCAAATAATAATTCTCTATCTAATCAAGTTATACTTTTCTATTTAATCAAGTAATACTATTCTATCTAAACAAGTTATACTTTTTTATTTAAACAAGTTATACTTTTATTTAAACAAGTTATACTTTCTTTCCAAACAAGTTATACTTTTGTATATAATCAAGTAATACTTTTCTTTAAACAAGTTATACTTTTCTATCTAAACAAATTATACTTTTCTATTTAAACAAGTTATATTTTTCTATCTAAACAAGTTATACTTTTCTATTTAATCAAGTAATACTTTTCTATCTTATCAAGGTATACTTTTCTCTTTAATCAAGTAATACTTTTCTATCTAAAAAATTTATACTTTTCTATTTAAACAAGTTATACTTTTCTATCTAAACAAGTTATACTTTTCTATTTAATCAAGTAATACTTTTCTATCTAAACAAGTTATACTTTTCTATCTAAACAAGTTAAACTTTTCTTTAAACAAGTTATACTTTTCTATCTAAAAACGTTATACTTTTCTATTTAATCAAGTAATACTTTTCTTTGAACAAGTTATACTTTTCTATTTAAACAAGTTATACTTTACTATTTAATCAAGTAATACTTTTCTTTAAACAAGTTATACTTTTCTATCTAAACAAGTTATACTTTTCTAATTAAACAAGTTATACTTTTCTATCTAAACAAGTTATACTTTTCTATTTAATCAAGTAATACTTTTCTATTTAATCAAGTAATACTTTTCTATCTAAACAAGTTATACTTTTCTATTTAATCAAGTAATACTTTTCTATCTAATCTAGTTATACTTTTCTATTTAATCAAGTAATACTATTCTATCTAAACAAGTTATACTTTTCTATTTAAACAAGTTATACTTTTCTTTAAACAAGTTATACTTTCCTATCTAAACAAGTTATACTTATCTATTTAATCAAGTAATACTTTTCTTTAAACAAGTTATACTTTTCTTTCTAAACAAGTTATATTTTTCTATTTAAACAAGTTATACTTTTCTATCTAAACAAGTTATACTTTTCTATTTAAACAAGTTATACTTTTCTATTTAATCAAGTAATACTTTTCTATCTAAACGAGTTATACTTTTCTATTTAATCAAGTAATACTTTTCTATCTAAACAAGTTATAATTTTCTATTTAAACAAGTTATACTTTTCTATTTAAACAAGTTATGCTTTTCTATTTAATCATGTAATACTTTTCATTAAACAAGTTATAATTTTCTATTTAAACAAGTTATAATTTTCTATTTAAACAAGTTATATTTTTATATTTAAACAAGTTATGCTTTTCTATTTAATCATGTAATACTTTTCTCTAAACAAGTTATACTTTTCTATTTAAACAAGTTATACTTTTCTTTAAACAAGTTATACTTTTCTATCTAAACAAGTTATGCTTTTCTATTTAATCATGTAATACTTTTCTTTAAACAAGTTATACTTTTCTATTTAAACAAGTTATACTTCTCTATTTAATCAAGTAATACTTTTCTTTAATAAGTTATACTTTTCTATCTAAACAAGTTATATTTTTCTATTTAAACAAGTTATACTTTTCTATCTAAACAAGTTATACTTTTCTATTTAAACAAGTTATACTTTTCTATTTAATCAAGTAATACTTTTCTATTTAATCAAGTAATACTTTTCTATCTAAACAAGTTATACTTTTCTATTTAATCAAGTAATACTTTTCTATTTAATCAAGTAATACTATTCTATCTAAACAAGTTATACTTTTCTATTTAAACAAGTTATACTTTTCTTTAAACAAGTTATACTTTCCTATCTAAACAAGTTATACTTTTCTATTTAATCAAGTAATACTTTTCTTTAAACAAGTTATACTTTTCTTTCTAAACAAGTTATATTTTTCTATTTAAACAAGTTATACTTTTCTATTTAATCAAGTAATATTTTTCTATCTAAACAAGTTATAATTTTCTATTTAAACAAGTTATATTTTTCTATTTAAACAAGTTATGCTTTTCTATTTAATCATGTAATACTTTTCTTTAAACAAGTTATACTTTTCTATTTAAACAAGTTATACTTCTCTATTTAATCAAGTAATACTTTTCTTTAATAAGTTATACTTTTCTATCTAAACAAGTTATATTTTTTCTATTTAAACAAGTTATACTTTTCTATCTAAACAAGTTATACTTTTCTATTTAAACAAGTTATACTTTTCTATTTAATCAAGTAATACTTTTCTATCTAAACGAGTTATACTTTTCTATTTAATCAAGTAATACTTTTCTATCTAAACAAGTTATAATTTTCTATTTAAACAAGTTATATTTTTCTATTTAAACAAGTTATGCTTTTCTATTTAATCATGTAATACTTTTCTTTAAACAAGTTATACTTTTCTATCTAAACAAGTTATACTTTTCTATCTAAATAAGTTATATTTTTCTATTTAAACAAGTTATACTTTTCTATTTAATCAAGTAATAATTTTCTATTTAATCAAGTAATACTTTTCTATCTAAACAATTTATATTTTTCTATTTTATCAAGTAATACTTTTCTATCTAATCAAGTTATATTTTTCTCTTTAATCAAGTAATACTTTTCTATCTAAACAAGTTATACTTTTCTATTTAATCAAGTAATATTTTTCAATCTAAACAATTACACTTTTCTATCTAAACAAGTTATACTTTTTTTAAAACAAGTTATACTTTTCTATTTAATCAGGTAATACTTTTCTTTAAACAAGTTATACTTTTCTATTTAAACAAGTTATACTTTTCTATTTAATCAAGTTATACTTTTCTTTAAACAAGTTATACTTTTCTCTCTAAACAAGTTATACTTTTCTATTTAAACAATTTATACTTTTCTATCTAAACAAGTTATACTTTTCTATTTAATCAAGTAATATTTTTCTATTTAATCAAGTAATACTTTTCTATCTAAACAAGTTATACTTTTCATTTTAATAAAGTAATAATTTTCTATCTAATCAAGTTATACTTTTCTATTTAATCAAGTAATACTATTCTATCTAAACAAGTTATACTTTTTTATTTAAACAAGTTATACTTTTCTTTAAACAAGTTATACTTTCTATCCAAACAAGTTATACTTTTGTATTTAATCAAGTAATACTTTTCTTTAAACAAGTTATACTTTTCTATCTAAACAAGTTATACTTTTCTATTTAAACAAGTTATACTTTTCTATCTAGACAAGTTATACTTTTCTATTTAATCAAGTAATACTTTTCTATCTAATCAAGTTATACTTTTCTCTTTAATCAAGTAATACTTTTCTATCTAAAAAATTTATACTTTTCTATTTAAACAAGTTATACTTTTCTATTTAAACAAGTTATACTTTTCTATCTAAACGAGTTATACTTTTCTATCTAAAAACGTTATACTTTTCTATTTAATCAAGTAATACTTTTCTTTAAACAAGTTATACTTTTCTACTTAAACAAATTATACTTTACTATTTCATCAAGTAATATTTTTCTTTAAACAAGTTATACTTTTCTATCTAAACAAGTTATACTTTTCTATTTAAACAAGTTATACTTTTCTATCTAAACAAGTTATACTTTTCTATTTAATCAAGTAATATTTTTCTATTTAATCAAGTAATACTTTTCTATCTAAACAAGTTATACTTTTCTATTTAATCAAGTAATACTTTTCTATCTAATCTAGTTATACTTTTCTATTTAATCAAGTAATACTATTCTATCTAAACAAGTTATACTTTTCTATTTAAACAAGTTATACTTTTCTTTAAACAAGTTATACTTTTCTATCTAAACAAGTTATACTTTTCTATTTAATCAAGTAATACTTTTCATTAAACAAGTTATACTTTTCTATCTAAACAAGTTATACTTTTCTGGTTAAACAAGTTATACTTTTCTATCTAAACAAGTTATACTTTTCTATTTAAACAAGTTATACTTTTCTATTTAATCAAGTAATACTTTTCTATTTAATCAAGTAATACTTTTTTGTCTAAACAAGTTATACTTTTCTATTTAATCAAGAAATAATTTTCTATCAAATCAAGTTAAACTTTTCTATTTAATCAAGTAATACTATTCTATCTAAACAAGTTATACTTTTCTATTTAAACAAGTTATACTTTTTTTTAAACAAGTTATACTTTTCTATCTAAACAAGTTATACTTTTCTATTTAATCAAGTAATACTTTTCTTTAAAAAAGTTATACTTTTCTATTTAAACAAGTTATACTTCTCTATTTAATCAAGTAATACTTTTCTTTAAATAAGTTATACTTTTCTATCTAAACAAGTTATATTTTTCTATTTAAACAAGTTATACTTTTCTATCTAAACAAGTTATACTTTTCTATTTAAACAAGTTACACTTTTCTATTTAATCAAGTAATACTTTTCTATCTAAACGAGTTATACTTTTCTATTTAATCAAGTAATACTTTTCTATCTAAACAAATATAATTTTCTATTTAAACAAGTTATATTTTTCTATTTAAACAAGTTATGCTTTTCTATTTAATCATGTAATACTTTTCTTTAAACAAGTTATACATTTCTATCTAAACAAGTTATACTTTTCTATCTAAATAAGTTATATTTTTCTATTTAAACAAGTTATACTTTTCTATTTAATCAAGTAATAATTTTCTATTTAATCAAGTAATACTTTTCTATCTAAACAATTTATACTTTTCTATTTTATCAAGTAATACTTTTCTATCTAATCAAGTTATACTTTTCTCTCTAATCAAGTAATACTTTTCTATCTAAACAAGTTATACTTTTCTAATTAAACAAGTTATACTTTTCTATTTAAACAAGTTATACTTTTCTTTCTAAACAAGTTATACTTTTCTATTTAATCAAGTAATATTTTTCTATCTAAACAAGTTACACTTTTCTATCTAAACAAGTTATACTTTTTTTTAAACAAGTTATACTTTTCTATCTAAAAAAGTTATACTTTTCTAATTAATCAGGTAATACTTTTCTTTAAACAAGTTATACTTTTCTATTTAAACAAGTTATACTTTTCTATTTAATCAAGTAATACTTTTCTTTAAACAAGTTATACTTTTCTATCTAAACAAGTTATACTTTTCTATTTAAACAAGTTATACTTTTCTATCTAAACAAGTTATACTTTTCTATTTAATCAAGTAATATTTTTCTATTTAATCAAGTAATACTTTTCTATCAAACAAGTTATACTTTTCATTTTAATCAAGTAATAATTTTCTATCTAATCAAGTTATACTTTTCTATTTAATCAAGTAATAATACTATAATATCTAAACAAGTTATACTTTTATATTTAAACAAGTTATACTTTTCTTTAAAGAATTAATACTTTCTATCAAAACAAGTTATACTTTTGTATTTAATTAAGTAATACTTTTCTTTAAACAAGTTATACTTTTCTATCTAAACAAGTTATACTTTTCTATTAAAACAAGTTATACTTTTCTATCTAAACAAGTTATACTTTTCTATTTAATCAAGTAATACTTTTCTATCTAATCAAGTTATACTTTTCTCTTTAATCAAGTAATACTTTTCTATCTAAAAAAATTATACTTTTCTATTTAAACAAGTTATACTTTTCTATTTAAACAAGTTATACTTTTCTATCTAAACAAGTTATACTTTTCTATTTAATCAAGTAATACTTTTCTATCTAAACAAGTTATACTTTTCTATCTAAACAAGTTATACTTTTCTTTAAACAAGTTATATTTTTCTATCTAAAAACGTTATACTTTTCTATTTAATCAAGTAATACTTTTCTTTAAACAAGTTATACTTTTCTATTTAAACAAGTTATACTTTACTATTTAATCAAGTAATACTTTTCTTTAAACAAGTTATACTTTTCTATCTAAACAAGTTATACTTTTCTATTTAAACAAGTTATACTTTTCTAACTAAACAAGTTATACTATTCTATTTAATCAAGTAATATTTTTCTATTTAATCAAGTAATGCTTTTCTATCTAAACAAGTTATACTTTTCTATTTAATCAAGTAATACTTTTCTATCTAATCTAGTTATACTTTTCAATTTAATCAAGTAATACTATTCTATCTAAACAAGTTATACTTTTCTATTTAAACAAGTTATACTTTTCTTTAAACAAGTTATACTTTTCTATTTAAACAAGTTATACTTTTCTATCTAAACAAGTTATACTTTTCTATTTAATCAAGTAATATTTTTCTATTTAATCAAGTAATACTTTTCTATCAAAACAAGTTATACTTTTCATTTTAATCAAGTAATAATTTTCTATCTAATCAAGTTACACTTTTCTATTTAATCAAGTAATACTATTCTATCTAAACAAGTTATACTTTTTTATTTAAACAAGTTATACTTTTCTTTAAACAAGTTATACTTTCTTGCTAAAACAAGTTATACTTTTGTATTTAATCAAGTAATACTTTTCTTTAAACAAGTTATACTTTTCTATCTAAACAAGTTATACTTTTCTATTTAAACAAGTTATACTTTTCTATCTAAACAAGTTATATTTTTCTATTTAAACAAGTTATACTTTTCTATTTAATCAAGTAATACATTTCTATTTAATTAAGTAATACTTTGCTGTCTAAACAAGTTATACTTTTTTATTTAATCAAGTAATAATTTTCTATCAAATCAAGTTATAATTTTCTATTTAATCAAGTAATACTATTCTATCTAAACTAGTTATACTTTTCTATTTAAACAAGTTATACTTTTCTTTAAGCAAGTTATATTTTTCTATCTAAACAAGTTATACTTTTCTATTTAATCAAGTAATACTTTTCTTTAAACAAGTTATACTTTTCTATTTAAACAAGTTATACTTTTCTATTTAATCAAGTAATACTTTTCTTTAAAAAGTATACTTTTCTATCTAAACAAGTTATACTTTTCTATTTAAACAAGTTATACTTTTCTATCTAAACAAGTTATACTTTTCCTTTTACTCAAGTAATAATTTTCTATCTAATCAAGTTATACTTTTCTATTTAATCAAGTAATACTATCCTATCTAAACAAGTTATACTTTTTTATTTAAACAAGTTATACTTTTCTTTAAACTAGTTATACTTTCTATCTAAACAAGTTATACTTTTGTATTTAATCAAGTAATACTTTTCTTTAAACAAGTTATACTTTTCTATCTAAACAAGTTATACTTTTCTATTTAAACAAGTTATACTTTTCTATCTAAACAATTTATACTTTTCTATTTTATCAAGTAATACTTTTCTATCTAATCAAGTTATACTTTTCTCTTTAATCAAGTAATACTTTTCTATCTAAACAAGTTATACTTTTCTAATTAAACAAGTTATACTTTTCTATTTAAATAAGTTATACTTTTCTATCTAAACAAGTTATACTTTTCTATTTAATCAATTAATATTTTTCTATCTAAACAAGTTACACTTTTCTATCTAAACAAGTTATACTTTTTTTTAAACAAGTTATACTTTTCTATCTAAAAAAGTTATACTTTTCTAATTAATCAGGTAATACTTTTCATTAAACAAGTTATACTTTTCTATTTAAACAAGTTATACTTTTCTATTTAATCAAGTAATACTTTTCTTTAAACAAGTTATACTTTTCTATCTAAACAAGTTATACTTTTCTATTTAAACAAGTTATACTTTTCTATCTAAACAAGTTATACTTTTCTATTTAATCAAGTAATATTTTTCTATTTAATCAAGTAATACTTTTCTATCAAACAAGTTATACTTTTCATTTTAATCAAGGAATAATTTTCTATCTAATCAAGTTATACTTTTCTATTTAATCAAGTAATAATACTATTCTATCTAAACAAGTTATACTTTTTTATTTAAACAAGTTATACTTTTCTTTAAACAATTAATACTTTCTATCTAAACAAGTTATACTTTTGTATTTAATCAAGTAATACTTTTCTTTAAACAAGTTATACTTTTCTATCTAAACAAGATATACTTTTCTATTAAAACAAGTTATACTTTTCTATCTAAACAAGTTATACTTTTCTATTTAATCAAGTAATACTTTTCTATATAATCAAGTTATACTTTTCTCTTTAATCAAGTAATACTTTTCTATCTAAAAAAATTATACTTTTCTATTTAAACAAGTTATACTTTTCTATTTAAACAAGTTATACTTTTCTATCTAAACAAGTTATACTTTTCTATTTAATCAAGTAATACTTTTCTATCTAAACAAGTTATACTTTTCTATCTAAACAAGTTATACTTTTCTTTAAACAAGTTATATTTTTCTATCTAAAAACGTTATACTTTTCTATTTAATCAAGTAATACTTTTCTTTAAACAAGTTATACTTTTCTATTTAAACAAGTTATACTTTACTATTTAATCAAGTAATACTTTTCTTTAAACAAGTTATACTTTTCTATCTAAACAAGTTATACTTTTCTATTTAAACAAGTTATACTTTTCTATCTAAACAAGTTATACTTTTCTATTTAATCAAGTAATATTTTTCTATTTAATCAAGTAATGCTTTTCTATCTAAACAAGTTATACTTTTCTATTTAATCAAGTAATGCTTTTCTATCTAAACAAGTTATACTTTTCTATTTAATCAAGTAATATTTTTCTATTTAATCAAGTAATGCTTTTCTATCTAAACAAGTTATACTTTTCTATTTAATCAAGTAATACTTTTCTATCTAATCTAGTTATACTTTTCAATTTAATCAAGTAATACTATTCTATCTAAACAAGTTATACTTTTCTATTTAAACAAGTTATACTTTTCTTTAAACAAGTTATACTTTTCTATTTAAACAAGTTATACTTTTCTATCTAAACAAGTTATACTTTTCTATTTAATCAAGTAATATTTTTCTATTTAATCAAGTAATACTTTTCTATCAAAACAAGTTATACTTTTCATTTTAATCAAGTAATAATTTTCTATCTAATCAAGTTACACTTTTCTATTTTATCAAGTAATACTATTCTATCTAAACAAGTTATACTTTTTTATTTAAACAAGTTATACTTTTCTTTAAACAAGTTATACTTTCTATCTAAACAAGTTATACTTTTGTATTTAATCAAGTAATACTTTTCTTTAAACAAGTTATACTTTTCTATCTAAACAAGTTATACTTTTCTATTTAAACAAGTTATACTTTTCTATCTAAACAAGTTATAGTTTTCTATTTAAACAAGTTATACTTTTCTATTTAATCAAGTAATACATTTCTATTTAATTAAGTAATACTTTGCTGTCTAAACAAGTTATACTTTTTTATTTAATCAAGTAATAATTTTCTATCAAATCAAGTTATAATTTTCTATTTAATCAAGTAATACTATTCTATCTAAACTAGTTATACTTTTCTATTTAAACAAGTTATACTTTTCTTTAAGCAAGTTATATTTTTCTATCTAAACAAGTTATACTTTTCTATTTAATCAAGTAATACTTTTCTTTAAACAAGTTATACTTTTCTATTTAAACAAGTTATACTTTTTTATTTTATCAAGTAATACTTTTCTTTAAATAAGTATACTTTTCTATCTAAACAAGTTATACTTTTCTATTTAAACAAGTTATACTTTTCTATCTAAACAAGTTATACTTTTCCTTTTACTCAAGTAATAATTTTCTATCTAATCAAGTTATACTTTTCTATTTAATCAAGTAATACTTTTCTTTAAACAAGTTATACTTTTCTATTTAAACAAGTTATACTTTTCTATTTAATCAAGTAATACTTTTCTTTAAATAAGTATACTTTTCTATCTAAACAAGTTATACTTTTCTATTTAAACAAGTTATACTTTTCTATCTAAACAAGTTATACTTTTCCTTTTACTCAAGTAATAATTTTCTATCTAATCAAGTTATACTTTTCTATTTAATCAAGTAATACTATCCTATCTAAACAAGTTATACTTTTTTATTTAAACAAGTTATACTTTTCTTTAAACTTGTTATACTTTCTATCTAAACAAGTTATACTTTTGTATTTAATCAAGTAATACTTTTCTTTAAACAAGTTATACTTTTCTATCTAAACAAGTTATACTTTTCTATTTAAACAAGTTATACTTTTCTATCTAAACAATTTATACTTTTCTATTTTATCAAGTAATACTTTTCTATCTAATCAAGTTATACTTTTCTCTTTAATCAAGTAATACTTTTCTATCTAAACAAGTTATACTTTTCTAATTAAACAAGTTATACTTTTCTATTTAAACAAGTTATACTTTTCTATCTAAACAAGTTATACTTTTCTATTTAATCAAGTAATATTTTTCTATCTAAACAAGTTACACTTTTCTATCTAAACAAGTTATACTTTTTTTTAAACAAGTTATACTTTTCTATCTAAAAAAGTTATACTTTTCTATTTAATCAGGTAATACTTTTCTTTAAACAAGTTATACTTTTCTATTTAAACAAGTTATACTTTTCTATTTAATCAAGTAATACTTTTCTTTAAACAAGTTATACTTTTCTATCTAAACAAGTTATACTTTTCAATTTAAACAAGTTATACTTTTCTATCTAAACAAGTTATACTTTTCTATTTAATCAAGTAATATTTTTCTATGTAATCAAGTAATACTTTTCTATCTAAACAAGTTATACTTTTCATTTTAATCAAGTAATAATTTTCTATCTAATCAAGTAATACTTTTCTATTTAATCAAGTAATACTATTCTATCTAAACAAGTTATACTTTTTTATTTAAACAAGTTATACTTTTCTTTAAACTAGTTATACTTTCTATCTAAACAAGTTATACTTTTGTATTTAATCAAGTAATACTTTTCTTTAAACAAGTTATACTTTTCTATCTAAACAAGTTATACTTTTCTATTTAAACAAGTTATACTTATCTATCTAAACAATTTATACTTTTCTATTTTATCAAGTAATACTTTTCTATCTAATCAAGTTATACTTTTCTCTTTAATCAAGTAATACTTTTCTATCTAAACAAGTTATACTTTTCTAATTAAACAAGTTATACTTTTCTATTTAAACAAGTTATACTTTTCTATCTAAACAAGTTATACTTTTCTATTTAATCAAGTAATATTTTTCTATCTAAACAAGTTACACTTTTCTATCTAAACAAGTTATACTTTTTTTTAAACAAGTTATACTTTTCTATCTAAAAAAGTTATACTTTTCTATTTAATCAGGTAATACTTTTCTTTAAACAAGTTATACTTTTCTATTTAAACAAGTTATACTTTTCTATTTAATCAAGTAATACTTTTCTTTAAACAAGTTATACTTTTCTATCTAAACAAGTTATACTTTTCTATTTAAACAAGTTATACTTTTCTATCTAAACAAGTTATACTTTTCTATTTAATCAAGTAATATTTTTCTATTTAATCAAGTAACACTTTTCTATCTAAACAAGTTATACTTTTCATTTTAATCAAGTAATAATTTTCTATCTAATCAAGTTATACTTTTCTATTTAATCAAGTAATACTATTCTATCTAAACAAGTTATACTTTTTTATTTAAACAAGTTATACTTTTCTTTAAACAAGTTATACTTTCTATCTAAACAAGTTATACTTTTGTATTTAATCAAGTAATACTTTTCTTTAAACAAGTTATACTTTTCTATCTATACAAGTTATACTTTTCTATTTAAACAAGTTATACTTTTCTATTTAAACAAGTTATACTTTTCTATCTAAACAAGTTATACTTTTCTATTCAATCAAGTAATACTTTTCTATCTAATCAAGTTATACTTTTCTCTTTAATCAAGTAATACTTTTCTATCTAAAATATTTATACTTTTCTATTTAAACAAGTTATACTTTTCTATTTAAACAAGTTATACTTTTCTATCTAAACAAGTTATACTTTTCTATTTAATCAAGTAATACTTTTCTATCTAAACAAGTTATACTTTTCTATCTAAACAAGTTATACTTTTCTTTAAACAAGTTATACTTTTCTATCTAAAAACGTTATACTTTTCTATTTAATCAAGTAATACTTTTCTTTAAACAAGTTATACTTTTCTATTTAAACAAGTTATACTTTACTATTTAATCAAGTAATACTTTTTTTAAACAAGTTATACTTTTCTATCTAAACAAGTTATACTTTTCTATTTAAACAAGTTATACTTTTCTATCTAAACAAGTTATACTTTTCTATTTAATCAAGTAATACTTTTCTATTTAATCAAGTAATACTTTTCTATCTAAACAAGTTATACTTTTCTATTTAATCAAGTAATACTTTTCTATCTAATCTAGTTATACTTTTCTATTTAATCAAGTAATACTATTCTATCTAAACAAGTTATACTTTTCTATTTAAACAAGTTATACTTTTCTTTTAACAAGTTATACTTTTCTATCTAAACAAGTTATACTTTTCTATTTAATCAAGTAATACTTTTCTTTAAACAAGTTATACTTTTCTTTCTAAACAAGTTATACTTTTCTATTTAAACAAGTTATACTTTTCTATCTAAACAAGTTATACTTTTCTATTTAATCAAGTAATATTTTTCTATTTAATCAAGTAATACTTTTCTATCTAAACAAGTTATACTTTTCTTTAAACAAGTTATACTTTCTATCCAAACAAGTTATACTTTTGTATATAATCAAGGAATACTTTTCTTTAAACAAGTTATACTTTTCTATCTAAACAAGTTATACTTTTCTATTTAAACAAGTTATACTTTTCTATCTAAACAAATTATACTTTTCTATTTAATCAAGTAATACTTTTCTATCTAATCAAGTTAGACTTTTCTCTTTAATCAAGTAATACTTTTCTATCTAAAAAATTTATACTTTTCTATTTAAACAAGTTATACTTTTCTATCTAAACAAGTTATACTTTTCTATTTAATCAAGTAATAGTTTTCTATCTAAACAAGTTATACTTTTCTATCTAAACAAGTTATACTTTTCTTTAAACAAGTTATACTTTTCTATCTAAAAACGTTATACTTTTCTATTTAATCAAGTAATACTTTTCTTTAAACAAGTTATACTTTTCTATTTAAACAAGTTATACTTTACTATTTAATCAAGTAATACTTTTCTTTAAACAAGTTATACTTTTCTATCTAAACAAGTTATACTTTTCTATTTAAACAAGTTATACTTTTCTATCTAAACAAGTTATACTTTTCTATTTAATCAAGTAATACTTTTCTATTTAATCAAGTAATACTTTTCTATCTAAACAAGTTATACTTTTCTATTTAATCAAGTAATACTTTTCTATTTAATCAAGTAATACTTTTCTATCTAATCTAGTTATACTTTTCTATTTAATCAGGTAATACTATTCTATCTAAACAAGTTATACTTTTCTATTTAAACAAGTTATACTTTTCTTTAAACAAGTTATACTTTCCTATCTAAACAAGTTATACTTTTCTATTTAATCAAGTAATACTTTTCTTTAAACAAGTTATACTTTTCTTTCTAAACAAGTTATATTTTTCTATTTAAACAAGTTATACTTTTCTATCTAAACAAGTTATACTTTTCTCTTTAATCAAGTAATACTTTTCTATCTAAAAAATTTATACTTTTCTATTTAAACAAGTTATACTTTTCTATTTAAACAAGTTATACTTTTCTATCTAAACAAGTTATACTTTTCTATTTAATCAAGTAATACTTTTCTATCTAAACAAGTTATACTTTTCTATCTAAACAAGTTATACTTTTCTTTAAACAAGTTATACTTTTCTATCTAAAAACGTTATACTTTTCTATTTAATCAAGTAATACTTTTCTTTAAACAAGTTATACTTTCCTATCTAAACAAGTTATACTTTTCTATTTAATCAAGTAATACTTTTCTTTAAACAAGTTATACTTTTCTTTCTAAACAAGTTATATTTTTCTATTTAAACAAGTTATACTTTTCTATCTAAACAAGTTATACTTTTCTATTTAAACAAGTTATACTTTTCTATTTAATCAAGTAATACTTTTCTATCTAAACGAGTTATATATTTCTATTTAATCAAGTAATACTTTTCTATCTAAACAAGTTATAATTTTCTATTTAAACAAGTTATACTTTTCTATTTAAACAAGTTATGCTTTTCTATTTAATCATGTAATACTTTTCATTAAACAAGTTATACTTTTCTATTTAAACAAGTTATAATTTTCTATTTAATCAAGTTATATTTTTCTATTTAAACAAGTTATGCTTTTCTATTTAATCATGTAATACTTTTCTCTAAACAAGTTATACTTTTCTATTTAAACAAGTTATACTTTTCTTTAAACAAGTTATACTTTTCTATCTAAACAAGTTATGCTTTTCTATTTAATCATGTAATACTTTTCTTTAAACAAGTTATACTTTTCTATTTAAACAAGTTATACTTCTCTATTTAATCAAGTAATACTTTTCTTTAAATAAGATATACTTTTCTATCTAAACAAGTTATATTTTTCTATTTAAACAAGTTATACTTTTCTATCTAAACAAGTTATACTTTTCTATTTAAACAAGTAATACTTTTCTATTTAATCAAGTAATACTTTTCTATCTAAACGAGTTATACTTTTCTATTTAATCAAGTAATACTTTTCTATCTAAACAAGTTATAATTTTCTATTTAAACAAGTTATATTTTTCTATTTAAACAAGTTATGCTTTTCTATTTAATCATGTAATACTTTTCTTTAAACAAGTTATACTTTTCTATCTAAACAAGTTATACTTTTCTATCTAAATAAGTTATATTTTTATATTTAAACAAGTTATACTTTTCTATTTAATCAAGTAATAATTTTCTATTTAATCAAGTAATACTTTTCTATCTAAACAATTTATATTTTTCTATTTTATCAAGTAATACTTTTCTATCTAATCAAGTTATATTTTTCTCTTTAATCAAGTAATACTTTTCTATCTAAACAAGTTATACTTTTCTATTTAATCAAGTAATATTTTTCAATCTAAACAAGTTACACTTTTCTATCTAAACAAGTTATACTTTTTTTTAAACAAGTTATACTTTTCTATCTAAAAAAGTTATACTTTTCTATTTAATCAGGTAATACTTTTCTTTAAACAAGTTATACTTTTCTATTTAAACAAGTTATACTTTTCTATTTAAACAAGTTATAATTTTCTATTTAATCAAGTTATATTTTTCTATTTAAACAAGTTATGCTTTTCTATTTAATCATGTAATACTTTTCTCTAAACAAGTTATACTTTTCTATTTAAACAAGTTATACTTTTCTTTAAACAAGTTATACTTTTCTATCTAAACAAGTTATGCTTTTCTATTTAATCATGTAATACTTTTCTTTAAACAAGTTATACTTTTCTATTTAAACAAGTTATACTTCTCTATTTAATCAAGTAATACTTTTCTTTAAATAAGATATACTTTTCTATCTAAACAAGTTATATTTTTCTATTTAAACAAGTTATACTTTTCTATCTAAACAAGTTATACTTTTCTATTTAAACAAGTAATACTTTTCTATTTAATCAAGTAATACTTTTCTATCTAAACGAGTTATACTTTTCTATTTAATCAAGTAATACTTTTCTATCTAAACAAGTTATAATTTTCTATTTAAACAAGTTATATTTTTCTATTTAAACAAGTTATGCTTTTCTATTTAATCATGTAATACTTTTCTTTAAACAAGTTATACTTTTCTATCTAAACAAGTTATACTTTTCTATCTAAATAAGTTATATTTTTATATTTAAACAAGTTATACTTTTCTATTTAATCAAGTAATAATTTTCTATTTAATCAAGTAATACTTTTCTATCTAAACAATTTATATTTTTCTATTTTATCAAGTAATACTTTTCTATCTAATCAAGTTATATTTTTCTCTTTAATCAAGTAATACTTTTCTATCTAAACAAGTTATACTTTTCTATTTAATCAAGTAATATTTTTCAATCTAAACAAGTTACACTTTTCTATCTAAACAAGTTATACTTTTTTTTAAACAAGTTATACTTTTCTATCTAAAAAAGTTATACTTTTCTATTAAATCTGGTAATACTTTTCTTTAAACAAGTTATACTTTTCTATTTAAACAAGTTATACTTTTCTATTTAATCAAGTTATACTTTTCTTTAAACAAGTTATACTTTTCTATCTAAACAAGTTATACTTTTCTATTTAAACAAGTTATACTTTTCTATCTAAACAAGTTATACTTTTCTATTTAATCAAGTAATATTTTTCTATTTAATCAAGTAATACTTTTCTATCTAAACAAGTTATACTTTTCATTTTAATCAAGTAATAATTTTCTATCTAATCAAGTTATACTTTTCTATTTAATCAAGTAATACTATTCTATCTAAACAAGTTATACTTTTTTATTTAAACAAGTTATACTTTTCTTTAAACAAGTTATACTTTCTATCTAAACAAGTTATACGTTTGTATTTAATCAAGTAATACTTTTCTTTAAACAAGTTATACTTTTCTATCTAAACAAGTTATACTTTTCTATTTAAACAAGTTATACTTTTCTATCTAAACAAGTTATACTTTTCTATTTAATCAAGTAATACTTTTCTATCTAATCAAGTTATACTTTTCTCTTTAATCAAGTAATACTTTTCTATCTAAAAAATTTATACTTTTCTATTTAAACAAGTTATACTTTTCTATTTAAACAAGTTATACTTTTCTATCTAAACAAGTTATACTTTTCTATTTAATCAAGTAATACTTGTCTATCTAAACAAGTTATACTTTTCTATCAAAACAAGTTATACTTTTCTTTAAACAAGTTATACTTTTCTATCTAAAAACGTTATACTTTTCTATTTAATCAAGTAATACTTTTCTTTAAACAAGTTATACTTTTCTATTTAAACAAGTTATACTTTACTATTTAATCAAGTAATACTTTTCTTTAAACAAGTTATACTTTTCTATCTAAACAAGTTATACTTTTCTATTTAAACAAGTTATACTTTTCTATCTAAACAAGTTATACTTTTCTATTTAATCAAGTAATACTTTTCTATTTAATCAAGTAATACTTTTCTATCTAAACAAGTTAATATCATTCATTTACGTACGGATAACATTGTTCTTATAAATTAATACCATCGCATTTACACACAAATAAGTACTATGGTATTAGTTTACAAGTGTAATAGTATCAGTTGATAAGCGTTATGGTATTTATAAATTTAATGATATTAAATTCATACTTTGAACAAGTTTCATCGAGATTGACTCATCTTATATTAACAAGTATGCTCCAGCATATCAAGCCTAGAATGTAATCAAACTTAAATTAAGTTATATATGTTTCTTTACAGGCAATTCTTGGAATAGGAAATATAATTTACATACACACATATATATATACCCATATACATTATCAAGAAACCTAGGCAGTTGGGTAAGAAGCTTCCATAGCAATGCCACAGAGACCTTCTGCAGCTCCAATATCCCTCTGCATTCTAATATATCCATTCTCAGCCCAAGTAGCTCCCCACGAGTTCTTAACGAGCCAATACTTTGTTCCGTCGCTTGTTTTTCCATACCCAACGGCTGTAACACCATGATCTAGATCGGTCCCACACTCTCCAGTGAACACTCCACTTGAGTAGAACTGAAAATCAGATCCACTTGCATCTATTGCAACCGATACTGGCTGATTCGCCACTGCTTTCAGCAATGCTGCCTCGCTGTTGCTAGGAACATCTTCGTACCCCGTGATCTTAGCCGCGTGAGATGACTCTTCCTTTGTGTTGCACGTTCCATCAACTCCCTTATAAGCGTAATTGGATTCGGTTGTTAGGCCATGATTGCTGATTATGAACTCGAAGGCGTTGTCCATGATTCCACCATTGCAGCCCTCATCTTGAGCCGTGTCACAATCCACGAGTTCTTGTTCGGATAATGAAATTAGTGTCCCAGTTTTGAGCTTGTTGATTCCTTCTGTCGCTGCAACTGCTGAAAATGCCCAGCAACATCCTGTTTTTTCCAAGAAAACTCTAATATTAATGATAATGTGACGCGTAAAACTGGAGCTAATATAAAAAAATCATCCTGTAACTTAGGCCGTGTTCAAATTTAATCTGTGTTTAAATAACTTTTTCAATTTTGATTTTTTTTTTTTTGTCAATTTTGTTCTAAAATGATAAAAATTGACACCAAAGGACAAAATTGAAGAAGTAACAAAATACAGGACTAAAGTTGGAAATAATCAAAGTTATAGGACGTTGTTGATTTTAACTCCGTAAAAGTGGGACAGAGAATCTCTGTATTTGCACTTACCACATTGGCCTTGATCCTTAACACCAGTAACTGCTCCCTTCTTTCTCCAATCCATACTTGCTGGAACCGCGCTAACATTAGCATACCTAAACGACGAAGCCTCACCTGTTTTCGAATAAGATGCAGTTTTGTATCCATTTCTAGATGCCTGGAATTCGTCGTTTGTTAAATCAGCAAACTTGTTTATAGCAAGCTTGAACCGTTTCGCCCCTGCTTCGTTAAACGACTCAATGTACTCTACGTTGTTCTTGAATATCTTGTATCTCATGGTCTTCTCTGCCTCGTCTTTGTACACACGCCCGTTTTCGACCATCCATGTCTCGTGTCTTTCGACCATGGATGCATCGGGGGCCGTTCGGGCTACGGCTAACTGAAAAGTGGATAGGCCGAGCAACACTGCTGCAACCACAAGAAGCCTCAAAGAAGGTACGAATGCCATTGTTATTACTTGAATATTGATTACTATCAGAGAGAAAGATATTGAATTTGTGATGTGAATTCTTGCTAATGGCACGAGGTATTTATACAACTCACTAAATTGATTCTTATTTAGAGATCCTATTTCCTATTCTATTGTTGAGAGGTCCCGGCAAGTTGAAGAGGAAAGGGACAAATTCCGTGGACGCTAATCTATTTTGAATGAATTAACTGCATGTATTTTTTTTGTTGATTATTTTGTAGTTTTCTCGTGAGTTCTAATATAGTGTTCTTGATACCAACTAAGCGCATAAATAATTAATTTTGAATTCTGACATGATTACGTTGAATACATTTCACATATGTCTACACGTTCAATCTTTTAGAAGAAATGAATTTTTTTCATCATATTAGAATTTTTAGCTCACGACCACGTTCTGAATTCAAATTCAGCAGAAATAACTTCAACTATATTAAATTGTTCACTCGATGGATGCCCACGAGTGATACGAAGTGTTAGAGAAATTAATATAAATGAACTAATTTCATGCACACCTCTTTATAAGTTCGAACTTTCTGAATGAGAGATGAAATTATTCCGAATTAAATAATTCCTATTATTACCCTTCTGAAAGCAACAAATGATACATATATACTTAGGGGGCATTTGGTTCACGGGACTGGATTGATTAGGTGTTATAGGATTGAGATCAAAATCCTAATCCTAGCCTATCCCGATCAATCCCGCGCGAACCAAACGGGGCCTTAGAGATCATCTTTTTGTGATTTCAAGCAGCATAATCAATGCAAAATACCAACTATAATGATGTTAACAAGAAAAGTTCAGCAAACAACTTTGAAATGTAAATGGAAGGAACACATCAAGATTTACGTGGTTCGATGAATTTACCTACATCCACAGAGTGTAAGGATTTTATTGATCTTCAATTCACCAGGTCAACACAAGAGAAATCATGCAAAATAATCCAGCAAGAAACACCTCTGACAATCTTTTTTTTCAATTTCTCTCCAAACAGTAAACCAAAAAATGTTTTTTTCTTGAAGTTTGATGCAGTAGTGTATTCAGCTCCTTAATTGAGTTTTTATTTAACATCTATAGCTTGATTAATATCTTGATACATCTACTTAAGATGCCAAAAGATTTTGTATAGAAAGATCTGTCCTCTAGGCTCTAACCACTGTATAATCACCTCCAAAATAACTAACTTAATTGCAACGTAAGAGTTAACTAGCTAATTTTAATCAGTTTTCAAAACTGATTTTTCAGCTAACCACATCAAAATTCATTAGCTTATCTCAAAATCTGATCAACAAATCTCAGCTTCTCAACCTGTCCTAGCTCCTCCTTTCTTGCAACACCAACGTCGTCAAGACACGTTTCAACAATATCTTCTGTACAGACCTTCGTTACCTAAGTAGTTCCTGTTTCAGCAAAATATCATCTCCAATAAAATGCAGCTTCACATCAATGTGTTTTGTTCTCTCATGATAATATTGATGTTAAGACGAATGTATAGCACTTTGACTATCACAAGAAATGCTAACTTGTCTCTAAATTACTCCAAATTCCTCCATAATTACAAATTGCTTCCTTAAAAACTTCGGGTAAATTGCACTTTTGGTCCTAAGAGAATGTATCAATTGCAAAATGGTCATTTTTTCGACAAATTTGGTCACATAAGATTTTCCATCAATTTCTAACGGAAGTGAGTCACGCGCTGTTAATTGCAGATTTGATCCCAAAAAATTGCAGATTTGGTCCCATAAAATTGCATATTTGCTCCCAAAAAAATCAATTTGTTATTATTTTGCTATGATTTTCAGATTTTTCCTAAATTAATTTATAATTTATTAATTACACCTTAATAGTTAATTTATAATTTATTTAGTGTAAATTTGAGATTAAATTTATATAATTAATTTATATTTCAGAAAGTATTAGGCATAATTTCATAACTAAGATTTATAAAAATGTAATTAACATTTTTGAATTCCATTTGATATTACAGATTCTATATATATATATATATATAATTTTAGATTATACATAAATTATAACTTTATTCGAAAATATTTATTTTTTTCTATTTTAAACTATATAAGACTATATATATTATTTATTTATTTCAATTTAACATAAATTAAGATTATATATGGATTATATGTATATTTTAAAAATTTTAAATTACCTACAAACTATTACTTGGTTTGGAACCCTCGTTCCCCCTCCCCCCTCCAAAATCACCCCAAAAATTCAACGAAATCACATTGAAGAAGCAGTGAAAATCATATAGGAGTTTATAGGTTACAACAGTTATGATTTTTATGTGTTTGATATTGATATACGTGATAAAAAGATATCGAATTTGATTTTAATTTTGTGATTTTTTCGCGACGATAAGTGATGATTGGTAGTGTGGTGGGATGGGCTAGTGGCAATAGTGATTGCAGAGAAAGTCGTGTTGTGCAACTGATTTGCATTTCTTGTGTATTCTTTCAATAGTATTAGTTGTTTAATGAAAAAAAATTAATTATTTCATTAGAGAGTATCAAATGTTTTAACATAAAGTATTAGTTGCGAAGCAGGTGCATGGTAAAATATTTTTAAATTATATTCAAATTCTATATATTATTTGGTTTGATTTTTTTTAATTATATAAAGATTATAGATATATTTTTTTTAATTTCTTAGATTTTACATTAAGTATATACTTATATATTTTTTTTAATTTTTAGATGTTACATATTATTATTTGATTTACAAAAGTTTACTCATTATTTTTTAAAATTATATTTGACACACACACACACATATATATGGAGGCAGTACTACACATAATTCGTCGATTTTTCTGCATTTTTAAGCAGTTGGGTATGAAGCTTTCATGGCGATGCCACAGAGACCTTCTGCAGCTCCAATATCCCTTTGCATTCTAATGTATCCATTCTCCCCCCCAACTCGATCCCCACGAGTTCTTAACGAGCCAATACTTTGTTCCATCGCTCGTTTTTACATACCCAATGGCTGTAACGCCATGATCTAGATCGGTCCCACACTCTCCAATGAACACTCCACTCGAGTGGAACTGGAAATCGGATCCACTTGCATCTATTGCAACCGATACTGGCTGATTTGCCACTGCTTTCAGCAATGCTGCCTCGCTGCTCCCTTACCTGTTTTCGGACGAGATGCTGTTTTGTATCCATCTCTGGATGCCTGGAATTCGTTGTTTGTTAAATCAGCAAACTTGTTTATAGCAAGCTTGAACCGTTTCGCCCCTGCTTCATTAAACGACTAGATGTACTCTATGTTGTTCTTGAATATGTTGAATCTCATGGCCTTTTCTCCTTCATTTTTGTACACACGCCCGTTTTCGACCATCCATTTCTCGTGTCTCTCAACCATTGATGCATCGGGTGCTGTTCGGGCTACAGCTAATTTAAAAGCGGATAGCCCGAGCAGCACTGTTGCAACTACAAGAAGCTTCCAAGAAGGTACCAATGCCATTTTTGCTACTTGATGTTACTTTCGGATACAAAGATATTGAATTTGTGATGAGAATTCATGCATAAGGTAGGAGGTATTTATACAGCTCAATTCATTAAATGGATTGTTGTTCAGAGATTATTTTTGACAAGTGCCTGGAAAACCCGGCAACTTAAATGGTCAGATTCCGTGCACGCTGTTGTTATGTTGATTTCTAATTTGTTTTCTCGTTTTAGAAATCTTTTTACAGGGAGAATTCATTCTTACATACTTAAGAGGATCAGAACAATTCAAATATGTCACAGTAGTCAAGAACCTAGGTGAATTAAACAACTCAGAATGACTAGTATGCCAATATATAGCGATAGATTCCAAAATAGTCCCAGAAAAGTTTGATGTACGAAATTGGTCCCAATTTTTCGTAAATTGTACCATTTTAAATCTCATATTCTCCGAATTGATAGAACGGCGTCATTTTTTGTCATGCATTTTAGCCGAAAGTCTCCAAATTGAATGCTCACATGTAAGACACATGATCAAAAACGATGTCTTTTTGTCAATTCCGACGAATTAGGATGAAAATGGTACAATTCGCGTAAAATTGAGATCAATTTCGTACATCAAACTTATTTGAGACAATTTTAAAAAATGTGAATATTTTGGGTTCTATACCGCACTCTGATCATTTAAAAAAAAAAAAAGCTGGAAAAACTATTGACTCTGCTACAAATTGATCCCCAATTTTTATTTTTTTTGTGCAATCGGGCACTCTAATTTTTATAATCAAACACATAAGTCCCTCAGACATATAATTAAAATGAGACATAAAGGTTTTTTTTCTTTTTCGTGGCCACATTTTTCATTTTTCTTCACAGGGGAGAAGACAATTAATTTTGCAACATGAGTTCTGGCTAACAAACTTAGAATTCATTTCGCTGTTTTCTTTTTTCCTTATAAATCCACCCCATTTTCCACCATTATAAATTCTTCAGCTTCTTGTCAGGTCTCATATACTCTGATTAATTTCAGATTTGATTTAAAAAAAAAATAAACGGAAGCTGAAGTTGTATTTCAGGAAAATATTGAAGATGACTCGCGCAATTTTATGTTGTATTGCAGGGAAAATTGCACCTTACCACTATTTTGTATGTTTAATATATTTATCTTTTCTATCAGACATTATCTTAAAACATCTGAGTTTTAAATTGATAATTTCCCTCTTTCAAGGCTGAATTAATAGTTTTTTTCTATCTTTCAGGTCCAGAATCGATAGCAAAAACTTTCTATGCCCTAAATTAATCTTTTATTATCTTTTCAAACCTAAATTGACATTATTCCTTATATTTTAATATCACCATTTTCATGATATTAATGAATAACATACAAGAGAGTTCATGCTTTTCTTTAAAACATAATACCAACAGCTGCATGATATAAAAAGAAGTTTAATATAAAACAGTATTTCCAAGTTCAACGAATTATTATAAAGTGTGTATTAAGTTGGGGTCTTTTAATTATAGTAAAATTGTTTATCATTTTATTTTTCATGTCACAGTATGTATTTAGATATTTTTTTAGGTCATATATACCATTATGCGCATTTACTGAACTAAAATTAAAAAATACAATAAAGGAAATATCTGAACTGAAGTGAATGTATTTGGAAGTCTTATTTAATATGAACTTTAAATCATATGAACTTTAAGTCTTATTTACTGAATGTACGCTGCTTTTTTCTTAAAGGTATATTTATTTATATTTCATTTTTTATGATTGCATGTGTTTAAGAACAGTTTAAGAACTATGAACTGAATCTGGGCTAGAAATTCAGAAGTCAATGAAGTTGAAGAGAAAGCTACCTTTCAACCAATCCGAATTAAGTCAGCTTTAAAATATTTGAAAGCTAATTCTTGATTTTTATATACAAAATGACAGTAGTTGTAAGAAGTAGGTAATATGTCAAATTGTTTAACTCTATTTTACTCAAAAGAGGAAAAGAAAAACGGATTCACTCAACAAAAGAGAAAAAGGAAAACAGATTCTACTCAAAAGAGAGAGAGAAAAACAGAGTTGGGACAGGCTTTGATCCCATACGTCTTTTTTTTTTTTTTCGAAATCACTTTATTATGTTATTAATGCAACACGAATTTTGTATTTTTAAAAAGGCTTAATTGCAAATAAAATCACCATCTTTTCATAAATTGTAATTTAAGCTAAACTTTTAAAATTTAGCCCCTTGTCCGAAAGATGATGTGTACAAATATATACACAATCATCATCCTAGTGAGTATCCACATCACTAAATAATTATAAACATAATAAATAATAGTTTGAAAATAAATTAAGTATTATAAATATTATGTTATAAAACTAATAGAAATATAAGAGAGAAAACAATTGAGAAGACAATATAGGAAGAATTATTTTATTGATCAACTTCTTGGTACACCACAATGAAGGTGTCATGACCTCTATTTATAGGGGACTCATGCATGAATACAAATAAATGACAATTACTAGGACAATGAAGAGGCAATAAAGATTCCTCCATCATTGTTTGTAACTCTCCCATGCAATACTCTTGTAACCTCCAAGGACATTCATACACATTATTTCATAATACTCCCCCTTGGATGTCCGTCATCACATAAAGAATATGCCTCGTTAAAAACTTTACTAGGAAAAACCCAGTGGGACAAAAAACCTAGTGAAGGAGAAAAAAGTACATATATTATTTATTCTCCCCCTGATTCAAACATCATTTGAGATCTTTTAATCGACGCATTCCGATACGCTTCCCTATTTTCTCAAATGTTGCAGTCGGTAATGCCTTGGTAAATAAATTTGTTAAATTGTCACTTGAGCGGATTTGTTGCACATCGATTTCACCATTCTTTTGCAACTCATGAGTAAAGAAGAATTTTGGTGAAATATGTTTGGTTCTATCTCCTTTAATGTATCCTCCTTTTAGTTGAGCTATACAAGCTGCATTATCTTCATATAATAAAGTTGGAGGATTTTCATTGTCATGATACAAACCACAGCTCTTTCGAATATAATTGATCATTGACCTCAACCAAACACATTCCCGACTGGCGTCATGAATTGCTATAATTTCAGCATGATTTGAAGAAGAGGCATCAAGTGATTGTTTTGTAGATCGCCATGAAATGGCTGTACCACTACAAGTGAATACATATCCAATTTGAGACCTTGCTTTGTGTGGGTCTGATAAATACTCAGCATCAGCATAACCAAGCAATTCAGGTCGAGAATTATTTGGATAAAATAGGCCAAGATCAACTGTTCCTTGGAGATAGCAAAAAATATGTTTAATACCATTCCAATGTCGTCTCGTGGGAGATGAACTAAACCTTGCTAGTAAATTAACTGCAAAGGATATATCTGGCCTTGTACAGTTAGCAAGATACATAAGTGCACCAATTGCACTGAGTTATGGTACTTCAGGACCAAGTATCTCTTCACCTTCATCTCATGGTCTGAAAGGGTCCTTATTAGGATCGAGTGACCGAACGACCATTGGGGTACTTAGTGGATGTGCCTTTTCCATGTAGAACCGCTTTAATACCTTCTGGGTGTAAGCAGTTTGGTGGACAAAAATTCCACCTTCGAGGTGATCAATTTGCAAACCAAGGCAAAATTTTGTCTTACCAAAATCCTTGATCTCAAATTCTTTCTTCAAATATGCAACTGCCTCTTCGAGCTCTTCAGGAGTCCCGATTAAATTAAGATCATCAACATACACTGCAATTATCACAAAACTTGACCCATTTTTCTTTATGAAAACACGTGGACATATTGGGTCATTGGTATAACCTTCTTTGACTAGGCATTCAGTAAGACGATTATACCACATGCGTCCAGATTGTTTGAGCCCATACAAAGACCTTTGCAATTTTATAGAATAAACTTCTCTTGGATTTGATTTACACGCTTCAGGCATGCTAAATCCTTCAGGGATTCTCATGTAGATATCTTTTTCAAGATTACCATATAAGTATGCAGTAACTACGTCCATTAGACGCATCTCAAGTCTTTCATGCACGGTAAAACTTACAAGATATCTAAATGTAATTGCATCCATTACAGGAGAGCATGTTTCATCATAATCAAATCCAGGTCTTTATGAAAAACCTTGGGCCACCAATCGTGTTTTATATCTCACAATTTTATTTTTCTCGTTTCTTTTTCGCACGAATACCCATTTGTATCCCACTGGCTTTACATCTTCTGGTGTTTGGACCATAGGTCCAAATACTTTTCGTTTTGCCAGTGAATCCAACTTAGATTGGATTGCATCTTTCCATTTTGGCCAATCATTTCTACACCGACATTCATCAACCGATCTGGGTTCATGATCCTCAATTTCTTCCATAATATCAAGTGCTACATTATATGAAAAAACATTGTTAATAATTGTTTCTCTTCGATTCCAACTTTTCCCCGTAGTGACATAATTTATTGAAGTTTCTACAACCTCATTATCTTCAGAAACTGGCTCTTCAGGAACAACATCTTCTGAGACAACTTCTTGAGGAGGTTGAATTTTCTCACTACGCGCGAGTCGTTCATTCTCATTTGACTCGTCGAGTTTAATTAATCCTCTTTTCTTTCGAGGATTTTTGTCTTTGGAACCAAGAGGTCTACCACGCTTCAGGCGTGCTTTAGATTCATTAGCACTTGATATTTGTCCTTCAGGGACATCAAGCTTAACCGGAGCATTTTCTGCTGGAATATGTGATTTACTAACTCTTCTGGAGTCACTAAATGCATCCGGCAATTGATTTGCAATTTGTTGCAAATGTATGATCTTTTGAACTTCAAGTTCACATTCTTTTGTACGAGGATCAAGGAAATCTAATGTAATTTTCCAATTGATTTCCTTTTTCGGTTGATCCTTGCCTCCCCCTAATGTCGAGAAATTAGATTCATCAAAATGACAATCGACAAATTTAGAAGTAAATAAATCACCTGTTAATGGTTCAATATATTTAAGTATCGATGGTGATTCATACCCGACATATATTCCCAATCTTCGTTGGGGGCCCAATTTAGTACGGTGAGGTGGTGCAATTGGAACATAAATGCGCACACCCAAAAATTCTTAAATGGGAGATATTGGGCTCATAACCAAATGTCAACTGTAGGGGAGAAAGGTTATTATTACTTGTTGGTCGAATTCTCACAAGTGTTGTTGCATGAAGTATAGCATGTCCCCAAGCAGATAAAGGGAGTTTTGATTTCATTAGCAATGGCCTAGCAATTTGTTGCAATCGCTTAATAAATGATTCGGCTAGACCATTTTGTGTGTGAACATGAGCTACAGGATGTTCAACACTTATTCCAATTGACATGCAATAATCATAAAAAGCATGTGATGAATATTCACCAGCATTGTCTAGACAATTTTTCTTTATTGGGTGATCTGGAAATTGTGCTCGCAACTTTATTATTTGGGCAAGTAATCTTGCAAATGCCAGGTTGCGAGAGGATAATAGACATACATGTGACCATCTTATTGATGCATCAACTAGCACCATAAAACATCTAAATGGTCCACATGGTGGATCTACAGGCCCACAAATATCACCATGAATTCGTTCTAGAAATGCAGGGGATTCAATCCCCACTTTAGTTGGTGAAGGTCTCACAATTAACTTTCCTTGTGAGCAAGCAAAACATGAGAATTCATTTGAATTTAACACCCTTTTATTTTCTAATGAATGGCCATGTGAATTTTCAATTATTCGCCTCATCATGGTGGAACCAGGATGTCCAAGGCGATCATGCCAAATCATAAAATCTTTGGGGGTAATAGACTTCTGGTCTATTAGGTGATATGTTTCAGCTGTATTTATTTTCGTATAATATAGGCCAGAAGAAAATGAATACAACTTTAATAACACACGTTTCTTTCCAGAAACAACTTGTGTGACCAATAGACATTCATTATTTTTCTCATTTAAAGTCTCGACATGATATCCATTTCTCCGGATATCTTTAAAACTTAACAAATTTCTTCGAGACTTGGGAGACAGTAGTGCATCATTTATAATGAGTTTAGTTCCTCCGGGGAGAAATATTGTGGCTCTTCCGGAGCCAACAATCAAATTTGCACTACCACTTATAGTATTAACATTTGTCTCCCCCTTTTGCAAATGAGAGAAATATTTTGTATCTTTAAGTATAGTGTGTGTAGTAGCACTATAAATTAGACAAATATCACCATCACTATCCATTCCCAAATGTTTGGCATCCATCACATCTTCATAAAATAACAAAAAACATAAATTAGGAATTAATAAAAGATGCAAACATATACATATTTTATTTATCACGAAAATATATATAGGGTATTCATCATATGATTAGTTAACATCATTGACGAAATCGGATACATCAAGGTGAGTCATTGCAACATCATCACCATCAAAAGCAACATTATCATCAACAAAATTTGTTTCAACATTCTTTCCCTTATTTTTCAAATAGGCTTGATAAAGCTGTTGGGGAATGAGTTGTACAGATCTATTCGGGGTGAATATTTAAATAAAAATTTAATTCATTAATTATTACTAGCATGAATTAATCCTATATTAATTCAAATAATAATTGCAACAACATATCATGCATATAAAAAGCCACGTAAAACCTACGCATGTGGAATCTACGGGTTTACGTGAACGTACCTCTCGGGATGGCAGTGACTTCGGTCGGACGGACTAACCAAAAGGACTTCCCAAGTATTCCCTTAGCCCTTGCTCAACTATCCGGTGGAAGGACACTTGTCGAACAATTAACAAAAGGAAAAAATAAACTTTGTTGCACCACCTTTGTGGATTTGCTAATTTTTCCAGCACATGGAATTGTACTTGGGAATGAAACAATCATCCCCTATTTATAGGAGAGGGGTGGTCGAAATTTACAGTGAAAAATCAATGTGGGAAAAGACTTTTCTTGATCACCAAGAAATCTTGAATATATCTCCTATATTCTTTTTCCCATAATTAAAATATTCCACAAAAATCCCACCTCCTCTAATTATGGATTTTTCGAAAATTTAATGATGCAAGATTCCAAGATTTGGATCTTCTTGAATTTATGAGATATTCTTGTATTTCAAGAAATACATATCTTCCATAATATCTTTTCAAGAAAATCAAGAAAATCTTTCTTGCCCACTATATTTCAAAATTTCGAAATTCCTCAATGAATAACCAAGTGGGAGATTTCTTGAATTTAATGAGATAATCTTGTATTCCAAGAATACATATCTTCATTCCATAACAAAATTCAAAGAAAATCTTTCTCCCTCTTTTATCCATAAATTTCGAAAATTTAGAGGAAAAATAAGCAACAATATTTATTTTATTTTAATCACATTTTTCAGTTATTTGACTATTTGTTGGGCTACTCAGGGGGCCTTTAGGAGAATTAAGATTGGACCTTCTAATGGACCTTGAATATCTAATATTGAGCCACAATATAATTCAAGCCCATAAATATTAATTAATCCCACTACATAATTAATATTGCACTATCCATCTTAACCCATATTACAGTCAATATGGCTCCCGGTCATTATTTCCCGTGTTTAAGATTATCTAGCCCATTAATTAATTCAAGCCACTGAAATAACTTTCTAATTAATTAATATCTTTTATCCTTGGTCAAGGAACGGTTCAACATTATTATCCATACCGGAAACTAATTCCACTTGCAAGATTTGGTATGATAAAGCTTATGAACCTCCCAAGGGGGAAAATCGAACAAGCGTACTTGCACACGATTCTTCATATTAAATCTTAGCAATCACACGTGACCAATAATATTGCCCAAGATAAAATGTATTGAATCTCATTGATTCGCTACCCATGATAAGTCAAAGCAATAGTTTCCAAACATGTATATGAAGATTAATTTCGTAGATGAAATCTGAAGAAAATATTTATGTCATGTGTAAGTTTAATATATGTATGATGTTAGGATATAATATAAACTAATTAATTACATACTTTTTAAAATGTAGGACAATATTAAAATCTTTATACGTAGGATAATATGTTTAAAAATATGTAAATATAGGATAATATGTTTAAAATCTTTAAATGTAGGATAACTGAACCCAAATTGGGTTGAAATGTCATGTTAGTTGCACGATTGTCCTAATTTAAAGATTTACGGACTTGTGAATATAGAACACTATGTTTTCAAAATCTGTAAATTTAGGACAATCTTGCAAAATTTTAGCGTGATTTAAGCTTATTCGGGCTCGATTGTCCCACATTTACATATTTTAAAACATATTGCTCTATATTTACAGATTTTAAAATATATTATCCTATATGTCCATGCCCGTGAAATTATTGTCCTTAAAATACAATCACCCCTAAATTATTGGCCTAAGAAAACATTATTCCCCATATTAGTAACCTGCATGCTACATTTAAAGGTGTTACTGCAAGTAGAAATGTGTGTTGCTGTGTGAACAGAACACCAATTCCTCTGTTTCTTCCACCTCTCATTATGTCTGAACTTTTTTTTTTTTTGGTAAGAAAAGGTTCTTTTTATTCAAAAATGAATAAGAACAAGAGTATCTTGTACATTAACAAGTAACTATACAAGGGTGTTAGCACTCTAAAATTTTCCTCGGATTTTCTAACCAATCAGAGAACGAGGGATATTTCACCGTGCACCAACTCCAAAATCTCCCCTTTATCTCTTCCAATGCCTTTTCCGGAACAAAACATTTTCCTTCAAACACAAATTTATTCCTGCCTTTCCAAATAATCCAAACAATGCAAATCCACAAACTCGTAGCAATCAAATTACCTTTTTTGCCAAGAAGTACCCTAGAATGAGAAAGAAGGTGTCTTGAAATCTGATTATGATCAACCCCTAATATGCCCAACAAATAATAGCAAGCATACCAGATGTTGGACGACACCATGCACTCAAGAAATAGGTGTGAGGCAGTCTCCGGCTCAAGGTTGCAGAATGGACAGCTTGAGGTAGAATGTTACGCTTTGCAAGGTTCACTCTAGTAGGTAATCGATCTTGTAGAAGTCGCCAGGCCATCGTTGAGGTTTTGAGTGGAGAGATCTTGCTCCATGCTCGACTGAGAAGGGAACGGGCAGCAGGCCCCCTAAGGGTCGGGTTCGTCGGAGAGCTCAATATGTCATAAGCCCTTTTCGTCTTGAAATGACCGTTGGGGTCTACCTTCTATTTTCACGTGTTCTCCAAGTCTTCCTGTAGTTGAATCTTGTTCATCAAGATTTAAGATCATTAACCAAAGATGTATCACGATCAAAAAGTGTCATATTCCATTTCAACTCCCAAACCCAAGACCCGTCAACCCATCTCCCCATCTCACTAACATTTGCACCCCTCAAAGAACTCAAATGGTAAAGCATAGGGAACCTGTTCCACCACCTACTCTCCCCAAAACTTGTGTTTTTCCAATTTCCAATACGTCTTTCTAAATTATCCCACAACCATTTCCCCCTTCTCCCGACACATTACCAATGACATCTTTCCACCAACAGACATCCTACTCAAACTGCTCTTTGAAATGACACCCGACTCCCCCACATCAATGTCCCCGTACAAAGATTTTAAGACTCTTGCCCACAAACTATTCCTCTCCACTAGAATTCTCCAAACCCATTTACCCAACAAGACACTATTAAAAACCCCCCAAGTCCCTCATCCCAAGGCCCCCCAACGATTTTGATTTGCTCCAACCCGGATACCCAAATATGAAAAGGGCACTTCTCCCACAACACACCCCAAAATATTCGCAATCTCTTGGATTCTGTTTTCATTATGTCTGAACTATATTTCATAGGTTCTTGATTGATTCGTGAAAGACACAAATGTTTGTCTCTATAATAAAATTATTAATGTCTTTTGAATGAAATATCAAAATAAATTAAAGAAACACTGTCAGATATTTTTCCTAAATATAATAAATTTCAACAATTCTATTTCTGTTAAACTATTCTAAAGATAATTTTGATTGATCTAAATTATATGAATCGAAAGGATTGGCGAAAAATGATGCTAATTTATTTTCTTGTCTACAACATTGACTTTAAATTTATACTCGAAGATCTTACTTTAACAACAAAAGATCATTCAATGGGCAAAGCCTAATTTTTCTTTCTTACCAATCTTCCCAAATGATATCAAATAAAAACACGCTAAAATTTGATATTGAAATAATAAATCTCAAATGATCTTTGAGAAGTCAATCTTAAATGATTTAATTCGTCATTTCCATGGACTAATTATATGACGGTACAAGGATAGCATACAAAAGCTGATTCCAAGTATCGGGCAATCCAGGAAGGCACCAATGGGTGCAATCCGAACCAACGTGGTCGTTCGTATATATCGAAGGGTGAGCATCTTTCCTTAACTGTGAGAGAAATGTGACATCAAGCAGATAAACTGGTTTCCTTAATTTACTCAAAACTAAGTTGACAATTCTGGCTGCTTGTGGTATCCATATTGGGTATGTTGTTCTATTGATGGGATTTTGCTCTCCAAAACAGTTTGTATTTGACCCCCATTCTTGTCCACTGTTCAAGCATCATGATGAAATTGATTTGTTATTGATAAGTCATAATCATAACTTATAAGCAGAATCAAAGTTCTAACTATTTTGATTATGCTCCACGAAACATGAATTTTACCGACAAACATAATTCATTAATTAGTAACCTAAAATCGGGTCGGGAAATTAATTTACCAACAAATTGTCGACAAAAAAAAAAAACATATAAGTTTTTGACACATATTTTATATAATACAAAAGTTGTTTAGTAATATTAAAGAAAAGAAAGAAGATTTATATCATAAGGGTTTTTCTGTCAATTAAAGAGAAATGAAACAAAAGAAAGATGTGCATTGTATAGTTATTTTAGGTATGACAAATCTAATTAAAGATTAATGTTTTGACAAATAGAACATCAATTCGATTAAAGACGGAGGTAGTATTAATTAAATAAAAAATAGAACGCATGTAATATGCAATATATAAAATATTTTAAAATTTAAACTACTTAAAGAATAGAACGCATGTAATATCTCTTTTACATTTATTTTAGAAATTTCTCTCTTCTATGTAACATAACCAAATTCATTCTATTCAAATTCTAATTTTCTTATTATTTTTTAATTTCTAATTAAATGTCCAGATCTATCTTTATCTTAACCATCCCAAAAATTCAGGGTAATTTTTCTTTCTTCATTATTTCATTATTATTATGCTTTTTAAAATTTTAATTAAAATTTTCAGATCTAGTTTTATTTTAATTGTCCTAAATTTCTAATTTTTTTCATTCTGATATTTTTTGCATTCGCGTAATATGCGGGTACAAACTAATACAATATATAAAGTATTTAAATTACTTACACATAGTGATGAGGCGCAATTCCTCGAAAGAAAACCATGGTCTTTGAAGGGTCAATATTCCGGTCAACCCATCTAGCCCAAGTTGACAATCCCTTGGTAAATGCCACCGCACGGTCCATGTCTTTGACTATGGTGGGACCATCTTGTATTAAGTCCCATCTTCCACAAAAATATTTACCAAATCATTGGTTACTAATAAAATGTAAAGTAATATTACTATATACACAAACTCATGAACATTGTTTAAAACATGAAATTTATATCATTACATTTAAAAATTAATACCACTACTCTTATAAATTAGTATCAATAACATTTAATACTATGATCTTAGTTTATAAATATAATTGTATTAGTTGATAAATGTAGTAATATTAATTTATATAAGTGTAATAATATAAATTTCATATTAATTATGAACAAGTTTCTCCAGAGACCTATTGTATTACATATAATTTATATTCTTTATGTACTACATACACTCAGGGATGGATCAGGTTGGGGGGGGGGGGTGCAGTCGCCCCCATTAACTTTTTTTTTACTATACATGTAAAAAATCTTATATTTATTCCTTAAAATCGTAAAATTTTGTTATTTTGTCCCTCTTGGGATATTAAAATTTTGCCGTCCTTACTCAATAAAAATTTCGCCCCCCTTATGACAAAATCCTAAGTACATCCCTGACTACATTAGATTTTGAAATGAAATTAATTATATATGCAATATAAGTAACCCTACTCTTGAACACTCCCAGTGAAAGTCCACCAATGCCAGGTGTTAAATATCAGCATATCCATCCCCTTCCATGCTTTTCCTTGTCGACGAATAGAGTTTAATTTCAAGATTCTACCTCGTGGTCCTTTAACTATATCCACCAAGTAATGGCTCGTATGTAGGTATATTGTCACATCATAATCCTGCATAAAAAATACATATATATAGTTCAATATATCGTTAATATGATTCTCAAATGCTTTCAGTAATAAATCTTGGATATTTTTTTTTTTGTTACCATGTGTTTACTATGTTGTTATAAAGAGTTAATATCAAGAATTGTTTTGAAATTTAAGCCTTTTGGAGTCAATTTCGGTCTTGTATGTTTTTATTTTTTCAATTTTTGTCCTGTATATTCCTCATCTTCAAAATCGGTCGTTTTTGTATCCAACTTTAGTCTTTTATGTTTTTTAACTTTCTCCATTTTTTGTCCAGAAAGACCAATATTGAATAGTTAACAAAATACATAACTAAAAATTGGATAGAGTGTAAGTTACAGGACGATTCTTCATATAAACTCTTGTTATAATATAGATGAAACGTAAATTAATTAATGATCGGATTACCTCAAACCTAATGTAGGAAATTGGGTCTTGCCGAACGAAAGTGGTGTTAGTTTTTGGAACTGCAGCATATAGCATACATGATAATGAAGTCCATTGATCTAGACTTATTGAATCGCCCACAAACATTATCTTCTTTCCCATCCATCTCATCAAAAGCTTTGCACCATCGAATCTAGCCAGCCAAAAAGAAATATTATCTTAGAAATGTATGTATTTGATCACAAAAAATAAATGGATTGGGTTAATTGCATTCTCAATCCCATAGGAAGTTTGCTCACAAAATTGGTCCTTTTTTCACCAATTTTGATCCACAGGAATTTTTCGTCAAAAAATACGGATATTGATGCGTGAGATTCACACGTCAATATATATTTTACGAAATCGGTCCTTTTTTGACAAATTTTGGACCCATGGGTATTTTGATCAACTAACAGATTATATCAAATAATTAACTCTTTATACCAAACTTGCCAAAAAAAAATAAAGATAGTTTTCTAACATGGTACCAAAAGTGTGTTAAAAAAATCATGTGGGACCAGTATTGCAATTTACCCTATAAATAGATTATATATGCCTACAATAACGACGTACCTAGGTAAGTTGCACGAGGTAGGTTTCCACGAGTACTTGAGATATTGTTTATCGGGACGACCAAACTTCAGGCAGTCGAACGAACCTATAAACGGGCAGGTTGAAGAATCATAGGCAGGGTTCAAAGAAGGATCGAAAACCCATTCGCCACTAAACAAGTTACATCCACATTCAAGATTTCTAATTTTAACATAACTTGGTTTTTGAAATGCATCTGCTTTTGCTAATACAAAGAGGACAAGGAAAATGTTTAACGCGGATTGGTAATTAAATCCCATCATAGGTTTTGGTACAAAAATTTGAAAATGTATAGAAGAATGAACTAGGATATATATATATATATATATATACATGTACCGTGAGATTAATAAGTGATCTAACAATATCTTTAATTGATTTAACTAACTCTAATTAGTCCTCCTCATTAATCATCATAGATGACACTTGACCGTACAATCCGAGCATTAATTATGATGTTGGGAGCATTTAATTAAGATTTAAAAAATAAACAATCTTTATTTATCTATCGAGCACTTAGTTTGAATGTGGTTTTTTTTGTTTGAGTTGAATGTGGATTTAGATTTGGTTTGAATGTGTATTGTTTAATTTTCTGGATGCTTTTTAATTTTGAATAGGTTTGAAAAACGAATAGTTTTTCCTGAATATATGTGCAGTTTTTTCCTGAACATGTTCATTGGAGGAGGAGATAACCCCGGGACAAATAAGCCGAAAGAAAACATGGTGTTGTACATAATCTCCTTCCTACGTTACACAACATTTAAATACACATTTAATCATTTATTAATTAATATTTTAAATTTTACCTTGTTAAATCCTAAAATATCTAAATATGTTATCTCAAATATATACAAAATTCAAGTACACATTTTCCTATTCATCAAATTCATCTGACAAATTTCAAATCCAATCAAATACATATACAAACAAACCCACATAAATTGCCTTTAGGCTTGTAATTAAGGTGTATGCTTCTCTCTAGGTCTCAGCTTCGGAACTCCCAATGTGCGATTAATTTTTGAGATAAAGACCTTATTAGTGGATAGTGGTTCTTGGTCCCCCGAATTAATCGATTATTGGGCTTAATACCGAGTTATAAAAACAAAGAAACATATGCAAATACCACTTAAATACAACTTTTTGTTTTATAATAAAATTGTATTATTCTTCCTGACAAGTTGCAAATCAATATTTTGGAGGGCCAAGATGCAAATTAGTTAAATTATTATCTTGGAATAGTAACTAATTAAATGTGAGTTGAGTACTGGTGCAGAAAAAAATTGATTTTTATACTTGGGCACGTGATGTGTCTGTTTGATGCCATCCATATTTGTCGGAGAAATAATTTAGGATATATTTATTCCGGAACTCATCCGGATATACTTAGAACTTTAAAAATCACGTCTAATTATAGTTTGAGATTTAAAACTAGACTTAAAAAGCATCTCCTATAAAGTATACCTACACCCCTATTTTTCACAAAATTCAATACAATCACATCACAACTTTTCTCACTCTCAACACAATATAATAATATTACATCAATATTATTAAATTTTTATTTGACCTAAAGTAAAATCTCACCCTATCAAAATTTTAAAACAAACATATATTTTTTACTATTCATCAAAACTTTCAAATCCATAAGATTTCGAAATCATGACTCCCCCAACACACCTAAATCCGAGAAAAAAAGTTTTTTGGTCCCATAACTTACCTGTAATCTATTTTTTGTCCCAAAAAATTTAACTATCCAATTTTGGTTCCATAACTATTGTGTTTGTCCAATTTTGGTCCCATTTTCGCCAGAAAAACGAAAACGACGTCGTTTTTGTTCAAAAATTGGGGATCCCCGATCGCACGTGTGTCCAAATTGTCATTTGTCCAATTTCGGTTCCATAACTATTGCGTTTGTCCAATTTTGGTCCCATGTTTGTTTATTTTAATTTTAATTTAAGTTGTAGCATAATTTTAGTTACTGCATAATTTTAATTATTCTTTTAAGTTGCAGCATTTAATCTTAATCTTTATGTACTATTATTATTTAAAATATGTTTTATATATGTTTTAAACAGTGATAATGTATAAACATAATAACGATAATCTTTATGTATAACAATGATAATGCATATATATGCATATACATAACACTCCATATATATATTTTATGAATTCTAGATCCGTGAAATATTTTATATAAAAGTTTATTTCTTAAATATGTTAAATGGTTATGTTATGATGTTATGCACATGTTTGAAACTTTTAATAGATGTACATGTTATGTAAATTTAAAAAATATAACAAAAACTATAATAATTATTGTGTAACAGTAGATTAAAAAAGATGGCATTGCAAATACACACTCCTTATATAGGGGAGCGAGGAAGCATCTCCAGGCTGGAAAAATTATTCATTATCTTGTTATTTTATTTATGACTTATCAATTGGATAGTTGAGCCTAATTAATATAGGAAGCCAACCTATTATTTTATTCAATTAATAATTATTTATCTGACAAATGTATATTATTAGATATATTTAAGAATATCTCAAGATATTTGAAAGATTTGAAAATATTATAGATTTGACTTGCGATGATTTATTGTAGGAGTATTATATTAATATTTGTCTTCTTATATTAAATCTTTTGAAAATAGCCATGACTAATATTTTATTCAATCGATAATTATTTCTCTGACATATGTATATTACTCCTTCCGTCCTATTTTTTATTATCCGGTTACTGTAGACACGTAGATTAAGAAAAAGTAGAAGATAATAATATTAAATGGTGTAAAGTGGATAAAGTGGATTTGGTGGAGGAAAGTAATAATATTAAATGGTGTAAAGTGTATTTGGTGGATATAAATAATAATATTAAATAGTATTTAAAGTTACTTTATTTCCTTTTTAGGAAATGACCAAACAAAACTAAGATAACTATTTACGGAAAGTGGATAATCAAAATTAGAACAGAGGGAGTATAAAATATTCAAGAATCATTTAATTAAAGTTATTTAAAGATTTAAAGATATTTTAGATTTGATTGACCATGATTTGTTGTATTATATTAATATTTGTTTTCTTATTGTAAATCTTGCATGTGAAGATATCAGTAAAATATATATATCATGGTATGATGGCGTGAATCACGGCAGAAAATTGCTGCTCATGTACTTCTTCTTTAAAATTCAACTGCTCCTCATATACTTTTTCTGTAAAATTGAAATGCAAACGCCACACATTTGATTTCATTTAGCACACTCATAAACCTGTAAAATTATTATTCTTATAACAAAATTCTTAATAAATTATTCATTCATATTCAAAATGTATGCCATTTAGATTTATTCACTCTCTACGTTTTAAAAGAGACTAAGGTTGTGCTTGGATGTGAAAGTTTTTTTCATTTTTCTTTTGTAATCTGTTTTTTTTTAGAAAAAATCTCATTTTTATATCATATTCATCCAAATCTACAGTATTATTTCAAAAAAATGCCATCCCAAATATACAGGAACAGGAATCGAATTTTTTTTCCGCTGACAACATTCTGACTCGGCTGCAGGCTTGATTATATACTGCCATAAAAAATCACATCAGGCCCCTGATTATAGACAATTTAATATTAATTCTTTTATTTAATTGTTAGTACTCTCTCGTCTCAATCTTAACTGCATTCTTTCAATTTTAAGCGTCTCAAACTTAACTGCAAACTTCTTTAAATAAAAATACTCACTTTATCACATAAAATACTAATAAACAATTTTTTCTACCCCCAATTATTCATTACTTTATCACTAATAAACAACTCTTTCTACCCCCAACACTTTATCACTTTTTCTTAAAATCCGAACACACAGTAATTCACCGGTTAAGATTGGGACGGAGGTAATATTATTTGTTATTTTTATTTATAATTGATACTCCATGATTCATATTTCCCATAAATATTTGAATAAATGAAATCATCATTGACGATTGTATATAAAAATATTTTTCTTTATTCAATAATTTTAATATATACACACATAAATATATACAATGATTTAGTTATATATATGTGTATAGAGAAACACAATTATATGTGACGATTTCACGATGAGATGGAGTATAAATTAGGCATTGACGCTTTATAATTTTGGGAGGAGTGGGTGTGATTTAAACTAAGTTATATCCCGTCTCATACCTGAGAGCATGTCATATGAATTTTTGTCGATATATATATATATATATATATATATATAAACTAGTGTAATAAACAATTAATCCATGTAGCAACAGAAAACCGCTTAACAAAATAATATACGTATAATTAAATATAAAAAAGTATACATAAAGATAAATATACATAAATATTTGGTACTCTTTATTAATCACAGAGCACTAGCAAATAAAATTTTAATATATACATTCACAATTGTTTAATTTTATATTTTAATTATAAGTTCGTGACATAAGTATTAATATACATATTAATTGAATATATAAGGAGGGTCATCAAGGGCTTGACATTTTTTTACCGGATGAAGTTTAATTATATTTGTATTTACAAATAGTTTATATATATATATTTCAAAAAATCCATTGTATAAAGAAAATAACAAGAGAAAAATATTTATATTGTTTTTATATATTTTCTAAAAAATAAAATGTAATTTTGATTTTCGTAATTATAATAAATTAATTAACATATTTAAATTAAAAAATAATTATAACAACATAAACTAAATTTCATCATATTAATTAAGTATTCAAAACAAAAATAATTTTTTTAACATTTCAACAGATATATCACATCAACTTTAATCATTATATTTTTTCACATCCAACCATACTTTTATTTTTCATAACTATTCATCCTAATAAAAAATTCTCATAAAACTAAAAAATGAAAAGACAAAAGGACATCCAAGCACACCCTAAACTTGTTTAAAGAAAAGTATAACTTGTTTAAATAGAAAAGTATAACTTGTTTAGATAGAATATTATAACTTGATTAAACAGAAAAGTATAACTTGATTAGATAGAAAATTATTACTTGATTAAATAGAAAAGTATAACTTGTTTAGACAGAAAAGTATTACTTGATTAAATAGAAAAGTATTACTTGATTAAATAGAAAAGTATAACTTGTTTAAATATAAAAGTATAACTTGTTTAGATAGAAAAATATAACTTGTTTAAACAGAAAAGTATAACTTGTATAGATAGAAAAGTATAACTTGTTTAAAGAAAAGTATTACTTAATTAAATAGAAAAGTATAACTTGTTTAGATAGAAAATATAACTTGTTTAAAGAAAAGTATAACTTGTTTAAATATAAAAGTATAACTTGTTTAGATAGAATAGTATTACTTGATTAAATAGAAAAGTATAACTTGATTAGATAGAAAATTATTACTTGATTAAATAGAAAAGTATAACTTGTTTAGATAGAAAAGTATTACTTGATTAAATAGAAAAGTATTACTTGATTAAATAGAAAAGTATAACTTGTTTAGATAGAAAAGTATAACTTGTTTAAATAGAAAAGTATAACTTGTTTAGATAGAAAAGTATAACTTGTTTAAAGAAAAGTATTACTTGATTAAATAGAAAAATATAACTTGTTTAAATAGAAAAGTATAACTTGTTTAAAGAAAAGTATTACTTGATTAAATAGAAAAGTATAACTTTTTTAGATAGAAAAGTATAACTTGTTTAAAGAAAAGTATAACTTGTTTAGATAGAAAAGTGTAAATTCTTATTACGTCTAAATTCTAAACTGAATTTTGTTACCTCTAATTTATACCATACATTAAACTTTTAAATTTAAATTAATAAACGCAAAAGATAACATAAAGAGGAATAATATGTGTGCGTGAGGATGAGGAATTGAGTAGTGGGGTGAGGCAGGGACGTGTGGGCTGAGATTGGGGTTGAAATTTGTGATAATGGAAACGGTAGAATTGGGAGGTGGGAATTAAAATAGTATATTCATGTTATAATTTAGTTAATAATATATTATAAATATATGGAATATATACTAAAGGGAAAAAATATAATGGGGGCATGTGCCCCATAATTTATGTAAACTCTGCCCCATAACTTAATCCCCACCCTTTAATTTGTTTTTTGTGACATGTTCTCCTATTATGTCTTCTGCCGCCATCTGCTGATGTGCAACCTTAATAGGTGGTGCAACATTTTGTTCCTTCTTCTCCATCAATATAAATATAGAGAGACACGTAGGATTAGAAAGATTGAGAAATTAAATATGTATACATAACTTAAATAAAATCTATTAATTATATTTAGTAATAACTGATTATAGATTTTTATGGGTTGTATATCGTGTATCTTTAAAATTTTGGTTGTTAATAAGAAAGTGAATATATTTTTATTGTTTATTGAATACGGGTATCACATTCTTTATGCATAAACAAAATTCAGAATTAAGAAAATTATAATAATAAATTCATATATTAAGAAGAAACTTTCGTCATTATTTTTATTCGGTCGAGGATATACAAATTAAGAAAAAAGATGTAATCTCTTTATACTACGTGGCATCACACTTTTCACAAATCACAATTTTTTCAAATCTCATTAATACACACTTTTATTTTTTATATTTAATTTTTCTACATCATGTTAATCCACAATTTAAATTTCAAATTTTTCATCCCTCTCAAATAATGGGGTGATTTTCTCTTTCTCATTATTCTTTACCAAAAACCAATTTTTTCCAAGCCAATTTGCAGATTATGCAAAGTTCTTTTTTTTTTCTTTTCTTTTTTTCACTGTGTCACTCTCAGTATTACGTTACGTTTTTGGACGCAGATTCAACTTGCACTGGCATGAACACAAATTTCATGATCAGATTTGGATGAAATGCAATATTAATGTATGTATTTTGTTTCTTCTTCAATGACTAATGATTAATCTTCCAATCAGCCATTTATTTGGCTTGATCCTCTAAGAGGTGGATTCGACATCAATTATCAACAAGAGAGATGAAGAAATGACTTTAATAAATTAACAACACATCTTCAAAATATAATTAATCGAAATTCAGAGGAACCAAACATGTTAGGATTTAAGCAACAATTATGGAGAAAATAATGGAACCAAGAATTAAGGAAGAAACAATTTGGTTACCCAGTTCGTCAGAAATGACTACGTCTGGGGGCACTACCAAGCCAGGAGATCTACTATTTTCGTCTAATATGAGTGATACAATGATACAAACAAGTTAAAGAGTATTTAAACGAAACCCTAATCGGGCCCATCGGGGCGCTCGACCGAGCCCCGTGGTTGAGCATATGTGCTCGACCGAGCTCCTTGGTTGAGCGCCTAGCCTACCCTGGATCAGCCGCCGCTCGAGCACCTTGGTCGAGCACATCATCTTCGACCAAACCCACTTGGTCGAGCACATTGATTGAGCTGCATCCCCTCTCCGACTCGAGCTCCATAACCCAACAAACTCCCACACAGACCCGACTCCAAAAAATTAACTTATGCATTCCGTTTCAACGGTCTCTCTCACTGGTAGTAGTGCCGGGCCTTTTTCTCAGTTTCCAAGGCCAGTTGAAGTCATGCATGATAACTCTTGAAGTTGTACACCCAAGTGTAGGTTTGTCTCAAGTAATAAAATTTCTCGGAAGTCCGAGTGTCGAACCACAGGGAGGTTTGTAAGAAAATATGTCAACTAATAGGTAATATTTCAAGGGTTTATATAATGTTCAAAATACTTTGGAACTGAAATTCCCTATGTAAAACTGAAAATGAATATGGAACTGAAATTCTTTAATTTGAACACAGCTTCTTCAACTTAATTGCTTGGGCGTCAGGTAATTGCTTGGGCTTTTGGAATAATTGTCTCTGCCCTTGTAGGAATTTTTGTTAAATATACTTCATTAAGATTTTTAGTGTTTGTTGTGTGTGTTGCTTAATTGACGGGAATGTTGTATTTTGAGTGCAATTTTTCATCGTGAGTTTAATTGTTTTCCCGGTTATGGTGTGTTTGTGAGCATTCCTCTATGTGTACAATTGCATACTGAACATGTGCAAATAAGTGTGCTTGGGCTTTTTCGAGAAAGCATCTCGACCTTTGTAGGTATTTGTGTTGAATATACTTCATTAAAATATTAAGTGTTTGCTGTGTGCGTTGCTTACTTGACGCTTGAATGTTGATTTTTTGAGTGCTATATTTATCACCGTCCGGTTTAATCGTTCTACCATAATATATATCCGTGATTTAAATTGTGAAGATTTGAAGCTAAGTTAAGATTTTTTCCTACACAGGTTGAATATGTAGAGACTAGATTGCGGGGTAAATTGCATTTTTGGTCTTATAAGAATATTTTCAAAGCACTTTTGGTCCCATTGTTTCAAAGTGGTCCTTTTTTGTGCACTTTTGGTTCCAAACCTTTAATTGCACATCACAAAAACCCCTAATATGTTCATCTAACAACTTCACCACACAAAAGCCACCTATATATGTTTAATGTTTTTTGTACACTTTTGATTTTGGAAGATTTGGATAAAATTTTTATAAAGTTCGCTAGATATTGGAGGTGCCGATTCCTAAGGTTCAAGGTGGGGATGAGGATTTTTGGTGTTTTTTTTTAGAATATTAGTAATTCCGCTATTTTGGTGGGAACACACGCACTTACATCTGTTAAAAATTAATTGAATATTAGTTTGGGACCAAAAGTGCTTAAACTGGGACTATTTTGATATGAGAATATTCTTATGGGACCAAACGTGCAATTTTCCCCTAGATTGCGTGAGACATTAAAAAAGTCAAGGACAAATCAGCCGTTGGTAAATGGGTGGTCAAAGAAGCCTGTGACTAAGGCCTGTCTTCAACAGGCTGCTTGTTCTGTTGATTGTGGTGTTATCGTATGCTACCAAATTGAAAACACCATTACAGCTGGTGACTATAGGGCCAAAATGGTGGAGTGGTTCATGGACCCGATAAGTATAGAATTGGACGATTGAATTTTTTTTTTTTTTACTTGAATAAATTTGGTTGTTAGATACCTTTTGATTTTATTAGAAATAATGCTTTCAAATAACTAGGACTATGGAGTCCTTGTTGTTCATGAAATTCAATAAAGCTACTGCTACGGATATATATATATTGTTGAGAAAAATTAAATAAATAGATTATTCCCGACCCTCTCTACAAGCTCGAGCTTTTAGATGAGACGGAATTCTCTCATGGTATCAGAGCCCAAGTTGTGGGTTCGATTCCCGTGAAAGCACTCCACCCATTTAAATTGTCCACTCTGTTGGGCCTCCTCTCCAGAGAGCAGAGGCAATGATTCGGCCCACGAGTGACGGGGAGTGTTGAGAAAAATTAAATAAATAGATTATTCCCGACCCTCTCTACAAGCTCGAGCTTTTAGATGAGACGGAATTCTCTCATATATATATATTTTTTGATTGATTTATGATGGATTAAGATTATTATTGTTGTGATGTTGCACATGTTTCTTCAAATTTGTTGTATGTACTTTACATTTGCATGTGCAATTCCTTGAACCTCTAAAAATAAAAAGAAGTCTTGAAATTTATATTGATTCTAATTTCGGTCCATTAACTTTTCACATTATTTTCTTTGGAAAATTTGATAAATCAGCGCCTGAAAGGGGGCTTAAAAGGACACCTTTGGGGACTTTTTGGAACATGTGGAATGTGCTTAAAATTATTTAAATGTTTATGAAATTAGCACACATTTAAGTGTGGAATGTAGACAATTATTTATTTCACATTGCACATGGAAAAGAAGTGGTGTTGCACATATTTCTTCAATTTTGTTATATGTACTTTACATTCGAATGCGTAATTCATCGAAAAACTAATACGTGCAACCCAAAAGGTTGAACTAAAAAGTTATAGTCCTGGAATTTTTATTGATTCTAATTTCAGTTCACTAACTTTCCACATTAAGATTTCGATGAAAGTTTTGATAAAACAGCGCAAAAAAAGGGCTTAAAATGAAACGATGGGGACCTTTTTCTTTAAATATAAATTTAACATGTGATTGGTGTGAGAATTGCTTGAAATTCTTGTGTTTAATTGCTCAAATTTGATAGGATTTCATGCATTTTTTTACAATAATTTGACTTAATTGCACTTGAGATGAGAAAGGGTGTGGCATGTTGATTTTGTAGAAAACGGATTAAAAACGAGCAAGAATTGAAGCAAAAAACTGTTTTGATTTAGAAGGGTATTGTAGAAGAGGGCTGAATCATATGAAGCTCGTTGAAAAGAGGATTCCAACGAAAAAAGAATCAACTCAATCGGAAATCGGGAGTTCGAGATATGAACGAAACAAAATGGGTGCACGGCATCAAAATATGCTATCGGCCCAATCGCGAAAATGGAGGTCGAACCGCTCAAAATTTACTCCCCCAAATTAGCTACCCAAGTAAATCAAATTGGCGGCCCATTTTCTATCAATCTCAGCCGCAACTTTTGACCTCCTCAACCTTCCAAGCAGCGGCATTTTTTCCTTGATCCCACAGAAAAGTCGTGCCTCACTGGAATTAAAAAATGGAAGGAGTTGGTTTGCTTTTAATTTCGTACGTGGACTCCAGCCACGTGTTGATTGAAAAGCAGAAAATAAAAGAAGTTGTTTTAAAATGGCAACTTAAGCAGATTCAGCCATTGACTCTCCACGTTATGATATCTAGATGAAAAAATTTGATAAAACAATGCAAAAAAGGACTTAAAATGACACGTTCAGACCTTTAAAAAAAATATAATAGAAGTAAAACTATAATCACCCTATTTTAACTGACTTATTTTTAAATTTTCCTGAAAAACAAGTTATAGGTGTGGAGTTGTTCTTATTTTATTTTTAAGTGTAAATTTGAAAAAATATTTATGAAAATTTTCACACATGTAAGATAAAATCCGTGTGTGGAGCATCTTTTTGTCAAAAATGTGATCACTTTTGCACACATGCTTTTCAGATTTTTTTTTTTAAAGATGTGATGTTGCAAATATTTCTCCGAATTTGCTATAGGTGCTTTACATTTGCATGTGCAATTCATCGAACCACTAATACGTGCAACCCAATTTTGCACCAAAAAAATTGTAGCCTGTAATTTGTACTTATTCTAATTTCAGTTCTGTAACTTTTCACATTATGATTTCGATGACACATTTAAATTTCCCTGAAAGAACAAGTTATAGGTGTGGATTTTTTTTTTAAAGTGTATATTTGATAAGTGTTCATGAAAATGTTCACACATGTAAGATAAAATCCGTGTATGGAGCATCTTTTTACAATCATAAAAGTAATTTGACACACATGCTTTTTTAAATGTTTCTTGAAAAGATGTGATGTTGCACATGTTTTTCTTCAATTTTTCTGTGTATTTTATCGTTTTGACTAATGCGTGCAACCCAAAGATTGCACCAAAAAATTATAGTCCCATCATTTATATTGTTTCTAATTCATGTCCATTAACTTTCCAAGTTATGATATTGTTGAAATTTTTTGATGAAATAGCGCAAAAAAGGACTTAAAATGACACGTTCAGGACCATTTAAAAATATATATAATAGAACTAAAACTGTAATCACCCTAATTTATCGGACTTATTCTTAAATTTCCTGAAGAACAAGTTATAGGTGTGGAGTTGTTGTTTAATTATTATTTTTAAGTGTAAATTTGGAAAAATATTTATAAAATTTTTCACACATATAAGATAAAAATACGTGTATGGAGCATCTTTTTTAAAAACATGATTGTAATTTTGCACACATGCTTTTCAATTAAATTTTTTTTTTTTTTTTTACACATGCTTTTCAAGATTTTTTTTAAAGAAGAGAGAGCCACTACACACCCCATAATCCTCCATTCACACCCCACCTACTAAACTAACCCCATTAAAAATTTAAAATTAATTTGCATGTATTACTAAACCCACCCCAAATTAATACCATTATACCCTTCTCCCCAAAAAATAAAATCACTTCTTCCCCTTTCCAACAAAGTTAATGTCGTCTGAAAAAAACAAAAAAAAAAAAAAAAAAAAAAGGTCTTCCGCTTTGTTTCTCATGGAACAAAATCGAAGGTGACCTCATGAACAATAATTTGGAAATCGACCAATCAAAGGTAACAAATTTATACAAATTCACGTGTGTTAAAGCCGTGGGTTATGTACAAACTCACCGGTGTTCGTCGGACTAATCATGCACGAATTCATTACCGTTCGCCCCTTGGACCCGAACACTACCAATTTTTTTTTTTTTTTTTTTTTTTTTGCGGCAATTTATGCCGAAGTAATCTCAAAGTGGTAGCGATTAAATCATAAAAATACCAAAGTTTTTGCATAAAAATCGATAAAAAAATAGGAAAAAAAACCTAAAAACACTTACATTAATGTGCTCGTTGGAACTTTCACGTTCCATGACTATGATGACTGAAATTGAATACAAAAGATAAAAGGTTTATGGGCATAAATTCCAAAAAATAAATGTTTTAGCGTTTATGGTTTATAGATTACTTATGTAAATAAAATCTAATCTTATATCTATTTATATGAGGGCATTATAGTCATTCTTTGTATGCCTATTTTAGTCTTAAATATTATGGGGTGTGAATGGAGGATTATGGGGTGTGTTTAGTGGTTCTCTTTAAAAGATGTGATGTTGCACATGTTTCTTCAAATTTGCTATAGGTGCTTTACATTTGCATGTGCAATTCATCGAACCACTAATACGTGCAACCCAAACTTGCACCAAAAAAATTATAGCCTGAAATTTGTATTGATCCTAATTTCAGTCCTATAACTTTTCACATTATGATTTCGATGACACGTTTAAATTTTTCTGAAAGAACAAGTTATAGGTGTGGACTTTTTTTTTTTAAAGTGTATATTTGAATAGTGTTTATGAAAATTTTCACACATGTAAAATAAAATCCGTGTATGAAGCATCTTTTTTAGAATCATGAATGTAATTTGACACATATGCTTTTTTAAATGTTTTTTGAAAAGATGTGATGTTGCACATGTTTCTTCAATTTTTCTATAGGCACTTTACATTTGAATGTGTATTTTATCGAACCACTAATACGTGCAACCCAAAGATTGCACCAAAAAATTACAGTCATGTAATTTATATTGTTTCTAATTTCTATCCATTAACTTTCCACGTTATGATATTGATGTAATTTTTTTTATAAAATAGCACAAAAAAGGATTTAAAATGACACGTTCTGGGACCTTTTAAAAATATATATTATATAACTAAAACTGTAATCACCCTAATTTATCGGACTTATTCTTAAATTTTCCGGAAGAACAAGTTATAGGTGTGGAATTGTTGTTTAATTATTATTTTTAAGTGTAAATTTGAAAAAATATTTATAAAAACTTTCACACACGTAAGATAAAATTCCGTGTATAAAGCATCTTTTTAAAAACATGATTGTAATTTTGCACACATGCTTTTCAGATTCTTTTTCTTTTTGAAAAGATGTGATGTTGCACATGTTTCTTCAAATTTGTCAGAGGTACTTTACATTTGCATATGCAATTAATCGAACCACTAATACATGCAACCCAAGTTTGCACAAGAAAAATTATAGCCTGTAATTTATACGGATCCTAATTTCAATCCTGTAATATCGGACTTATTTTTAATTTTTATTGAGGATTATACATCATAAGAATAAATTCGTGTAAAATCTCATTACACATTGCACATGTATAATAAAAAAAAGATGTGTTGTTGCACATGTTTCTTCCAAAAGTTTGCATATATACTTTATATTTGCATAAGCATACATATACGAAAAATGACAAATTCACGTGCACTCCCAAGTACGTTACTAGGAATCTAAACATACCAAATATTGTGCCAACTATTAAGTTGATACACAATGAATAGCCATTTTTTCTTTTAATGAACATACCAAAAATTGTCCATTTTAATATACATGTACAATGGCAGCCGTTTTTTTTAATCAATAAAATGAAATGAACATACCAAAAATTTGTGCATTCATTAGTGGGAATGATTGGACATCCGTTTTTTTTTTATAATTAAAAATTGGTTGATAAAAGTAAATCTTATATAGAATTGAAAAGGGTGCTTTAGGTATTTAAGGGTCACTTTTGTATCTAATAGTAATATATAAAATAGGTAGTATCTAATAGTTACACACACTTAAAAATTGTATTGACTTGTAATTATTCCTAATTAGAGACCATAAACTATATATCAGCGTATATTTATATACATTAATTGTTGCATTTATTTCCATTAATAAAGATCGATCAAGCTAAAACTAACTTAGACAACATTAACTGACGTGAAGGAGTCAAAATATTTTTAAGAAATTAAATATATATATATATACACACACACATACTAAACCGTATAACACACGTTTAAATTAAGAGTGCTGATGATAATTGGAAGAGTTGGAAAGCGAAAAATATAATTACTTCATTGGAGGAGGAGATAACCCCGGGACATATAAGCCGAAAGAAAACATGGTGTTGTACATAATCTCCTTCCTACGTTACACAACATTTAAATACACAATTAATCATTTATCAATTAATATTTTAAATTTTACCTTGTTAAATCCTAAAATATCTAAATATGTTATCTCAAATATATACAAAATTCAAATACACATTTTCCTATTCATCAAATTCATCTGACAAATTTCAAATCCAATCAAATACATATACAAACAAACCCACAGAAGTTGCCTTTAGGCTTGTAATTAAGGTGTATGCTTCTCTCTAGGTCTCAGCTTCGGAACTCCCAATGTGCGATTAATTTTTGAGATAAAGACCTTATTAGTGGATAGTGGTTCTTGGTCCCCCAAATTAATCGATTCTTGGGCTTAATACCGAGTTATAAAAACAAAGAAACATATGCAAATACCACTTAAATACAACGTTTTGTTTTATAATAAAATTGTATTATTCTTCCTGACAAGTTGCAAATCAATATTTTGGAGGCCAAGATGCAAATTAGTTAAATTATTATCTTGGAATAGTAACTAATTAAATGTGAGTTGAGTACTGGTGCAGAAAAAAATTGATTTTTATACTTGGGCACGTGGTGTGTCTGTTTGATGCCATCCATATTTGTCGGAGAAATAATTTAGGATATATTTGTTTCGGGGACTCACCGGATATACTTAAAACTTTAAAAATCACGTCTCATTATAGTTTGAGATTTAAAATTAGAATTAAAAAGCATCTCCTATAAAGTACACCTACACCCCTATTTTCCACAAATTCAATACAATCACCACTACTTTTCTCACTCTCAACACAATATAATAATATTACATCAATATTATTAAATTTTTATTTGACCTAAAGTAAAATCCCACCCTATCAAAATTTCAAAACAAACACATATTTTTTACTATTCATCAAAACTTTCAAATCCATAAGATTTCGAAATCATGACTCCCCCAACACACCTAAATCCGAGAAAAAAAGTTTTTTGGTCCCATAACTTACCTGTAATCTATTTTTTGTCCCAAAAAATTTAACTATCCAATTTTGGTCCCATAACTATTGTGTTTGTCCAATTTTGGTCACATTTTCGCCGGAAAAACGAAAACGACTTCGTTTTTGTTCAAAAATTGGGGATCCCCGATCGCACGTGTGTCCAAAGTGTCATTTGTCCAATTTTGGTTCCATAACTATTGCGCTTGTCCAATTTTGGTCCCATGTTTGTTTCTTTTAATTTTAATTTAAGTTGTAGCATAATTTTAGTTACTGCATAATTTTAATTATTCTTTTAAGTTGCAGCATTTAATCTTAATCTTTATGTACTATCATTATTTAAAATATGTTTTATATATGTTTTAAACAGTGATAATGTATAAACATAATAACGACAATCTTTATGCATAACAATGACAATGCATATATATGCATATACACAACACTTCATATATATATTTTATGAATTCTAGATCCGTGAAATATTTTATATAAAAGTTTATTTCTGAAATATGTTAAATGGTTATGTTATGATGTTATGCACATGTTTGAAACTTTTAATAGATGTACATGTTATGTAAATTTAAAAAATATAACAAAAACTATAATAATTATTGTGTAACAGTAGATTAAAAAAGATGGCATTGCAAATACACACTCCTTATATAGGGGAGCGAGGAAGCATCTCCAGGCTGGAAAAATTATTCATTATCTTGTTATTTTATTTATGACTTATCAATTGGATAGTTGAGCCTAATTAATATAGGCAGCCAACATATTATTTTATTCAATTAATAATTATTTCTCTGACAAATACATATTATTAGATATATTTAAGAATATCTCAAGATATTTGAAAGATTTGAAAATATTATAGATTTGACTTGCGATGATTTATTGTATGAGTATTATATTAATATTTGTTTTCTTATTTTAAATCTTTTGAAAATAGCCATGACTAATATTTTATTCAATCGATAATTATTTCTCTGACAAATGTATATTACTCCTTCCGTCCTATTTTTTATTATCCGGTTACTGTAGACACGAAGATTAAGAAAAAGTAGGAGATATTAGTATTAAATGGTGTAAAGTGGATAAAGTGAGTTTGGTGGAGAAAAATAATAATATTAAATGGTGTAAAGTGTATTTGGTGGATATAAATAATAGTATTAAATAGTATTTAAAGTTACTTTATTTCCTTTTTAGGAAATGACCAAACAAAATTAAGACAACTATTTACGGAAAGTGGACAATCAAAATTAGGACGGAGGGAGTATAAAATATTCAAGAATCATTTAATTAAAGTTATTTAAAGATTTAAAGATATTTTAGATTTGATTGACCATGATTTGTTGTATTATATTAATATTTGTTTTCTTATTGTAAATCTTGCATGTGAAGATATCAGTAAAATATATATATCATGGTATGATGGCGTGAATCACGGCAGAAAATTGCTGCTCATATACTTCTTCTTTAAAATTCAACTGCTCCTCATATACTTTTTCTGTAAAATTGAAATGCAAACGCCACACATTTAATTTTAATCAATCCAACAGTTCATTTAGCACACTCATATACCTGTAAAATTATTATCCCTAAAACAAAATTCTTAATAAATTATTCATTCATATTCAAAATGTATGCCATTTAGATTTATTCACTCTCTACGTTTTAAAAGAGACTAAGGTTGTGCTTGGATGTGAAAGTTTTTTTCATTTTTCTTTTGTAATCTGTTTTTTTTTAGAAAAAATCTCATTTTTATATCATATTCATCCAAATCTAAAGTATTATTTCAAAAAAATGCCATCCCAAATCTATAGGAACAGTAATCGAATTTTTTTTCTGCTGACAACATTCTGACTCAGCTGCAGGCTTGATTATATACTGCCATCAAAAAATTGTTAGTACTCTCCCGTCTCAATCTTAACTGCATTCTTTCCATTTTAAACGTCTCAATCTTAACTGCAAACTTCTTTAAATAAAAATACTCACTTTATCACATAAAATATTAATAAACAATTCTTTTTACCCCCAATTATTCATTACTTTATCACTAATAAACAACTCTTTCTACCCCCAACACTTTATCACTTTTTCTTAAAATCCGAACACACAGTAATTCACCGGTTAAGATTGGGACGGAGGTAATATTATTTGTTATTTTTATTTATAATTGATACTCCATGATTCATATTTCCCATAAATATTTGAATAAATGAAATCATCATTGACGATTGTATATAAAAATATTTTTCTTTATTCAATAATTTTAATATATACACACATAAATATATACAATGATTTAGTTATATATATGTGTATAGAGAAACACAATTATATGTGACGATTTCACGATGAGATGGAGTATAAATTAGGCATTGACGCTTTATAATTTTGGGAGGAGTGGGTGTGATTTAAACTAAGTTATATCCTGTCTCATACCTGAGAGCATGTCATATGAATTTTTGTCGATATATATATATATATATATAAACTAGTGTAATAAACAATTAATCCATGTAGCAACAGAAAACCGCTTAACAAAATAATATACGTATAATTAAATATAAAAAAGTATACATAAAGATAAATATACATAAATATTTGGTACTCTTTATTAATCACAGAGCACTAGCAAATAAAATTTTAATATATACATTCACAATTGTTTAATTTTATATTTTAATTATAAGTTCGTGACATAAGTATTAATATACATATTAATTGAATATATAAGGAGGGTCATCAAGGGCTTGACATTTTTTTACCGGATGAAGTTTAATTATATTTGTATTTACAAATAGTTTTTATATATATATTTAAAAAAATCCATTGTATAAAGAAAATAACAAGAGAAAAATATTTATATTGTTTTTATATATTTTCTAAAAAATAAAATGTAATTTTGATTTTCGTAATTATAATAAATTAATTAACATATTTAAATTAAAAAATAATTATAACAACATAAACTAAATTTCATCATATTAATTAAGTATTCAAAACAAAAATAATTTTTTTAACATTTCAACAGATATATCACATCAACTTTAATCATTATATTTTTTCACATCCAACCATACTTTTATTTTTCATAACTATTCATCCTAATAAAAAATTCTCATAAAACTAAAAAATGAAAAGACAAAAGGATATCCAAGCACACCCTAAACTTGTTTAAAGAAAAGTATAACTTGTTTAAATAGAAAAGTATAACTTGTTTAGATAGAATATTATAACTTGATTAAACAGAAAAGTATAACTTGATTAGATAGAAAATTATTACTTGATTAAATAGAAAAGTATAACTTGTTTAGACAGAAAAGTATTACTTGATTAAATAGAAAAGTATTACTTGATTAAATAGAAAAGTATAACTTGTTTAAATATAAAAGTATAACTTGTTTAGATAGAAAAGTATAACTTGTTTAAACAGAAAAGTATAACTTGTATAGATAGAAAAGTATAACTTGTTTAAAGAAAAGTATTACTTAATTAAATAGAAAAGTATAACTTGTTTAGATAGAAAATATAACTTGTTTAAAGAAAAGTATAACTTGTTTAAATATAAAAGTATAACTTGTTTAGATAGAATAGTATTACTTGATTAAATAGAAAAGTATAACTTGATTAGATAGAAAATTATTACTTGATTAAATAGAAAAGTATAACTTGTTTAGATAGAAAAGTATTACTTGATTAAATAGAAAAGTATTACTTGATTAAATAGAAAAGTATAACTTGTTTAGATAGAAAAGTATAACTTGTTTAAATAGAAAAGTATAACTTGTTTAGATAGAAAAGTATAACTTGTTTAAAGAAAAGTATTACTTGATTAAATAGAAAAATATAACTTGTTTAAATAGAAAAGTATAACTTGTTTAAAGAAAAGTATTACTTGATTAAATAGAAAAGTATAACTTTTTAGATAGAAAAGTATAACTTGTTTAAAGAAAAGTATAACTTGTTTAGATAGAAAAGTGTAAATTCTTATTACGTCTAAATTCTAAACTGAATTTTGTTACCTCTAATTTATACCATACATTAAACTTTTAAATTTAAATTAATAAACGCAAAAGATAACATAAAGAGGAATAATATGTGTGCGTGAGGATGAGGAATTGAGTAGTGGGGTGAGGCAGGGACGTGTGGGCTGAGATTGGGGTTGAAATTTGTGATAATGGAAACGGTAGAATTGGGAGGTGGGAATTAAAATAGTATATTCATGTTATAATTTAGTTAATAATATATTATAAATATATGGAATATATACTAAAGGGAAAAAATATAATGGGGGCATGTGCCCCATAATTTATGTAAACTCTGCCCCATAACTTAATCCCCACCCTTTAATTTGTTTTTTGTGACATGTTCTCCTATTATGTCTTCTGCCGCCATCTGCTGATGTGCAACCTTAATAGGTGGTGCAACATTTTGTTCCTTCTTCTCCATCAATATAAATATAGAGAGACACGTAGGATTAGAAAGATTGAGAAATTAAATATGTATACATAACTTAAATAAATAAAATCTATTAATTATATTTAGTAATAACTGACTATAGATTTTTATGGGTTGTATATCGTGTATCTTTAAAATTTTGGTTGTTAATAAGAAAGTGAATATATTTTTATTGTTTATTGAATACGGGTATCACATTCTTTATGCATAAACAAAATTCAGAATTAAGAAAATTATAATAATAAATTCATATATTAAGAAGAAACTTTCGTCATTATTTTTATTCGGTCGAGGATATACAAATTAAGAAAAAGATGTAATCTCTTTATACTACGTGGCATCACACTTTTTCACAAATCACAATTTTTTCAAATCTCATTAATACACACTTTTATTTTTTATATTTAATTTTTCTACATCATGTTAATCCACAATTTAAATTTCAAATTTTTAACTTTGTCGGTTTTTTTTTTTTCTCATCCCTCTCAAATAATGGGGTGATTTTCTCTTTCTCATTATTCTTTACCAAAAACCAATTTTTTCCAAGCCAATTTGCAGATTATGCAAAGTTCTTTTTTTTTTCTTTTCTTTTTTCACTGTGTCACTCTCAGTATTACGTTACGTTTTTGGACGCAGATTCAACTTGCACTGGCATGAACACAAATTTCATGATCAGAATTGGATGAAATGCAATATTAATGTATGTATTTTGTTTCTTCTTCAATGACTAAAGATTAATCTTCCAATCAGCCATTTATTTGGCTTGATCCTCTAAGAGGTGGATTCGACATCAATTATCAACAAGAGAGATGAAGAAATGACTTTAATAAATTAACAACACATCTTCAAAATATAATTAATCGAAATTCAGAGGAACCAAACATGTTAGGATTTAAGCAACAATTATGGAGAAAATAATGGAACCAAGAATTAAGGAAGAAACAATTTGGTTACCCAGTTCGCCAGAAATGACTACGTCTGGGGGCACTACCAAGCCAGGAGATCTACTATTTTCGTCTAATATGAGTGATACAATGATACAAACAAGTTAAAGAGTATTTAAACGAAACCCTAATCGGGCCCATCGGGGCGCTCGACCGAGCCCCGTGGTTGAGCATATGTGCTCGACCGAGCTCCTTGGTTGAGCGCCTAGCCTACCCTGGATCAGCCGCCGCTCGAGCACCTTGGTCGAGCACATCTGCTCGACCAAACCCACTAGTCGAGCACATTGAGCGCGCTGCATCCCCTCTCCGACTCAGGCTCCATAACCCAACAAACTCCCACCTGGAGACTGACTCCAAAAAATTAACTTGTCTGTTCCGTTTCAACGGTGTCTCTCACTGGTAGTAGTGCCGGGCCTTTTTCTCAGTTTCCAAGGCCAGTTGAAGTCATGCATGATAACTCTTGAAGTTGTACACCCAAGTGTAGGTTTGTCTCAAGTAATAAAATTTCTCGGAAGTCCGAGTGTCGAACCACAGGGAGGTTTGTAAGAAAATATGTCAACTAATAGGTAATATTTCAAGGGTTTATATAATGTTCAAAATACTTTGGAACTGAAATTCCCTATGTAAAACTGAAAATGAATATGGAACTGAAATTCTTTAATTTGAACACAGCTTCTTCAACTTAATTGCTTGGGCGTCGTAATTGCTTGGGCTTTTGGAATAATTGTCTCTGCCCTTGTAGGAATTTTTGTTAAATATACTTCATTAAGATTTTTAGTGTTTGTTGTGTGTGTTGCTTAATTGACGGGAATGTTGTATTTTGAGTGCAATTTTTCATCGTGAGTTTAATTGTTTTCCTGGTTATGGTGTGTTTGTGAGCATTCCTCTATGTGTACCTTTGCATACACGAACATGTGCAAATAAGTGTGCTTGGGCTTTTAGAAAAGCATCTCTCCCCTTTGTAGGTATTTGTGTTGAATATACTTCATTAAAATATTAAGTGTTTGCTGTGTGCGTTGCTTACTTGACGCGAATGTTGATTTTTGAGTGCTATATTTATCACCGTCAGTTTAATCGTTCTACCATAATATATCTGTGATTTAAATTGTGAAGATTTGAAGCTAAGTTAAGATTTTTTCCTACACAGGTTGAATATGTAGAGACTAGATTGCGGGGTAAATTGCATTTTTGGTCTTATAAGAATATTTTCAAAGCACTTTTGGTCCCATTGTTTCAAAGTGGTCCTTTTTTGTGCACTTTTGGTCCCAAACCTTTAATTGCACATCACAAAAACCCCTAATATGTTCATCTAACAACTTCACCACACAAAAGCCACCTATATATGTTTAATGTTTTTTGTACACTTTTGATTTTGGAAGATTTGGATAAAATTTTTATAAAGTTCGCTAGATATTGGAGGTGCCGATTCCTAAGGTTCAAGGTGGGGATGAGGATTTTTGGTGTTTTTTTTTAGAATATTAGTAATTCCGCTATTTTGGTGGGAACACACGCACTTACATCTGTTAAAAATTAATTGAATATTAGTTTGGGACCAAAAGTGCTTAAACTGAGACTATTTTGATATGAGAATATTCTTATGGGACCAAACGTGCAATTTTCCCCTAGATTGCGTGAGACATTAAAAAAGTCAAGGACAAATCAGCCGTTGGTAAATGGGTGGTCAAAGAAGCCTGTGACTAAGGCCTGTCTTCAACAGGCTGCTTGTTCTGTTGATTGTGGTGTTATCGTATGCTACCAAATTGAAAACACCATTACAGCTGGTGACTATAGGGCCAAAATGGTGGAGTGGTTCATGGACCCGATAAGTATAGAATTGGACGATTGAATTTTATTTTTTTTTACTTGAATAAATTTGGTTGTTAGATACCTTTTGATTTTATTAGAAATAATGCTTTCAAATAACTAGGACTATGGAGTCCTTGTTGTTCATGAAATTCAATAAAGCTACTGCTACGGATATATATATATATATTGTTGAGAAAAATTAAATAAATAGATTATTCCCGACCCTCTCTACAAGCTCGAGCTTTTAGATGAGACGGAATTCTCTCATGGTATCAGAGCCCAAGTTGTGGGTTCGATTCCCGTGAAAGCACTCCACCCATTTAAATTGTCCACTCTGTTGGGCCTCCTCTCCAGAGAGCAGAGGCAATGATTCGGCCCACGAGTGACGGGGGAGTTGAGAAAAAATTAAATAAATAGATTATTCCCGACCCTCTCTACAAGCTCGAGCTTTTAGATGAGGCGGAATTCTCTCATATATATATATTTTTTTGATTGATTTATGATGGATTAAGATTATTATTGTTGTGATGTTGCACATGTTTCTTCAAATTTGTTGTATGTACTTTACATTTGCATGTGCAATTCCTTGAACCTCTAAAAATAAAAAGAAGTCTTGCAATTTATATTGATTCTAATTTCGGTCCATTAACTTTTCACATTATTTTCTTTGGAAAATTTGATAAATCAGCGCCTGAAAGGGGGCTTAAAAGGACACCTTTGGGGACTTTTTGGAACATGTGGAATGTGCTTAAAATTATTTAAATGTTTATGAAATTAGCACACATTTAAGTGTGGAATGTAGACAATTATTTATTTCACATTGCACATGGAAAAGAAGTGGTGTTGCACATATTTCTTCAATTTTGTTATATGTACTTTACATTCGAATGCGTAATTCATCGAAAAACTAATACGTGCAACCCAAAAGGTTGAACTAAAAAGTTATAGTCCTGGAAATTTTATTGATTCTAATTTCAGTTCACTAACTTTCCACATTAAGATTTCGATGAAAGTTTTGATAAAACAAGCGCAAAAAAAAGGGCTTAAAATGAAACGATGGGGACCTTTTTTCTTAAATATAAATTTAACATGTGATTGGTGTGAGAATTGCTTGAAATTCTTGTGTTTAATTGCTCAAATTTGATAGGATTTCATGCATTTTTTTACAATAATTTGACTTAATTGCACTTGAGATGAGAAAGGGTGTGGCATGTTGATTTTGTAGAAAACGGATTAAAAACGAGCAAGAATTGAAGCAAAAAACTGTTTTGATTTAGAAGGGTATTGTAGAAGAGGGCTGAATCATATGAAGCTCGTTGAAAAGAGGATTCCAACGAAAAAAGAATCAACTCAATCGAAATCGGGAGTTCGAGATATGAACGAAACAAAATGGGTGCACGGCATCAAAATATGCTATCGGCCCAATCGCGAAAATGGAGGTCGAACCGCTCAAAATTTACTCCCCAAATTAGCTACCCAAGTAAATCAAATTGGCGGCCCATTTTCTATCAATCTCAGCCGCAACTTTTGACCTCCTCAACCTTCCAAGCAGCGGCATTTTTTTCCTTGATCCCACAGAAAAGTCGTGCCTCACTGGAATTAAAAAATGGAAGGAGTTGGTTTGCTTTTAATTTCGTACGTGGACTCCAGCCACGTGTTGATTGAAAAGCAGAAAATAAAAGAAGTTGTTTTAAAATGGCAACTTAAGCAGATTCAGCCATTGACTCTCCACGTTAGGATATCTAGATGAAAAAATTTGATAAAACAATGCAAAAAAAGGACTTAAAATGACACGTTCAGACCTTTAAAAAAAAATATAATAGAAGTAAAACTATAATCACCCTATTTTAACTGACTTATTTTTAAATTTTCCTGAAAAACAAGTTATAGGTGTGGAGTTGTTCTTATTTTATTTTTTAAGTGTAAATTTGAAAAAATATTTATGAAAATTTTTTCACACATGTAAGATAAAATCCGTGTGTGGAGCATCTTTTTGTCAAAAATGTGATCACTTTTGCACACATGCTTTTCAGATTTTTTTTTTAAAGATATGATGTTGCAAATATTTCTCCGAATTTGCTATAGGTGCTTTACATTTGCATGTGCAATTCATCGAACCACTAATACGTGCAACCCAATTTTGCACCAAAAAATTGTAGCTTTGTAATTTGTACTTATTCTAATTTCATTCAGAACTTTTCACATTATGATTTCGATGACACATTTAAATTTCCCTGAAAGAACAAGTTATAGGTGTGGATTTTTTTTTAAAGTGTATATTTGATAAGTGTTCATGAAAATGTTCACACATGTAAGATAAAATCCGTGTATGGAGCATCTTTTTACAATCATAAAAGTAATTTGACACACATGCTTTTTTAAATGTTTCTTGAAAAGATGTGATGTTGCACATGTTTTTTTCTTCAATTTTTTACGTATGTATTTTATCGTTACCACTAATCGTGCAACCCAAAGATTGCACCAAAAAATTATAGTCCCATCATTTATATTGTTTCTAATTCATGTCCATTAACTTTCCAAGTTATGATATTGTTGAAATTTTTTGATGAAATAGCGCAAAAAAGGACTTAAAATGACACGTTCAGGACCATTTAAAAATATATATAATAGAACTAAAACTGTAATCACCCTAATTTATCGGACTTATTCTTAAATTTCCTGAAGAACAAGTTATAGGTGTGGAGTTGTTGTTTAATTATTATTTTTAAGTGTAAATTTGGAAAAATATTTATAAAATTTTTCACACATTTAAGATAAAAATCTGTGCATGGAGCATCTTTTTAAAAACATGATTGTAATTTTGCACACATGCTTTTCAATTAAATTTTTTTTTTTTTTTGCACACATGCTTTTCAAGATTTTTTTTAAAGAAGAGAGAGCCACTACACACCCCATAATCCTCCATTCACACCCCACCTACTAAACTAACCCCATTAAAAATTTAAAATTAATTTGCATGTATTACTAAACCCACCCCAAATTAATACCATTATACCCTTCTCCCCAAAAAATAAAATCACTTCTTCCCCTTTCCAACAGTAGTGTGCGTGCGAAAAAAACAAAGAAAAAAAAAAAAAGGTCTTCCGCTTTGTTTCTCATGGAACAAAATCGAAGGTGACCTCATGAACAATGGCTGGAAATCGACCATTCAAAGGTAACAAATTTATATAAATTCACGTGTGTTCGGCCGTAAGGTTATGTACAAACTCACTGGTGTTCGTCAGACTAATCATGCACGAATTCATTACCGTTCGGCCCCTTGGACCGAACACTACCAATTTTTTAATTTTTTATTTTTGCACGGCAATTTATGCCGAGTAATCTCAAAGTGGCGCGATTAAATCATAAAAATACCAAAGTTTTTGCATAAAAATCGATAAAAAAATAGGAAAAAAAACCTAAAAACACTTACATTAATGTGCTCGTTGGAACTTTCACGTTCCATGACTATGATGACTGAAATTGAATAAAAAAGATAAAAGGTTTATGGGCATAAATTCCAAAAAATAAATGTTTTAGCGTTTATGGTTTATAGATTACTTATGTAAATAAAATCTAATCTTATATCTATTTATATGAGGGCATTATAGTCATTCTTTGTATGCCTATTTTAGTCTTAAATATTATGGGGTGTGAATGGAGGATTATGGGGTGTGTTTAGTGGTTCTCTTTAAAAGATGTGATGTTGCACATGTTTCTTCAAATTTGCTATAGGTGCTTTACATTTGCATGTGCAATTCATCGAACCACTAATACGTGCAACCCAAACTTGCACCAAAAAAATTATAGCCTGAAATTTGTATTGATCGTAATTTCAGTCCTATAACTTTTCACATTATGATTTCGATGACACGTTTAAATTTTTCTGAAAGAACAAGTTATAGGTGTGGACTTTTTTTTTTTTAAAGTGTATAAATGAATAGTGTTTATGAAAATTTTCACACATGTAAAATAAAATCCGTGTATGAAGCATCTTTTTTAGAATCATGAATGTAATTTGACACATATGCTTTTTTAAATGTTTTTTGAAAAGATGTGATGTTGCACATGTTTCTTCAATTTTTCTATAGGCACTTTACATTTGCATGTGTATTTTTTATCGAACCACTAATACGTTACAAACCCAAAGATTGCACCAAAAAATTACAATCATGTAATTTATATTGTTTCTAATTTCTATCCATTAACTTTCCACGTTATGATATTGATGTAATTTTTTTTTTTTTATAAAATAGCACAAAAAGGATTTAAAATGACACGTTAGGGACCTTTTAAAAATATATATTATATAACTAAAACTCTGTAATCACCCTAATTTATCGGACTTATTCTTAAATTTTCCTGAAGAACAAGTTATAGGTGTGGAATTGTTGTTTAATTATTATTTTTAAGTGTAAATTTGAAAAAATATTTATAAAAACTTTCACACACGTAAGATAAAATTCCGTGTATAAAGCATCTTTTTAAAAACATGATTGTAATTTTGCACACATGCTTTTCAGATTCTTTTTCTTTTTGAAAAGATGTGATGTTGCACATGTTTCTTCAAATTTGTCATAGGTACTTTACATTTGCATATGCAATTAATCGAACCACTAATACATGCAACCCAAGTTTGCACAAGAAAAAAATTATAGCTTTGTAATTTATACGGATCCTAATTTCAATCTCCCGTAATATCGGACTTATTTTTAATTTTTATTGAGGATTATACATCATAAGAATAAATTCGTGTAAAATCTCATTACACATTGCACATGTATAATAAAAAAAAGATGTGTTGTTGCACATGTTTCTTCCAAAAGTTTGCATATATACTTTATATTTGCATAAGCATACATATACGAAAAATGACAAATTCACGTGCACTCCCAAGTACGTTACTAGGAATCTAAACATACCAAATATTGTGCCAACTATTAAGTTGATACACAATGAATAGCCATTTTTTCTTTTAATGAACATACCAAAAATTGTCCATTTTAATATACATGTACAATGGCAGCCGTTTTTTTTAATCAATAAAATGAAATGAACATACCAAAAATTTGTGCATTCATTAGTGGGAATGATTGGACATCCGTTTTTTTTTTATAATTAAAAATTGGTTGATAAAAGTAAATCTTATATAGAATTGAAAAGGGTGCTTTAGGTATTTAAGGGTCACTTTTGTATCTAATAGTAATATATAAAATAGGTAGTATCTAATAGTTACACACACTTAAAAATTGTATTGACTTGTAATTATTCCTAATTAGAGACCATAAACTATATATCAGCGTATATTTATATACATTAATTGTTGCATTTATTTCCATTAATAAAGATCGATCAAGCTAAAACTAACTTAGACAACATTAACTCGCGTGAAGGAGTCAAAATATTTTTAAGAAATTAAATATATATATATATACACACACACATACTAAACCGTATAACACACGTTTAAATTAAGAGTGCTGATGATAATTGGAAGAGTTGGAAAGCGAAAAATATAATTACTTCATTGGAGGAGGAGATAACCCCGGGACATATAAGCCGAAAGAAAACATGGTGTTGTACATAATCTCCTTCCTACGTTACACAACATTTAAATACACAATTAATCATTTATCAATTAATATTTTAAATTTTACCTTGTTAAATCCTAAAATATCTAAATATGTTATCTCAAATATATACAAAATTCAAATACACATTTTCCTATTCATCAAATTCATCTGACAAATTTCAAATCCAATCAAATACATATACAAACAAACCCACAGAAGTTGCCTTTAGGCTTGTAATTAAGGTGTATGCTTCTCTCTAGGTCTCAGCTTCGGAACTCCCAATGTGCGATTAATTTTTGAGATAAAGACCTTATTAGTGGATAGTGGTTCTTGGTCCCCCAAATTAATCGATTCTTGGGCTTAATACCGAGTTATAAAAACAAAGAAACATATGCAAATACCACTTAAATACAACGTTTTGTTTTATAATAAAATTGTATTATTCTTCCTGACAAGTTGCAAATCAATATTTTGGAGGGCCAAGATGCAAATTAGTTAAATTATTATCTTGGAATAGTAACTAATTAAATGTGAGTTGAGTACTGGTGCAGAAAAAAATTGATTTTTATACTTGGGCACGTGGTGTGTCTGTTTGATGCCATCCATATTTGTCGGAGAAATAATTTAGGATATATTTGTTTCGGGACTCACCCGGATATACTTAAAACTTTAAAAATCACGTCTCATTATAGTTTGAGATTTAAAATTAGAATTAAAAAGCATCTCCTATAAAGTACACCTGCACCCCTATTTTCCACAAATTCAATACAATCACCACTACTTTTCTCACTCTCAACACAATATAATAATATTACATCAATATTATTAAATTTTTATTTGACCTAAAGTAAAATCCCACCCTATCAAAATTTCAAAACAAACACATATTTTTTACTATTCATCAAAACTTTCAAATCCATAAGATTTCGAAATCATGACTCCCCCAACACACCTAAATCCGAGAAAAAAAGTTTTTTGGTCCCATAACTTACCTGTAATCTATTTTTTGTCCCAAAAAATTTAACTATCCAATTTTGGTCCCATAACTATTGTGTTTGTCCAATTTTGGTCACATTTTCGCCGGAAAAACGAAAACGACTTCGTTTTTGTTCAAAAATTGGGGATCCCCGATCGCACGTGTGTCCAAAGTGTCATTTGTCCAATTTTGGTTCCATAACTATTGCGCTTGTCCAATTTTGGTCCCATGTTTGTTTCTTTTAATTTTAATTTAAGTTGTAGCATAATTTTAGTTACTGCATAATTTTAATTATTCTTTTAAGTTGCAGCATTTAATCTTAATCTTTATGTACTATCATTATTTAAAATATGTTTTATATATGTTTTAAACAGTGATAATGTATAAACATAATAATAATAACAATCTTTATGCATAACAATGACAATGCATATATATGCATATACACAACACTTCATATATATATTTTATGAATTCTAGATCCGTGAAATATTTTATATAAAAGTTTATTTCTGAAATATGTTAAATGGTTATGTTATGATGTTATGCACATGTTTGAAACTTTTAATAGATGTACATGTTATGTAAATTTAAAAAATATAACAAAAACTATAATAATTATTGTGTAACAGTAGATTAAAAAAGATGGCATTGCAAATACACACTCCTTATATAGGGGAGCGAGGAAGCATCTCCAGGCTGGAAAAATTATTCATTATCTTGTTATTTTATTTATGACTTATCAATTGGATAGTTGAGCCTAATTAATATAGGCAGCCAACATATTATTTTATTCAATTAATAATTATTTCTCTGACAAATGCATATTATTAGATATATTTAAGAATATCTCAAGATATTTGAAAGATTTGAAAATATTATAGATTTGACTTGCGATGATTTATTGTATGAGTATTATATTAATATTTGTTTTCTTATTTTAAATCTTTTGAAAATAGCCATGACTAATATTTTATTCAATCGATAATTATTTCTCTGACAAATGTATATTACTCCTTCCGTCCTATTTTTTTTATTATCCGATTCTTTGTGAGACCACGAAGATTAAGAAAAAAGTAGGAGATATTAGTATTAAATGGTGTAAAGTGGATAAAGTGAGTTTGGTGGAGAAAAATAATAATATTAAATGGTGTAAAGTGTATTTGGTGGATATAAATAATAGTATTAAATAGTATTTAAAGTTACTTTATTTCCTTTTTTTAGGAAATGACCAAACAAAATTAAGACAACTATTTACGGAAAGTGGACAATCAAAATTAGGGACGGAGGGAGTATAAAATATTCAAGAATCATTTAATTAAAGTTATTTAAAGATTTAAAGATATTTTAGATTTGATTGACCATGATTTGTTGTATTATATTAATATTTGTTTTCTTATTGTAAATCTTGCATGTGAAGATATTAGTAAAATATATATATCATGGTATGATGGCGTGAATCACGGCAGAAAATTGCTGCTCATATACTTCTTCTTTAAAATTCAACTGCTCCTCATATACTTTTTCTGTAAAATTGAAATGCAAACGCCACACATTTAATTTTAATCAATCCAACAGTTCATTTAGCACACTCATATACCTGTAAAATTATTATCCCTAAAACAAAATTCTTAATAAATTATTCATTCATATTCAAAATGTATGCCATTTAGATTTATTCACTCTCTACGTTTTAAAAGAGACTAAGGTTGTGCTTGGATGTGAAAGTTTTTTTCATTTTACTTTTGTAATCTGTTTTTTTTTAGAAAAAAATATCATTTTTATATCATATTCATCCAAATCTAAAGTATTATTTCAAAAAAATGCCATCCCAAATCTACAGGAACAGTAATCGAATTTTTTTTCTGCTGACAACATTCTGACTCAGCTGCAGGCTTGATTATATACTGCCATCAAAAAATTGTTAGTACTCTCTCGTCTCAATCTTAACTCATTCATTCTTTCCATTTTAAACGTCTCAATCTTAACGCAAACTTCTTTAAATAAAAATACTCACTTTATCACATAAAATATTAATAAACAATTCTTTTTACCCCCAATTATTCATTACTTTATCACTAATAAACAACTCTTTCTACCCCCAACACTTTATCACTTTTTCTTAAAATCCGAACACACAGTAATTCACCGGTTAAGATTGGGACGGAGGTAATATTATTTGTTATTTTTATTTATAATTGATACTCCATGATTCATATTTCCCATAAATATTTGAATAAATGAAATCATCATTGACGATTGTATATAAAAAATTTTTTTTTATTCAATAATTTTAATATATACACACATAAATATATACAATTATTTAGTTATATATATGTGTATAGAGAAACACAATTATATGTGACGATTTCACGATGAGATGGAGTATAAATTAGGCATTGACGCTTTATAATTTTGGGAGGAGTGGGTGTGATTTAAACTAAGTTATATCCCGTCTCATCCATAAGAGCATGTCATATGAATTTTTGTCGATATATATATATATATATATATAAACTAGTGTAATAAACAATTAATCCATGTAGCAACAGAAAACCGCTTAACAAAATAATATACGTATAATTAAATATAAAAAAGTATACATAAAGATAAATATACATAAATATTTGGTACTCTTTATTAATCACAGAGCACTAGCAAATAAAATTTTAATATATACATTCACAATTGTTTAATTTTATATTTTAATTATAAGTTCGTGACATAAGTATTAATATACATATTAATTGAATATATAAGGAGGGTCATCAAGGGCTTGACATTTTTTTACCGGATGAAGTTTAATTATATTTGTATTTACAAATAGTTTTTATATATATATTTAAAAAAATCCATTGTATAAAGAAAATAACAAGAGAAAAATATTTATATTGTTTTTATATATTTTCTAAAAAATAAAATGTAATTTTGATTTTCGTAATTATAATAAATTAATTAGCATATTTAAATTAAAAAATAATTATAACAACATAAACTAAATTTCATCATATTAATTAAGTATTCAAAACAAAAATAATTTTTTTAACATTTCAACAGATATATCACATCAACTTTAATCATTATATTTTTTCACATCCAACCATACTTTTATTTTTCATAACTATTCATCCTAATAAAAAATTCTCATAAAACTAAAAAATGAAAAGACAAAAGGATATCCAAGCACACCCTAAACTTGTTTAAAGAAAAGTATAACTTGTTTAAATAGAAAAGTATAACTTGTTTAGATAGAATATTATAACTTGATTAAATGAGAAAAGTATAACTTGATTAGATAGAAAATTATTACTTGATTAAATAGAAAAGTATAACTTGTTTAGACAGAAAAAAGTATTACTTGATTAAATAGAAAAGTATTACTTGATTAAATAGAAAAGTATAACTTGTTTAAATATAAAAGTATAACTTGTTTAGATAGAAAAGTATAACTTGTTTAAACAGAAAAGTATAACTTGTATAGATAGAAAAGTATAACTTGTTTAAAGAAAAGTATTACTTAATTAAATAGAAAAGTATAACTTGTTTAGATAGAAAATATAACTTGTTTAAAGAAAAGTATAACTTGCTTAAATATAAAAGTATAACTTGTTTAGATAGAATAGTATTACTTGATTAAATAGAAAAGTATAACTTGATTAGATAGAAAATTATTACTTGATTAAATAGAAAAGTATAACTTGTTTAGATAGAAAAGTATTACTTGATTAAATAGAAAAGTATTACTTGATTAAATAGAAAAGTATAACTTGTTTAGATAGAAAAGTATAACTTGTTTAAATAGAAAAGTATAACTTGTTCAGATAGAAAAGTATAACTTGTTTAAAGAAAAGAAATACTTGATTAAATAGAAAAATATAACTTGTTTAAATAGAAAAGTATAACTTGTTTAAAGAAAAGTATTACTTGATTAAATAGAAAAGTATAACTTTTTTAGATAGAAAAGTATAACTTGTTTAAAGAAAAGTATAACTTGTTTAGATAGAAAAGTGTAAATTCTTATTACGTCTAAATTCTAAACTGAATTTTGTTACCTCTAATTTATACCATACATTAAACTTTTAAATTTAAATTAATAAACGCAAAAGATAACATAAAGAGGAATAATATGTGTGCGTGAGGATGAGGAATTGAGTAGTGGGGTGAGGCAGGGACGTGTGGGCTGAGATTGGGGTTGAAATTTGTGATAATGGAAACGGTAGAATTGGGAGGTGGGAATTAAAATAGTATATTCATGTTATAATTTAGTTAATAATATATTATAAATATATGGAATATATACTAAAGGGAAAAAATATAATGGGGGCATGTGCCCCATAATTTATGTAAACTCTGCCCCATAACTTAATCCCCACCCTTTAATTTGTTTTTTGTGACATGTTCTCCTATTATGTCTTCTGCCGCCATCTGCTGATGTGCAACCTTAATAGGTGGTGCAACATTTTGTTCCTTCTTCTCCATCAATATAAATATAGAGAGACACGTAGGATTAGAAAGATTGAGAAATTAAATATGTATACATAACTTAAATAAAATCTATTAATTATATTTAGTAATAACTGATTATAGATTTTTATGGGTTGTATATCGTGTATCTTTAAAATTTTGGTTGTTAATAAGAAAGTGAATATATTTTTATTGTTTATTGAATACGGGTATCACATTCTTTATGCATAAACAAAATTCAGAATTAAGAAAATTATAATAATAAATTCATATATTAAGAAGAAACTTTCGTCATTATTTTTATTCGGTCGAGGATATACAAATTAAGAAAAAGATGTAATCTCTTTATACTACGTGGCATCACACTTTTTCACAAATCACAATTTTTTCAAATCTCATTAATACACACTTTTATTTTTTATATTTAATTTTTCTACATCATGTTAATCCACAATTTAAATTTCAAATTTTTCATCCCTCTCAAATAATGGGGTGATTTTCTCTTTCTCATTATTCTTTACCAAAAACCAATTTTTTCCAAGCCAATTTGCAGATTATGCAAAGTTCTTTTTTTTTTTCTTTTCTTTTTTTCACTGTGTCACTCTCAGTATTACGTTACGTTTTTGGACGCAGATTCAACTTGCACTGGCATGAACACAAATTTCATGATCAGATTTGGATGAAATGCAATATTAATGTATGTATTTTGTTTCTTCTTCAATGACTAATGATTAATCTTCCAATCAGCCATTTATTTGGCTTGATCCTCTAAGAGGTGGATTCGACATCAATTATCAACAAGAGAGATGAAGAAATGACTTTAATAAATTAACAACACATCTTCAAAATATAATTAATCGAAATTCAGAGGAACCAAACATGTTAGGATTTAAGCAACAATTATGGAGAAAATAATGGAACCAAGAATTAAGGAAGAAACAATTTGGTTACCCAGTTCGTCAGAAATGACTACGTCTGGGGGCACTACCAAGCCAGGAGATCTACTATTTTCGTCTAATATGAGTGATACAATGATACAAACAAGTTAAAGAGTATTTAAACGAAACCCTAATCAGGCCCATCGGGGCGCTCGACCGAGCCCCGTGGTTGAGCATATGTGCTCGACCGAGCTCCTTGGTTGAGCGCCTAGCCTACCCTGGATCAGCCGCCGCTCGAGCACCTTGGTCGAGCACATCTGCTCGACCAAACCCACTGGTCGAGCACATTGAGCGCGCTGCATCCCCTCTCCGACTCAGGCTCCATAACCCAACAAACTCCCACCTGGAGACTGACTCCAAAAAATTAACTTGTCTGTTCCGTTTCAACGGTGTCTCTCACTGGTAGTAGTGCCGGGCCTTTTTCTCAGTTTCCAAGGCCAGTTGAAGTCATGCATGATAACTCTTGAAGTTGTACACCCAAGTGTAGGTTTGTCTCAAGTAATAAAATTTCTCGGAAGTCCGAGTGTCGAACCACAGGGAGGTTTGTAAGAAAATATGTCAACTAGTAGGTAATATTTCAAGGGTTTATATAATGTTCAAAATACTTTGGAACTGAAATTCCCTATGTAAAACTGAAAATGAATATGGAACTGAAATTCTTTAATTTGAACACAGCTTCTTCAACTTAATTGCTTGGGCGTCAGGTAATTGCTTGGGCTTTTGGAATAATTGTCTCTGCCCTTGTAGGAATTTTTGTTAAATATACTTCATTAAGATTTTTAGTGTTTGTTGTGTGTGTTGCTTAATTGACGGGAATGTTGTATTTTGAGTGCAATTTTTCATCGTGAGTTTAATTGTTTTCCTGGTTATGGTGTGTTTGTGAGCATTCCTCTATGTGTACACTGCATACCTGAACATGTGCAAATAAGTGTGCTTGGGCTTTTCGAGAAAGCATCTCCGACCTTTGTAGGTATTTGTGTTGAATATACTTCATTAAAATATTAAGTGTTTGCTGTGTGCGTTGCTTACTTGACGCGAATGTTGATTTTTGAGTGCTATATTTATCACCGTCAGTTTAATCGTTCTACCATAATATATCTGTGATTTAAATTGTGAAGATTTGAAGCTAAGTTAAGATTTTTTCCTACACAGGTTGAATATGTAGAGACTAGATTGCGGGGTAAATTGCATTTTTGGTCTTATAAGAATATTTTCAAAGCACTTTTGGTCCCATTGTTTCAAAGTGGTCCTTTTTTGTGCACTTTTGGTCCCAAACCTTTAATTGCACATCACAAAAACCCCTAATATGTTCATCTAACAACTTCACCACACAAAAGCCACCTATATATGTTTAATGTTTTTTGTACACTTTTGATTTTGGAAGATTTGGATAAAATTTTTATAAAGTTCGCTAGATATTGGAGGTGCCGATTCCTAAGGTTCAAGGTGGGGATGAGGATTTTTGGTGTTTTTTTTTAGAATATTAGTAATTCCGCTATTTTGGTGGGAACACACGCACTTACATCTGTTAAAAATTAATTGAATATTAGTTTGGGACCAAAAGTGCTTAAACTGGGACTATTTTGATATGAGAATATTCTTATGGGACCAAACGTGCAATTTTCCCCTAGATTGCGTGAGACATTAAAAAAGTCAAGGACAAATCAGCCGTTGGTAAATGGGTGGTCAAAGAAGCCTGTGACTAAGGCCTGTCTTCAACAGGCTGCTTGTTCTGTAGATTGTGGTGTTATCGTATGCTACCAAATTGAAAACACCATTACAGCTGGTGACTATAGGGCCAAAATGGTGGAGTGGTTCATGGACCCGATAAATATAGAATTGGACGATTGAATTTTTATTTTTTTTTACTTGAATAAATTTGGTTGTTAGATACCTTTTGATTTTATTAGAAATAATGCTTTCAAATAACTAGGACTATGGAGTCCTTGTTGTTCATGAAATTCAATAAAGCTACTGCTACGGATATATATATATTGTTGAGAAAAATTAAATAAATAGATTATTCCCGACCCTCTCTACAAGCTCGAGCTTTTAGATGAGACGGAATTCTCTCATGGTATCAGAGCCCAAGTTGTGGGTTCGATTCCCGTGAAAGCACTCCACCCATTTAAATTGTCCACTCTGTTGGGCCTCCTCTCCAGAGAGCAGAGGCAATGATTCGGCCCACGAGTGAGGGGGAGTGTTGAGAAAAATTAAATAAATAGATTATTCCCGACCCTCTCTACAAGCTCGAGCTTTTAGATGAGACGGAATTCTCTCATATATATATATATTTTGATTGATTTATGATGGATTAAGATTATTATTGTTGTGATGTTGCACATGTTTCTTCAAATTTGTTGTATGTACTTTACATTTGCATGTGCAATTCCTTGAACCTCTAAAAATAAAAAGAAGTCTTGCAATTTATATTGATTCTAATTTCGGTCCATTAACTTTTCACATTATTTTCTTTGGAAAATTTGATAAATCAGCGCCTGAAAGGGGGCTTAAAAGGACACCTTTGGGGACTTTTTGGAACATGTGGAATGTGCTTAAAATTATTTAAATGTTTATGAAATTAGCACACATTTAAGTGTGGAATGTAGACAATTATTTATTTCACATTGCACATGGAAAAGAAGTGGTGTTGCACATATTTCTTCAATTTTATTATATGTACTTTACATTCGAATGCGTAATTCATCGAAAAACTAATACGTGCAACCCAAAAGGTTGAACTAAAAAGTTATAGTCCTGGAATTTTTATTGATTCTAATTTCAGTTCACTAACTTTCCACATTAAGATTTCGATGAAAGTTTTGATAAAACAGCGCAAAAAAAGGGCTTAAAATGAAACGATGGGGACCTTTTTCTTTAAATATAAATTTAACATGTGATTGGTGTGAGAATTGCTTGAAATTCTTGTGTTTAATTGCTCAAATTTGATAGGATTTCATGCATTTTTCTACAATAATTTGACTTAATTGCACTTGAGATGAGAAAGGGTGTGGCATGTTGATTTTGTAGAAAACGGATTAAAAACGAGCAAGAATTGAAGCAAAAAACTGTTTTGATTTAGAAGGGTATTGTAGAAGAGGGCTGAATCATATGAAGCTCGTTGAAAAGAGGATTCCAACGAAAAAAGAATCAACTCAATCGGAAATCGGGAGTTCGAGATATGAACGAAACAAAATGGGTGCACGGCATCAAAATATGCTATCGGCCCAATCGCGAAAATGGAGGTCGAACCGCTCAAAATTTACTCCCCCAAATTAGCTACCCAAGTAAATCAAATTGGCGGCCCATTTTCTATCAATCTCAGCCGCAACTTTTGACCTCCTCAACCTTCCAAGCAGCGGCATTTTTTTCCTTGATCCCACAGAAAAGTCGTGCCTCACTGGAATTAAAAAATGGAAGGAGTTGGTTTGCTTTTAATTTCGTACGTGGACTCCAGCCACGTGTTGATTGAAAAGCAGAAAATAAAAGAAGTTGTTTTAAAATGGCAACTTAAGCAGATTCAGCCATTGACTCTCCACGTTATGATATCTAGATGAAAAAATTTGATAAAACAATGCAAAAAAGGACTTAAAATGACACGTTCAGACCTTTAAAAAAAATATAATAGAAGTAAAACTATAATCACCCTATTTTAACTGACTTATTTTTAAATTTTCCTGAAAAACAAGTTATAGGTGTGGAGTTGTTCTTATTTTATTTTTAAGTGTAAATTTGAAAAAATATTTATGAAAATTTTCACACATGTAAGATAAAATCCGTGTGTGGAGCATCTTTTTGTCAAAAATGTGATCACTTTTGCACACATGCTTTTCAGATTTTTTTTTTAAAGATATGATGTTGCAAATATTTCTCCGAATTTGCTATAGGTGCTTTACATTTGCATGTGCAATTCATCGAACCACTAATACGTGCAACCCAATTTTGCACCAAAAAAATTGTAGCCTGTAATTTGTACTTATTCTAATTTCAGTTCTGTAACTTTTCACATTATGATTTCGATGACACATTTAAATTTCCCTGAAAGAACAAGTTATAGGTGTGGATTTTTTTTTAAAGTGTATATTTGATAAGTGTTCATGAAAATGTTCACACATGTAAGATAAAATCCGTGTATGGAGCATCTTTTTACAATCATAAAAGTAATTTGACACACATGCTTTTTTAAATGTTTCTTGAAAAGATGTGATGTTGCACATGTTTTTCTTCAATTTTTCTGTGTATTTTATCGTACCACTAATGCGTGCAACCCAAAGATTGCACCAAAAAATTATAGTCCCATCATTTATATTGTTTCTAATTCATGTCCATTAACTTTCCAAGTTATGATATTGTTGAAATTTTTTGATGAAATAGCGCAAAAAAGGACTTAAAATGACACGTTCAGGACCATTTAAAAATATATATAATAGAACTAAAACTGTAATCACCCTAATTTATCGGACTTATTCTTAAATTTCCTGAAGAACAAGTTATAGGTGTGGAGTTGTTGTTTAATTATTATTTTTAAGTGTAAATTTGGAAAAATATTTATAAAATTTTTCACACATTTAAGATAAAAATCTGTGTATGGAGCATCTTTTTAAAAACATGATTGTAATTTTGCACACATGCTTTTCAATTAAATTTTTTTTTTTTTTTGCACACATGCTTTTCAAGATTTTTTTTAAAGAAGAGAGAGCCACTACACACCCCATAATCCTCCATTCACACCCCACCTACTAAACTAACCCCATTAAAAATTTAAAATTAATTTGCATGTATTACTAAACCCACCCCAAATTAATACCATTATACCCTTCTCCCCAAAAAATAAAATCACTTCTTCCCCTTTCCAACAGCAGTGTGCGTGCGAAAAAAAAAAAAAAAAAAAAAAAGGTCTTCCGCTTTGTTTCTCATGGAACAAAATCGAAGGTGACCTCATGAACAATGGTTGGAAATCGACCAATCAAAGGTAACAAATTTATACAAATTCACGTGTGTTCGGCCGTAAGGTTATGTACAAACTCACTGGTGTTCGTCAGACTAATCATGCACGAATTCATTACCGTTCGGCCCCTTGGACCGAACACTACCAATTTTTTTATTTTTTATTTTTGCACGGCAATTTATGCCGAGTAATCTCAAAGTGGCGCGATTAAATCATAAAAATACCAAAGTTTTTGCATAAAAATCGATAAAAAAATAGGAAAAAAAACCTAAAAACACTTACATTAATGTGCTCGTTGGAACTTTCACGTTCCATGACTATGATGACTGAAATTGAATAAAAAAGATAAAAGGTTTATGGGCATAAATTCCAAAAAATAAATGTTTTAGCGTTTATGGTTTATAGATTACTTATGTAAATAAAATCTAATCTTATATCTATTTATATGAGGGCATTATAGTCATTCTTTGTATGCCTATTTTAGTCTTAAATATTATGGGGTGTGAATGGAGGATTATGTGGTGTGTTTAGTGGTTCTCTTTAAAAGATGTGATGTTGCACATGTTTCTTCAAATTTGCTATAGGTGCTTTACATTTGCATGTGCAATTCATCGAACCACTAATACGTGCAACCCAAACTTGCACCAAAAAAATTATAGCCTGAAATTTGTATTGATCCTAATTTCAGTCCTATAACTTTTCACATTATGATTTCGATGACACGTTTAAATTTTTCTGGAAGAACAAGTTATAGGTGTGGACTTTTTTTTTTTAAAGTGTATATTTGAATAAGTGTTTATGAAAATTTTCACACATGTAAAATAAAATCCGTGTATGAAGCATCTTTTTTAGAATCATGAATGTAATTTGACACATATGCTTTTTTAAATGTTTTTTGAAAAGATGTGATGTTGCACATGTTTCTTCAATTTTTCTATAGGCACTTTACATTTGCATGTGTATTTTATCGAACCACTAATACGTGCAACCCAAAGATTGCACCAAAAAATTACAGTCATGTAATTTATATTGTTTCTAATTTCTATCCATTAACTTTCCAAGTTATGATATTGATGTAATTTTTTTTATAAAATAGCACAAAAAAGGATTTAAAATGACACGTTCTGGGACCTTTTAAAAATATATATTATATAACTAAAACTGTAATCACCCTAATTTATCGGACTTATTCTTAAATTTTCCGGAAGAACAAGTTATAGGTGTGGAATTGTTGTTTAATTATTATTTTTAAGTGTAAATTTGAAAAAATATTTATAAAAACTTTCACACACGTAAGATAAAATTCCGTGTATAAAGCATCTTTTTAAAAACATGATTGTAATTTTGCACACATGCTTTTCAGATTCTTTTTCTTTTTGAAAAGATGTGATGTTGCACATGTTTCTTCAAATTTGTCATAGGTACTTTACATTTGCATATGCAATTAATCGAACCACTAATACATGCAACCCAAGTTTGCACAAGAAAAATTATAGCCTGTAATTTATACGGATCCTAATTTCAATCCTGTAATATCGGACTTATTTTTAATTTTTATTGAGGATTATACATCATAAGAATAAATTCGTGTAAAATCTCATTACACATTGCACATGTGTAATAAAAAAAAGATGTGTTGTTGCACATGTTTCTTCCAAAAGTTTGCATATATACTTTATATTTGCATAAGCATACATATACGAAAAATGACAAATTCACGTGCACTCCCAAATACGTTACTAGGAATCTAAACATACCAAATATTGTGCCAATTATTAAGTTGATACACAATGAATAGCCATTTTTTCTTTTAATGAACATACCAAAAATTGTCCATTTTAATATACATGCACAATGGCAGCCGTTTTTTTTAATCAATAAAATGAAATGAACATACCAAAAATTTGTGCATTCATTAGTGGGAATGATTGGACATCCGTTTTTTTTTTTATAATTAAAAATTGGTTGATAAAAGTAAATCTTATATAGAATTGGAAAGGGTGCTTTAGGTATTTAAGGGTCACTTTTGTATCTAATAGTAATATATAAAATAGGTAGTATCTAATAGTTACACACACTTAAAAATTGTATTGACTTGTAATTATTCCTAATTAGAGACCATAAACTATATATCAGCGTATATTTATATACATTAATTGTTGCATTTATTTCCATTAATAAAGATCGATCAAGCTAAAACTAACTTAGACAACATTAACTGACGCGGGAGTCAAAATATTTTTAAGAAATTAAATATATATATATATACACACACATACTAAACCGTATAACACACGTTTAAATTAAGAGTGCTGATGATAATTGGAAGAGTTGGAAAGCGAAAAATATAATTACTTCATTGGAGGAGGAGATAACCCCGGGACAAATAAGCCGAAAGAAAACATGGTGTTGTACCTAATCTCCTTCCTACGTTACACAACATTTAAATATACAATTAATCATTTATCAATTAATATTTTAAATTTTACCTTGTTAAATCCTAAAATATCTAAATATGTTATCTCAAATATATACAAAATTCAAGTACACATTTTCCTATTCATCAAATTCATCTGACAAATTTCAAATCCAATCAAATACATATACAAACAAACCCACAGAAGTTGCCTTTAGGCTTGTAATTAAGGTGTATGCTTCTCTCTAGGTCTCAGCTTCGGGACTCCCAATGTGCGATTAATTTTTGAGATAAAGACCTTATTAGTGGATAGTGGTTCTTGGTCCCCCAAATTAATCGATTCTTGGGCTTAATACCGAGTTATAAAAACAAAGAAACATATGCAAATACCACTTAAATACAACGTTTTGTTTTATAATAAAATTGTATTATTCTTCCTGACAAGTTGCAAATCAATATTTTGGAGGGCCAAGATGCAAATTAGTTAAATTATTATCTTGGAATAGTAACTAATTAAATGTGAGTTGAGTACTGGTGCAGAAAAAAATTGATTTTTATACTTGGGCACGTGGTGTGTCTGTTTGATGCCATCCATATTTGTCGGAGAAATAATTTAGGATATATTTGTTTCGGGACTCACCCGGATATACTTAAAACTTTAAAAATCACGTCTCATTATAGTTTGAGATTTAAAATTAGAATTAAAAAGCATCTCCTATAAAGTACACTTACACCCCTATTTTCCACAAATTCAATACAATCACCACTACTTTTCTCACTCTCAACACAATATAATAATATTACATCAATATTATTAAATTTTTATTTGACCTAAAGTAAAATCCCACCCTATCAAAATTCAAAACAAACACATATTTTTTACTATTCATCAAAACTTTCAAATCCATAAGATTTCGAAATCATGACTCCCCCAACACACCTATATATACACATTTAAACACTCTCACACAGAGAGGGAGGGTGAGCAAAGTAGGGAGTAGAGAGTAAATCAAAGAGGTTCACTAAAAAATATCTTAGAAAGTAGAGAGTAGATCAGAGGTTCACTAGAAAATACCTTTGTAGCGTTAGGTTAATGCATAGCAAAGTTTAAGGCATACTATATTAATGCATAACACTCACATCACAATTGTGTTCCCAAGCTAAATCATATCACACGTATGATGCAAGAAAAACAATGAACACCACGAATTTATACAAATTAATAAACGACAATTATGAATATAGATTTATTAAAAGGATAGTTCCACGTTGGTAAATTGAAGACGAAGAATAACCTGTCAAAAAAAAAAAACACACACACACATACACACAACATCAGGAGTTGCTTTGTTTTGTTTCATCATTAAGCATGACATACCCTTTTGCCTTGCAACAACACCACCACCGCCCTCATTCCCAAAATACAAACCCACCGTGCTCATGCTTGTTTATTTACTGGTGCAAATTTGTGGTGCAATGACTATTGAAAAGCAGTGCATATCGTCCCGAGGCACAAAACATTCCAAATCAGTAAAAATTAATAAGCACAACAAAATGCACTTGAATTAGAACTACTTATACTTCATTTGAGATTATTCAAATCAAAGGCAATCATGCCTAAGCACATTAAAAAAATAGTGAAAACACAATGTCTCTTTAGAAAAAGCTCTCCAGTATATACATTACAATTCAAGACTTGAACCATATATTTTCATGCTTTGCAAGCAATCGGGGTCGTTATCCAGATGAGCACACAGACTTAACCAATATGATAGAACAATAGAACTATAGAATTTCAAGCAATTTATAACCTCTCAACAAATTACTATAGAAAAAGCTCATTATGGTAAGTCACTGTAAGTCCTTAACAGACACACTCAGTCGAAGTAGATCTAACACTTACCGCAAATCAAATTTTTCAATGCCTAAAAAGAAAAAAGAATACAAACTCAAACTCTGATGGTCTAGAATGACATCATCTCGAAAAAATGCACAGCAACCAATTTAAACAGACTTCCAAATTCCTGTGGATTTAATTGAAAAACATTAAAAGTAGCCATTGTTAATTATGCTTATCTTGCAGTCACCGAAACTACTATGCCAAAAAATAGATCTGGGTCAATAGGTCCGCGTCCAGTAATCAACATGAGAAGCATAACCCCTAAAGAGATAATATCTAACCTTTTGGTAAGTTTTCCTGAGGTAGCCTGCACAACAGCTAGAGATACTTGGAAAATAGTGAAATCTTTTAATGACTCGTCTGGGATTTCAGTGCATTGCAAAGTTAAAGTATGAAACAGAGTATAAAACTTAAGAATTTTTGTAGTAAAGCAAACTGTCACATGGGTATCCTTCAATTTTTAAAAACCGCCTTTTGAGTGAAGTTTTAAGAACAATGACACATTTACCCGTAATGGTAGATGGGCGATGGCCTGCTTCACGAAGTCTGATGGCTGCAGCCCTCACAAAGACGATGGTAGAGCAGCAAACAGTGGCGGCAATCTGGCCGTACATGGAGACGCCTGAAACTGGACTGCATAGACAACGAACGAAATCTAACCCCCAAGGGTTGGCCTAGTGATTGTAGGATTGGGACTTAGGAGTATGCTCCTCTCTAGGTCTCAGGTTCGAACCCTCTCAGGTGCGATCAATTCTTGAGATGGGCCAGTCCATACAGAGCTTAGCTCTGGCTTGAAGTAGGGCCCCCGCTAGTGGACGGTGGGTTCTGGTCCCCCAGATTAGTCGGCCTTTGAGCCGGATACCGTGTAATAAAAAAAAAGACAACGAACGAAATCTGATGCCTTGGGTCGCGATCATCTTACTGTTAGGCGAACAATGCTACATACATTAACACAAGTCAAACTCAAAAAGACCACAAAATTAAGGTTCCAATAAAAACTAATTAATCTACCATCTTTGAATTTACCTACTTATTGTTTATGGGCATATTTCTGGATATAAAAATTGATTTGCATGGGCAAAATAATTTGTTAATCTTGCATAATATACAGAACCAAACAAATTAATTTGCATTCAACCAAATAATTTGTAAATCTATTTTTTAAAGCTGCACTCAAACAAATTTATATTTTTACACCTACAAAATAACAACTATTAAATGCAGAAAGCCAAACAAATACCAGAAAATGAATCATTAAAATTACAAATGAGGTAGATGAGTTGTGACCTCCAACACAAAAGTTTCAGCAACAATGTCTATACATATATAATTACAGAAAATGAATCATTAAAATACCAGCAAGCAGCATTTGAGTATTACATAAATTATAGGGGGAAAAACACCTGTGTAGCCCTTCTTAGGAAACAACTTCGAATAATCCAATCCTCTTGCAAGACTCAAGTCAAAAACTACTCCAATACACCTGGACTTCGTCTGAGCTTTGAATAAAATCTCCAACTCATTTTGTGAAACCTAAGTTTCACTGTTTGATAAGAACTGGTTATACTCTTGTTTTTTCTTGGACAATAATTGCACAGGAGATCCTCTGTGTTTAACAAAAGTTCCAATTTTACCTGCAGTCTCCTCAGACATACCTTTTTCATCAACCTAAAAAAGTGACATAAATGCAACATTTGAATCCCAAGAGCATATTTTCACTAATTCAAAGCACATATAAGAATAATAGAAAAATATAACAGAGCTTTCTTAGCACATACATTACATATTATTACTTTAAAAAATAGCTAGTTTTGTCTGCCTCTACATAGACTTCTCCAAATACTTACTTGACATGAAAGATTGTAGTAGAAAGTATTACACGTCCTTTATTATTTAACTTTTTACCAGTGCACTCACAATTTCCTTTTAAATCTGCTAAAATCTTTGCTAGTCTAATTTATCATTCTCGAATATATAGTTCCAAAATTTTCTTGTGGCACTCCACGGATTAGCCAATATTCCATCAAGTAACTTCCGATGATTCGGCTTCACCTAAAAAGATTTAGAAATAACAGTTACACATGAGAAGTGGTTGGCCTAACTATAATAGAGCAAAAAGAAATTGAAGTGGTGACAAAAGCAATGAAACTCTTATATATAACCACTGAGTAAAAGTTATTCACATATATTGCAGAAAACAATAGTTATTGCAATTTATTATTTGTGCCTATACTTTATACACAACATTATTTAAAAGAATCCCAAATTTTATGGGGGTAAAGTGAATTAACCCAAGAAAAGATCACTAACCCTCAAGTAATAATAAAATATTAATAGGCAAAATGTTTGCAAGGGAGACAATAGGCTATTAGCAAAATTAACTTGAGCAATTTTATTCTAACAATAAACTAATTACTTACAAAGTTACCTGGCTCACAGAAATTTTCAACCCACATCTGGGAGCAAACGACGACACCATCCTCCTTCATCAGGGTTGCCGGGTAACTCAGCGCTGTCAAAATAAAAACAGGAATCATAATTTATTTTAAATTTCACAACAAAAATAAAAACATCCCAATTGGTCAATCCACATGGCCTTCAAATATCTATTGAGACTCATAAATAACGGGTTTATTGAAAATTCAATTATCAAATTTACAATTATCAAGCCTCTTTGGATGATTCTTCTTCTCACACGTGTTAAGAAGAATTTGGACATGAACCATTCAAAATATTTACCTTCAGCTCCAAGAGGCAATTTGGTGTATATCTTCTATCTGCAACACGTAAAACGGGTAATTGAATTCCAAATCAGATCCGCACGGATCAGAGTGCGGATCTGAAGGCACATTGAGTCGATGTTTCATTCGATCTGGCAGAAAAATCATAAGAACAATTAAATAGTCAAAGAATTTATTTTGTTTTACCTTTATCTAGAAACGAAATCCATTCGATCTTGAAAAAAAATCAGCGCCATTTTTTTCTTTCTTCACTCAAATGCTGATCAAGATTCATTAACCTTGACATGAAGAAACTCTCTATCTTATCTTTCCTTTTACAATAATTCATCTCACCAACTCAACAATCAGTACATCTAAAAAAAATCAATAAAAAAATATAAAAAAAATCAGTACAGTTTGCATATTGTCAAACTACAGACAACTTCAGACCTGCAGACTCGTGCAAAAATTTATTTAATTAGAGAGAAAATTTGAGTTCATGCCGATCTGAGAACTAATCTTAACAATAACAACCATTCTAATTTAGTGTCCAAGTATGTGCTTGAGATTTTGTTATCCATGTTATGTTGTTGAATGCAAAAAATCTGAGTTCTGAGAAACAATAGATCATGTACCGCCGTGAGCCAGGTAGATTAAATAATGAAAATTTAACAAATTAATGAAATACTCACTGCATATCTATCCCATTTATAATCTAGATTCATATTAAATCAATTAATATAGATCTTTATTCAAATAAAACATATGAAACGGAAGAATGTACGGAATCAATCTGATCATATACCTGAGAGCACGGTGCAAGCTGTGATTCATCGGAGCATTGATATAAATAGACAATTGGTCACATTCTTCAATTTCTTGATCAGTCTTGTCTGCAGTAATAGGATATAGTAGCATAAAACATGTTAATGGCTTCAGATTATGAACAAATAACACATGGGTTAGATCTTAATTATCTATAAAAGCATAAAGCTAATACCAACATTTACTACCAAGGGTATATATCATCTTATTATCAAATAATCGGGAAAACAATTGGCATTCTAACCTCCATCACACTCTCTTCTCTTGCTGCCTCATTGAGTCTGTCCATATTGGAGGAGTCACTGTAGCCATCTTCATGTTAACCGGAGGAGAAGTCAAAATTTTCAGACCCTCGGGCAATGCCTCAATTGGCGTGGAAGTAATGGGAAACTATATATCAACTAGATATAAAATATCGCCTATATTCAAAATAGGGTTGCTATGATGGATTCCGCGTGGATGAAAATGGGGAACGGTGGTGAGGAGGAATGTACGACCAACGACTGCGGCGGCCGGCGAGTTTGATAAGTTGAAGCGGTGCCGAAATCGGTGAACCACGGCCGCATATGTACAGTTACATACTTACATTGCATCTGAAAAGGCAAAAAGACGCAAAGTTTTAAAGGTTTATTATATTCTATTTAATACATAAGAAGTAATTACATATCAAAATAAAAATAAAATTTTAAATAAAGAGTTAAACACGTGGCGAAAGGAAGAGGGCGACACTTGGCAGCATTTTGGAGGTGCAATCCTCCTTTTATATAATAAGATTTTTTACAACATGTTTAGTAATATGTGTAACACCTCGTCCCAAAATTAATAAGAAATAAAGGAGTAAATGATTTATGGGTTTTTCAATTATATTAACGGCGCTCTATGTTTTCAAAAGCTTTGATTTCAGGAAAACGGACGAGCATTCTGAGCCGGGAGCACTCCTAGCACATAATAAAGAAATAAATGAAGTTTAAGGTTTGATTAATTTTTTAACACAAATTAAAAGATTACTAATTATTGCTATAAAATCAAGTAATCGATAAAATGCAATAGTTAATATAAGAGGCGATTCTTTTAATTTAAAGTTGATTTACTAACCTAATTATATATAATCCCAAATATGTGGGCTATCCATGTTTGTTAGCCCACTTTTATATTTTATAAGTGGGTTAATTTCACTTTTGGTCACTAAACTTTACCTCAATTTCACTTTTGGTCACCGAGTTTCACCCTTCATCAAAATTAGTCACTTAACTACATTTTCTTAATCAGACTTGGTGACAATGTTATTTCACCTGTCAAAGAAATAATGGGAGCAACTGAACTGGCGCGAATTACATTAGGGTTTCTTCATTTTTTATCCCCAATTCATCGTGCCTCTTTCCGCCCTTTCTCCCCTTTCTCCAAACTAATTTCTCTTCAACTTCAATCGATTTTTCTCTAATTCATAATCCCTAGTGCTCGAATTTCTCAACCCCTGGACCAATTTCTCCTTCAATGGCCAAGTGGGACAATCCTGATTTGTATTTGGTTATGCTTGAACGTATTGTTTGGGTTTTTGTCTATGTCCCTGGTCTTGTACGACTTTCGTTTAGGGTGTAGTGCTTTGGATTGGTTTAGGGTGTCTGTTTCTGGATTGGTTTGTTAATGCTTTTTGCTGGTTACTGCTGGTGTTTTAGCTTGTTTAGGCTCTGGTTGGTCTGATGTACGCTTGATATGTTGGGTGTTTAGTCCTGTTTTGGGGGATGGGTTAGTTGGATTCTTGACTTCACTCATATTTGTTTACTAGTTTGGAGTTCATTTCGTTTGTATGGTACTGTTTTTGTGGATTTTCTACTATGTATGATGGTGTGTTTTGGATTTACTAGTTTTATACTAAAGTTTTCTATTTTTTGTTGAAGTGATACTTTTCAGTATTACAAGTGATACTTTTCAGAAGATAGTCATGACTGCTATATTTAATGATGAACTACTTTAGTGAAAAAAAGAAAAACATTAACGACAAGTTCAATGTGGACATCGAATCATTACCAGCAACAAAAAGATTACAAGCTTGATTGAAAATAAATTAGGGAAATTAAAATTTAGGGGAGGGAGGGGGAAAAGAGGCACAATGAATTAGGGAAAAAAATGAAGGAACCCTAATATAATTTGCGCCAGTCCAATAACTCCCGTTAGTTCTTTGACTGTGAAATAACGGTGTCACCAAGTCTGATTAAAAAAGTGTAGTTAAGTGACTAATTTTGATGAAGAGTGAAACTCGGTGACTAAAAGTGAAATTGAGGTAAAGTTTAGTGATCAAATTGAAAATTAACCCTTTATAAGTCCACTTCTTTATTAGTAAGCCCAAATAATAATTTTAAAAATCATGATCCTGCTACTTGACATAACACATAATACCCCATTTAATTATACATGTTACATTCATATACTATTATTTTTACTAAAATGTACAATACCTTCTTATAATTCTTTAGAGAATTGTTAAACCAAAAGCCTTTAGATATGAGATGACCCATTAATAAATTTAAAGTCGTGGGACTTTGTCAAAATATTATCAAAAGAGATATTGGGTTGGGCCTCAAAATATTAGTCGAGCCAAGTTGCGGCCCTCTAATGAGAACCATGATTTGGGAACCATGATAAATTTGTCGCCCTACCGCAGGCTAACAAGAGAACGAATAGAAAACACGATAAAATCGATGCCCTGGCTCAGGACAGCAGGAGAACAATTGGTTTCGACAAAATTGCCAAAGGTATTTTTCATTAATAAAAATTAAGAAAAAACGTCCTCAAGTATTTATTGACAAAAGGACTAATCATAATCTAAAAAGGACCAAATCAAGCAAATCTATCCAACCGACTCGATAACTATGAAATTAAAAGACAAAACCCATAAATTAATAAATAAATAAAGCAATAAATCTTGGACTATCTTGCACATCTTGCCAATCTTGAAGATCTTACCAAATCCTGCGAAATCTGGGACAATATCTTTGATAAATATGGGACAATTTCACAAGTAACAATTCTGGGACAATTTCGCGAATAATCTTGCATGTATTCCTGGGCTCAAAACCCTTGTTCGCATCATTCCCGTCCCCTTTAAGGTCGTTCTTGTCCTCAAGGACCAATTTGGGAAACACTCTCTCATTGATAATTAGTTGTGATAATTAAAGTGTATAATTAATTATACAAATTAAAAAGTATTAGTCGTGATAATTGAAGAATATGACTTATATTACAAAAGGGTGTTAGTCGTGATACTGAAGACCATCACCGAATAATTACTATGAACAATTAATGACGAAACATAAAACCGTCATGAAAATTTTATATTATATGACTAATATTGATCGTCACTAATTACACTGAAGACCGTCACCGAATAATATTGTGACGAAATAAGTGTATCACTAAAAAATGATTATTAATCATCACTATATATAAATATTGGTGACGAAAGAATATGTCACTAATTACTATGAACAATTAACGACGAAACATAAAGTTGTCATGAAAATTTTATATTATATGACGACTATGATCGTCACTAATTACAATGAAGATTGTCACTGAATAATATTGTTACGAAATAAGTTCGTCATTGAAAAATAATTACTAATCGTTACTATATATTAATATTGGTTACGAAAGAATATGTCACCAATTACTATGAACAATTAACGACGAAACATAAAATTGTCAAGAAAATTTTATATTATATGACGACTTTGATCGTCACCAAATAAAATTGTAACGAATTAAGTGCGTCATCAATTCTTTTGAATAATTAATGACAAAACATATAGTGGTCACAAAAATAGTATTTTTCATGACGTTGAATATCGTCACTAAATATTATGAATATCGTCACCAAAGTTTATTGTGACGAATTTCTTGTTATTGTCATGAGTTCTTTGAATTAGTAACGAAAAAAATCATCAGTGGTGACAAAAAAAAATTGTCACAAATTCTCACTTTTTAGTGACGAAAATTAAATTTGTCACCTTTAGGTAACATATTGTGACAAATTTTGTGTCGTCACATAAAATTTCGTCATTGAATGTATGATTTCCTGTAGTGAGGATACAGAGTAAGTATTATTTATTTATTTATTACTTATTCATAAATTTATATATGAAATGCGTTTATTTTTAGATTTCAAAACATGTATATATAATTTTATTTTTCTTTAAAACATGTAGGAGTAATCGTATAACAGCTACATTATGGGAAGAATTCATTGATGAAATATTCAAAGTAAAGAAAGAAAGAGGTGAAAGGGCTCCAGTGATAATTTTACAAATGTTTCGCCCGAAGCTTTTTAGTGGTATAATTCATATATTATGCTTTCATTTAAATTTATGCATCTAAATAATTATATTAGTACGTATAAATATATGTGTTTCTAATTCGAACATCTATTAATTGTGAAGATACCATATCAGTCAATAGTGCATTTAATCCCTCAAAAATCATTCATTCTTTGGACGTAAAAGAAATACAAGATTTTAAAGCAAGGTAAGTCACTTAAATACTTTCGTTATTTTTATAATATCATTTATTTTCTTATAAACTATATATGACCTTTATTAATATTTGTGTATTTAATTAGATTGAGAATAGATTTCACATATGAAAATCAATGGACTAATATATCAGAGCCTATATTAACATAAGATGAAGATGATTGCGAGAGTGAAAATTTCAAAATAAAACTATACTTGAATTAATAGAGACCCCAGAGGTAACTCAACCTTCATTAAATATTTAATTAATAAGTATTCTATAGGAAATTATTAACTTTGTTATTATAATTTTAATTGATTTCATTTCATATTTTTTGTATTATACATGAACAGGTGGGTAATTTCTGGATATGTGGAAAAATAATTGATTTGAATAGTTATATTGACTGGTGCTATCCAGCATGCAAACGTTGCACGAAAATAGTGAACAAAAATGGTAATACATTTGATTGTAAAAACTGCAATAAGAGTGATGTTTTGGCAAACTTGAGGTATAGAGTTAAAGTGCTTGTGATGGATGGTACAAGCAATATTTCTTTGACTTTATGGGATGCTGCATGTTTAGAACTCTTTGGTAAGAGTGCAAGTGATATGATGATCAACTCTTCAGAGGTAAAATCTTTTTAATAAAATATATTATTCTTAATTCATTTACAAGTTATTTACTAAATTTAAAATATAATCTAAATTATTATACAAATTAAAGGAGGATGGTATAGCAAAGAACTGCAAGATATTATGAAAAGGAGATGATGTTCAAAATTGGCGTTAAACATGAGCATATACGTAATTCTAATAACACTTACAGTGTTATTAAAATTAATACGGATGAGAAAATCGTCTCTAAGTATTCTATAAATTTTCGTAGTACTCAAGTAAGTCTTTCTATTGTTACAATATTTTCATTCTAAAGTTATTATTACAAATAAGTAATTATTAAATATTTTCGTGTAGGATGATTCCATCGACGAGACCACCAACTCTTCAATTCAACAAAACACTCCAATTCAATCAGAAGATCCCAATCTCGACCTAATTGATATAACCGATGAAGAAAATTCTAAAAGACCATTGTCTACAAATGATATGACAAGTTCAAATCCAAAGAAGAAAAGGATGACTAAAATCAAGATTGAGAAAGAATAGTTCAATATTAATTTATGTCTCTTATTTCCTTTTGTTATGAACCTTCTTTTTTCCTTGTCTTTTATTTTTACTACAATAATGTTACGAATATTTTATTAAATATTTTTTACCTTTCTTACGCTATCAATTAATTTACAATTTCACCAAATATGTTGAGTACCGGAATAAATTGAAAGTAGTATTGGTCCTATAAGTATAAAGTTAAGAATTTATAAGATAAGAATGTGAGATTAATTATATCTATATATTCTATGTATCTATATTTTATTAAGAAATATATTACTTAAATTTTTACTGGTATCGTGACTCAGTTTCTGTTTTATTTCTATCCATATACACATACTCTATGAAACTAATATCACATTATTAATAAAAAAAACACATTAGAGGAATTACTCCCTGGACAAAAAACATAATATATCATCTTAATTATAGTAGAAAGTACTGTAGTTTTTGGAAACAGCGATTGAGAATTACTCCCTGACAAAAAACGAAATAAAGAATAAAAACATATGTTTAGCTCCACATGCAACTCTAACTACATTGGAGGAATTTTCATATTTTTCATTCGTTTACCATATTTTCTTTAACAGAAAAGCTGATATGGAAAGAGAATAAATTTAATGAAGTAAAGAGTAATAGGAGTACAAATATATTTTAATAAAAAATTTACTAGATTTGATAATTCTCCTATTTTTTTATATAAGATCCACTCAACCAAAAAAAAAAAAAAAGATTAGTTATATCTATATATTTTATGCATCTATATTTTAATTAAATATATTCCTTAAATCTTATAAAATAAAATATATTATAATAAAAACTTTAGATAAATTCATATCCCTCATACATATAAAAATTCACATTCTCTAGATATTTTTTGAATCATATATATAGCCAATATTCTTTTAAAAAATTTGATATCGGTAATTCAATTTGAATATTGGGATCATTGAACCTAAATATAATGTTATTTAACATTCTCACCTAAATTCCTCTCTTAAATCAAACCAATCATTCCCAACGTTTACCTCGCCTTCCTTTTTAATTAATTCAACAATAAATTACAATATAATTTCACAATGTATTAGTAGGAAATTTGAAACCTTTTTAAAAAATTTACACACGTATTTAAAGAATCAAGGTGTATGCAGATAATACCCACACATTCAATTATTATTTACACGTTAAAAAAATTAAAAATATTTCAATATTATAATATATTATAAATAAAATTATGATCGAATCAAAATATCCAAAATAAATTCAAAATCAAATCTATTGATATCTTAAAAAATAATTCATTAGTTTTTTTCCAAATATATTATTTATTTTCTAAATTCTTTCATCCATCCCCGTATCTATGTATATACAAATCCCGATCATTTTACGTACTTTCATCGCCTTAAAAGCAACAAGCTCAAAACTCATACCTGGTACTTTTTTTTTTCATAATTTTTAGAACAAATATCTGCCAAAAATCGAAAAGAATAAATATCTGCAAAAAATCGAAAAGATTTGATATGAAAGATCTTTGGATTTCAACCACTATATAATAAACTGTAAACCTTTTTTTTCTGTATTAGAATCGCCATTGACACGCCTAAGAGGTATGTCTTTTCTCTTTTTTTTTGAGACGTGATCTTCAACCTCTATATAATAAACTGTAAACCTTTTTTTTTTCTCTATTAGAATCGCCATTGACACGCCTGAGAGGTATGTCTTTTTTTTTTTTTGAGATGTGATCTTTTTATACTGCTTTAGTCGTCGTATTGCCACGTAAATTATTCGTGCGTCGTATTTCATTAACTGAGTGCGATAATGTTCATAATTAACACAAGGGATATAAATGTATATGTTACTATATGGGCGTTGAAACATTGGAAAAAGAATTATGGTCCCCTAAATTAGTCGGTCATTGAGTCGGATACCGAGTTAAAAAAAAATATATTTGCAATAGGTGAATCTATTATGTATATTCAGTGTAGTATATATTTACAAAATTCAATTATAAAGTACTATAAGCTGTTTGCTGGATTCCTTAAAATTACTATATTTTAATTCAAATTATTTAATCGGTGTTTTTGTCTTTCAAATTTGAAATGATATGTATTTTTTCACATGTATCTGCTCTTCGGACATGTTTCTCGAATTATAACCCACTCAGTTGACTTGTCTTCCTACATATATTCACCTATAATGTTTGATTAATTTTTTGTTTGCAGAACATAATATGTAATGTCTCTCATCCGCAATAAGAAACGAGAAAGGACAAATAATAATACAAAGGTACGTATTATTATCATAGACATTTCAATTGTGGAGAATATTGTATCAATCTTAATTCTCAAAGTTTGTTAGGATATATGTAGTTTTATATATAAGTAACTTTATGCACATGTGTAATCCCAGTACCATAAAATATGCTACTTTTGAAAAAAAAAAAAAAAAAAACCTTTGAATACATATTTGAATCTAATTCTTTACTAAACTGATGTTAGTTATGCGTATGAATACATTAGCAGATAAAATAAAGGAAATAATGACCATAAATATTTTTTGGATTTTTTAAAATAAAATTATCATTCAAAATTTAATAAAAATCAACAATGAAATTTTAGAATGGCATCCACATTTAAAATCAACTTGACAATTTTGACATTATTTTCTGTGAATTTATATTGTTCGGAGAATCTCGACCTTGACCCTGACGAGACATGTATTCCACATACTGTTGTCGAAAGTATGTATATTCTTCTTAAATCATATAAATTCAAAAAACTTTGTCCCTTAAAAGTTGATTTTACATTCTTCACATATTTTTCAATTGAATTTCTAATTTTGTACCATTCAAGGAGAATCGCCAAAATGTGATAGATTTAACTATAGAAGACGACATCATCGATAACCTCAACTCCAAAGATCATGTTTTTAGGGTATTCTGTACAATGAATGACGATAGTCCAGAAATTGTCGATCTTCACCCTGACGAGACATGTCTCCCTGATACTTTTGCCGAATGTATGTATATGCACCTTGGATCATATTCAAATTTTGCAATGTTAATATGTTTATTAAAAAAAAAATTACATTTTGTAGCATGCGACTACTGGGACATTGGAGACCCAAGCTACAAATGTCAGTACTGCGGCGCAATGTTTTGGTACGAGGAACGTTTGCGTTCGTCTCGCAAATCGGACAACCCGAAATTTTCATTGTGTTGCGTGCAAGGAAAGATACAAATACCTTCTTTGAAAAGGCCGCCTCAAATTCTGCACGACCTCCGGTTTTCAGACTAAATGGACAAAACTATCATTCAATAGGTAGTCTTTTGCCACGCGAAGGCAAAAAACCAAAGTTCGACAACTTTACATAAATGATACATCAAACGAAGTTCAAAATCGAATCACTGCACTAAGGTACGTATACTTCGAAATAATTATTTGAAATTTGTATAAATTTATATATTTACATACAATAAACAAATTGAACATCCTAACTAACGATAAATTATATACAATAATTTACAGCAAAAAGAAAGATATCAATAGTCTTCATGCAGAAATAGTTGCAGACTTGAAAGAGATGCTGGATGAAAACAATGTGCTTGTGAAGAATTTCAGGATGATTGGACAGAGATTACAAGAAGGCGAAACAGGAATTAAGCTAAAGCTCATATGTAGGAGGGGCACCGATGCACGAAGGTATAATCTGCCTACAGTGTCCGAGGTCGCAGCAGTTATCCCAGATGATATTGGCCAAACAATGGGTGACCACAACATCATAGTGGAGACAAAAGCTGGAATCCCTCATCGCATAAATGAACTTAACGCAACTTACCTTGGATTACAATATCCCCTACTTTTTCCTTACAGTGAGGATGGATACAGAGAAGACATACCTTATTCAGAAAATAGGATGCAGACAACGACAGGCCGACAGAGGGTGAGCGTCAGGGAATTCTTTGCGTACCGCTTGCAAGATAGACAGGATGAACCGCCTACCATTTTATCTTTCAAAAGGCTATTGCAACAGTTCATTGTCGACGCTTATACGATGGTAGAGGCTGGAAGGTTGAAGTACATTGCAACACATCAGAAAGAGTTGCGCTGTGAGATGTACAAAGGCCTTGAGGATGCGTTCATTAACGGTGAGACCGACTCCCGTACCCAAGGAAAACGTGTTATACTCCCAGCTTCATTCACAGGAGGTGCAAGGTACATGGTACAAAATTACCAGGATGCAATGGCAATATGTAGGTGGGCAGGGTATCCAAATTTATTCATAACATTTACATGCAACCCGAAGTGGCCAGAGATTGTACGTTTTGTTGATGAAAGGGGGCTCAAACCCGATGACCGCCCGTATATAATTTCTCGAGTTTTTAAGGTCAAGTTGGATGCAATGATCGACGATTTTCGTAAACAAAAACTATTCGGAGAAGTCAAAGCAGGTACTCCTCATTCTATTTTGTGTCCATTCATTATATTACAAGTAATAATTATATGACAACACACACAAAAACCAAATATCCACAAACAATATTTCATTTTTATATTTATGGATGAATTCAATTGCGAGTGGTATACACAATTGAATTTCAAAAGCGTGGCCTCCCCGCATGCCCATATCTTTGTTGTTTTTTGAAAAGGAGAACAGAGAACCGCCAAGCTCGATATTGATCGCATAATTTCTGTTTGAACTACCCGATGAGCGGATGGATCTAGACTATTTTGCAGCAAAGAGGTGACTATATGATGCATGGACCATGCGGTGATGTTAGAAAAAATTCACCCTGCATGTCGGAGGGTGTTTGTACAAAGCATTTTCCAAAAATTATGTATCGAAAACCACGAATGATGAAGATGGATACCCGGTTTGAGACGCATGAACAATGGAAGAACAGCTTAAAAAAATGATGTCCATCTCGATATAGATATGTGGTCCCCCACAACCGCCATCTTCTTCTGAAGTACAGAGCCCATATAAACGTAGAGTGGTGCAACCAGTCACGCTCGATCAAATATCTGTTCAAATATGTGAATAAAGGTCACGATCGTGTAACCGCGGCGTTCTACAAGAGCACAAAAGAAGACGGTACTGGGAAAGAGGTAGATGAGGTGCAAATGTACTACGACTGCAGATACATTTCACCTTGCGAGGCAGCATGGAGGATATTTGGCTTTGATATTCAGTACAGGTACCCTCCGGTCGAGCGTCTAAGTTTCCATCTACAGGACGAGCAGAGTATATTATTCTCAGATTCTGAGTCATTGGCTTCTGTAATGGACAAACCAACCGTAAGAGACAGCATGTTTTTGGAATGGTTTCAGGCGAATAAAGAATATCCAGAAGCGGAAAACCTTACTTACGCGGAGTTTCCACAACATTTTGTTTGGAAAAAAGATAAGCGAGAATGGGTCAAAAGGCAAAAAGGATTCTCAATTGGTCGCATTTGCTACGTTCCACCTGGTTCGGGAGAGCGATATTATTTTAGGATACTGCTAAACATTGTTCGTGGGCCTAAAAGTTATGATGATTTCAAGGAGTACAACAATATCAGGTACGAAACGTACAGAGACGCTTGCTATGCCAGAGGTTTGTTGGACGACGACAAAGAATACATTGATGGGATAACAGAAGCAAGTCAATGGGCATCTGCGCAGTCTATGCTGACACTTTTTGTTACATTGCTTTCATCAGGAAACTTGAGCCGCCCAGAGTTGGTGTGGGAAAAGTGTTGGACATTACTTTCCGATGATATTCTGTACAGACAGCGACGCATCTTGAATTATCCAGGTAACCAATAATTAATATGGAATAATATATTCTTTCTCAATCATAAAATTACAATGAAACCAACAATTATAATTTGTTAATACATTTGAACAGAATTAAACATGACCACACTAATGTAGAAAACCTATTTTATATCAGTGCAAACCTATTTTGTATCGTTATTAAATTTGTATAGTTTAGTGGCTCGTTTGAATGGTGTGAGAATATACATTCAAACTAATTTAACAGTAAAGAGTATAAATTAGTTTGAATGTTTATTGTTTATTGTTTAGAGTTTAGGGTTTATTTTGAATGTTTAGGCCAGCAGGAAATTCTGTGAATGTTTATTGTTTAGTTTGAATGTTCTATTTTATAATAAATTAGGGTTTAGGCCAGCAGGAAATTTGAGTATGCAAAATAAACAATAAACATTCAAACTAATTTGAATATACAAAATAGCATTTAAACAATAGCATTTAGATAAACAATAGCATTTAATAAACATTTAATAGCATTTAAACTAATTTATCAAAATGTCAAAATGTCAAAATGTCAAAATGTAAAAATGCTATTTTGAAAATAACCCTAATTTATTTTGTGCAAACCTATTTTGTATCGTTATTAAATGCTCGATATTAAAAAATAAACCATCTTTATTTATCTATCTATCACGATTACACTCTTTAGTAATATAGGTCACACTCTTCAGTTATCACGACCACACTCTTTGCTGTAATATTTATCACACCCTTCATTTTTATGAGTAATACTCTTTATAGTAAAAAGTCACATTCTTCAGTTATATAAGTCACACTCTTTAGTAATATAAGTCATACTCCTAAACCAGTTTTACCGTGAAACTTGTTCACCCTATACTTTGTCTTATCTAGAGTTGGTATGATGTGCGCTCAAAAAAATATATATATACATATACTAATTCAAAAAAAAAAACTCCAAAGAAAATAAATATTTTAATATGTTTTCCTCTCAAACTTCCTTTCTTTAATGAAGTAATTATTTTTAAAATTATAAATTATTAACATGAACTAAGAAGATGTAAGGTATAACATGATTTAGTCGCCTGCGTCATTAATTAGTAAATAGTCTACTAGTGATATATTTCACTAATAGTGACCTGATTATAGCGATAATTAAGTAATCTTCCAATTATAGATGACGGTCAATCCGAGCATTGATTATGGTATTATAAATAATTTAAAAACAATAATGATAATATTTTATAGTAACTACAACTTCTCAAAATAATATTTTACTCTTCCCAAGTCAAAGTATAGGGTGAACAAATTTCAGAGTTTGAATCACAAATGGTCCTATAACTTTGGCCTCAAATAGATTTAGTCTCATAAATTTTTTTGTTGTCGATTTAGTCACAATAACTTTGACAATGTCCAATGTTAATCCCAAATCGGCCGAAACAACGTCGTTTTGCCATTTTTATTTGGGGCTTTCCGGCTGATATTGTGACTTGACTGTCATGTGTATTGTCACGTGTATTTTTAAGTGTGATCGACTAATTCTTGCTGTCAATTCTGTTTTAATTTTAAGTTTAAAATTTTAATTATATATGTCTGAAATTTCAGCTGTTAGAAAAAAATACACGTGACAGTCCAGTAACAGCATCCGCCGGAAATTCCCAAATAAAATAGGTAAAACGACGTTGTTCCGATCGATTTGAGACTAAAATTGGACATTGTCAAAGTTATTGGGACTAAATCAACGACAAAAAAAATTATGGGATTAAATCTATTTGAGACCAAAGTTATGGGACCATTTGTGATTCAAACTCCAAATTTCACGGTGAAATTGGTTAAGGAGTGTAACTTATATTACTAAATAGTTTGACTTTTTACTATAAAGGGCGTGAGTTTTTACTATAAAGCGTATTAATCATAAAAATGAAGGGTGTGACTTATATTATAACCGAGAGTATAATAGTGATAACTGAAGGGTGTGACCAAAGGATCATATCTCTATGATTGAGTATTTTATCTCTATGATTGAGTATTTTATCAGAGGAAAATAGGAATTTATTATAGGAAAATTTTTAATATTATACTCTGTTCGTACAAAATATTCTCAACATATCAATATCTGTTTCTATATACCTATCTTATATACTCCCTCCGTCCCACATTTAATTACACACTACTTTTTTTCCATATTTTTGCGAGCGAGTTGTTTATTAGTATTTATGATAGATCTATCTCTCCTCTATTATATCTCTCCTTAAAAGTGAATTACTTTATCATTTGAAATACTAATAAAAAATTTGTTCGCTAAAACACGAGAAAACAGTAATTGTGCAAGTAATCTTGGGATAGAGGGAGTATTAGTTTAATTCCATTGTCATTCCACCCTTCTAGATCTTTAACACATGCACCCAGGAAATGGTGGTTCGTTGGATATTCTTTATTATTTCACGTGTCATCCATCCATATTATGAAATATAAAATGGAATACTAATTATGGAATAGGCGTGATATCATTCCCTTATATACAACCTCTCCTGTAAAGCTCGTTCTCCGTATGAAACTGGATTCATACTGATACCATATCATTCATTTACGTACGGATAACATTGTTCTTATAAATTAATACCATCGCATTTACACACAAATAAGTACTATGGTATTAGTTTACAAGTGTAATAGTATCAGTTGATAAGCGTCATGGTATTTATAAATTTAATGATATTAAATTCATACTCTGAACAAGTTTCATCGAGATTGACTCATCTTATATTAACAAGTATGCTCCAGCATATCAAGCCTAGAATGTAATCAAACTTAAATTAAGTTATATATGTTTCTTTACAGGCAATTCTTGGAATAGGAAATATAATTTACATACACACATATATATATACCCATATACATTATCAAGAAACCTAGGCAGTTGGGTAAGAAGCTTCCATAGCAATGCCACAGAGACCTTCTGCAGCTCCAATATCCCTCTGCATTCTAATATATCCATTCTCACCCCAAGTAGCTCCCCACGAGTTCTTAACGAGCCAATACTTTGTTCCGTCGCTTGTTTTTCCATACCCAACGGCTGTAACACCATGATCTAGATCGGTCCCACACTCTCCAGTGAACACTCCACTTGAGTAGAACTGAAAATCAGATCCACTTGCATCTATTGCAACCGATACTGGCTGATTCGCCACTGCTTTCAGCAATGCTGCCTCGCTGTTGCTAGGAACATCTTCGTACCCCGTGATCTTAGCCGCGTGAGATGACTCTTCCTTTGTGTTGCACGTTCCATCAACTCCCTTATAAGCGTAATTGGATTCGGTTGTTAGGCCATGATTGCTGATTATGAACTCGAAGGCGTTGTCCATGATTCCACCATTGCAGCCCTCATCTTGAGCCGTGTCACAATCCACGAGTTCTTGTTCGGATAATGAAATTAGTGTCCCAGTTTTGAGCTTGTTGATTCCTTCTGTCGCTGCAACTGCTGAAAATGCCCAGCAACATCCTGTTTTTTCCAAGAAAACTCTAATATTAATGATAATGTGACGCGTAAAACTGGAGCAAATATAAAAAAATCATCCTGTAACTTAGGCCGTGTTCAAATTTAATCTGTGTTTAAATAACTTTTTCAATTTTGATCTTTTTTTTTTTTTTTCAATTTTGTTCTAAAATGATAAAAATTGACACCAAAGGACAAAATTGAAGAAGTAACAAAATACAGGACTAAAGTTGGAAATAATCAAAGTTATAGGACGTTGTTGATTTTAACTCCGTAAAAGTGGGACAGAGAATCTCTGTTTTTGCACTTACCACAGTGGCCTTGATCCTTAACACCAGTAACTGCTCCCTTCTTTCTCCAATCCATACTTGCTGGAACCGCGCTAACATTAGCATACCTAAACGACGAAGCCTCACCTGTTTTCGAATAAGATGCAGTTTTGTATCCATTTCTAGATGCCTGGAATTCGTCGTTTGTTAAATCAGCAAACTTGTTTATAGCAAGCTTGAACCGTTTCGCCCCTGCTTCGTTAAACGACTCGATGTACTCTACGTTGTTCTTGAATATCTTGTATCTCATGGTCTTTTCTGCTGTACACACGCCCGTTTTCGACCATCCATGTCTCGTGTCTTTCGACCATGGATGCATCGGGTGCTGTTCGGGCTACGGCTAACTGAAAAGTGGATAGGCCGAGCAGCACTGCTGCAACCACAAGAAGCTTCAAAGAAGGTACGAATGCCATTGTTATTACTTGAATATTGATTACTATCAGAGAGAAAGATATTGAATTTGTGATGTGAATTCTTGCTAATGGCACGAGGTATTTATACAACTCACTAAATTGATTCTTATTTAGAGATCGTATTTCCTATTCTATTGTTGAGAGGTCCCGGCAAGTTGAAGAGGAAAGGGACAAATTCCGTGGACGCTAATCTATTTTGAATGAATTAATTGCATGTATTTTTTTTGTTGATTATTTTGTAGTTTTCTCGTGAGTTCTAATATAGTGTTCTTGATACCAACTAAGCGCATAAATAATTAATTTTGAATTCTGAAATGATTACGTTGAATACATTTCACATATGTCTACACGTTCAATCTTTTAGAAGAAATGAATTTTTTTCATCATATTAGAATTTTTAGCTCACGACCACGTTCTGAATTCAAATTCAGCAGAAATAACTACAACTATATTAAATTGTTCACTCGATGGATGCCCACGAGTGATACGAAGTGTTAGAGAAATTAATATAAATGAACTAATTTCATGCACACCTCTTTATAAGTTCGAACTTTCTGAATGAGAGATGAAATTATTCCGAATTAAATAATTCCTATTATTACCCTTCTGAAAGCAACAAATGATACATATATACTTAGGGGGCATTTGGTTCACGGGACTGGATTGATTAGGTGTTATAGGATTGAGATCAAAATCCTAATCCTAGCCTATCCCGATCAATCCCGCGCGAACCAAACGGGGCCTTAGAGATCATCTTTTTGTGATTTCAAGCAGCATAATCAATGCAAAATACCAACTATAATGATGTTAACAAGAAAAGTTCAGCAAACAACTTTGAAATGTAAATGGAAGGAACACATCAAGATTTACGTGGTTCGATGAATTTACCTACATCCACAGAGTGTAAGGATTTTATTGATCTTCAATTCACCAGGTCAACACAAGAGAAATCATGCAAAATAATCCAGCAAGAAACACCTCTGACAATCTTTTCAATTTCTCTCCAAACAGTAAACCAAAAAATGTTTTTTTCTTGAAGTTTGATGCAGTAGTGTATTCAGCTCCTTAATTGAGTTTTTATTTAACATCTATAGCTTGATTAATATCTTGATACATCTACTTAAGATGCCAAAAGATTTTGTATAGAAAGATCTGTCCTCTAGGCTCTAACCACTGTATAATCACCTCCAAAATAACTAACTTAATTGCAACGTAAGAGTTAACTAGCTAATTTTAATCAGTTTTCAAAACTGATTTTTCAGCTAACCACATCAAAATTCATTAGCTTATCTCAAAATCTGATCAACAAATCTCAGCTTCTCAACCTGTCCTAGCTCCTCCTTTCTTGCAACACCAACGTCGTCAAGACACGTTTCAACAATATCTTCTGTACAGACCTTCGTTACCTAAGTAGTTCCTGTTTCAGCAAAATATCATCTCCAATAAAATGCAGCTTCACATCAATGTGTTTTGTTCTCTCATGATAATATTGATGTTAAGACGAATGTATAGCACTTTGACTATCACAAGAAATGCTAACTTGTCTCTAAATTACTCCAAATTCCTCCATAATTACAAATTGCTTCCTTAAAAACTTCGGGTAAATTGCACTTTTGGTCCTAAGAGAATGTATCAATTGCAAAATGGTCATTTTTTCGACAAATTTGGTCACATAAGATTTTCCATCAATTTCTAACGGAAGTGAGTCACGCGCTGTTAATTGCAGATTTGATCCCAAAAAATTGCAGATTTGGTCCCATAAAATTGCATATTTGCTCCCAAAAAAATCAATTTGTTATTATTTTGCTATGATTTTCAGATTTTTCCTAAATTAATTTATAATTTATTAATTACACCTTAATAGTTAATTTATAATTTATTTAGTGTAAATTTGAGATTAAATTTATATAATTAATTTATATTTCAGAAAGTATTAGGCATAATTTCATAACTAAGATTTATAAAAATGTAATTAACATTTTTGAATTCCATTTGATATTACAGATTCTATATATATATATATATATAATTTTAGATTATACATAAATTATAACTTTATTCGAAAATATTTATTTTTTTCTATTTTAAACTATATAAGACTATATATATTATTTATTTATTTCAATTTAACATAAATTAAGATTATATATGGATTATATGTATATTTTAAAAATTTTAAATTACCTACAAACTATTACTTGGTTTGGAACCCTCGTTCCCCCTCCCCCCTCCAAAATCACCCCAAAAATTCAACGAAATCACATTGAAGAAGCAGTGAAAATCATATAGGAGTTTATAGGTTACAACAGTTATGATTTTTATGTGTTTGATATTGATATACGTGATAAAAAGATATCGAATTTGATTTTAATTTTGTGATTTTTTCGCGACGATAAGTGATGATTGGTAGTGTGGTGGGATGGGCTAGTGGCAATAGTGATTGCAGAGAAAGTCGTGTTGTGCAACTGATTTGCATTTCTTGTGTATTCTTTCAATAGTATTAGTTGTTTAATGAAAAAAAATTAATTATTTCATTAGAGAGTATCAAATATTCTAACATAAAGTATTAGTTGTGAAACAGGTGCATGGTAAAATATTTTTAAATTATATTCAAATTCTATATATTATTTGGTTTGATTTTTTTTAATTATATAAAGATTATATATATATTTTTTTTAATTTCTTAGATTTTACATTAATTATATACTTATATATTTTTTTTAATTTTTAGATGTTACATATTATTATTTGATTTACAAAAGTTTACTCATTATTTTTTAAAATTATATTTGACACACACACACACATATATATGGGGCAGTACTACACATAATTCGTCGATTTTTCTGCATTTTTAAGCAGTTGGGTATGAAGCTTTCATGGCGATGCCACAGAGACCTTCTGCAGCTCCAATATCCCTTTGCATTCTAATGTATCCATTCTCCCCCCCAACTCGATCCCCACGAGTTCTTAACGAGCCAATACTTTGTTCCATCGCTCGTTTTTACATACCCAATGGCTGTAACGCCATGATCTAGATCGGTCCCACACTCTCCAATGAACACTCCACTCGAGTGGAACTGGAAATCGGATCCACTTGCATCTATTGCAACCGATACTGGCTGATTTGCCACTGCTTTCAGCAATGCGGCCTCGCTGCTCCCTTACCTGTTTTCGGACGAGATGCTGTTTTGTATCCATCTCTGGATGCCTGGAATTCGTTGTTTGTTAAATCAGCAAACTTGTTTATAGCAAGCTTGAACCGTTTCGCCCCTGCTTCATTAAACGACTAGATGTACTCTATGTTGTTCTTGAATATGTTGAATCTCATGGCCTTTTCTCCTTCATTTTTGTACACACGCCCGTTTTCGACCATCCATTTCTCGTGTCTCTCAACCATTGATGCATCGGGTGCTGTTCGGGCTACAGCTAATTTAAAAGCGGATAGCCCGAGCAGCACTGTTGCAACTACAAGAAGCTTCCAAGAAGGTACCAATGCCATTTTTGCTACTTGATGTTACTTTCGGATACAAAGATATTGAATTTGTGATGAGAATTCATGCATAAGGTAGGAGGTATTTATACAGCTCAATTCATTAAATGGATTGTTGTTCAGAGATTATTTTTGACAAGTGCCTGGAAAACCCGGCAACTTAAATGGTCAGATTCCGTGCACGCTGTTGTTATGTTGATTTCTAATTTGTTTTCTCGTTTTAGAAATCTTTTTACAGGGAGAATTCATTCTTACATACTTAAGAGGATCAGAACAATTCAAATATGTCACAGTAGTCAAGAACCTAGGTAAATTAAACAACTCAGAATGACTAGTATGCCAATATATAGCTCTCTGATGGATAGATTCCAAAATAGTCCCAGAAAAGTTTGATGTACGAAATTGGTCCCAATTTTTCGTAAATTGTACCATTTTCGTCTCATATTCGCCGGAATTGATAGAACGGCGTCATTTTTTGTCATGCATTTTAGCCGAAAGTCTCCAAATTGAATGCTCACATGTAAGACACATGATCAAAAACGATGTCTTTTTGTCAATTCCGACGAATTAGGATGAAAATGGTACAATTCGCGTAAAATTGAGATCAATTTCGTACATCAAACTTATTTGAGACAATTTTAAAAAATGTGAATATTTTGGGTTCTATACCGCACTCTGATCATTTAAAAAAAAAAAAAAGCTGGAAAAACTATTGACTCTGCTACAAATTGATCCCCAATTTTTATTTTTTTTGTGCAATCGGGCACTCTAATTTTTATAATCAAACACATAAGTCCCTCAGACATATAATTAAAATGAGACATAAAGGTTTTTTTTCTTTTTCGTGGCCACATTTTTCATTTTTCTTCACAGGGGAGAAGACAATTAATTTTGCAACATGAGTTCTGGCTAACAAACTTAGAATTCATTTCGCTGTTTTTTTTTTCCTTATAAATCCACCCCATTTTCCACCACCATTATAAATTCTTCAGCTTCTTGTCAGGTCTCATATACTCTGATTAATTTCAGATTTGATTTAAAAAAAAAAAAAACGGAAGCTGAAGTTGTATTTCAGGAAAATATTGAAGATGACTCGCGCAATTTTATGTTGTATTGCAGGGAAAATTGCACCTTACCACTATTTTGTATGTTTAATATATTTATCTTTTCTATCAGACATTATCTTAAAACATCTGAGTTTTAAATTGATAATTTCCCTCTTTCAAGGCTGAATTAATAGTTTTTTTCTATCTTTCAGGTCCAGAATCGATAGCAAAAACTTTCTATGCCCTAAATTAATCTTTTATTATCTTTTCAAACCTAAATTGACATTATTCCTTATATTTTAATATCACCATTTTCATGATATTAATGAATAACATACGAGAGAGTTCATGCTTTTCTTTAAAACATAATACCAACAGCTGCATGATATAAAAAAAAGTCTAATATAAAACAGTATTTCCAAGTTCAACGAATTATTATAAAGTGTGTATTAAGTTGGGGTCTTTTAATTATAGTAAAATTGTTTATCATTTTATTTTTCATGTATTTAGATATTTTTTTAGGTCATATATACCATTATGCGCATTTACTGAACTAAAATTAAAAAATACAATAAAGGAAATATCTGAACTGAAGTGAATGTATTTGGAAGTCTTATTTAATATGAACTTTAAACCATATGAACTTTAAGTCTTATTTACTGAATGTACGCTGTTTTTTTCTTAAAGGTATATTTATTTATATTTCATTTTTTATGATTGCATGTGTTTAAGAACTAGTTTAAGAACTATGAACTGAATCTGGGCTAGAAATTCAGAAGTCAATGAAGTTGAAGAGAAAGCTACCTTTCAACCAATCCGAATTAAGTCAGCTTTAAAATAGTTGAAAGCTAATTCTTGATTTTTATATACAAAATGACAGTAGTTGTAAGAAGTAGGTAATATGTCAAATTGTTTAACTCTATTTTACTCAAAAGAGGAAAAGAAAAACGGATTCACTCAACAAAAGGGAAAAAGGAAAACAGATTCTACTCAAAAGAGAGAGAGAAAAACAGAGTTGGGACAGGCTTTGATCCCATACGTCTTTCTTTTTTTTTTTTCGAAATCACTTTATTATGTTATTAATGCAACACGAATTTTGTATTTTTAAAAAGGCTTAATTGCAAATAAAATCACCATCTTTTCATAAATTGTAATTTAAGCTAAACTTTTAAAATTTAGCCCCTTGTCCGAAAGATGATGTGTACAAATATATACACAATCATCATCCTAGTGAGTATCCACATCACTAAATAATTATAAACATAATAAATAATAGTTTGAAAATAAATTAAGTATTATAAATATTATGTTATAAAACTAATAGAAATTTAAGAGAGAAAACAATAGAGAAGACAATATAGGAAGAATTATTTTATTGATCAACTTCTTGGTACACCACAATGAAGGTGTCATGACCTCTATTTATAGGGGACTCATGCATGAATACAAACAAATGACAATTACTAGGACAATGAAGAGGCAATAAAGATTCCTCCATCATTGTTTGTAACTCTCCCATGCAATACTCTTGTAACCTCCAAGGACATTCATACACATTATTTCATAATACTCCCCCTTGGATGTCCGTCATCACATAAAGAATATGTCTCGTTAAAAACTTTACTAGGAAAAACCCAGTGGGACAAAAAACCTAGTGAAGGAGAAAAGAGTACATATATTATTTATTCTCCCCCTGATTCAAACATCATTTGAGATCTTTTAATCGACGCATTTCGATACGCTTCACTAATTTCTCAAATGTTGCAGTAATGCCTTGGTAAATAAATTTGTTAAATTGTCACTTGAGCGGATTTGTTGCACATCGATTTCACCATTCTTTTGCAACTCATGAGTAAAGAAGAATTTTGGTGAAATATGTTTGGTTCTATCTCCTTTAATGTATCCTCCTTTTAGTTGAGCTATACAAGCTGCATTATCTTCATATAATAAAGTTAGAGGATTTTCATTGTCATGAGACAAACCACAGCTCTTTCGAATATAATTGATCATTGACCTCAACCAAACACATTCCCGACTGGCGTCATGAATTGCTATAATTTCAGCATGATTTGAAGAAGAGGCATCAAGTGATTGTTTTGTAGATCACCATGAAATGGCTGTACCACTACAAGTGAATACATATCCAATTTGAGACCTTGCTTTGTGTGGGTCTGATAAATACCCAGCATCAGCATAACCAAGCAATTCAGGTCGAGAATTATTTGGATAAAATAGGTCAAGATCAACTGTTCCTTGGAGATAGCGAAAAATATGTTTAATACCATTCCAATGTCGTCTCGTGGGAGATGAACTAAACCTTGCTAGTAAATTAACTGCAAAGGATATATCTGGCCTTGTACAGTTAGCAAGATACATAAGTGCACCAATTGCACTGGGTTATGGTACTTCAGGACCAAGTATCTCTTCACCTTCATCTCGTGGTCTGAAAGGGTCCTTATTAGGATCGAGTGACCGAACGACCATTGGGGTACTTAGTGGATGTGCCTTTTCCATGTAGAACCGCTTTAATACCTTCTGGGTGTAAGCAGTTTGGTGGACAAAAATTCCACCTTCGAGGTGATCAATTTGCAAACCAAGGCAAAATTTTGTCTTACCAAAATCCTTGATCTCAAATTCTTTCTTCAAATATGCAACTGCCTCTTCGAGCTCTTCAGGAGTCCCGATTAAATTAAGATCATCAACATACACTGCAATTATCACAAAACTTGACCCATTTTTCTTTATGAAAACACATGGACATATTGGGTCATTGGTATAACCTTCTTTGACTAGGCATTCAGTAAGACGATTATACCACATGCGTCCAGATTGTTTGAGCCCATACAAAGACCTTTGCAATTTTATAGAATAAACTTCTCTTGGATTTGATTTACACGCTTCAGGCATGCTCAATCCTTCAGGGATTCTCATGTAGATATCTTTTTCAAGATTACCATATAAGTATGCAGTAACTACATCCATTAGACGCATCTCAAGTTTTTCATGCACGGTAAAACTTACAAGATATCTAATTGTAATTGCATCCATTACAGGAGAGCATGTTTCATCATAATCAAATCCAGGTCTTTATGAAAAACCTTGGGCCACCAATCGTGTTTTATATCTCACAATTTTATTTTTCTCGTTTCTTTTTCGCACGAATACCCATTTGTATCCCACTGGCTTTACATCTTCTGGTGTTTGGACTATAGGTCCAAATACTTTTCGTTTTGCCAGTGAATCCAACTTAGATTGGATTGCATCTTTCCATTTTGGCCAATCATTTCTACGCTGACATTCATCAACCCATCTGGGTTCATGATCCTCAATTTCTTCCATAATATCAAGTGCTACATTATATGCAAAAACATTGTTAATAATTGTTTCTCTTCGATTCTAACTTTTCCCCGTAGTGACATAATTTATTGAAGTTTCTACAACCTCATTATCTTCAGAAACTGGCTCTTCAGGAACAACATCTTCTGAGACAACTTCTTGAGGAAGTTGAATTTTCTCACTACGCGCGAGTCGTTCATTCTCATTTGACTCGTCAAGTTTAATTAATCCTCTTTTCTTTCGAGGATTTTTTCTTTGGAACCAAGAGGTCTACCACACTTCAGGCGTGCTTTAGATTCATTAGCACTTGTTATTTGTCCTTCAGGGACATCAAGCTTAACCGGAGCATTTTCTGCTGGAATATGTGATTTACTAACTCTTCTGGAGTCACTAAATGCATCCGGCAATTGATTTGCAATTTGTTGCAAATGTATGATCTTTTGAACTTCAAGTTCACATTCTTTTGTACGAGGATCAAGGAAATCTAATGTAATTTTCCAATTGATTTCCTTTTTCGGTTGATCCTTGCCTCCCCCTAATGTCGAGAAATTAGATTCATCAAAATGACAATCGACAAATTTGGAAGTAAATAAATCACCTGTTAATGGTTCAATATATTTAAGTATCGAAGGTGATTCATACCCGACATATATTCCCAATCTTCGTTGGGGGCCCAATTTAGTACGGTGAGGTGGTGCAATTGGAACATAAATGCGCACACCCAAAAATTCTTAAATGGGAGATATTGGGCTCATAACCAAATGTCAACTGTAGGGGAGAAAGGTTATTATTACTTGCTGGTCGAATTCTCACAAGTGTTGCTGCATGAAGTATAGCATGTCCCCAAGCAGATAAAGGGAGTTTTGATTTCATTAGCAATGGTCTAGCAATTAGTTGCAATCGTTTAATAAATGATTCGGCTAGACCATTTTGTGTGAAATGATGAGCTGGGATGTTCAACACTTATTCCAATTGACATGCAATAATCATAAAAAGCATGTGATGAATATTCACCAGCATTGTCTAGATAATTTTTGTCTAGCAATGGTCTAGCAATTAGTTGCAATCGTTTAATAAATGATTCGGCTAGACCATTTTGTGTGTGAACATGAGCTACAGGATGTTCAACACTTATTCCAATTGACATGCAATAATCATAAAAAGCATGTGATGAATATTCACCAGCATTGTCTAGATAATTTTTGTTTATTGGGTGATCTGGAAATTGTGCTCGCAACTTTATTATTTGGGCAAGTAATCTTGCAAATGCTAGGTTGCGAGAGGATAATAGACATGCATGTGACCATCTTATTAATGCATCAACTAGCACCGTAAAACATCTAAATGGTCCACATGGTGGATCTACAGGCCCACAAATATCACCATGAATTCGTTCTAGAAATGCAGGGAATTCAATCCCCACTTTAGTTGGTGAAGGTCTCACAATTAACTTTCCTTGTGAGCAAGCAAAACATGAGAATTCATTTGAATTTAACACCCTTTTATTTTCTAATGAATGGCCATGTGAATTTTCAATTATTCGCCTCATCATGGTGGAACCAGGATGTCCAAGGCGATCATGCCAAATCATAAAATCTTTGGGGGTAATAGACTTCTGGTCTATTAGGTGATATGTTTCAGCTGTATTTATTTTCGTATAATATAGGCCAGAAGAAAATGAATACAACTTTTCTAACACACGTTTCTTTCCAGAAACAACTTGTGTGACCAATAGACATTCATTATTTTTCTCATTTAAAGTCTCGACATGATATCCATTTCTCCGGATATCTTTAAAACTTAACAAATTTCTTCGAGACTTGGGAGACAGTAGTGCATCATTTATAATGAGTTTAGTTACTCCGGGGAGAAATATTGTGGCTCTTCCGGAGCCAACAATCAAATTTGCACTACCACTTATAGTATTAACATTTGTCTCCCCCTTTTGCAAATGAGAGAAATATTTTGTATCTTTAAGTATAGTATGTGTAGTAGCACTATAAATTAGACAAATATCACCATCACTATCCATTCCCAAATGTTTGGCATCCATCGCATCTTCATAAAATAACAAAAACCATAAATTAGGAATTAATAAAAGATGCAAACATATACATATTTTATTTATCATGAAAATATATATAGGGTATTCATCATATGATTAGTTAACATCATTGAAGAAATCGGATACATCAAGGTGAGTCATTGCAACATCATCACCATCAAAAGCAACATTATCATCAACAAAATTTGTTTCAACATTCTTTCCCTTATTTTTCAAATAGGCTTGATAAAGTTTTGTTGGGGAATGAGTTGCCTGAATCTATTCGGGGTGAATATTTAAATACAAATTTAATTCATTAATTATTACTAGCATGAATTAATCTTATATTAATTCAAATAATAATTGCAACAACATATCATGCATATAAAAAGCCACATAAAACCTACGCATGTGGAATCTACGGGTTTACGTGAACGTACCTCTCGGGATGGCAGTGACTTCGGTCGGACGGACTAACCAAAAGGACTTCCCAAGTATTCCCTTAGCCCTTGCTCAACTATCCGGTGGAAGGACACTTGTCGAACAATTAACAAAAGGAAAAAATAAACTTTGTTGCACCACCTTTGTGGATTTGCTAATTTTTCCAACACATGGAATTGTACTTGGGAATGAAACAATCATCCCCTATTTATAGGAGAGGGGTGGTCGAAATTTACAGTGAAAAATCAATGTGGGAAAAGACTTTTCTTGATCACCAAGAAATCTTGAATATATCTCCTATATTCTTTTTCCCATAATTAAAATATTCCACAAAAATCCAACCTCCTCTAATTATGGATTTTTCGAAAATTTAATGATGCAAGATTCCAAGATTTGGATCTTCTTGAATTTATGAGATATTCTTGTATTTCAAGAAATACATATCTTCCATAATATCTTTTCAAGAAAATCAAGAAAATCTTTCTTGTCCACTATATTTCAAAATTTCGAAATTCCTAAATGAATAACCAAGTGGGAGATTTCTTGAATTTAATGAGATAATCTTGTATTCTAAGAATACATATCTTCATTCCATAACAAAATTCAAAGAAAATCTTTCTCCCTCTTTTATCCATAAATTTCGAAAATTTAGAGGAAAAATAAGCAACAATATTTATTTTATTTTAATCACCTTTTTCAGTTATTGGACTATTTGTTGGGCTACTCAGGTGGCCTTTAGGAGAATTAAGATTGGACCTTCTAATGGACCTTGAATATCTAATATTGAGCCACAATATAGTTCAAGTCCATAAATATTAATTAATCCCACTACATAATTAATATTGCACTATCCATCTTAACCCATATTACAGTCAATATGGCTCCCGGTCATTATTTCCCGTGTTTAAGATTATCTAGCCCATTAATTAATTCAAGCCACTGAAATAGCTTTCTAATTAATTAATATCTTTTATCCTTGGTCAAGGAACGGTTCAACATTATTATCCATACCGGAAACTAATTCCACTTGAAAGATTTGGTATGATAAAGCTTATGAACCTCCCAAGGGGGAAAATCGAACAAGCGTACTTGCACACGATTCTTCGTATTAAATCTTAGCAATCACATGTGACCAATAATATTGCCCAAGATAAAATGTATTGAATCTCATTGATTCGCTACCCATGATAAGTCAAAGCAATAGTTATCAATCCCACGTGATCCTATTTAAGGGACGAAGATTAAGAAACAACGAACCACTGAGGTCTAATTCTTCCTTGTTCCGTTCTGAAGAATTAATCCTCCTGTAGGTCCTATTCAGTGCATCAGTCATGCACTAGTGTAATCTCTTGGTCAAGACAAACCAATCTGAGCCTTACACCTCAACCTTTCGCGATGGGTTGTTCATTTCCATCTAGGTCGTGAATGGCGTACTTTTTAGTTACAAGGGATCGTTAATTCAATCTTCGTGATCCGTATCACTAAATTAACTACAATGTAACACGTGAATTAATTATTGAAATGTGCTTATGCAAAGAAATATATGCAACATTCAATCATATTTAAAGCATCGATTGATAAATAATTTATTTCAAGAAATAAGTCCGAAAATTCGGTTTCGATTATACAAAGTAAAAAGCATACTTTTCAAGATAATCCCAACAATCTCCCACTTATACTCAAAGTCCGCTTTTAAGTATACTACAACATGTCTAAGCGTGGTCCGTGACATCTAATGTCACCTACACGAACCTAATAATTTCTCCCACTTATACTAAAGCAGATTAGGCAAATCGGGTCTTGACACCCATTCCTTCCACATGTCTCTCGAATGTATTCAGAGGCGCACTCTTTGTGAATGGATCTCGCTGGGTTGTCCTCGACGCTATCTTTGCCACATCTATATCTCCTCTCTTAACGATATCTCGTATAAGATGGTATTTCCTTTCTATGTGTTTCTTTGGCTTTGTGGGCTCTTGGTTCCCTTGAATTTGCAAATCGCTCTCGCATTGTCACAATAAAATGATGATTCTGGCTTTGGGCAAATTCGAACCACATCTAAGTCCACTAGGAAATGCTTGAGCCAAACCGCTTTTTTTCATTGCCTAAGCTAGCCTACTACATATTCGGCTTCCATGGTAGAATCTGCGACGATTTCGCTTGACGCTTCTCCATGTCACGGCTCCTTCCCCATGCAAAACACACTACCGGAGGTAGATTTTTCGAGTCTACGCTCGATTGGAAATCCGAGTCCGTGTAAACCGATGGGGATTGACTACTACGATGATAAACCAACATTCTATCCCGAGTTCTTTTCAGATACTTGAATGTTTTTAATCGCCGTCAATGCTCTTTCCCGGTTACTTTGATATCTTGCCACCATGCCTACGGCAAAAAAGCAAATATCCGGTCTCGTACCGCGATTGCATACATAAGGCTTCCGACCGCGAAGCATAAGGAATGCCTTTCATGTCATCTATCTCCTCTTGCGTCTTAGGGGACATTTTCTTAGATAGATGGATTCCATGTCTGAAAGGTACGAATCCTTTCTTGGAATCTTGCATGCTGAATCATTTCAAAAAACGAAGGTCTATGTATGAAGCTTGCGATAAGCCTATCATCATTTTTCTTGCGATCTCGAGTGATCTTGATCCCAAGGATGTGTCCGCTTCCCTAAGTCCTTCATATCAAACTGCTTTTGAAAGCCATGCCCTTACGCTCGATAACACCTTCACATCGTTCCGATGATCGAATGTCGCCTCACGATAGTACTAAGAATACCAATGCAGTTCGACCGCTTTTTATACACACAACTTTCAAACTCGTTTTGATCAAACCCATAAGACTTTGTAACATGATCAAAACATTGGCTCCAAGCTCTGGATGCATGTTTGAGTCCGTAAATGGACTTCTTGAGCTTACAAACAAGATGTTCTTGGCCTGTTTCAATGAAACCTTGGGGTTGTTGCATATAGATCTCTTTGTCGCGAGTCGTTTTATACGGAGAGTATTATGTGGCTAATTTGATAACAACTCGCAAACAAAACATGCACGTGTACGATAAGCTGTAAATAAGATGAATTTGTTGACCCGGGTTAAATCGGAAACGACTACTCTGGGGCATACCAAGCCGGATGTGGTATTGCGAGCTTTACATCGCATAATATTTGATACACCTTATGAAGATGAATCATTACAGATGAAGATAATTTGGAGAATTCGCCTCCGGGTGCTAAGGTTTCTAGTAGGAATAAATGATCACTCGAATTTTTTTTTGTTCCTCACCTCTCAAGCGTGGGTATGACTTTTTTGGAGATTTTTTCTGGACCTTTCTCTTCTTCTTTTTTCTTCCTTCTATAGCACTCCGGCAAGCATGAGCTGGGTTGGCAAGCATGAGCTGGATACTTCGGGTTATGTTGGAACTCACGTAATGCTGCCACGTTTTCAACTCCGTCTTCCTGGTTGATCTTGGAACTTACTTGTCTGTAAAGCACTCTTTTGGTCGTCCAAATTAATCTTTTACTCGGTTGGATGCTTTGTTCGCCCCTTTAACCATGTCAGTTTTATGCTGGATCATTGTCCTCTTCGAGCACACTGAGCCCTCAGGATGTTCGGGTCTTCGGGATATCTGAGTGTCGGGCACTCTGATCCTTCGGGATACCTGAGGTCTGCGGACATACTGATCCTCAGGATATCTGAGGTGTGAACATACTAACCCTCAGGATATCTGAGGTCTTTGAACATACTGACCCTCAGGATATCTGAGGTCTTCGAACATACTGACCCTCAGGATATCTGAGGTGCGAACATACTGACCCTCAGGATATCGAGGTCTTGAACATCTTGACCCTCGGGATATCCGAGGTCTGCGAACATCTTGACCTCGGGATATCCGAGGTGCGAACATCTTGACCCTCGGGATATCGAGGTCTTGAACATATCTTGACCCTCGGGATATCGAGAGCGAACATCTTGACCCTCAGGATATCTGAGGTCTTCGAACATACTGACCCTCAGGATATCTGAGGGCTTTTTCAGATTTCGAGTATTTTGGCCGTCTGGGGCCTCAGATTTGCTCATGGCCTTCTTGACTTAGCTCATCTGATTCCTTTTTTCCTGACCTGAGTGGCGAATACTTGTCCATTGGGCATGTAATATTTAAATAATACATGTGTCGCTCTTACGTGTTCAATTAAGCCTGAGTTACTATATCGAACACAACACTCTTCATCAAGACTTCCGTTAAGGAAAGCTGTCTTGACATCCATTTGTCAGATTTCAAAGTTGAAATGAGCAGCAATCGATAAGAGAATACGGATGGACTTAAACATGGCTACGGGCGAAAAAGTTTCCTCATAATCGATCCCTTCTTTTTTAGTATAACCTTTCGCCACTAGTCTTGCTTTAAAGGTTTCAACCTTCCCGTCCGGTCCTCTTTTCCTCTTATATACCCACTTGCATCCAATCGGTTTGACCCCATTAAGTGGTTCGACTAGCTCCCACACTCTATTATGAAACATAGAACCCATTTTGGCTTTCATTGCTGTTTGCCAAGAATCTGCATCCTTATCTTGGAGTGCCTCGTCATATGTCCATGGGTCCGATTAAATCTTGTCCGAATCAAGTCCGAGGGACTCTCCTATTCCCATGAATCTCTCGGGTCGTCTAACAACCCTCCCACTCGACGAGGCTCCGGTTGTGAAAACGTGTCGTTTGGTATATCATCTAAATACAAATGGCACTGAGGTTTGCCCTCTAAGCTCATTTAAGGTAATCTCACTCCTGGGTTTTCTTTGGTTCATATAGTCTTCTTCCAAAAATCTAAAGTGGGTGTTGATGACCACCTTTTGATCTTCGGGACCATAGAACATAAACCCTTTTGTTCCCTTGGGGTATCCTACAAACAGCCTTAATTCTGATCGAGGATCCAATTTATCGGCTTCCTTGTCCAACACGTAGGCCGGACACCCCCAAATTCTCATGTGTCTCATACTAGGCTTACGCCCGTCCCACAATTCTTTGGGAGTTTTGGGAACCGATTTGGATGGCACCAAGTTCGAATGTAAGTCTTTCTTTGTTTCCAAGGCATGACCGGAACGACTTGGGAAGATCCGCATAACTCATCATTGATCTAACCATTTCCAAAAGAGTTCTTTCTTTCTTCGCTCTCTGCAACCCCCGCTTTTGTTGAGGGGTTCCGGTGCGATGAGTCGGATACAATCCCTTCATCAGATAAGTAGTTCAAAAACTCATCGCTGAGGTATTCGCCTCCATGATCAGATCGTAGAGACTTGATACGTTTTTCCCTATGATTCTCTTCTTGAGCCTTAAATTCTTTGAATTTCTCAAAGGTCTCAGATTTATGCTTCATAAGGAAAATATAACCGTACCTTGAGTAATCATCAATGAAAGTGACGAAATACTCATAACCTCCTCTTTCTTTGGTTGACATTGGACCACATACATATGTGTGAACGATCTCTAACACTTATTTGGCCCTATTCCCCTTGGCTCCAAATGCCCTCTTGGTCATTTTCCCCTCCAAACATGATTCGCAGGTTGGAAACGGTTCAACTTGGAGAAGCTCTAAAGAACCGTCTTTCACCAACCTTTGGATCCTCTTTGGATTTATATGACCTAATCTTAGATGCCAAAGAAGTGTCTCGTTCACGTCTGATGAACGTTTTCTTTTCTCGGAAAATTGATTGATGTGTTATAGGATGCATTTAAGTGAGTGGTGTGCACAGTTAATTGTATAGAGATTATTCGCCAACGTTCCATGACAGATAAATTTATCAAAAAGAGAAATGGTAACAACTTTATTAAAAGTAACCGAATATCCATCATGAAAAAGTTTAGAAACTGAAATCAAATTCTTTCTAAAACTCGAGCGTCTGATGAACATCTCTTAAAATTAAAACTCGTCTTCAAAAGACAGTGCACTTCTCCCATCGCTTCACCGCCACTCTCGTAAGATCGCCAAATGTGATGAGGATCTTACTTCCACTTAGTTGTCGGGTTCGTTTGAACCCCAGAATGTGAAACAAACATGATCGGTGGATCCAGATCCACCACCCATAAATGGGAGGCATACGCCGCTAAACAAGTTTCAACAACTAGTGAGTGAGGATTACCTTTCTTTCCTTTCCTTTTGGGATTGAACAGTCGACCTCAATGTCCTTTTCCCCCGAATTAAAACATATTCCTTTTGGTCCTTTCTTGACACCCAACCAGCTAACCGCTTTTTTTTCTCACTTTTCTTAGTGATGAGTTTGCTTTTGGTTCTCGACCACTTTCCTTTTCTTGAGACTTGCCTTCCAATCGCCTAGATCTCGAGAAAAGACTTTTTGGTCACCAATGCTTCGCCTTTCTTTCCTAAATGCTTCTCTACTATCTCCAAGGCTTCTTGTAGATTATTCATAGTAAACATGTGATCACTCATCACAAAACCACAAAGAAAATCCATCGAAGCTCCTTGGCGAGTAAGCAATGAAATTGATTTGGGCCTCATCACAATACTTAGTTCCGAGATAAGCTAGTTTTAGAAAATGGTGTTTGACTCGAGAACATGCTCCCTTCAGGTGTTCCTCACCATTTTCAAATTTAGCCACGTCGTCATTTTAAACCGACGATCATGCGGTCTTTTGTTAAAAACATTTCTTCAAGACTTTGCATAATTTCAAAGAATGGACTCAACACCTTCATGAATGTGTTTCAAATCATCGACAAATGAAGTCAAGATTACACGTTTATGGGTTCATTGGCTGCTCCCAAATATTATACTCATGTCTTGCACATCGATCGATGATTCATCAAGAGTTTACGTGGCTTGGGTACATCAAGAATCCAATAATGTTTTTTGTGCAGGTAGGACAAAGCTCATATTTCATTTCCAAATATTATAGTTTTCTCTAGTTAATTGGTGTTCTTTGAGTGTATATAACAGTGGATTAAAAGGTTGCGACATTATGAACTGAAATAAATAAAAACATGCATAAGCACAATTATATCACAAGGTTCGATCACATGCATCATATTAAAATCTCAAAAAAAAATATGAACATGCATCAGCCAACATCTCAAAACAGTTTAAATAAGCCACATGGGGTGGGTCATTATTTAAACATATTCAAGCAGGTTACAAACAAGAACAGTTACAAACCTTTAATATCCAGATTAATAGTTGGCTCCCACTTGACCAATATAAAATTGGCAGGGACTTCGGGGAAGTATATGCATATCAATTTTATACCTAAGTGATAACCATGATTAAATACAGGATTACTATTTCGCTTTGATCGAGCCTCGTGGGGAGGGTCATCGTCGCCACTAGTAATAACCCACAATCATCCGTTTGGAATTCATTCATGTGCAAGCTATCTTTTTTACCGTCCCGTGGGGGGAATTTCTCCAAAAGAATTCACAAATAAATAAATCATGGAGGTCAAAATTAATTCAATTTTATTATCCGGAATAAAATTGTCAATTAATTATTTAAACATACTTAGTAATTTTGAAGGTGAGATTTTTCCATTTGGGCAACTCTCATGCAAACACATTTAAACAAATTAAATAAAGCATAAGATAGCACAAATAAATCAAGCAAAACAGAAAAATAAACATATTGGGCACAAATTATCCAATTGTCATGGTTTGATTTTTCTTGACTTGATCTTGAAGAAACACGTCTCGAATTTCTCCCACTCGTTAAATCTCGAAAAAATACTTTGTCTCGAACGCCACGCCATGCGGCTCGCGGCGGATGGATGCACGCCAAGATCCGGGCCCACTTGGCCTAGAACGACGCACGCGCCTCGCGACGCGGCGTCTCATACAAGATTCACAAGACGCTGCGCCTCCCGCCCGCCGCGACCTCAGCAGCCCAGCGTCCTGCGTTCGTCAGACGTCTCCACGTCTGCGGCGCCCCGCTTCGCAGATCTGAGCGCCTGCGGTACCGTGTCGCCTAGTGCCGCCCCCGTCTGCGCCGCCTTTGTTCGCTCGCTCGGCTTTCCGGCCTTGCCCTAACGCCCGCTTTGTGCCAGCCGCGCCGCATACCAAGCTTCGCCCGATTACGGATTTTGTCCTTTAATTCTTCGTCTCTTCGTTCCCGATCCGGTTACAATTTATTTACAAAAAATAAATAAACCTAGATCTAGACTAGTCTATTACATTGATCAAATCAAACAAATTCTAGTCTACTCGTGGATTTTCTCACGAGGCAAAACAAATCCGAACAAATCGAATTAAAACCACAATTTATATGCATGCATAAATAAACACATTAAAATCCATGACAATTGGATACCTGCAAAACAGATCTAACAGTTCTACTATCCAATTTCAAATTTAATGTCCACGAATTAAATTACAATTTAAAAAATTCAGAGCCCGAAACCGTGGCTTTGATACCAGTTGTTGGGGAATGAGTTACACAGATCTATTCGGGGTGAATATTTAAATACAAATTTAATTCATTAATTATTACTAGCATGAATTAATCCTATATTAATTCAAATAATAATTGCAACAACATATCATGCATATAAAAAGCCACGTAAAACCTACACGCATGCGAATCTACGGGTTTACGTGAACGCATTCTCTCTGGATGGCAAAGGACTTCGGTCGGACGGACTAACCAAAAGGACTTCCCAAGTAGTCCCTTAGCCCTTGCTCAACTATCCGGTGGAAGGACACTTGTCGAACAATTAACAAAAGGAAAAAATAAACTTTGTTGCACCACCTTTGTGGATTTGCTAATTTTTCCAGCACATGGAATTGTACTTGGGAATGAAACAATCATCCCCTATTTATAGGAGAGGGGTGGTCGAAATTTACAGTGAAAAATCAATGTGGGAAAAGACTTTTCTTTATCACCAAGAAATCTTGAATATATCTCCTATATTCTTTTTCCCATAATTAAAATATTCCACAAAAATCCCACCTCCTCTAATTATGGATTTTTCGAAAGTTTAATGACGCAAGATTCCAAGATTTGGATCTTCTTGAATTTATGAGATATTCTTGTATTTCAAGAAATACATATCTTCCATAATATCTTTTCAAGAAAATCAAGAAAATCTTTCTTGCCCACTATATTTCAAAATTTCGAAATTCCTAAATGAATAACCAAGTGGGAGATTTCTTGAATTTAATGAGATAATCTTGTATTCCAAGAATACATATCTTCATTCCATAACAAAATTCAAAGAAAATCTTTCTCCCTCTTTTATCCATAAATTTCGAAAATTTAGAGGAAAAATAAGCAACAATATTTATTTTATTTTAATCACCTTTTTCAGTTATTGGACTAAAATGCATCCTGTAACACATCGACCGTTTCGAGCACCAAAAGAAAACGTTCACCAATGTGAACGAGACACTTCTTTGGCATCTAAGATTAGGTCATATTAATCCAAATAGGATCCAAAGGTTGGTCCAAGATGGTTCATTGGAGTCCCTCCGGGTTGAACCATTTCCAACCTGTGAATCATGCTTGGAGGGTAAAATGACCAAGAGGGCATTTGGAGCCAAGGGGTTAGAGCTAAAGAAGTGTTGAAAATCATTCACACTGACGTGTGTGGTCCAATGCAAATCAAAGCTAGAGGTGGCTACGAGTATTTCGTTACTTTTATCGATGATTACTCACGCTATGGGTATATTTTCCTAATGAAGCATAAATTTGAGACCTTTGATAAATTCAAAGAATTTAAGGCTCAAGCAGAGAATCATAAGGAAAAGAGTATCAAGTTTCTACGATCCGATCGTGGAGGCGAATACATCAGCGATGAATTTTTGAACTACCTGTCAGACGAAGGGATTGCATCCCAGTTGACTGCACCCGGTACCCCTCAACAAAACGGGGTTGCAGAACGGAGAAACAGAACACTTTTGGAAATGGTCAGATCAATGATGAGTTACGCGGATTTGCCAAAATCGTTCTGGGGTTATGCCTTGGAAACAGCGGCATACATTCTAAACTTAGTGCCATCCAAATCGGTTCCCAAAACCCCTAGAGAACTGTGGACAGGGCGCAAGCCCAGCTTGAGACACATGAGAATCTGGGGATGTCCGTCATACGTGTTGGACAAGGAAGCCGGTAAGTTGGATACACGTTCAGAATTAAGGCTGTTTATAGGATACCCCGAGGGAACTAAAGGATGCATGTTCTATGGTCCCAAATATCAAAAGGTCATAATAAGTACGCACTTTAGATTTTTGAAAGAAGACTATATGAATGATAGAAAGCCTAGAAGTGAGATTACCTTAGAAGAACTTAGGGGGCCAACTCCTTTGCCGACTTACAAGTCGATATACCAAGCGTCACACCTACACAACCAGAACCTCGTCGCAGTGGGAGGGTTGTTAGACAACCCGATCGATTCTTGGGGATAGGAGAGTCTTTGGACTTGATCTCCGGAGAAGAATCAGACCCATGGTCGTACAACGAGACGATCCAAGACAAGGATGCACATTCTTGGCAAACTGCAATGGAAGCCGAAATGGGTTCAATGGATCACAATAAAGTGTGGGAGCTAGTCGAACCACCTAATGGGGTGAAACCCATTGGATGCAAGTGGGTATACAAGAGAAAAAGAGGACCGGACGGGAAGGTGGAAACCTTCAAAGCGAGACTCATGGCGAAAGGGTACACTCAGAAAGAAGGGATTGACTATGAGGAAACCTTTTCACCCGTAGCCATGCTCAAGTCCATTCGCATTCTCTTGTCGATTGCTGCGCACCTAGATTTTGAGATCTGGCAAATGGATGTCAAGACAGCTTTCCTTAACGGAAGTCTTGACGAGGAAATCTATATGCAACAACCCGAGGGCTTCATTGAAAAAGGCCAAGAACGTCTGGTTTGCAAGCTGAGGAAGTCCATTTATGGACTGAAGCAAGCATCTCGTGGTTGGAATCAATGTTTTGATCAGGTTATAAAATCCTACGATTTTGATCAAAATAATTTCGAAAGTTGTGTTTATAAAAAGCGTGACGGAACTGCCTTAGTATTCTTAGTACTATACGTAGACGATATTCTGCTCATCGGGAACGATGTAAAGATGTTATCGGAAGGGCATGGCTGTCAAAACAGTTTGATATGAAGGACTTGGGAGAAGCTGGTCATATCCTAGGGATCAAGATCACTCGAGATCGCAAGAAAATGATGATCGGCCTCTCACAAGCTTCATATATAGACACTGTCTTGAAGCGATTCAACATGCAAGATTCTAAGAAAGGTTTTGTACCTTTCATACACGGAATCCATCTATCCAAAGAAATGTGTCCGAAGACGCAGAAAGAGATAGATGACATGAAGAACATTGCTTATGCTTCGGCTGTGGGAAGCCTCATGTATGTAATGCTGTGCACGAGACCGGATATCTGCTTTGTCGTAGGCATGGTAGCAAGATATCAAAGTAACCCCGGGGAAGAGCATTGGACTGTAGTTAAAAACATTTTGAAGTATCTGAAGAGGACACGGGACAGAATGTTGGTTTATCAGTCAGACAGTCTAATCCCCATCTGTTACACGGACTCAGAATCAGACATAGACTCTAGGAAGTTAACCTCGGGTAGTGTGTTTTGCATGGGAGGAGGAGCCATGACTTGGAGAAGCGTTAAGCAGAAATGCATCGCCGATTCTACCATAGAAGCCGAATACGTAGTTGTTTGTGTAGCAGCGAAGGAAGCGGACTTGGACGTTGTTCCGGATTTGCCCAGCACAATCACGGTTTACTGTGACAATGCCGGAGCAGTTGCAAATTCAAGGAAACCGAGAGCCCACAAAGCCAGCAAACACATAGAAAGAAAATACCATCTTATACGAGAAATTGTTAAGAGAGGAGACATAGAGGTGGCAAAGATTGCGTCAGAAGACAACCTAGCAGATCCATTCACAAAGGGTTTGTCTCAAAATACATTCGAGAGACATGCGGAAGAAATGGGTGTCAAGAGCATTGTCAATCTGCTTTGAGTATAAGTGGGAGAAATAGGTTCGTGTGAGTGACATTAGATGTCACGTAGAACACGAGACGTGTTGTAGTATACTTAAAAGCAGACTTTGAGTATAAGTGGGAGATTGTTGGGGTTATACTGGAAAGTATGATTTTTACTTTGTATAACCAAACTGAATTTCTTATTTATTTACTGAAATAAATTATTTATCACTGTTGCATTAAATATGATTGAATGTTATATATATTTACTGCATACCCGTTCAATAAATAGTACGTGTTACATTGTAGTTAATTTGGTGATACCAGATCACGAAAAATCAAATTAACAATTCCTCGTAACACAGTACAAATTCACAACTCAGATGGAAATGAACAATCCATCGTGAAAGGTTGAAGTATAAAGCTCTGATTGGCTTGTCTTGACCAAGAGATTACACTAGTGCATTATGATGCGCTGAATAGGACCTACAGGAGGATAAATTCTTCAGCACTGAATATAGAAGAATTAGACCTTAGTGGTTCGTTATTTCTTAATCTCTGTTCCTTAAATAGGATCGTATGAAATTAATAACTATTGCTTTGACTTATGATGGGAAGAGAATCAATGTGATTCGATACCTTATATCTTGGACAATATTATTAGTTACACGACGATTGCTTAGATTTAATACGGAGAATCGTGTGCAAGTACGTCTTGCTTGATTTGTCCCCTTGGTGGGCTCAGAAGCTTTATCATACCAAATCTTGCAAGTGAAAATTTATTTCCGGTATGGATAATGTTGGGGTTCAGATAATAATGTTGAGCTGTCTTTTTTTTTTTGTTTTTGAGAATGATGTTGAGCTGTCTTTACTCCAAGGATAAAGATATTAATTAATATAAAGCTTTTTCAGTGGCTCAATTAATTAGTGGACTGGATAATCTTAAACACGGGAAATAATAATCGGGAGTCATATTATTGTAGCATCGTAATATGGATTAAGATGGATAGTTCAATATTAATTTTATAGTGGAGTAAATTAATATTAATGGGCTTAGATAATATTTTGGCTTAATATTATAAATTCATAGCCCATTGGAGGTCCAATCTTAATTCTCCTAAGGACCCCTCAAATAGCCCAATTAAATTCCAATTAATGAAAAGGAGAAGAAAATATTATTGCCTATTTTTTCATAATTATTTTCGAAAAAAATGAGTAGGAGAGAGAAAAAGTTTTTCTTGATTTTCTTGGAAAGATTTTATGAAATAAGTATTCTTGAGATACAAGTTTATCCCATAAATTCAAGAAAGATAAAAGATCTTATTTCTTCTCTATTTTATTTGATATTTTCAAAAATAATGGATAAGAAGGGAAGAGAAGATTTTGTTGGGAGATATTTTGGGAAATAGAATATATTGAATATATTCAAGATTGTATCTTGAGGAAGAAGCAAGAAAATTTCCCAATAGCCCAACAAGGCTAAAATTTCGTCCCCCCCTAGTCCTATAAATAGGGGATGAATTTGTCATCCCTAATGCAATTCCATGTGTTGGAAAAATTAGAAATCCACAAAGGTGGTGACAAATATTTTTAGTTTTCTCCTTTATTAAAATCGTTCATGAGAATCCTCCCACCGGATTACGTTCGTGGACTTGGGACATATTTGAGAAGACACTTTGGGTTGATCCATCGTCTCAACGGTTGTCTCTACAAGAGGTATGTAATTTCGCAATTCCTAGATTCTGCATGCTTAGGATTTACGTGAATTACGTGTACGCATGTTGTTGTTGCTTATTTGATCATTATGTTGAATTAATTTAGGATTGATTCATGTTAGTAATTAATTGAATAATTTAAATATGTATTTAAATACACCTCGAATAGATCCGGGCACCCCATATTTCCCAACACTTCCATTCCTCACCGGTGACAGTATTCCTCATACTTCTTCTTTTCTACACTGTCTCTCTTCTGGGAGACAGTTTGCTTCTTGTCACGATCATGGTTATATAGAGTAAATCTACCACGACCGCGACCACGAAAATGACCACGTCCTCGACTACCACCACGTCCACGTCCACGTCCACGACCACGACCATGATATTGAGATTGAGTCGCATTCGCTTCAGGGAATGGACTAGAACCGGTGGGTCGGGAATCATGATTTTTCAATAACAATTCATTATTTTGCTCGGCTAAGAGAAGACAAGCAATCAGTTCAAAATATTTCTAAAATCCCTTTTCTCGATATTGCTGCTGCAGAAGCAAATTCGAGACATGAAAAGTAGAGAATGTCTTCTCAAGCATATCATTATCAGTTATGGTTTCACCACATAATTTCAATTGAGAAGTAATTACGAACATAAGCGAATTATATTCATTAATGTTTTAAAATCTTGCGCACGTAAGTCGCGAAGAAATCATACCGTGTTGGTCCCGGTGGGAAAACCCATTTTCCGCGTCTTTGAAGCAAAAACATTTCGATTCGGGTATATATAAAAAGCGAGGTGAGGGTAGAGTGATTCTGATTTTTTTTTTTCTTTTTTAAGCTCATGTGTTGTGTTTTTGCTTATAATCGAATGCATATGACAAGATAAGAACGTAAAAGCGATAAAGAACACAACAAAGTATAGTGGTTAGAGACTCAAGCTCCTACATCCACTCTCCCCTGCTTCTGGGAAATTCCTTCAAACACTTCCCGAGCTTTTACGACTACCTCGTAGTTTACTTACTCAACTCGGCCTGAACTTTCGACTACTCCGCGTAGTTTACTTACTCAACCCGACCTTGAGCTTTCGACTACCTCCCCTGTGTTTACTAACTCAAAACTGGACTTATCACCCTCTCGGGCTCGCCTCTTAGATGTTTAACGAGTTCACACTCCTTCGGGACTTATCACCCTCACTCGGGATTGCCTAACAACTACCTCACTTCACCACTAATTATCTCTTACGATAATGGGGTTTGGGATTGGTGTTGTCTCCAACTATGGTGAGATTTTCCCTTACAATGGTTTAGCCTCAATGCTAAGGTTGGGAAAATCTCTCTAAGCTTATGATACACCGTGGGTTGCTTAGGTTGGGTTCTAGAACACTCTTTGAATATATTTGTATATCTACAGACTTGTGTTCTAGGGTGGGAATGCTTTGGGTTTATGTTCTTTTAGCTCTGTAACATCGTGTGCTATCTTCTCCACGCATCCACACTCCACACATGATAATGAAGGAAGAACTTGTATTTATAGTGTGGATTTGAATGTTACCGTTGGAGAGAATCACATTCAAATCCATACTATTCTTGTAAGTACAGTAGCTTCTTCAGGCTGGTTGTCTTCCTCTCATTGGTCCACGTCGATTGATTCTAACGGCTATATTCCTCTCGATTCCTCGCCTTGGAATCATTCAGATTCTCTGAGTCTTGAGTTACTCGGGGTTCTTGATTCAAATAGACTTCTCTTGGCGGACCTTGTCGTCCGGGCATCTTGACACTTTCGAGTTTGTTGAGTTCGATTCTCTGAATTCAGACATCCTGACCTTCAGGTTACTTTGACTCGGGCTATCTGATTTCTTCTTTTTGATCCGATCACCGACCGATCAAATCAACACATCTTCAGATCAACATATCGAGGATAGCATCGTCGATTACATTAGGTGTAACATATCGGTTTTAGCACATCGATCTCAATCACGTCCGATCTTGATCATCCGCTCATCTTCATATCCGATTTCGATCCGCGTCGATCTCGGTCGATCTCATCCGCCCTCTTACGATCTCCGCAACCTTCTCTTGATCTCTGGTCGGTTTTTTTACGATCGGTTTATGCATTCTTCCGATCACCATATCACTCATTGTTCTTCCGATCATCCGATCGTCTGCTTCTGAGTCATCCGATCCGGTCTTACGATCAGTCTGCTACGTCATCATCGATCCGGTCTTACGATCAGTTCTTACAGGTCATCGATCTTTTGACCTTCCGATTCTTCCGATCAACCGGCTTAGCTTATCTTCTCTTCGATTTTTGCCTGACTCATCGATTAACTTTCGAAACTCATCTAACTCATCGATCTCGATCGGTCTAAATCTTCGACCTCGTCGATCTCGATCATCTTCTTCCGATTTAAGTGAGTTCCCCTCAATTTGTTCTCTCGTTCCCCCTCAACTTGTTATCTGTAAATTAGCTTCAATAACACAAGTTGATAATGTTTTGGCATAATTCATCAAAACTAAAATATCCCAACACCGGGCTTTTGGAAGGACGACCATCTTTAGGTGGTCGTATCTTTCTTTTAAATCTTTCCACAAGACAAGTGGATCTTTCACAGTTAAATATTCATTTTTCAATCCTTCATCCAAATGGTGACGAAGGAAAATCATTGCTTTTGCACGGTCTTGGTTTGATGCATTATTATCATCAACAATAGTTTCTCCAAGACCTTTTGCTTCAACATGAATTTCAACATCTAGAATCCATGATAAATAATTCTTTCTGGAGATGTCAAGAGTTGCAAATTCCAACTTTGTGAAATTAGCCATAATGAAATAACAAATTGACAAAGGAAAAGTATTACCTCAAGAATTGTGTATGATACTTGAACTTGCCCCAATATCGATAAAGCTCAAGGTAAAGACTCGTGCTGATAACGTGTTATAAAACTAATAGAAATATAAGAGAGAAAACAATAGAGAAGACAATATAGGGAGAATTATTTTATTGATCAACTTCTTGGTACACCACAATGAAGGTGTCATGACCCCTATTTATAAGGGACTCATGCATGAATACAAATAAATGACAATTACTAGGACAATGAAGAGGCAATGAAGATTCCTCCATCATTGTTTGTAACTCTCCCATGCAATACTCTTATAACCTCCAAGGACATTCATACACATTATTTCATAATATATTATAAATAAATTTAGAATAAATTTAAATATAATAAGATATTAAAAATCAACACAAATAAAATTCAAAATCTATTTTTTTCTAATAAAATCAAAATTAGAAACCAATACGAACAAATAATATTCAAAATCACAATTATAATTAAAAATATCATTATTAAAAATTAACACAAATAATATTTCTTAGGGAATACTATTTGTCTCCAAGTAACACAATATCAAATAAAAAAATAAAAACAAATCCAGAAAACTAAACCTAATGAACATGTGTCCCCAACCCATGTTTTTGGGTGGATGGTGGTGTGGGGCAGCGGCGGAGGCGGGGGCAACATGAAGTTGAAGATGAAAGAATTTAGGTGTAATTGAATGTTGAAACTTTTTTACAAAATCAATTTTTTTTCTCGAGGATGAATATTTAATATTTAATTTTTCATTTTAATTATTTTATTTGTACATTTTTTATTTCATTCTTTTAATTTCTATTTTATTTTAATTCAATTTTAAATGTTTTATTTTAATTTTTTTTATTATTATATATATTTTTTAAGTTTTTTAACTTTTAATACTTTTAAAAATATAACTATTGATGTGGATGCTTACTGGGCTGATGATGGTGCATTTTTAGTACACATCAACTTTCGAGCAAGGGGGCGAAATGTCCGAAGTTGAAATTGCAAAAAATAGTAAAAATTGTGATTTGTTTGCCAAAATTAAAAAATGTAGATTAAATTACAATTTATAAAAATATGGTGATTTTATTCGTAATTAAGCATTTTTAAAAAGTTAATATATGAATTTATTAACACACATTGGCCTTTTCAATCAGCGTCATTAATTCAATTAATTATTTTTATTTGTATATCAACAAATCAACATTAATTGCAGGCGGCCAACCAGTATTAATTTGAGTGACGAACAGCTATAATTAAGGTTATATTGAGACAGGGATAAGCATTTTTTTTAAGTTGATAAAATTTAATTTTTTTTAAAATGTTTTTAAGATTTCAAAAGAGCTTAAAAACAAGTAAATCGAATTGAATTTAGGAAAATTATCTCGTGCACCATATCCATCAATAAAATTGGTGCAATTTAATTTTAGGATTTTTTTTTCTAATTTTTTTCAGTTTTAGTTTTTTTTTTTCAATTTCAGTTTTCTTTTAACTTTAATTTCAGTTTTAATTTTTTTTTTCTCGACCCTGACCCAAACCCGGCCCAAGTGGTTTATGGTTCACTCGGCCCAAGTGGTTTATTGTTCACTCGGTCCGAATGATTCATATATGATTTAGGGTTCATTGTTTAGGGGTTATAGTTTAGAGTGCATAGTTCATCCAAATTAAAATTGAATCAAATTGCACCTTATGCAATTGGTGCACATGAGAGTAACTCTTGAATCTAATACACGACTAATAAAAGAGTAGGTTCCATGTGCATTCAGGTGCACAATCAACTCATAGTGTATTTTGAAATCATTCAACTTGTTATACTGAAATATACACCGAACCGTGCAACTATTTTTCTAAATTAATAGTTACACGGTTCAGTGTAAACAAGTTGCGTCTTTCAATATAATAAATTTCATAATTCTAAAATACACTATGAGTGCACGGTACCCGAATACATACGAAACTTAGCTCTAATAAAATATTGCTTGCATTGTTGTCAATTTTTATTAGAGTTGTTCTCAAATTTGACTACTACCTTCCTTGAAACTGAATCGGATATAAATAATGCGTTTAAATTTATTTTTTATTAAATTTTATCAAAGTTGAAAATGTGATGGTTGCTTGTGAGCCACCAATTATAATTTTCTATTCAACAGCTTGTTGATTTTTTATATTTTATTAAATAATTGACTTTTGTTTAATTTAATTTTTTTTTCGCTATATATAGTTACAGTTGCCTCTTCTTTTCAATTAGTCATATGCTTTTTCAGTTCTACGCCCAAAAAGCTTTGCAGGGCAATCTAGTGAATTTTGTGGCTATAATTACACACACAAAAAAATTCACAATTTTTTGCTTTTTTTGCACTTGAATATCGAATTCTATTCAGAATTTTGAATTTGAAATGCAGGAATTCAAGAACGTGAAGGAAAAAAGTGGAATTCTCGCCGATGATTGTGTTCATCTCTTATTTCAATAAACCAGCAAAAGCCCTAATTGCATTCGTTCTCTGAAAATAATGTATATGTCGTCGCTCATAGTTATAATTTCCTCTGTTGCAACTCTCAAAATTCGATCGAAAATGCTATCCTTTTGGTTTGCCCTCGCCACTCGCCCTCCTGGTCTAGATCCATAAGCTATTTATCTCAATTTCATCGGATTTCTGTGAATCACAGCGCGCACAAATTTCTTTTTTCCATAATTTGTATGTGCAATTATTTCAGGGGCGTTCCCGATTTAGGGTTCCTTGGCACACTGTAAGATTCAGCATTTAATTTCACTTATACTTTAGTGGCTGAGATTGATGCTTTTGTTTCTTGAAGTAGTTTAAAGGGCGATTTAAGCATGTATTATTAGTAGACATGCTTTTGTGGTGATTTTTCTTGAAGCATAAGTTGATAGACATAAACACATTTGTCGTTAGATAGAGATAACATTTCAGAGTTTAAACCTGTATTGTGATAATCCTTATAGCTTAAACTTTGAGCCAAATTATGGGGGATTAGTGAATCAGTCATCCCAGAAAAATTTTAGTGGGATTACAGAGAATTGGGGGGATTTTTCGATGCCCGTAAAGCAATCACTAGTATTGGATTGTGAGAAGGGAGAGCTAATGAAGGCCTCAGGGAGAATGGAGAAAAGGGGTGGAGTTTCAGACAAGAAAGCAATGGCGGCATTGAAGAGCCATAGTGAGGCAGAGAGGAGGAGGAGGGAGAGAATCAATGCACATTTTACGGGCCTTCGAGCTCTTGTACCGAATAATGAAAAGGTCAGTGAATCTTCTTTGCTTGCTTTGATATTGATCATTGGGTATATATAATAAGGTATGATTACTGTTTAATTCTAGTACAATGTGATATCCATTGTTTTGTGCTTGAAATGTGCTGGTAAGAACAGGGAATATACTGAAATTTCGTTCGACTTTTGGAAGTCCTTATGTTTGGAAATACCGAAATAGTACTCATATGGTTGGTTTGTATAATGAAGATTGAATTGGTCGAATACACTTTTGAGTATAGACCGAAAAGGGATTTTATCATAGTTCATATATCAAGTATGTACACATTCTTTAATCAATACACAATTTAACTGTTTCCGTGTGTGTGTGATATTCTTGTCCTTCCCACGTAGCAAAATGAGGCTATTATACACTTAAAATGTCAAATATAGTATTATGTTTGAGGAAGAGGTGGTGTTGACCTAAACTACAAAATAATTAGTTATCTGTGTTGCATGGGTGTGGGTGCGGGGGCGATGCGATACGGATACGGGGATACGGATTTTTGAAAAATTCAGGGTGCGATTCGGCAAGGATACGTCTACTTATTTATTATTTTATTATATATAATACCTGTAAAATATATAAAAATAACAATTCATATATCATCATCAATCCAACATATAAGCATAATAAAGTTTTCAATCCAATTAAAAATTTAAAACAAGTCACATCTTCTGTTCGTGACTTTGAGTTGAAAAGATAAGTAAAATAATTAATATTTTCTATTAAAAGTTTTTTTTTCTTATTTTAAGTTTTGTGGGTTAATAAGGTAATTAAGCTTTCTTATTTTAAATTTTAAATTTTTTCCATAATTTTTTTTTTTTCAAAAATGATCCCAGACGCACCCAAAACGCACCGGATTCGCACCCAAACGCACCCGGTGCGCGTATCCCTTTTTTTTTTTTTTTTTCCAAAATTGGCCACGTGGCGCACCGGGTGCGAATCCCACGCGAATCGCACCCGCACCCGCACCATCGCCGTATCCGACATTTTAGTATTTTTTGGAGAATCTGTGCATTAGAGTTAGTCATTATCTTCTGATTTTAAAAAAAATTCCTCGTTTTCGAAGGTCAAAATTGTTGCCTATGAGTATAAGGTTCGACGTGACCATAAGAAGATTGTGATTGGATAGTAGGCTAACTACCCCATGATTATATAATGGAGTTCAAGTTGCTACTTGACAGTTGTATAGTAAGAAATCGTTTTCGTGCTGAAGTAATGTGATTATTATTGTTTTCTTGAGTGAATATACAATGAAGGAGAAGTTTTAAATAGTTTATTATGAGGTTGGAAGGAGTATTACATAGATTATGTTGCCATAGAATTATATTTATTGCTGCAACCTTTTGACTTGATTATATAAATCTCTTCAGATATGTTTCAGAAACAAATATCCAGTGAACCACACAAGTTGTTTAATTAAGTCTGCATGAGTTGGATTTCTCTTGATTTTCTCTTATTGACTTTTCGTTGCATTATAGCTTGACGTGGTTATATTTGGCAGGTTTTATGCTTATGATATGATAATAAGAAACCACTGTTTTCTCTATTGCTTATGTGTTATGTCTAAATCAAAAATGGTGCTCATCTTAATCTGATTGTCGACATTTTCCGGAACTGGATTATAATATTTTTCCAGATAATTGATTTAAAATGAAGATTCTATAGTGATTGTCACCATTCAATATATTCTTAAATGTGCTATATTGTGCTTGAACTTTGAAATTTGAAAGGTTAATATCATTTTTGGTCCCTAAAGTTTACCTTTTCCGAGTTCTAGTACTCCCCTTTCACTCACTATCAAGTTTGGTCCTAAAAGTACACTTGTAGATTCACATTTGGTCCCACCATTAGCTGACCGTACTATGACTGACGGAATCAACTATTTGGGGTGTTAAATGTAACTATTTAAAAGTTTTATCATAAATGTAATTATAAAAAACAAATATAACTCAAATAACTTTTATATATTACGTTCAACACCCCCAAATAGTTGATTATGTCACTCAATCAAATAATCACGAGACCAATGTGGGAGTAAAAGTGTATATTCAGGAGCAAACTTGATAGTGAGCGAAAGAGGGGAACTGGCAAAAAGTAAATTTTAGGGATCAAAAAATGATATTATCCCAATTTGAAACGCTACTAGAACAATATTTTAAGCTCAATTATTTATGTTTCTTGTTGATTGATAGATGGACAAAGCGACATTACTAGCTGAAGTAGTCAGCCAAGTAAAACAACTGAAGACAACAGCAACACAAGCCTGCGAGGGCGTCCACATCCCGATGGACAGTGATGAAGTAAAACTTGAAACACTAGAGAACAATGTGAGCGATGGTTCGTTCTTGCTGAGAGCTTCACTTTGCTGTGAGTACTGGTCTGATCTCTTATCTGACGTAAGAAAAGCTATCAAGAATCTCCCCGTTCGACTTCTGAAGTCAGAGATATCTACATTGGGAAGCAGGGTGAAGATCGTATTCTTAATTACTACAAACGAAACGAACGCTGGTAATGATGTTCGTGTGGCTTTAAGCAGCATTGTTGATAAGGTCTCCGCTTCAACAGAGTACGCTCAACAGTTGTTCATCCCCCGTAAACGGCAACGTGTCTCTTGTCTCGATTCTTTATGCGATGACGATATCTGTTGATGTCTATGTGAGACAGTGGGAGCATAGAGCTTTCTCGAGTTGAGGTAGGCACCGTTTGTTCTGGGATGGAAAACCATGCAACTAGAGAACTGAATGTGATTGTGTAATTCTGGTGTTTCCTTCTTTTTAAAAATATTGTTGTATGTATATGTGACACTTTGTCATGTTTGTTTCTGGATATAGGAAGTTAATGTTTGATATATATGTATGTTGAATAACTCTAGGATGTCTTTGCTAGGATCATTTCATGATTCGCACAATTATTCTGGATGTATCGAGTGGACTCGTTCAGTATCTACTGTCTATGAGACACACTTGCGTGAGACTGTCTATTTGCGAAGAGCAGCACCTTAAGATTTTCATGACCAATTGGATCTTGACGTACAAGTAGTTATCAGAGAAGATCTCATACGAGTTTTTGTCAAGGTCTATTTTTGCATATACACGTATATATGTGTATTCAACGCTTTGTACAAATAAATTTTGGATAATGCTTAGATTTATATTGTAGGTGACATCTATGTAGCAGTGTAGCATCTATGAGAAAGATATAAATTGTTCAAAATGATAAAAATATCAAGCACCAGTGGTCTAGTGGTAGAATAATACCCTGCCACGGTACAGATCCGGGTTTGATTTCCAGCTGCTGCAAATTTTTAAAATTTTATTTTACTTAAAAATTGAGTTTTCAGTTTTTTATTGAACACTACATGTGGGCTGGCCCAGAATATTATATATTCAGTTTTCTTATAAAAACAAAATGGCCTCTGGCCCAAGCTGGAAACTAATAAGGCCTTTTGTAACTATTTTGTTCAAAAAAAAAAAAAATAGTTATCATAATGTTATTTACATAGTATCATGAAAATATAATGAATACATGTTGGTTATAATATTGTTTTATGTATTTGATGCCCGATTTGAGATCGTTCGGTAAAAGTTCGTTTAAGCTCGGCTTCACATAGATATCAAATAAATTTAAACATACTTATTTTCGATATAGTGTAAAGCTCAGCCTGAGCTCGAGCTCAAGCTCGAATAAGTAAATGAACTTAACAAGAATAAAAATGTCAAACTACTCAAACTCGACTCATATTCGGCTCGACTAGAACTCGTTTGAAATCGACACAGACAAGCTTAAACATGAATTTGAAAGCTCGATAATATTTCAAACAATCTTGAATAACTATTCATTCGACTTATTTACACCCCTAAATATAAAGTGTACCCTAAAATAGGACAAAAATAAAGAAGGGAAGAAGAAAAATTGGAAAAGGGTGGTATTTTCCGGTGGTGAGTTTTGTCGTTGATTATGGCGGACACTTGCTTGGGACCCCCGCTTTCGTTGCCCGCCTCAATTCCCCATTCCTTTATAAATACCCCAAATCAAATTCCTTCTCCATACTCTCACCGTTTCTCTTCCCCATTTTCTTCGCAATCCAGAAATCTCTCGTTCATGGCGCCTTCTAGTAATACCGCTCACCTCTGTCACTGTTCTGCTTCCGCTTCCACAAATTCTCAGCCTTCTTTGCTCGTCTTTTCGGGTATGTTTATTTATAATCGCCTCAAATTTATGGTTTCTTTTGAATTTTAAGGATGGGTAGGGCGAAATTGGAATTTGAGATGCATGGATTTTGAGAATGCAGGGATTTCATGTTGGATACCGAGCAACACTCAGAGTGTGATGTAATTACTTTTTATTAGAGAAAAATAGTAATTACAATTGACACTACAATCGCCAAGACTCAAACACCCGACTCTATTTTTATACGTGGAACACTCTAACTCACTCTTTTGGAGACACACACCTCACACCGCTCTTGCTTCTTGACACTATGTCACACTCTCTCTGTCACACACTCTCACTTGCTCACACACTTTGTCACACCCTCTCACTTAGGTAACTATCTAATATATATAGTGTACCTTAGAATATTCTAGATTCTCCTCTATAGTTCTACCTATCAATGACTTTAGTGTACTAGAAAAATCTATAAGCTTGTGACCTCTAAGAATTCTAGAATGGTCTAGCCAACAATATGCATACTAGATTATTCTAGTCACATTACTTTGCTTATTTGAGCAACTAGAATGATCCACAAATTATTGCCATGTGGATGCCCTTGTGTCTTCTTGATCATTCTAGAAAATTCCCAAAGTTGGTGATGATATTTTTCAATACTCTCCCTCAACACCAACTTTATTTCTCAATCTCATGCTCAGTTGTTCTCTAAAACTTTCTTCTTGAGCAACTGCAAAGTTGACGTACTTAGGATTTATTTTTCGAGCTCTACTTGTTTTCCATCCTTTAGGGATCATTGCTTATGGTTGATCATCTACTACTCTGTGATGAACTCCTGTTTGCCAGGGACTGTGATTTTCACCTTCTTCCGTGATGTCTTCCTCAGTTTGTTGTTGTTCATCATTTTCTTCTACGTCTTCTTCTGGAGTAGAATGTACTTTAATTGTTTGTTCCTCCATCTTTTTCTGTAAGATATCTTCTACTTCCTTAGAAACCAAAGAACACTTCTTCTTTGGCGACCACCACCATGACGGCTTCATCGAAAACAACATTCCTTGATGTATAACATTTTTCTGTCGTAGGGTCGCAACATTTCCACCCTTTTCTTTGGTTGTCGTATCCCACAAAGATGCACCGAATTGCCTTTTTATCGAACTTGCTTCGAAGATGGCTTGGCACAAACACGTAACAAACACAACCAAAAAATCTGAAATGACTTACTGCAGGTTTGCACCCCCACAACTTCTCATAGGGTGATACGAATTTTAGCTTTGCCTGAGGAAGTCTATTAATCACATGTGCTGATGTCCTCATGCTCTCGGCCCAAAATCTTCCTGGTACATTCTTGGCATGTACCATACTTCGACATATCTCTGCAAGATGTCGATTCTTTCTCTCTGCCACACCATTTTATTGTGGTGTGTTTACACATGTATACTGATGGCGTATACGACATTCTCGTAGATACTGGGAGAATTCTACTGATGTGTATTCGCCACCATTATCTGTTCGCAGAGATTGGACCTTCTTTCCAACTTCTGCTTCTACCGCTTCTTTAAATTCTTTAAATTTAGAAAATGTTTCAGATTTTTCTTTCATAAAGTAAACCCATACGTACCGAGAGAAGTCGTCAATAAACGTGACCATGTAGCGCATTCCGCTGACTGAAGGTTGCTTTACTGGTCCGAACACATCAGAGTGTATCAACTCTAATGGTTCTTTGGCTTTGAACTTCGAATCATTGTACGGAAGTTGATGAGCTTTACCGTATTGATGATACCAAACATATATGGTCTCATCGGCCTTACTTCTAGTTGAGGAAGACCTTTCAACATTGCCTTCGCCATCATCACCTTTAACTTGTGGTAGCTAACGTGTCCAAGCCTTGCATGCCACAAGTCTGTTGTCTCATTTTTTCGTGTCTTATCCACGTATGCTGATTCTGCTGACATCACATAGACAGACTCTAATCGTTGGCCCTCCATTACTGGTGTTCCGGAGATCTTAACATCTTGATATATTTTAACTTCACTGGGACCGAATATCACGTGGTGACCCGACGCCGTAAGTTGTGCTACAGATAGTAAGTTTTTCTTCATACCTGGTATATGATAAACATCTTGGAGTGAAACTTCCTTCGAACTAAACCGCGGCACGAAGTTTGTTTTACCAACGTGGGCGATTGGTAATCTTGAATTATTTGTTGTCACCACCACTCGATTGCCTTTATACTCTGTCAAGTTCTGCAATTTCTCTTTATCTCCGGTCATATGGTTTGAGCAGCCTGAATCGACTATCCAATTATTATTGTAGTCGATCAATTCTGGGACAGTTGCTGTTAAAGCTTTCTCTTTCTTTTCCATAGCGAAAGATGCTTCGATGTCCCATTCATCATTACTCGTACGTCCCGTACTTGACATGGTTGCATTACCCTCCATATTTTTCTTCTTTGACCAACAATTCTTAGCTATGTGACCCTTTTTCCCGCAATTGTAACACATGCCATTGAATCTCCTATTTTGTTGAGATTCATCGTCTCTGTTGTTTCTTTGTTGAGCTCCCCCTGATTTAGAGCTCCTCAATCGATTAGCTGGATCATCGTCTCTTTTGATTCTTCTGTCATTATTCTTGTTGAACCGACCTCTAGTCTTATTACTATAGAGTGCTTCTTCGTCATTCTTGGATGAGGATCCCGAAATTTGCTTAGCTAACACCTCCTGGTCAGCTAGCAAATTTTCTAACTCAACAAGCGAGGGTTGAGTAGGCCAACCTTGTATAGCAGCAATAAAACTTCTATATTCCGGCCTCAATCCATGAATGATAATTCTTCTAATTCTTGAGTCGGACATACCAGCAGAAGAATCTAATGTAGAGATTTCACGACAGAGAGACTTTACCTTGGCGAAGTATTGGTTTATTGTCATGGCGCCTTGTGTAATTGAGAGAAGTTCGTTCTCAAGAAGTTGCAGCCTCACATCATTCTTCTTGGAGAATAACGTAGCAAAAGTTTCCCACGCGTCCTTGGGTGTCTTCGCCTCCCGTATGTGCTCCAACATTTCCTCCTCAATGGTGGTCTTGATCGCGAACAATGCCTTTCCAGCTCTAATCTTCCATTTCTTCAGAGCGGCAGCATCTCCTTCTGGTGGTGTGACATCACTGCCGTTCACTATCTCCCACGGGTCTTGGCCTTGGAGATACGACTCCATGTACAACGACCACGTGTTGTAATTTTGATTGTTAAGCTTCTTGATTCCACCGACCACTTGTAGGTCACCCATCATCATGGCTCAACCAAACTTGATGACGTTAAGCAAGCTTGATTTTTTTAAGACAAGCTCCGCAGTACGAAACCGCACACGACACCGCAGTACTAAACTGCACAAATTATGCAAGAAGCTCGACCAACGAGTCTCAAACGACACCAGAAATCGCCTTGCTCTGATACCACTTGTTGGATACCGAGCAACACTCAGAGTGTGATGTAATTACTTTTTATTAGAGAAAAAGAGTAATTACATTGTACCAAAAGTGTGTTAAAAAAATCACGTGGGACCAGTATTGCAATTTATATAGATTATATATGCCTACAATAACGACGTACCTAGGTAAGTTGCACGAGGTAGGTTTCCACGAGTACTTGAGATATTGTTTATCGGGACGACCAAACTTCAGGCAGTCGAACGAACCTATAAACGGGCAGGTTGAAGAATCATAGGCAGGGTTCAAAGAAGGATCGAAAACCCATTCGCCACTAAACAAGTTACATCCACATTCAAGATTTCTAATTTTAACATAACTTGGTTTTTGAAATGCATCTGCTTTTGCTAATACAAAGAGGACAAGGAAAATGTTTAACGCGGATTGGTAATTAAATCCCATCATAGGTTTTGATACAAAAATTTGAAAATGTATAGAAGAATGAACTAGGATATATATATATATATACATGTACCGTGAGATTAATAAGTGATCTAACAATATCTTTAATTGATTTAACTAACTCTAATTAGTCCTCCTCATTAATCATCATAGATGACACTTGACCGTACAATCCGAGCATTAATTATGATGTTGGGAGCATTTAATTAAGATTTAAAAAATAAACAATCTTTATTTATCTATCGAGCACTTAGTTTGAATGTGGTTTTTTTTGTTTGAGTTGAATGTGGATTTAGATTTGGTTTGAATGTGTATTGTTTAATTTTCTGGATGCTTTTTAATTTTGAATAGGTTTGAAAAACGAATAGTTTTTCCTGAATATGTTCAGTTTTTTCCTGAACATGTTCAGTAAAAACTGAACATGTTCAGTTTTTTGTGCAGAAATATATGTTATTTGTGCAGAAATTGAACTGAACATGTTCAGTTCTTTTTGTTTGTTTTAAACTTTTTTTACGGTTTGTTGATTCAAGATTATTTTGGAACTCTATTAATATGTTAATATATATTAATTAGGTATATTAGTTTGATTGATATTTAGATTTTAATTGAAATTATGTTCATAAATATATTGTATTTTGTTCAAAAATTGAACTGAACATGTTCATATTTTTTTGCCCGCCCGAAGCAAGAACGTAGAGGCCTGAAAAGTGAAGGGACCGAAAAGTGAAGAGCTCAAAAAAGAGAGGCCCGAAAAGTGAAGGGCCCGAAAAAGATAGACCCGAAAAATGAAGGGCCCAAAAAGCAAAGAGCCTGAAAAAGAGAGGCCCGAAAAAGGGGGCTCAAAAAATAGGAAGAGGTTGGGAGGGGGGGGAATATGATTCAAAATATTTAAAGGATTCAAAATATAAGAAAGGGCATTATAGTCTCTTTGTAGTTAGAAGTAACCTTCTAAATAGTGTTTGTAGTTTTTAGATATAGTAGTAGGGAAATTGTAGTTGGTAGTAATCGACACTACTATTTATTGTTGTTAGTGATAATAATAGAGTTTAATTAACAAATGATTTCATAACTTTCACTTCAAATAGATTCAGTCTCATATTTTTTTATCGTCGATTTAGTCCTAGTATCTTTGACAATGTCCAGTTTAAGTCCCCAAAGTCTGCCGAAAAATTAAAAAACTATGTCGTTTCGTCGATTGAATTTAGGGCTTTTACGGTGTGGTGTGGTTGATCGCCACATATAATATTTTTTTTTTTACACATACAATTACAAGTCATGGAGTTAAAAAGAATTGATTTGATTCTATGACCCGGTAATTCCGGGTTTAAAATAAATAAAATTACATGTGGCGCGTCTAGAGACACCATGACGAAAATTCCCAAATTCAATCCATGAAACGACATAGTTTTGAATTTTCCGACGAACTTAAGACTTAAATTGGACATTATGAAAAATATTGAGACTAAATCGACAACAAAAAAAGTTATGGAATTTGAGTCTATTTGAGGCCAAAATTATGAGACTATTTGTGATTCCAACTCATTTGTTAATACACTATAAGAAAATAAAGAATTGCCTATGGAATTTGTCAATATAACTAGGGAATTTATGCGACAAAAGTAATTTTGTTCTTAAATAGTGAAAATTACCTATGAATTTTAGAAATCCTAATAATTCAATAAAAATTAATTCTGAGTAAAGTGTGCCTACACATTTTTGTAATTTACATAGGCAAATAAGTTTGTCTACAAAAATTACAAAAGTGTAGGCACTTTGCTCGTAGGTAATTTATTTACCTATTATGATTTCTAAAGTATGTAGGTAAATTCGTAGGTAATTTATTTACCTATTCAAAATTTTAAAATCCATAAGCAAATGGTAGGCAATCTTCATCATTTAAAGACATAATTATTTTTGTTACAAATTTAATAGCCATAAGCAATTCTTAATTTTTTTTAAGTATAAAAAAAGTAGTTACTAATCATGTGAATAAGAGTGCGTTATGGCATAAGAGGTTAGGCCATCCTTGTTCAGCTACCTTGTCTAGAGTGTTGAATGAATTGAATATTTACTCCTTCAGATGTATTTTGTGATGCTTGTAAGATGAGAAAGATGCACAAAATTACATTTCCTACTATTATTTATACTACTAATGGAGACGCCCTGCATGTGCATTATATATTTTGATTAAAATAATTAAAGTGCATTATATTTTTGAAATGTACAACTCATTTCACTAAAACGTTCAATTTGATTACACTGAAACATTCAACTTGTTAAGTGCAAAACAAATTAAATGTTTTAATTAAACAAATTGCACGTTTAAAAAATACATATGAATTGCATGGTGCACATGATATAGTACAAGACTTTGTTATTGATTTTTATGCATGGGTAGTAACAATTTGCTGCCGTGATCCACGCTACCATATAATGTATATTTTTCAGAGAAATAATTATTAATCGAATAAAATAATGTGGGACACTTCTATGAAATAAAATAATTATTATATAGGAAAATTTGTCTCAAGTCTGTGTTACTATATATATATATATATATAAAGGGAAAATATGTGTTACTATAAGAACAAATATGTATTACTGCAAGAACAAGTAACACATATTCTCCCTTTTCAGTTAACATACTTGTCCTATAGTAACACGTGTAAGATATTGAAAATTGTAAAATAATATATAAATATTAAAGTACTACTATAAAAAAAAATGTATTATTGTATGTATTATTGGGCCACCAATCTTGTTTTATATCTCACAATTTCATTTTTCCCGTTTCTTTTTCACACGAATACCCATTTGTATCCCACTAGCTTTACATCTTCTGGTGTTTGGACTATAGGTCCAAATACTTTTCGTTTTGCCAATGAATCCAACTCAGATTGGATTGCATCTTTCCATTTTGGCCAATCATTTCTACGCCGACATTCATCAACCGATCTGGGTTCATGATCCTCAATTTCTTCCATAATATCAAGTGCTACATTATATGCAAAAACATTGTTAATAATTGTTTCTCTTCGATTCCAACTTTTTCCCGTAGTGACATAATTTATTGAAGTTTCTACAACCTCATTATCTTCAGAAACTGGCTCTTTAGGAACAACATCTTCTGAGACAACTTCTTGAGGAAGTTGAATTTTCTCACTACGCGCGAGTCGTTCATTCTTATTTGACTCGTCGAGTTTAATTAATCCTCTTTTCTTTCGAGGATTTTTGTCTTTGGAACCAAGAGGTCTACCACGTTTCAGGGGTGCTTTAGATTCATTAGCACTTGTTATTTGTCCTTCGGGGACATCAATCTTAACCGGAGCATTTTCTGCTGGAATATGTGATTTACTAACTCTTCTGGAGTCACTAAATGCATCCGGCAATTGATTTGCAATTTGTTGCAAATGTATGATCTTTTGAACTTCAAGTTCACATTCTTTTGTACGAGGATCAAGGAAATCTAATGTAATTTTCCAATTGATTTCCTTTTTCGGTTGATCCTTGCCTCCCCCTAATGTCGAGAAATTAGATTCATCAAAATGACAATCGACAAATTTGGAAGTAAATAAATCACCTGTTAATGGTTCAATATATTTAAGTATCGAAGGTGATTCATACCCGACATATATTCCCAATCTTCGTTGGGGGACCAATTTAGTACGGTGAGGTGGTGCAATTGGAACATAAATGCGCACACCCAAAAATTATTAAATGGGAGATATTGGGCTCATAACCAAATGTCAATTGTAGGGGAGAAAGGTTATTATTACTTGTTGGTCGAATTCTCACAAGTGTTGCTGCATGAAGTATAGCATGTCCCCAAGCAGATAAAGGGAGTTTTGATTTCATTAGCAATGGTCTAGCAATTAGTTGCAATCGTTTAATAAATGATTCGGCTAGACCATTTTGTGTGTGAACATGAGCTACAGGATGTTCAACACTTATTCCAATTGACATGCAATAATCATAAAAAGCATGTGATGAATATTCACCAGCATTGTCTAGACAATTTTTCTTTATTGGGTGATCTGGAAATTGTGCTCGCAACTTTATTATTTGGGCAAGTAATCTTGCAAATGCTAGGTTGCGAGAGGATAATAGACATACATGTGACCATCTTGTTGATGCATCAACTAGCACCGTAAAACATCAAAATGGTCCACATGGTGGATCTACAGGCCCACAAATATCACCATGATTTCGTTCTAGAAATGCAGGGGATTCAATCCCCACTTTAGTTGGTGAAGGTCTCACAATTAACTTTCCTTGTGAGCAAGCAACACATGAGAATTCATTTGAATTTAACACCTTTTTATTTTCTAATGAATGGCCATGTAAATTTTCAATTATTCGCCTCATCATGGTGGAACCAGGATGTCCAAGGCGATCATGCCAAATCATAAAATCTTTGGGGGTAATAGACTTCTGGTCTATTAGGTGATATGTTTCAGCTGTATTTATTTTTGTATAATATAGGCCAGGAGAAAACGAATACAACTTTTCTAACACGCGTTTCTTTCCAGAAACAACTTGTGTGACCAATAGACATTCATTATTTTTCTCATTTAAAGTCTCGACATGATATCCATTTCTCCGGATATCTTTAAAACTTAACAAATTTCTTCGAGACTTGGGAGACAGTAGTGCATCATTTATAATGAGTTTAGTTCCTCCGGGGAGAAATATTGTGGCTCTTCCGGAGCCAACAATCAAATTTGCACTACCACTTATAGTATTAACATTTGTCTCCCCCTTTTGCAAATGAGAGAAATATTTTGTATCTTTAAGTATAGTGTGTGTAGTAGCACTATAAATTAGACAAATATCACCATCACTATCCATTCCCAAATGTTTGGCATCCATCGCATCTTCATAAAATAACAAAAAACATAAATTAGGAATTAATAAAAGATGCAAACATATACATATTTTATTTATCATGAAAATATATATAGGGTATTCATCATATGATTAGTTAACATCATTGAAGAAATCGGATACATCAAGGTGAGTCATTGCAACATCATCACCATCAAAAGCAACATTATCATCAACAAAATTTGTTTCAACATTCTTTCCTTTATTTTTCAAATAGGCTTGATAAAGCTCCACAAGATGATCCGTTGTTCGACATATGCGGGACCAATGACCTTCCTGTTGGGGTTATACTGGAAAGTATGTTTTTCACTTTGTATAACCAAACTGGATTTCTTATTTATTTACTGAAATAAATTATTTATCACTGTTGCATTAAATATGATTGAATGTTATATATATTTACTTCATACCTGTTCAATAAATAGTACGTGTTAAATTGTAGTTAATTTGGTGATACCAGATCACGGAAGATCAAATTAACAGTTCCTCGTAACTAAGTACAAATTCACAACCCAGATGGAAATGAACAATCCATCGTGAAAGGTTGAAATGTAAAGCTCAGATTGGCTTGTCTTGACCAAGAGATTACACTAGTGCATTATGATGAGCTGAATAGGACCTACAGGAGGATAAATTCTTCAGCACTGAATATAGAAGAATTAGACCTCAGTGGTTTGTTATTTCTTAATCTCAGTTCCTTAAATAGGATCGTGTGAAATTAATAACTATTGCTTTGACTTATGATGGGAAGAGAATCAACGTGATTCGATACCTTATATCTTGGGCAATATTATTAGTTACACGACGATTCTTTGAGATTTAATACGGAGAATCGTATGTGCAAGCATCGTCTTGCTTGATTTGTCCCTTGGTGGGCTCGGAAGATTTATCATACCAAATCTTGCAAGTGGAAATTTATTTCCCAGATGGATAATAATGTTGAAATTTGTCTTTTACTCCAAGGATAAATATATTAATTAATATAAAGCTTTTTCAGTGGCTTAATTAATTAGTGGACTAGATAATATTAAACACGGGAAATAATAACTGGGAGCCATATTATTGTAGCATCATAATATGGATTAAGATGAATAGTTCAATATTAATTTTATAGTGGAGTAAATTAATATTAATGGGCTTGGATAATATTTTGGCTTAATATTATAAATTCATAGCCCATTGGAGGTCCAATCTTAATTCTTATAAGGGCCCCTCGAATAGCCCAATTAAAGTCCAATTAATGAAAATGAGAAGAAAATATTATTGCCTATTTTTTCATAATTATTTTCGAAAAAAAATGAGTAGGAGAGAGAAAAAGATTTTCTTGATTTTCTTGGAAATATTTTATGGAATAAGTATTCTTGAGATACAAGTTTATCCCATAAATTGAAGAAAGGTAAAATATCTTATTTATTCCCTATTTTATTTGATATTTTCGAAAATAATGGACTAGAAGGGAGGAGAAGATTTTGTTGGGAGATATTTTGGGAAATAGAATATATTGAATATATTCAAGATTGTATCTTGAGGAAGAAGCAAGGAAATTTCCCAATAGCCCACCAAGTCTAAACTTTCGTCCCCCCTAGTCCTATAAATAGGGGATGAATTTTTTATCCCCAATGCAATTCCATGTGTTGGAAAAATTAGAAATCCACAAAGGTGGTGGCAAATATTTTTAGTTTTCTCCTTTATTAAAATCGTTCGTGAGAATTCTCCCACCGGATTACGTTTGTGGACTTGGGACATATTTGAGAAGGCACTTTGGGTTGATCCATCTGTTGGGGTTATACGTGAAAGTATGCTTTTACTTTGTATAACCTATGTATCAAACGCTTATTTACTGAAATAAATTGTTTATCACTGTTGCTTTAAATATGATTGAATGTTATATATATTTATTGCAAACCGTTCGTAGCGCTCGTTACATTGTAGTTAACGTGGTGATACCAGATCACAGAAGATCAAGTTAACAGTTCCTTGCAAACGAGTGTGTGTCTCACAACTTAGATAGATCCGAACAATCTATTGGTAGAAGTTGATGTGTAAGGCTCAGATTGGCTTGTCTTGACCAAGAGATTACACTAGTGCATTCGATCTTGTTGAAGCGAACCTCTGAGAGGATAAACTCATTCGCGACCGACTTAAGGGATGAAGAGTTAGACCTCAGTGGTTGTTGATTTCTTAATCTCTGTCACTTAATAAGGACTGTGTGTGATTGGTAGTTATTGCTTTGACTTATAAATGGGAAGAGAATCATTGCGACTTCGATACCCTATATCTTGGGCAATAATATTAATTGCACGACAGTTGCTAAGTTAATACTGAGAATCGTGTGCTTGCAAAAGTCTTGCTTGATTGGTCCCCTTGGTGGGCCCGGAACCTTTATCATACCAAATCTTGCAAGTGGAATTAATTTTCCGGTATGGATAATAAAGTTGGGTTGTCCTTACTCCAAGGATAAAGATATTAATTAATATAAAGCTTTTCAGTGGCTTAATTAATTAATGGACTAAATAATCTTAAACACGGGAAATAATAACCGGGAGCCATATTACCGTAATATGGGTTAAGATGGATGTGCAATATTAATTATATAGTGGTATTAATTAATATTAATGGGCTGAATTATATTGTGGCTCAATATTGGAATTCAGAAGTCCATTGGAAGGTCCATCTTAATTCTCCTAAAGGCCCCTCAAGTAGCCCAAATTATAGTCCAATAAATAAAAGGTGCTTAAAATAAAATAAACTTATTGTTACAATATTTCCTATTTTTTCGAAAATATTAAAGAAAAGAGGGAGAAGGATTTTCGGTATGGATAATGTTGGGGTTCAGATAATAATGTTGAGCTGTCTTTATATTATTTTTTTTGAGAATGATGTTGAGTTGTCTTTACTCCAAGGATAAAGATATTAATTAATATAAAGCTTTTTCAGTGGCTCAATTAATTAGTGGACTAGATAATCTTAAACACGGGAAATAATAATTGGGAGTCATATTATTGTAGCATCGTAATATGGATTAAGATGGATAGTTCAATATTAATTTTATAGTGGAGTAAATTAATATTAATGGGCTTGGATAATATTTTGGCTTAATATTATAAATTCATAGCCCATTGGAGGTCCAATCTTAATTCTCCTAAGGGCTCCTCAAATAGCCCAATTAAAGTCCAATTAATGAAAAGGAGAAGAAAATATTATTGCCTATATTTTCATAATTATTTTCGAAAAAAATGAGTAGGAGAGAGAAAAAGTTTTTCTTGATTTTCTTGGAAAGATTTTATGGAATAAGTATTCTTGAGATACAAGTTTATCCCATAAATTCAAGAAAAGTGAAAGATCTTATTTCTTCTCTATTTTATTTGATATTTTCGAAAATAATGGATAAGAAGGTAGGAGAAGATTTTGTTGGGAGATATTTTGGGAAATAGAATATATTGAATATATTCAAGATTGTATCTTGAGGAAGAAGCAAGAAAATTTCTCAATAGCCCAACAAGGCTAAAATTTCGTCCCCCCCTAGTCCCAGACGCACCCAAAACGCACCGGATTCGCACCCAAACGCACCCGGTGCGCGTATCCCTTTTTTTTTTTTTTTTTTCCAAAATTCGCCACGTGGCGCACCGGGTGCGAATCCCACGCGAATCGCACCCTCACCCGCACCATCGCCGTATCCGATACTGCATTTTAGTATTTTTTGGAGAATCTGTGCATTAGAGTTAGTCATTATCTTCTGATTTTAAAAAAAATTCCTCGTTTTCGAAGGTCAAAATTGTTGCCTATGAGTATAAGGTTCGACGTGACCATAAGAAGATTGTGATTGGATAGTAGGCTAACTACCCCATGATTATATAATGGAGTTCAAGTTGCTACTTGACAGTTGTATAGTAAGAAATCGTTTTCGTGCTGAAGTAATGTGATTATTATTGTTTTCTTGAGTGAATATACAATGAAGGAGAAGTTTTAAATAGTTTATTATGAGGTTGGAAGGAGTATTACATAGATTATGTTGCCATAGAATTATATTTATTGCTGCAACCTTTTGACTTGATTATATAAATCTCTTCAGATATGTTTCAGAAACAAATATCCAGTGAACCACACAAGTTGTTTAATTAAGTCTGCATGAGTTGGATTTCTCTTGATTTTCTCTTATTGACTTTTCGTTGCATTATAGCTTGACGTGGTTATATTTGGCAGGTTTTATGCTTATGATATGATAATAAGAAACCACTGTTTTCTCTATTGCTTATGTGTTATGTCTAAATCAAAAATGGTGCTCATCTTAATCTGATTGTCGACATTTTCCGGAACTGGATTATAATATTTTTCCAGATAATTGATTTAAAATGAAGATTCTATAGTGATTGTCACCATTCAATATATTCTTAAATGTGCTATATTGTGCTTGAACTTTGAAATTTGAAAGGTTAATATCATTTTTGGTCCCTAAAGTTTACCTTTTCCGAGTTCTAGTACTCCCCTTTCACTCACTATCAAGTTTGGTCCTAAAAGTACACTTGTAGATTCACATTTGGTCCCACCATTAGCTGACCGTACTATGACTGACGGAATCAACTATTTGGGGTGTTAAATGTAACTATTTAAAAGTTTTATCATAAATGTAATTATAAAAAACAAATATAACTCAAATAACTTTTATATATTACGTTCAACACCCCCAAATAGTTGATTATGTCACTCAATCAAATAATCACGAGACCAATGTGGGAGTAAAAGTGTATATTCAGGAGCAAACTTGATAGTGAGCGAAAGAGGGGAACTGGCAAAAAGTAAATTTTAGGGATCAAAAAATGATATTATCCCAATTTGAAACGCTACTAGAACAATATTTTAAGCTCAATTATTTATGTTTCTTGTTGATTGATAGATGGACAAAGCGACATTACTAGCTGAAGTAGTCAGCCAAGTAAAACAACTGAAGACAACAGCAACACAAGCCTGCGAGGGCGTCCACATCCCGATGGACAGTGATGAAGTAAAACTTGAAACACTAGAGAACAATGTGAGCGATGGTTCGTTCTTGCTGAGAGCTTCACTTTGCTGTGAGTACTGGTCTGATCTCTTATCTGACGTAAGAAAAGCTATCAAGAATCTCCCCGTTCGACTTCTGAAGTCAGAGATATCTACATTGGGAAGCAGGGTGAAGATCGTATTCTTAATTACTACAAACGAAACGAACGCTGGTAATGATGTTCGTGTGGCTTTAAGCAGCATTGTTGATAAGGTCTCCGCTTCAACAGAGTACGCTCAACAGTTGTTCATCCCCCGTAAACGGCAACGTGTCTCTTGTCTCGATTCTTTATGCGATGACGATATCTGTTGATGTCTATGTGAGACAGTGGGAGCATAGAGCTTTCTCGAGTTGAGGTAGGCACCGTTTGTTCTGGGATGGAAAACCATGCAACTAGAGAACTGAATGTGATTGTGTAATTCTGGTGTTTCCTTCTTTTTAAAAATATTGTTGTATGTATATGTGACACTTTGTCATGTTTGTTTCTGGATATAGGAAGTTAATGTTTGATATATATGTATGTTGAATAACTCTAGGATGTCTTTGCTAGGATCATTTCATGATTCGCACAATTATTCTGGATGTATCGAGTGGACTCGTTCAAGATCTCATCGCCTATGAGGCACACTTGCGTGAGAGGCCGCCTCTTTTGCGAAGAGCAGCACCTTAAGATTTTCATGACCAATTGGATCTTGACGTACAAGTAGTTATCAGAGAAGATCTCATATGAGTTTTTGTCAAGGTCTATTTTTGCATATACACGTATATATGTGTATTCAACGCTTTGTACAAATAAATTTTGGATAATGCTTAGATTTATATTGTAGGTGACATCTATGTAGCAGTGTAGCATCTATGAGAAAGATATAAATTGTTCAAAATGATAAAAATATCAAGCACCAGTGGTCTAGTGGTAGAATAATACCCTGCCACGGTACAGATCCGGGTTTGATTTCCAGCTGCTGCAAATTTTTAAAATTTTATTTTACTTAAAAATTGAGTTTTCAGTTTTTTATTGAACACTACATGTGGGCTGGCCCAGAATATTATATATTCAGTTTTCTTATAAAAACAAAATGGCCTCTGGCCCAAGCTGGAAACTAATAAGGCCTTTTGTAACTATTTTGTTCAAAAAAAAAAAAAATAGTTATCATAATGTTATTTACATAGTATCATGAAAATATAATGAATACATGTTGGTTATAATATTGTTTTATGTATTTGTTGCCCGATTTGAGATCGTTCGGTAAAAGTTCGTTTAAGCTCGGCTTCACATAGATATCAAATAAATTTAAACATACTTATTTTCGATATAGTGTAAAGCTCAGTGTGAGCTCGAGCTCGAGCTCGAGCTCAAGCTCGAATAAGTAAAAGAACTTAACAAGAATAAAAATGTCAAACTACTCAAACTCGACTCATATTCGGCTCGACTAGAGCTCGTTTGAAATCGACACAGACAAACTTAAACATGAATTTGAAAGCTCGATAATATTTCAAACAATCTTGAATAACTATTCATTCGACGGTTTTACACCCCTAAATATAAAGTGTACCCTAAAATAGGACAAAAATAAAGAAGGGAAGAAGGAAAATTGGAAAAGGGTGGTATTTTCCGGTGGTGAGTTTTGTCGTTGATTATGGCGGACACTTGCTTGGGACCCCCGCTTTCCTTGCCCGCCTCAATTCCCCATTCCTTTATAAATACCCCAAATCAAATTCCTTCTCCATATTCTCACCGTTTCTCTTCCCCATTTTCTTTGCAATCCAGAAATCTCTCGTTCATGGCGCCTTCTAGTAATACCGCTCACCTCTGTCACTGTTCTGCTTCCGCTTCCACAAATTCTCAGCCTTCTTTGCTCGTCTTTTCGGGTATGTTTATTTATAATCGCCTCAAATTTATGGTTTCTTTTGAATTTTAAGGATGGGTAGGGCGAAATTGGAATTTGAGATGCATGGATTTTGAGAATGCAGGGATTTCATTGTTAATTTCAACTGTGAATTGTAATGAGGGTATTTCATTAGCGAGTTTCTTTGTCGTTCCTTTTCCCCTTTTATTTAATTTTGTGGAGTTTCTTTTCTTCGTTTATTGAAAGCAGTAATACTAAGGAAATTAGGCTTTTGGGGTGCGATATCTTGTTTGTTTCTAATGTGTAGTAAATCTTCTGTGTACAATGGCGATAATGTTATGGATTTGGGTTGTTCTTCTGTAGATTCATGTGTGGAGATATGTTTTTATGTCAAGTTATACTGCACAGTATTGAGGGATGTGGATACCCTGTAGGCCATCTCTCATCAATTTTCAATATCAAAAAAAGAATTTATAGGTTAAAGAGTGGGAAAAGGAATTTCAGTATCTTCAGTTGGTTCTTGGATGAGCTTTAGTATTTGTAGTTTTGGATGAATGCTGGACTTGACCTGGAACGAACATTTGATAATGTATTCTTGATGGGTCAGTTCTATTGAAATCTTTGCAATAATGGTACTTAACTTAGGTGGAACTTTCTGTATATATTTCTGCATGATACCTGTGTGAAATGGAAACATGTTATCCTTTTCTGTACTACTATCATGCAGTTCTCCAGTGCTGCAGGTGGAACTGCCTTTAACGGTGTTGTGGAAGAGCTTAAGAATTTAACCACCCGTGTGGCTCACGTTCTCCCTGTTTCTGATGATGGAGGGAGCACAGCTGAGATTGTCCGTGTTCTTGGTGTGTTTTATCAACTCAGTATTTCTAATTTCATTTATTTGGTTTCTTACGGTCATATAGAAGAGTTAAGATACCTTTTCGGACATTTGTTGAATATTATAGATACAAGAATACCCATAGAAAGGATGTTGCTTTTAATATCTCAAGTTCTCAACCCAAATAAGTGTTTGACTTATTATATGTGGCCTTTCCTTATTTCATTTTGGGAATTGTCGTAGGTTTCACAGAATAATTTCATGGAACTATATTGTTTTTGGTGATGTCTAACATAGTGTACTCCCAATTCCTGGTTCTGTGTTCCTTATTTGATGGATCATTTTTGCAGGCGGGCCAGCTGTTGGAGATATTCGGTCCAGATGCTTGAGACTATCTGATCCAAGTACTAGTGAGGCTCTCGCAGTGCGAACATTGCTGGGTTATCGATTGCCGCTTGAATCACAAAAAGCAAAATATGAGTGGTAATAAGAGCAATCTTTCTTTATGTTTCTCCCTCTTTATCATCTTAGTTTTTACCCATTTACAAAGTGAAACTAAGAAAAACCTTATATTTAAGATCCATTTTGGAGTTTGTTGGGTAGGATAAATGGAGTTCATGCATATCAGATCTGTGAACCAAGTTCGTACAAGTTTTTGTCCCTTTCATAATGTAGAATCATATAGCTTCCGCAGATTTTCTTCTGAAGAGTTTAATAAGTTGTAGTTGGCTAAGTTGAGAATTCAACAGGTATGAAATTGTTGAAGGGGACCATTCTCTTTGGACAGGTGTCTCAAAACCCTACAGGGAAACAATTCGAGCTTTTTTGATTTATTTCCAGGATCAGGTCTGTAAATTTTTCCTAATGCGTTACTTTTATCATCATATGTCACTCAAACTCTGGGATTTATAACTACTTAGTCACATGGTGAGCACTCATGTTTTTATGGCTATTGTTCTAATCTTTAGAGCACCCAGAAAACTTTTTATTGCTTACTGATCACTCCTACATCTCTATGATACAAGCTTTTTACAGTTTACTTTTCCAAGAAGCATGGACTTTCCATGTTTATTTGTGACACAATGAGTATTTATCTAGTTGACAATAATCTGCTAAGAGAGCAAGAGCAGTGATTTATCATTAACACTTAGTGGGTTGGAGGGTTTGGTGTGTGCAATTGTGCCTGAACTGTTGGAGTAGTTCTACCTTGTGGGCTACGAGTTAAAATTTGCTAGGTCGTAGTACACAAAGTGCATAAATTACAATTCTTATATTCACTTCAATGTTTCCCACTAGTAATATTTGCTAAGTGATAACGTTTTTTGCCGCCTTTAGTTCGGTGCTGTTTCATACCATAATTGCCATTTCTCTTCTTTTTTTTGGGTTCATACTCATCATTGACATGGGCAAAATTTATTTTGCAGATCCTCAGAAGGTCGGATGAATTATTCTGTTTCAGTAATGGAAGGTACTCAATTTTTTCTGGAAGGTTTCCTGTATGCATATTCTTCTGGAGTTTAGAATCTGTTACTACTTTTCTTGGATTCTAGTGATCGGCAGAGGTTCTTGTAAAATTTCCATTAAAGGCACATTGGGTGGTAGTATTAGACTATTAGAAGAAGGGACAAGCTTCTCTCAAGTTAAAGATACATATATACACAGAATTATATTAACAAGTAACTTGTGTAATATGTCTGACGTTTCTGTAAACGATTTCGTTTACTGATTTAGGGGGTGTTTGCAATCAATAGTAAATAGTGAGAATCACTTTCTTTTTATTGAGTAGCTTCTGAAAAAAAGTAATTTTCACTTTTAGTTCAAGAATATTTATTACTTGAAGAATTTGATAACTCGTCTTGACTTCAAGATCAAGTGATTATTAACTTGTTCTATCTCATTTGCAGCATTGGGAATTTTTTCTTTGCTGGAGCTCGGATATTCTTTCAATCCTTAGATGCTGCAATTTTTTTGTTTTCACGTGTCTCACAAATACCCACTGAAAGCCTGGTCCTCCCAGTTATATCCACAAATGATAGGCTTACCTTGGGGTGTGAATTATGGGTATGAATATCCTTATTACTTGTTTCTGAAATAAAAATGTAATATGGATTTGAGAATAATAAAAGATAATACTTGGTTTTTCACGGTAGGATTCTTGCCCTTGCTCAACTTTTGTTTTTAGACTCTGAAACAAATTGTGGTGACAGGTGATATTGGTAGCATTAAACTGAGATGATAATGGACAGTTGAAAATTAGTTTGGTATGGAAAGTACAAATTCAGTTTTTTTTTTTAAAACCTTTGTGGTGCTAACTGTTTCTCTCAGTAATTATTATTTCTCAAGTTCTAATTGAGGCCATACTATGTGGAAAATGTTTCTTCAACCAAATGGAGCCATAATGGAAAAATTGTGAAACTGTAGAATGATCATATGATTTCCCAATTTTTATCTACTACTTCTTATCTGGTGGTTTCTAGGATGGAACTATCATACGGAGTCAGAATGAAATATCTCATCCGACCAACGGGTCTATGAACACAATAAACAAGGTACTCATGCACAAAGCCACAAACACTTCACTTATGTTGTTATTCCTTTTTTATTTCCCTCTAATCTGACTTATAATAAATCATCATCATTTCTCTGATGTTGCACTATGCTATGAGTTTATCACCCTATTTGAAGCTTTATTGTTTGATGTATTTTGGTGCGAACTGTAGTAAGAAAAACCTGGAAGAGATATTTTAACTTAAGAAAATGTTAAAAGAATTAGGGGCCTAAAAGTCTCCTTCAAGTATAAGCTCCTTCAAGAATAATATGTTTGCTGTTAGAGCCTAGCTGGTAATGTAAAATTGCCTGGATTGATTATAAGTGTGTGTGATGATCAAATTTGAACCTCAATATTTTACATCATCAACCAATGATGTTTCTCAGAGATTATATATTCTACTTTAGATGTGTGATTTATAGATCAAGAGTTTGAGCTAGTCAATGAATTCTACTTGGCTAAAATCGTGAGATAATCAGAGCTTTGACTTGTTTGTTTAGCTCTTCTAGTTCACGTTATAAATTGTCCATAAGTTTGACAGCGGGAAGTTTTTATTACAGAGTAGCAATTCAGTTCCAGCTCTTCCTTCTAGAATAAAGCGGGTCTTCTACATGTCCAGTGAAGGCAGCAATTTATTGCATGAGGTAATATCCTAGTGAATTTCTTTCAATGATTCGAAGAGAGTAGAAAGGTTATTATTGCTAACTGCATGTTGCAATCAATGGCAGAAATAAGGTGAGGCTTTTATAGGCCTTCTCCACAACATTTCTCATTTTAACTTATAGATATAGTACTACTCTGCAATTCATTGGAGCGCTTTTAACTTATATGATTGGAGCATAAATTCATTTATCGTGCATATATCTCACCCTTTTCACATACCCTGACTTCAGACTTGGAATAACTTTAATTTTTATTGAAAAAGATTCAAAATAATATTTATATTCAGATATTGAGGATTTAATACATTATCTTTGTTAGAATTGGAAATTCCAGGTCGGACATTCTTTTACCTACTTACGTCTTTCTTTTTCTATATCTTTTCTTCTGCAGGTCTTTCCTTCTATAAATCCTTCCGTCTTAGAACAGTTGACGAGCGTAGACTGCATTATCTTTGCCATGGGTTCACTTTTTACTTCCATATGCCCCTCTCTGGTAACTGTCAACCAAATAAAATGTTCACTTTTTTCTACATCTACTCTCAACACTTTTCTGTCAGTATTAGTTCTTTTCTTTTTCTTTTTTGATGGAAAGTATTAGTTCTTCTTTAGTTCCAACACCTGGAGAATTACCATCACAAGTCTATATTAATATAACATTCAAACCTGTGTATATGGGTCCTTTTGCCCCTTTGAATAGTGAATATGCACAATTAATATCCGTTTTTTCTGAACTATACCAATTTTTGTTAGTTTCCCAAGCAATGGTGTGAAAAATAATTTGATTCTTTATGCTCGTCTTCATTTCAGGTTTTGCGTGGAATCGGGGAAATTATATCTTCACGTTCATGTCCTAAGGTAATAATTTATTGGATAGGTACATTCTGAACATATTTAGAGCTGGTAATATCTTTGTCATTCATTCGCTGGTGTTCCTTGATTAGTATGGTATGATTTGTGAACTGCATTTTTTGAATATGATCAATGTTCTTTTTTGGTAGATTATTCCCCAGGTATATATTGATACTTTGTATGAATTCTTTTTACTTTCCCACACTATATTTTATCATGTCTTGTCACTTGTGCAGTTTTAATGCCTTTTTTTTTATCAGGTTCTTCTGTTAAATGGTACACATGATAGAGAAACTAGTGGGGCTTCACAGCTTCTTGCTTTGTGACATCTATTACCGATGCTCTGAACCGAACATATGGAGATTCACACAACGGTCTTCAAAATCCTGTAAGTACTTTGAAGCATCTATTATCTTGTGTATAAACCTTGTCCTCACTTAAAGCAGGCAATTTGAGCCTGGCCAGAAATTAGGATCGAGCTGGCCTTGCATTTGCTACCCAAAATATGGAAGGAACAAATATCTGAACCTAAAGTTGTTTAAATCCTTTATGCAGCCTAGTAAATACATCAACACGATCTTTGTGCCGAAAGATTGCCAGGTTCCAATTGATATTAATTGCCTGGCTGCCCAAGAAATCTTTCATGTGGTATGTGTGTTTTTTTATCCTAAATACATGTACGGAACCAGATGGTGTTTTTCTTATGGAGCTCAGCAATTGCATAAACTACTTGTGTTATGACCTTGGATGGACCCAAATCCCCGCATTGGTATGATATTGTCCGCTTTGGGCCAAGCCCGCACGGATTTGTTTTTGGGCATCTCCCGAAAGGCCTCAAACCAATTGAGATAGTGTCCATCCTAATAAACCCCATGATCCTCTCATATTTTTCCGATGTGGGATATTGTTTGAACCCCAACAACTTGTACCATGCTACAATGTACAAGTGTTTTATGCAGGTGTCGGGCTCCACAAAAAACCCACCATCACGCTCCATATCATTACTCTATATACATAATACGTTTAAGAAACCTACAAGTCCTTCCATGATTTCGAAAGCCTATCATTTCCCTGAATAATGATGGATATTGGTTACAAAATACAATTCCGATTCTTGAAATGTATCACTTTAACTTCCTCTCATCTTTTTTTTTTTTCGTTTTTGTAGGTAACTGTTGAGTCAATACATGATGCTGCAGCCGGGATAATTTACAATCCGAAATCTTTAATACAATCTCTGTCTGATCTGTTGACTGGATGCACGAGGCCTAACGTTGCTGGAATTTGAACAAAATATTCAGTGGCAGTTGTTTTTTGTATAGGATGTACAATGTAACCATTTTTCCTAATGTATAATGTATATTGGTAAACAACATTTGTAGGCAGATTGATTTGATAAATCCACATTACGTGTATATTTTTCATTTCCCCAAACATCTGTTTATATCATTCACACCCTGCTATTAGTTAATTGGACTTCTATGGAAAACGAAAAAATATACTAAATAATTTTTATTTCTAGTGTTATATATGTAATACATGTTGCTTTTAAAAGGTTGATAATATGCTTAGTTTTTTGGCAAACTGGAGTCTATTTATTTATTTATTGTTGTAGACCCCAAATTTTGGTGTTACATTCGATTATCTTATTTAATTACCAACAAAAATGGACTATTTTGCAGTATATGATTACAAACGGAACAAAGTTCTGTTTTTTATTTTTTTTCAGAGAAAATCAACTTGGATTCTTTCCACGTTCACACTCTATAAATATCCTATTGCTTCTGCATTAAAGCATGCACTTCTTCTTTCTGAAATCTAGTTTACAGAAATGGCCTTCACACTCAAATGGAAGCTTATTTTAGCTGCATTGTTGGTGTTGCAGATTTGGGCTTCTCAGGCTTCGGCTTGTACAGCACCCGATGCATCAATGGTCGAGAGACACGAGAAATGGATGGTGGAGAATGGGCGTGTCTACAACGACGAAGGAGAGAAGGCCACGAGATTCAACATATTCAAGGAGAAAGTTGAGTACATCGAGTCGTTTAATGAAGCAGGGGCTAAGCCTTTCAAGCTTGCTATAAACAACAACGAATTCCAGGCATCCAGAGATGGATACAAAACAGCATCGAGGCAGCGTTGCTGAAAGCAGTGGCAAATCAGCCAGTATCGGTTGCAATAGATGCAAGTGGATCCGATTTCCAGTTCCACTCGAGTGGAGTGTTCATTGGAGAGTGTGGGACCGATCTAGATCATGGCGTTACAGCCATTGGGTATGTAAAAAAGAGCGATGGAACAAAGTATTGGCTCGTTAAGAACTCGTGGGGAGCGAGTTGGGGGGAGAATGGATACATTAGAATGCAAAGGGATATTGGAGCTGCAGAAGGTCTCTGTGGCATCGCCATGAAAGCTTCATACCCAACTGCTTAAAAATGCAGAAAAATCGACGAATTATGTGTAGTACTGCCTCCATAGTTCCATTAATGTTTCTGAATAATGGGCACACATGTATATGAAAGATTACTTAAAATCATTTGAAAGAAAAACCATGTTGTTCGAACATGCAAAGGTAACAATGGTAGAAATACCATACTGAAGTTTTTGGCTTTTGTTCACAAAGTTACTACCTTTATCATTTCACAAGAGACTGCCATAGCTATATTATTCAAGGATACAACAATCTGAAACATAAATATACAAAGATAAACAAATTACACGATGAAGCAATAATGTTACTGGCCCTCTAATTTTTCAACGTCATGGAAAATGACAAAGAAAAGCATATACTAACAGAAGAAACCATGGTTACCCATCAAACCTCGTAAGTAGAGATGAATGGGAAACCAAGATTGTGCAAACACTATAGAAGATCATCAATTATTCAATGGGACAATAACAATTTCACCATTAATGTATCCAATTTTGTTCATATAGAATCATCAGTCTCATCAGAATCACTCCCATCAGGCTCACCACCAACTGTCCCAGCCTCAGGGGCATCCGCCTTTGCCGAAGGTGTAGAAACTACCTTCTTACCTGTATTACGAGTATTTTCATCACCATATTCCTCTGGTTCAGCAGTTTCAACGCGTAATTCATCAGTCAAGGAGTTCTGGCAATTCAACTTCATACGAAATCGCCGAATGAAGCTATAGACAGCAATAAAATCATACATTTTCATATAGAAACAGCTATACACCTCCCTATGTGATTTGTGAGATGTTCAATCTTAGTAATAAAAATTGACCTATAATACTACTTTCCAATAAAATTTGAGTAACACTTGTGTGCATGGTGCACCAATTGCACCGTGTAACTGGTGCACAGTTGAACTAAAATAACTAATATTGTTCAGTGAAAACAACTAACGCTGACCAGCTAATACGGTTCAATGAAAACAACTAATACTTTTCAATAAAAACAGCTAATACTGACGGTGAAAACAACTAATATTGTTGCGTGAAAACAACTAATACCATTTAAAAATACACACCAGTTGCACAGTGCAACTGGTGTAAACAAAATTTTGCCATAAAATTTTGTTACTGTCTTCTACTGAGTGAAGCTAGCGTTGTTATTGAGGAATATAATTAGAGGATAAAAGGATATCAAAATTCCCAGCTGTCCCACCAGCCATGATGTTCTGTAAATCTTTCTCCACACGCTTCACTACCTCAGGCTGCAAACGAACAAAGTACGATGAGGATGTACATTCAAATGATCTAGAAAACAATTATGCCAAAAATTATATACAGCAAATACAATCAAGAGTTGACACCAGCTAACAATTACTACTAATACTTGTTTTCTTAACTGAGTGGCCTAAGAAAATCAATGAACATAATTATTAAAGGAAGTCAATACTACATTTAAATCTGGCTCCCGCCGAAATCTACGTCTTCGAGCATCCCTCATTGGCGGAGTAAGTCCATGTCTATACTCCACAGCTTCTGGGACACCATCACCCTCCTCTCTCACCATTATCATCTGCCAGAACCCGAAAAATGTTACTTAAGCATGAACGATAAAACTATCTAGAATTATTCATATAATTAATTAACAGCAGTGGCCATACTTGACCAATGTCTGCAGTTTTAATCAACACATTATCGTCGTAAGTCTTGTACGACTCTACCACAGTCGGAAGATCCAACAGGGATGCAGAGAAACGGTCATTGCCGATAACAAACGTGCCAGTTCTTCCATCCTCTGAAATATAGAAAAATTGGATCATCACACAAACAAAACACCAGATAAACCGGCCAGGATTCAGAGCACCAATGCTTCTAACAATAATGCAAGTAAATTTTGAATAACTCAAGTAAAAATCCAAATACTACCAGAAAAGGATAAATCCAAGTTCTTATCTTCAGAAGAAGAGGATGTGTCATTTAAGAGACGTTCTATTCTTTCAGCAACAGCTGGTGGCACTCTCAATACGAATTGCTCCTCCATGTCCTTTCCTGTAGCTCTCTCAACAACTGAAAGGAGATTCATAGTGATATTCAGTTCAATTAACGAATATTCAACACCTGAGACTCATGAATTTAACAACGGCAGGGAATCAGATAGGCATAAAAGAGGACTACACTCAGTTGAGAATCCCCAAATCCGGATTTTGAATCCCCTGTACAAGCATTTACTGAAACCCTAGCTGATTCTTATTTCAAAATTACCCTAGATAATAAGAAATTAGGGACAAATTGTCTAAATCAACCAGTAAATCGACAGAAAATATGAGATAAAAAGAGCCCTAACTTACCGCGAGGAATTATATGGCGGCAACTGAGATGAAGGTTACGGTCACAGAAAATGAACGAAGAAATTTGAGAGAGGGAATTTAGGAGAGAGGAATCTGACACTAGTTTAGCGGCGGAGCGTGCGACGGAGGAGACGCAGGACGGCGGCGCGATGAGCGGCGATTTCCCAGACTAGAGTTAGATTTCTTCTTTTCCTAATTTCTATATAAAGCTATTAAGTTTCAGCTAAAGTCGTGTGTTTATTTTTATGAAGTCCGTAACGTTTTAGCAGTTATTAACATCAGAAGAACGACATCGTTCTGTTGACCTGGTTTGTATGTAAAGTTGTAAACTAACCAACTTATATGTTAGGAAAATTTTCAGAGCTAGTCTAATATTCTCACTTTTAGTTCTTTAATATATTATTTTTTCAAATTTTATTTTGAAGGTATTAATTTTAATTCTTTTATGAAAATTTTGAATTTACGTCGAAATTAGCGTGTGATGCATGTGACCCCTTTTAAATTGATTTTTTAAAAAAATTTGCTGACTAATTAGCACACGAGAAGTGTCACCCAACACAAAAAGGGGCGGATTAGGTAGTGGTAATGTACAGTGGCGGAGGGAGAGGGGTACATGGGGTACAATAGTACCCTAAATAAAATGTACCCCTTGTGTTAAAAAAATAAAATTATATTTTATTATGTATAATTAGGAAAAAAAATACTTAAATATATTCCCAAATTCCAAATTATATTTAAATGAATCCCCAAAATTTAAATCCTAGATCCGTCACTGGTGACGTAGAGCCTATTCTGGGTTGGGTGGCACTTCATGCGTGTAAATTTGTTGGCATAACCCAAAAGGGGGCATGTGCACCTCAATGTGTCGGTTCTGGCAAAAGTTCAAACTTTCCGAACAAAAATATTAAAATTGATATATTCAGAACTAAAATTAAAAATATGAAAATTATAGGACTAAAAGTGCAATCATTCTAAATTACAAAACTAGTTTTGAATTTTCCCTATTGCTTATGTCGTGGTTTGTATATAATAGGAAAGATTAATTTTTGAAATAATTTCATCTCATCTAAAATTTCAAACTTGTAGATATGTGCGAAATTAATTTATTGAGTATGTCTAGTGTGAAAATTTTCATGTATGAAAATCTATAAAATTGTCCTAAATCAACCATATACACTCTAAACACTAAATAATGAACCCTAAATTATGACCTATTCGGGTCGGGTGAACCATGAATCACTTGAGCCGAGTGAACCATGAACCACTCAATTTTGTCTTACCTTCACCAATTACAGAATTTGATTGTAAATTAAAGTTTTTTCATGTATGAAAATTTTCATTCTAGACTTTGTCTAATTTATTTATATAGTTACTACTCTTACTCGCCTTTCTTTTAAATATTCAGAGTGCTAGTATATTGACACGCCTGTCATTCAAAGTGGTTTAATTAACCTCAGTTCTTGACCACTATAATATCCCGGGAGTACCCTCAAAAAAAGGAACCTATTGATCTGTCGTAATCCGTGCACCATGTGTATATGAGACTTTGCCATGTTTTTTATTTCTTCACCCATTCACCATCATTAAATCAAAGGGGGTTTTATTTTGAAGTGGGGTTCAATCCGAAATAGTGTTATCAACAACCCTATATCTAGCTAACAATGTGTTAACTAGTGAATATATATAATACTTAACTCAAAAACTGAAACTGAACTCAAATATAACATACGCAGTAAAAGCCGAAGAAGAACATATGAGATGAAGGGGAAAAAAAATTTGGTCCTAATAATTTTGTCACTTTTTGGTTTGATTCTATTGATTTTTACATTTTGATTTTCGTCCTGTAACTTATATAATTTTACCATTTTTTTAGTTTTGATTCAGGTAAGTTATAGGATGAAAATTAAAATTTAAAAGTCAATAAGACCAAAAGAACAAAATTGTGTAAGTTAACGGACGAAAATCAAAATTTTAAAATTAACAGGACCAAAATAAAAAAATTAGCAAAATTATAGGATGAAAAAAATTATTCTCCTGAAATAATTAAGTTGTTAAAGTTGTTTGAATAATACATGTATTAATTCTTACTTGTATTTCAGCCATGGTAGCAGATGCCAGGGCAATCCTGAGCGTATAGACTCCTCTCCTGATGACATTCATTTTTTATATCAAATCTGACTTTCCATGTTGTAGGTATATAATTATTCTTGTTTGTTTTCCTGAAAATGTGAAGGATAAATCATACACCAACTTCAAAAACAGAGGAAAATTACTAAAATAGGTACCTATTAACATGGGCAAAAAACCAATCTTTTCTATAATTGCTGCTCCCAACAGTGTAAACCAGATCTTGTCTTGGATATAAATCCGTGTATCTATCCCACAGCCATATTGTCTGAACTTGGATCTGCAAATTAGTTAGGAATTTTAAAACAAAAACACACATGTTTATTTTTTTAAGAAAGAAGAAATTGTGGTTTTACTTGTCTGGATTGTGGATGGAGAGCTTGGTTAATAAAAGAATTCTCCACGTAAAAGAAAACATTAATAAGAGAAAACAAATTAGGAATCAACATAATAGCGTCCACGGAATCGGAACTGATTGTTACCCCTCTCGCATTCAACTTGCCGGGTGTCCAAAGTTACTGGTCAAAAATAATCTGGGAACAACACTCATACAATGAGTAGTATAAATACCTCGTACCTCATGCAAGAATTCACATCACAAATTCAACATCTTTCCCTCTTATAGTAATCTGATAGTAGCAAAAATGGCATTAGTACCTTCTTGGAAGCTTCTTGTAGTTGCAACAGTGCTGATCGGGCTATCCGATTTTGAATTAGCTGTAGCCCGAACAGCACCCGATGCATCCATGGTTGAGAGACACGAGACGTGGATGGTGGAGAACGGGCGTGCGTACAAAGATGAAGCACAGAAGGCAATGAGATTCAACATATTCAAGGACAACGTAGAGTACATTGAGTCGTTTAATGAAGCAGGGGCTAAGCCTTTCAAGCTTGCTATTAACAAATTTGCTGATTTAACAAACGACGAATTCCAGGCATCTAGAAATGGATACAAAACGATGTCCTATCCGAAAACAGGTAAGGCTTCGTCGTTTAGGTATGCCAATGTTAGCGCGGTTCCAGGAAGCATGGACTGGAGAAAGAAGGGAGCCGTTACTGGTGTTAAGGATCAAGGCCAATGTGGTAAGTGCAAGACAAATATCATCTGTCTCACTTTTACGGAGTTAATATCAACGATCATCCTGTAATTTTGGTTGTGTCCAACTATAATCCTGTGTTTTATTAATTTTTCAATTTTTGACCTTTGTTGTCAATTTTGATCCTTCTGGTGACAATTATAATCCTTTTTTGTGTGCATTTTTAGTGTCGTATGACTTCTAGTGTCAATTCTGGTCCTTATTAGTATCAAGTTTTAGTCCTGTATTTTTACCTTTTTTTCAACTGGTCCTTTTGGAATAAAATTGACACCAAACGGATCAAAATTGAAAAAAGTAATAAAATACAAAACTATATTTGAACGCGGTCTAAATTGCAGGATGATTCTTGATATTAACTCCACTTTCACACGTCACACACTATTATTAATAATAGAGTTATACCGGTCTAATTTTCTCTGGGAAAACAGGATGTTGCTGGGCATTTTCAGCAGTTGCAGCGACAGAAGGAATCAACAAGCTCAAAACTGGGACACTAATTTCATTATCCGAACAAGAACTCGTGGATTGTGACACGGCTCAAGATGAGGGCTGCAATGGTGGACTCATGGACAACGCTTTCGAATTCATTATCAGCAACCATGGCCTCACATCCGAATCCAATTACGCGTACACGGGAGTTGATGGAACGTGCAACACGAAGGAGGAGGAGTCCCACGCGGCTAAGATCACGGGGTACGAAGATGTTCCTAGCAACAGTGAGGCAGCATTGCTGAAAGCAGTGGCGAATCAGCCAGTATCGGTTGCCATAGATGCAAGTGGATCGGATTTTCAATTCTACTCGAGCGGAGTGTTCACTGGAGAGTGTGGGACAGATCTAGATCACGGTGTTACAGCCGTTGGGTATGGAAAAATGAGCGATGGAACAAAGTATTGGCTCGTTAAAAACTCGTGGGGAGCGAGTTGGGGGGAGAATGGGTACATTAGAATGGAGAGGGGCATTGCAGCTGCAGAAGGTATTTGTGGTATTGCTATGGAAGCTTCTTACCCAACTGCTTAAAAATGCAGAGCAATCTGTAAATTATGTATAGTACTTGTATTGTTTACGAATGATGTGTGCACATGTATTGTAAATTTATGATCTTGTTCATATGTAGATGAAAGTTTACTTTTAATCATTGAATGAAAAGGCAATTGTTTGATCAAACATTCAAAGATAACACGACTGTTTCAGTATAAAACAGTGTCCTAAAACAGATTCTGAGAAGTAATTTCAACTGGAGAAATTAGTTCCTTATGCAAGTGTTCTGTTAGCATAATGTACGTCGTGGTGTGTTGCAGGCCAGATTTGACTTATGCTATAATTAAACTGGAGGTCAGTACAACGATTTGTGAATATGTATCAGGTGCAACATGCACTTATACTACGTTATAGAATCATATAACTTATTAAACTGAAATATGCAACTCGTTTACACTGAACCATGCAACTATTAGTTAATATGGAAAAATAGTTGCACGGTTCAGTGTAAATAAGTTGCATCTTTCAGTATAAAAAGTTGCATGATTAAAAAATGCACTATGAGTGCAAGACGCACCTGGATGCACATGAGAACCACTCATGTAGTATTGCCAGAAGTATTTAAGGAAGGAATTTGGACTAAATAGAGACAAGTTAGCACATTTTGTGATAATCAAAGTGTTATACATTCGTCTTAACATCAATGTTATCATGAGATAACAGAACACATTGATGTGAAGCTGCATTGTATTCGAGATGAAAGGTAGTTAATTCTGTTAAATGGCAGTTAAGTTAGTTATTTTGTCCAACACTACTTGCAATCAGTTTCTGGTGTTCTATTTGGAGCTGATTATACAATGGTTATATGACAGATCTTTCCAAAATAATTTGGCATCTTAAAGTAGATGTATCAATCTATAAATCAAGCTATAGATGTACAAGAAAAACTCAAGGAGCTGGACTACATTACTGCATCAAACTTTAAGAAAAAACAAGTTTTTTGATTACTGTTTGGAGAGAAATTGAAAGATCATGAGAGGTGTTTCTTGCTCGAATCTTTTGCATGATATCTCTTGTATTGACTTGGTGAAATAAAGATCGATAAAATCTTGAGTATATGCATGGATGTAGATCAATTGATCGAACCACGTAAATCTTGATGTGTTCACTCCATTTACATTTCAAAGTTCTTTATTGAACTTTACATCTTAACATCATTCTTTTGAATTGTTTTGCATTGATTATACTGCTTGAAATCACAACAAGATAATCTTTCAAGAGAGGGGATATAATCCAATTTAGTCACATAACTTATCACCTTTTCCAAAATGATCTCAAGAAAGTTTTATGTACAAATCTAGTCTAAAATTTTTCGTACTATTTTCATTCCAAAATCACTAGAATCAACAAAACGACGTCATTTTTGGTGATATATTTCAAACATAATCATTTAATTTGGGAATCTCCAGTGGAATGCTGAGTAGGATACACATAGCATGCTGATAAGTGAATAACTATCAATCTAATACAAGCACACACACATATAATTAAAGGAATCCAAAGATAAATAAACTAAAATTAATTCTAACAAATCAATAATTTTTATTTTTGTATTAATACAATGAAAAAGAACTCTCCATTCTTCTTCTTCGACGATGTGCCTGGAATTCACCACCATAAGCACTAATTCAAATACCTTAACACGGATATCCAGATCCATTTCTTGGTCTAATTCCTATCATAACCTCCCACAAAACATGGAGAATAATCAATCAAACTCATAAACTGCAATTCTCAGTTATTGCTAAAATAAAAATAACAAAATTTGCTTAACCACTGTCATAACACTTCCAATTTATGGCTAAAATAAAATTTGCAACGATTTAGCAATTTATGGGAGCCAATGAGTTGCCGGAGGTAGAAATGGTGACAATGGTGGCGAAGAACAAGTCGAAAATTCAGCATATAGATCGGTTAATTACCAGTCCAGTGCAGGAGGTAGACTCTATTGGAAGCGGTCGGATGGGCCTACTAGAGCGAAGAATCCGGCCTGTCAGACGTTTGCAATATTGGGTAGATTTAGGGTGTGTTTTGAAACACTTAAAAATAGCTTCCACAAGCATTTATTTTCAAAAGTTATGAGAGGGAGCTTTGAAAATAAGTGCTTCTGTAAGCTGTTTTAAGTGTTTCAAAACACGCCCTTAGGCTCCATTTGGATGGATGGATTTGGAAATCCATAGTTTTACACATAAATCATACTCTCCAATGGATTTACAAATACTTAGATGTGAGAGTTTAGGGAAGAGGGTGAAAGGGGAGAGGGGGAAGGGGTGGAGATGAGGAGATTTCACAAATGACTAGGTTTTGATGAGGATTTGAAATCCCTCCATTTTGGACTAACTTCTCAAATCTAAGCATTTATAAATCCATTGGAGTGTGGTGATTTGTTAGTGAAATCTATGGATTTTCAAATCCATCCATCCAAATGGAGCTTTAGAGTTCAGGACTATTTCAAATTGGGGAAGAACACATACGCTTATTATTTGTGTTTGATTTTTAAAATTAGTTTTGATTTTTAATACTAATATTTTATTAATTAAATAATAATGTGGAATATATACGATTTATTAAATTGGGTTGAAAAATAGTACTAAAATAAATATTATTATCCCAATCAACTATCGCTGGAAATTCCAAAAAATAAAGGTCACGTGCCCTGCCCTAAGAGAAAATGACGTTATTCCGTGGATTCCAGTTGATTTGGGACGTAAATTGTACAATTTGTGAAATTTGAGACTAAATTCGTACATTAAACTTTCTTGGGACCATTTTAAAAAATGTGATAAGTCATGGGATTAAATTGGATTCTATCCCTTCAGAAGGGTGATATTAGGAATTATTTAATCTGAAAAATTTTCGTTTTATCTAAAAAGTTCGAACTTGTGGGTTGGATTCTCAAGTCTAACCTATAGGGGGAGGCCTTTCGAGTAGACCATTTAATGTTGGTGAAGTTGCTTTCTGCTGGATTTGAATTAATTCAAAGACTGACACTATGAAAAAAATTCATTTTCTAAATGTTCTATCTTGTAAAGAGGTGTAAAATGTATTCAACGTGATCATTTCAGTTTACAAAATTAATTATTATCAAGACCACTAGATTAGAACTGATAAGAAAACTACAAAATAATAAACAAAAAAATATGCAATTTATTTATTCAAAATAGATTAGCGTCCACGGAATCTACCCCTTTCCTCTTCAACTTGCCGGGTGTTGGGATATTTTAGTTTTGATGAATTATGTCAAAACATTATCAACTTGTGTTATTCAAGCTAACTTACAGATAACAAGTTGAGGGGGAACGAGAGAACAAGTTGAGGGGGAACTCACGGAATCAGAAGAAGATGATCGAGATCAGACGAGTCTGCAGACGAGACTGATCGAGATCAGATGAGTAAGATGAGTTCTGGAGTTAACTGATGAGCTGAGCAAAATCAAGAAAGAAGAAAAGCTAAGCCAGCTAATCAGAAGATCAGATGACCAGATGACCTGATCAGATGACCAGATCAGAAGAGGAGGTTGCAGATCAGAAGAGGAGCAGATGAGACTGATAGAGATCAGACGTGATCGAGATCAGATAAGTTAACCTGATGCAACTAACCTGATATGATAACTTGATGTACTAATCTGATGCAGATAAACTGATATGCTGACCGATCTTATCTTCGATCCGATCGATGAGATGATCGATCAAAGCGAGAAGAAATCGACGAGAAGTCATCGAAGACAAGTCATCCAAGTCATGTTCACCGAGAATCGAGCGCCATCGATGATCGATTAGCCCGAAAAGTAGTGACTGAGGGTCGATTGTCCGAAGTCAAGAGCCGAACTCGCTTAGCCCGAAAGTGTCAAATATGCCCGACGTACAAGGTCCGCCAAGAGAAGTCTGCCGAATCAAGAATCTCAAGACTCGAAGATCCTAAAGATTATAAATTGTTAGATTCAAATGACGTGGACCAATGAGAGGAAGACAACCAGCCTGAAAAAGCTGCAGAAGCTACAGAATAGTATGGATTTGAATGTGACTCCATCCAACGGTAACATTCAAATCCACACTATAAATACAAGTTCTTCCTTCATTATTAGTGGGTGGAGAGTGTGAGAAATGCGAGATCCATCAAGCTAAAAGTCAAGTCATCCAGCATTTCCACCATAGAACACTGAGCAAGAAATACACGCATATATTCAAGAGTGTTCTACCCTAGATCTAAGCACAAATGTAATATCCTAAGCTTAGAGAGATTTTTCCATCCTTAGCATTGAGGTTAAACAAATGTAAGGGAAAATCTCAACCTAGTTGGAAACCAAACAAACCTTACCCAAATCAGTTTGATAGGATAAGTTTGTAGGTGAGTGTGAACTCGGTAAACATCTATAGGCAATCCCGTGAGGGAGATAAGTCCCGTTTGAGCGAGAACTCGGTAAACATCTATAGGCGATCCCATGAGGGAGATAAGTCCCGCTTGAGTGAGAACTCGGTAAACATCTATAGGCGATCCTGTGAGGGTGATAAGTCCCGTTTGAGTGTGAACTCGATAAACATCTGTTGGGTGTTGGACTAACACGTTAAACTAAGTCCAGTTGGTTAAGTAGGTGCCCCATGAAGGGAAGAGTGGATGTAGGACGAGTTGTCCGAACCACTATAAAATCGTGTATTCTTTACTGCTTTATGTTCTTACTTGCCATATGCATTTGATTATGAGCAAAACATACATCGTTCTTAAAAGCAAAAAAAGAATTGGAATCACTCTGCCCTCACCCCTGTTTTATATGCATTACACATGGTATTTCCGCGCACATGGGTTTTCCTAATCGGGACCAACAATTGGTATCAGAGCGGGAGTTCAAAAGGTTCACTGATTTCAGAGTGACCACCTGAACTGATCTATTTTAAAACCCATTTCTGAACTGATACCAACAATTGGTATCAGAGCGGGAGTTCAAAAGGTTCACTGATTTCAGAGTGACCATCTGAACTGATCTATTTTAAAACCCGTTTCTGAACTGATACCAACAATTGGTATCAGAGCGGGAATTCAAAAGTTCACTTCTTTTAATGTGACAATCTGAACTGATCTTTTTTGAATAAACCCGATCTCTGTATAAATGCATATATTTTAATGTTTTGGCGTCATTATCAAAAAGGGGGAAATTGTTGGGATATTTTAGTTTTGATGAATTATGCCAAAACATTATCAACTTGTGTTATTTAAGCTAACTTACAGATAACAAGTTGAAGGGGAACGAGAGAACAAGTTGAGGGGGAACTCACGGAATCGGAAGAAGATGATCGAGATCAGACAAGGCTGCAGACGAGACTGATCGAGATCAGATGAGTAAGATGAGTTCCGGAGTTAACTGATGAGCTGAGCAAAATCAAGAAAGAAGAAAAGCTAAGTCAGGTGATCAGAAGATCAGATGACCTGATCAGATGACCAGATCAAAAGAGGAGGTTGCATATCAGAAGATGAGCAAATGAGACTGATCGAGACCAGACGTGATCGAGATCAGATAAGTTAACCTGATGCAACTAACCTGATATGCTAACTTGTTGTACTAATCTGATGCAGATAAACTGATATGCTGACCTGATGCTATACTGATCTAATCAGATGAGATGATCGATCAAAGCAGAAGAAATCGACGAAAGTCATCGATGACAAGTCATCCGAAGTCATGTTCATCGAGAATCGAAACGCCATCGATGATCGGGTTAGCTCGAAAAGCTAGTGACTGAGGGTCGATTGTCGAAGTCGAAGAGCTTAACCCGCTTAACCCGAAAGTGTCAAGATGCCCGACGACAAGGTCCGCTGAAGAGAAGTCTGTTGAATCAAGAATCCAGAAGACTCGGAGAAACCTGAAGACTCAGAAGATCCTGAAGATTATAGCCGTTAGATTCAGCTGACGTGGACCAATGAGAGGAAGACAACCAGCCTGAAAAAGTCGCGAAGTTTAGAATAGTATGGATTTGAATGTGACTCCATCCAACGGTAACATTCAAATCCACACTATAAATACAAGTTCTTCCTTCATTATTCGTGGGTGGAGAGTGTGAGAAATGCGAGATCCATCAAGCTAAAAGTCAAGTCATCCAGCATTCCCACCATAGAACACTGAGCAAGAAATACACTCATATATTCAAGAGTGTTCTACCCTAGATCTAAGCACAAATGTAATATCCTAAGCTTAGAGAGATTTTCTCATCCTTAGCATTGAGGCTAAACAAATGTAAGGGAAAATCTCAACCTAGTTGGAAACCAAACAAACCTTACCCAAATCAGTTTGATAGGATAAGTTTGTAGGTGAGTGTGAACTCGGTAAACATCTATAGGCGATCCCGTGAGGGAGATAAGTCCCGTTTGAGTGAGAACTCGGTAAACATCTATAGGCGATCCCGTGAGGGAGATAAGTCCCGCTTGTGTGAGAACTCGGCAAACATCTATAGGCGATCCCGTGGGGTGATAAGTCCCGTTTGAGTGTGAACTCGGTAAACATCTGTTGGGTGTTGGACTAACACGTTAAACTAAGTCCAGTTGGTTAAGTAGGTGCCCCATGAAGGGAAGAGTGGATGTAGGACGAGTTGTCCGAACCACTATAAAATTGTGTGTTGTTTACTGCTTTATGTTCTTACTTGCCATATGCATTTGATTATAAGCAAAACACACATCGTTCTTAAAAGCAAAAAAAGAATTGGAATCACTCTGCCCTCACCCCTGTTTTATATGCATTACACATGGTATCTCCGCGCACATGGGTTTTCCTAATCGGGACCAACACCGGGACTTGTCAACAATATTAGAATCGATGTACAAGCCTAGATTCAGTGATTTCTATAAATACCTTATACCTTTACCAAGAATTCACATCACAAATTCAATATTAATTTTCTCTCTTATAGCAATCATCAAGTAAAAATAATGGCATTGGTACCTTCGTGGAAGCTTCTTGTGGTTGCAGCAGTGCTGCTCAGGATATCCGTTTTTCAATTAGCTATAGCACGAACAGCACCCGACGCTTCAATGGTCGAAAGACACGAGACATGGATGGTCGAAAACGGGCGTATGTACAAAAATGAAGGAGAAAAGGCCATGAGACACAACATGTTCAAGAACAACGTAGAGTACATCGAGTCATTTAATGAAGCAGGGGCGAAGCATTTCAAGCTTGCTATAAACAAGTTTGCTGATTTAACAAACGATGAATTCCAGGCATCTAGAAATGGATACAAAATGGCTGCTCATACGGAAACAGGCAAGTCTTCGTCGTTTAGGTACGCTAATGTTAGCGCGGTTCCAACAAGCATGGATTGGAGAAAGAAGGGAGCAGTTACTGGTGTTAAGGATCAAGGCCAATGTGGTAAGTGCAAAACAGAGATCCTCTGTTCCACTTTATTTTTAAGCAAAAACTTCTATGCACCAGTTACATCGTGCGTTTTTAAATAGTATTAGTTGTTATACTAAAAGATGTTAGTTGGTTAATATTAGTAGTTTTTATTTGTGCACCAATTGCACAGTGCAACTGGTTCACCCAAGTATTACTATATATTTTATTTAAACGAGCCTAATTTTCTTGTGGGAAAAAATAAACAGGATGTTGCTGGGCATTTTCAGCAGTTGCAGCGACAGAAGGAATCAATCAGATCAAAACTGGGACATTAATTTCATTATCCGAACAAGAACTCGTGGATTGTGATACGGCTCAAGATGAGGGCTGCAATGGTGGACTCATGGACAACGCCTTCGAGTTCATAATCAGCAATCATGGCCTAACAACCGAATCCAATTATGCTTATAAGGGAGTTGATGGAACGTGCAACACAAAGGAAGAGTCATCCCACGCGGCTAAGATCACGGGGTACGAGGATGTTCCTAGCAACAGCGAGGCAGCATTGCTGAAAGCAGTGGCGAATCAGCCAGTATCGGTTGCAATAGATGCAAGTGGATCGGATTTTCAGTTCTACTCAAGTGGAGTGTTCACTGGAGAGTGTGGGACCGATCTAGATCATGGTGTTACAGTCGTTGGGTATGGAAAATGGAGCGATGGAACAAAGTATTGGCTCGTTAAGAACTCGTGGGGAGCGAGTTGGGGGGAGAATGGGTACATTAGAATGGAGAGGGGCATTGCAGCTGCAGAATGTATTTGTGGTATTGCTATGGAAGCTTCTTACCCAACTGCTTAAAAATGCAGAGCAATCTGTAAATTATGTATAGTACTTGTATTGTTTACTAATGATGTGTGCACATGTATTGTAAATTTATGATCTTGTTCATATGTAGATGAAAGTTTACTTTTAATCATTGAATGAAAAGGCAATTGTTTGATCAAACATTCAAAGATAACCCGACTGTTTCAGTATAAAACAGTGTCCTAAAACAGATTCTGAGAAGTAATTTCAACCGAAGAAATTAGGGTATGTTTGTTTTAGGATTATAGTGAGCGTGAGAAATCCCGGACTTTGTAGTCCTTGGATTTCAAAATCTTGATGAATAGTTAAAATGTATTTCTGTTATGAGATTTTATAGGGTATGATGATGAAAAAGTTGATTGATGTGATATTATTATATTATTTTGAGTGTATTGGGAGAATAGAAAAATAGATGATGTGAGTGTATTGAAAAAGTAAAAAATAAAGTAGTGGTAGGTGATGAAATAGGGTAGGATTAATAGAATTTCAAAATCGTTACTTTAATTCTCAAAACATATAGGTGTTTGAGATTGTAAAGTCCAAAGTTTGGCCGGAATAGACTAGAAACAAACATACCTGTTCCTTATGCAAGTGTTCTGTTTGCATAACGTACGTCGTGGTGTGTTGCAGACCAGATTTGATTCATGCTATAATTAAACTGGAGGTCAGTACAACAATTTGTGGTTTCATTTTCCAGAACTAAATGTGAATATGTATTATTGACAGAAGTTTTTAAGGAAGCAAATTGGAGGTGATTATATAATGGTTAGAGGACAGATCTTTCCAAAAATAATTTGGCATTTTAAAGTAGATGTATCAATCTACAAATCAAGCTATAGATGTACAAGAAAAACTCAAGGAGCTGACTAAATTACTGCATCAAACTTCAAGAAAAACCATTAACATCATCATTATTGATCATTCTTTTGAATTATTTTTGCATTGATTATACTGCTTGCAAAATCAAAAGAAGATAATCTTTCGAAGGGTGGTATATAATAGGAATTATTTAATCTGGAAATTTTTTATTTTATAGAGTAGTGTGAAATTGATTCATTTATATTAATTCCCTTAACGCTCACTCTCACTTGTGGGTTGAATTCTCAACCCTACCCTCTAGAGGGAGGTTTGTCGAGTGGATACTTTAATATTGAGGAAATTGTATTTTTGGTCCCACCAAACACACATATGTTTCGAAATTCTTCAGATTTTGTAAATGTCATCCCAAAAGTTTTTTTCATTGCACAAATGGTCCTACCATCAAGACGGCCGTTAAGTTTTTCGACACTTTTGGTCCCAAATAAGTTTCTCAAAATTTTGACACAAATGGTCCCAAACTTTTTTCCGAATAGTCCCAAACAGTATCAGTTATTTTATTAAAAAATCTCAGTTAGTTTATTAAAAAGTATCACTCGCCAAAAATCTTCAAAACCAAAACCAAATCCAAAATCCTCGGTAAACCTCTTGATTTCTTCAACACCAACAAAAGCACCAGAATGTCTAATTGGGCTATTGTGTTCATCAAATCCACCTCATTATCAAATCTACAGAAAATCTGCATTTCCACGCAAGCGAATTAAATATAAAAAAACCTATTCAGCCTCTCAACAACACAAGCACAGAATCTATGAATCCATATCCAAAAAGCACAACCAAGAAAACAGAGATATCGCTATACCAAAAGCAGCTCCTTTGTCAATCTATCAAACTAATTGTCATAAACCTAATTAATTGGAAGAAAAATCTGCAAAAGGGGAAATCTGTCTACCTTCTTCTGGCATGAGCACTCAAGAGCTTCTTCTCCTCTGCTTCTTCTCATCCTCTGCTTCTTCTCCACAAAAGGGGAAATATGTCTACCTCCACCCCTACTTCTTCTACCTCTTCCTCTGCCTCCTCGATGCCCCATTACCACCGACGACGATAAATCTCCGTCATTACTATCTCAGGCGGAGATCTATACACTATCTCAGGAGGTGAAACCATGGTGTGCCTGCGAAACCTGCCAAAGTTCCTCACCAGAACACTCACCTTCTATCAAAATCCCCAACCGGAACAATTCACGTTCACGTTCTAGGCAATGTGACAAATTCAGAAAACGTCGAATACATGCTCAAAACGAAATTCCAAAAATTTCCAAAGGGGAAACCGTATTCCGCGATTCTTGGCGATCTCCTTGGAAACAGAATCTTCAACGTTGACAGCGATTTGTGAAAATTTCAACAGAAAATGGCGTCACTCGAACTCAGAAGCGTTTCCGTCAGTCGTGACCTCCGAAATTCAATCGAGGCTTATTCCTCTTCTAATTTCATCATCTGTTAATTCGAATCCCCTCGAACTTTTTTTGGCGATTTTCGTTGGAGTGACAGGAGCACGTGCGCGGTGGAAAGGCTTCTTGAGCACGGTGGAATTGGAGGCGGCAAAAAAGGACAACGTTGGAGTGACAGCGGTGGAATAATAGGCGGTGGCCGCGGTTTCGGAAGGGGCGGCGGCGGCAGGGGATGGAGGTTCGGCAGCGGCGCCGCCAACGGCAGTGGGGGAGATGAAGTGGAGGTTTGGCTTGAGTTAGTTTAGAGATAACCTAAACCTTGCAAAATGATATTTGGTGGGACCATTTGTGCAAAGGGTGCGTGTTTGGTGGGACCAAAAATGCAATTTCCTCCTTTGCAAAATAACGTTTTGGCCGTCACGTGCGCGGCACATGACCCTTGCCTTTAGTTTTTGGACGGTGTTAGACGAAGTGGGACGAAATTAAAAAATCCGATAAAATACGGGACCATTTGTGCAAGGAAAAAATATGTTGGGACCACATTTACAAAACATGTAGAATTTCAAAACAGGTGCGTGTTTGGTGGGACCAAAAATGCAAGTTTCTCCTTTAATATTGATGAACTTGTTTTCTGTGGGATTTGAATTCAAAGACTGATACCATGAAAAATTTTCATTTTCTAAAAATTCGAGCTTGTATAGAGATGTGAAATTATTGTATTCAACGACATAATCATTTCAATATACAAAATTAATTATTTATGCGTTTAGTTAGAATCAAGACCGCTAGATTAGAACTGATGAGAAAACTACAAAATAATAAACAAAAAAAAACATGCAATTTATTTATTCAAAATAGATTAGCGTCCACGGAATCTATCCCTTTCCTCTTCAACTTGCCGGGACTTGTCAACAATATTAGAATCAATGAACAAGCCTAGATTCAATGATTTCTATAAATACCTTATACCTTTACCAAGAATTCACATCACAAATTCAATATTTTTCTCTCATCAAGTAAAAAAAATGGCATTGGTACCTTCCTGGAAGCTTCTTGTGGTTGCAGCAGTGCTGCTCGGGCTATCTGCTTCTGAAGCTGTAGCCCGAACAGCACCCGACACTTCAATGGTCGAAAGACACGAGACATGGATGCTAGAGAATGCGCGTGTTTACAAAGACGAAGCAGAGAAGGCCATAAGATTAAACATATTCAACAACAACGTAGAGTACATCGAGTCTTTTAACAAAGCAGGGGCTAAGCCTTTCAAGCTTGCTATAAACAAGTTTGCCGATTTAACAAACGATGAATTCCAGGCATCTAGAAATGGATACAAAACGGTATCTTCTTCGAAAACAGGTAAGGCTTCGTCGTTTAGGTATGCTAATGTCAGCGCGGTTCCAGCAAGTATGGATTGGAGAAAGAAGGGAGCAGTTACTGGTGTTAAGGATCAAGGCCAATGTGGTAAGTGCAAAAACAGAGATTCTCTTTCCCACTTTTATGGAGTTAAAATCAACAATGTCCTATAATTTTGATTATGTCCAACTTTAGTCCTGTATTTTGTTACTTTTTCAATTTTTGTCTTTTGGTGTCAATTTTGTTCCTTTGGGTGACAATTATAGTCCTTTTGTGTGTCCAATTTTAGTCCCGTATAACTTTTAGTGTCAATTTTTGTCCTTATTAATGTTCAATTATAATCATGTACTTTTACCTTCTTTTTTTTTTATTTTGGTCCTTTTGGAACAAAATTGACACAAAAATAATCAAAATTGAAAAAGTTATTAAAATACAGATTAAATTTGGACAAGGCCTAAGTTACTGGATGATTTTTTTTATATTAAATCAACTTTTACGCGTCACATTATCATTAATGTTAAGAGTTTTCTTGGAAAACACAGGATGTTGCTGGGCATTTTCAGCAGTTGCAGCGACAGAAGGAATCAATCAGCTAAAAACTGGGACACTAATTTCATTATCCGAACAAGAACTCGTGGATTGTGACACGGCTCAAGATGAGGGCTGCAATGGTGGACTCATGGACAACGCCTTCGAATTCATAATCAGCAATCATGGCCTAACATCCGAATCCAATTACGCTTACAAGGGAGTTGATGGAACGTGCAACACGAAGGAGGAGTCATCCCACGCGGCTAAGATCACGGGATACGAAGATGTTCCTAGCAACAGCGAGGCAGCATTGCTGAAAGCAGTGGCGAATCAGCCAGTATCGGTTGCAATAGATGCAAGTGGATCTGATTTTCAGTTCTACTCAAGTGGAGTGTTCACTGGAGAGTGTGGGACCGATCTAGATCATGGTGTTACAGCCGTTGGGTATGGAAAAACAAGCGACGGAACAAAGTATTGGCTCGTTAAGAACTCGTGGGGAGCGAGTTGGGGGGAGAATGGGTACATTAGAATGGAGAGGGGTATTGCAGCTGCAGAAGGTATTTGTGGAATTGCTATGGAAGCTTCTTACCCAACTGCTTAAAAATGCAGAGATGCAATCTGTAAATTATGTATAGTACTTGTATTGATTATGAATTATGTAATTAATCTATATATGATCTTGTTCATATGTATATGAATGTGAATTTAAATCATTTGAATGAAAAGCCTAATGTTCAAACATTCTACAACGCTTCTAATAGAAATGTAGTATATAGACTTTGAATCACAATTGGTCCCATAAGTTTGACCTCAAATAGATTTAGGTTTTTTTGTCGCCGATTTAGTCTCAATAACTTTGAAAATGTCCAATTTTAGCCTCAATTTTGATCGAAAAACTCAAAACGACATCGTTTTGCCATTTTAAATTAACGTAGCCTTGTTGATCGCCCATTAACCCGGTCCAGGTAAGTAAGGAACTTGATGGCCATTGAGACTATTACACATTATTCCCTCAATATTTTTTGTATCTTTTCGATGTGGGACAAAAATCATATCATCCCCTACTATATGGGGACACGGGAACTTTGATTAAATTAACAAAATATTAACTAAGTACCCACTTAGAAATAAGATGATACCAGACATATAAAGGACATTACGATGAGATTAAGCTAAGAAGAAATTTGAAGAAGTAAATGGTGGAACCTTTAACTTTGAATTGGTGGGGGTGTGCCGGGCCATGGCAATAGTGCAACGCCAAGGCAACACTCAAGAGCCCCAGCAGCAAGCTGCCTTAACGGGCTCTCCCCCTCAAAAAATTAATTTAATATCGTGTGAGCCATTAGCTCACATATCAGATATTAAACTGATAAGAACAGATACTACACTTGATCTTAGCCAAAAGGCCGAGAAAGGTATGCTTTTCCCAATTATGCAATTATGCTTTTAAATTTGTCCCATCTCTCGCTGCTTACTCAGATTCCGATGTGGGATAATAAACAATGAAACATGCTGATTACTATTTGCTACGGTTAGAATTCAATATCTTTCTCTTTGATACTAATCATTGATAGGGGTGGAAATTTTGGGTACTACACGATAACGAGACACGGAAACAATATGAAAATTACGGGTTAGTATTTAGGCTTATTGGGTCATGTTCGTGTCAATCTGTTAATTCTGGGAAAAAATAATTTGATTGTATATATGACTTGGTATTTTGTAATTTTATTAAGTATTTTGTGTCATTTTTGTCGTGTGTTATCGTGTAACTTTTTTTAATTATCATGTCGTGTCAAATATTATTATATAAATTTTAGTTTTAGATATATTAATTTTTCTTATCGTGCCATGTTGATTCGAAAATTTCGTGTTGGTGTCATGCTAGCATGAATTTTTATTGTGTCGCGTTCGTGTTTAGTCTTAATGTGTCGACACGAAACACGACATGGAAGCACATTCCTTATCACCAATTAAGTAGCAACAATTATGATCTTGTTGCTCATACCAATATGGAAGCTTAATCCAAACAATGAAACAAAATCCCCTGTTTTTCCAAACATTCAAAACAACAACACACAATTCAGAATTTCAAGAATACAAAATAAACAACAAAAAGATCGAACAAGTAGGTACAATCTTCATTACTTGCCAATACAAAAGGCATCAACTGGAAAGGTTTTCGTGATCCCAGCAAGGCTCTTGAAAACGATCTTCGGCTCGTTCACGGTTATTTCACTAACCGGGGGCCAAAGCATCAGCTCCTTCGCCTTCACGCCCTTCAGCTTCTTGATCCTCTTCTTCTCGATTATTCCAGTTATGTTAGCATCGTAACTGACTAGCTTGTTGATCGTTTTGAAATTGTGCTCGATTTTTTTCCCCTGTTGGATCCACATGTACCCCGTGCTCTTCACGTACCCGACCTCAATCACGTCTGCCAATGGGAGGAGGCCACCTGGCAGCTCGAACTCCTCCAGGAGGGCGATCGCCGTTTTGAGGCCTTCTTCCTGGCCTTGGCTGATCACTGCTCCTTCCCTTTCTGCCATTTTTGGAAGTTGGTTGGTTGGATGTTTTGGTGTTTAGATTGTTGCTATTTATAGAAAGTTTTGTGTTGTGAGATATAATATTGAAACGATGAAAACTATGTGATGGACTTTGTGTTGTCCTCTGAAAGTTGTACTCGACAGTTTTACTACTGTTTTCATCATTTTCATCAATTTGTTGTTAGCAGCATAGTGTGAACAAGTTTCACACCAGAATCTGTAAAATTGGTTAAAGAGTGTGACTTATATTATTAAATGGTATTAGTTCTGATAATTGAAGGGGGTGACTTTTTACTATAAAGGGTATTACTCATAACACTGAAAAGTGACTTATATTACATCAAGGGTATTAGTAGTGATAACTGAAGTGTGTGACTTATATTACAAAAGGGTATTAGTCGTGATAAGTGAAGGGTCATACCTGTAAAAAAAATCAATTTCACAGTAAACAAGTTTCATATCATACCAACTCAGGTTTGTAGTTTGAATTTAAATAACGTTTGTTTTGTCTTAAAACATGTGGATTTATAATACTGACAGTTTGAAAGTTAACTATAAAATTAACTAAGAGATGTTTGCTCTAATTTTTTCAATATGATATCGTTGTTCGGATATCTCGTACCAAAAACATGATAAAATCAGGGCCAGCCAGCCTATGCGTTTAACATTTTCTTTTTGCTATGTGTTGACTGCAAACATTTTCTTTTGCCACGCGCGCATTGCTACAAAACTCGTCATTTATCTACAAACTAGCAGCAATGAAGGTGGAAAGCGAGTCCTCCTGCTTTATGGTATCAGTAACATGAGCGACGACTCCAGCTCCAGCATTATGAAACAATTCATTCTTTACCTGTTTCAGAAAAAGGGCACATGATTGCATCGCAATGTATCTAATAAGACGTATTTGCAATTAGGCGTACTTACATGGATATTATTATGCGCGAAGAAGGGCCAGAACGCTGAGCGAAAGCTCACATCAACTTTCCTCCATCCTAATCGTTGTAAACCATGTATCATTTCCTCTGTTGAACAAAATAATCAGTCAGTATTAGCTGGGGTTAAAAGTTTCTTGGTCCCACAAAAGTCATCCTTTCGATTACTCTCAATATTAAAAAATTTGTTCATTTTTGGCCCAAAGTCACCAGAAAATTGAAAATGGTGTCATTTTATGTCACATGAATGTCCAAATTTGGCCCCGTAACTCGTCTATTGTCCAATTTTGGGCCCAAATTAGATCCTCAGGTAACATTCGTGTGACGCCAAACGACATTGTTCCAATACTCCGGCAATTTTGGGTTCAACATTGAAATCGAAAAGTAACATTTTTGGGACCAGAATTGAACAGTAGACAACCTATGGGAACAAAGAAACTTTGGAACTCGTATTCAGAGAGAGAGAGAGTCTTAAATCACTACATGATAAGTACCTTCCATAATCTTGTGATATTCTACTGTGTTTCGAATGTTGGGTTCTTTTTTGTGCAGCCTCCTTTGCTTTGGCTGCTTCTGGTGGGAAATGGGCAGTCTCTGATAAAACTGGGGGGCAATACTCTACATCAACGACGTGTTTGTAGCTGAAAAAGTTCAGAATTGCAGATCTTATATGATATATCAAGAGAGAGAGAGATGCACTAAAATGTAGACAAAAACTTGTATGCGCCAGGTGCACCGTACAACTCAAATGCATTTTCAATGGCACAAGTTTTACTAAAAGGTATTAGTTGGTCAATAGTTCCCACTGAAAAGTATTAGTTGTGTACAGTTGCACTGTACAACTTGTGTACAAGAGTGTTAATCCGAAAATGTATAGCATCAAAAATATATGCATGAGATTCAGTATAGTGAAGCTTCCCATAAACTAAATGAAACAAATGCTTACATTCAGGATACAGCTTTGGTGGCATTTAGTTCACATAAACAAAATTTGCATACCTTGGGAAGCTCGTTTTCTCGTCGTATGGACGATGTGCGCCATCCAACCATATCTGTGTTAGTTAAGAATTTCAACAATCAAAGAAACAGAGAAAAAGATTACCAATATATAGAAAAGCTCTTTATCAGGATACGGTCATATGAGACATTAGCATAAAGAACCCGGCATCAGAAAGCGCCAAGAGCAGATCTGTAAAACAGTCCACCACATCACGCTTCAAATAAAGCAACTATGACTTATTTAAAAAAGTAAAAACAATATAAAACTATTGTATTTTGAAATTACAAATCATATGTTGTTTTTTGTAAGTAGGTGGTAGTTTCGGTAACAATCCCTGAAGAAAATGAAATGAGTTGCTTAGACATATGTTAACACACTAAAAATACTAACATGAATTTTCCTTCTTCACTATCTGACGCCATTCTCAATAAGAGAGGAGGTTTACTCGGTTTGCCATCTGTGAGGAAGAGCTGACTCCCAGTTCGACCAGTGAAAACAGGAGCAATTGGAGCAACAAAAAGATACACCAAGAAGCAATGGAAGCTGAACCATTGAACAAACTTAACAGCTGAAATCCTACTCGCTTATTCCTCTTTTCATACGAATAACTTACTGATAATGATATACATATAGAGTTTATACAAAAATGGTGGGGAATAGGTTCTTTTTCAGTCCTGCAAGTTTATCCACTTTTTTGTTTCAGGACACTCCACTTCCCCAAAATGACCTTCATGCTGTTAACTTTCAAAATTCCACTTTTCAGTCCCTTTTTTAACTTTTGACAGGCCTCAATGGGTGAGCAATCGATTTTGATCTGACGTGCAATTTTTTTGCAGTTTATTCTATATTTATTGAATTTTGTCCTGATAACTTTCAAACATGGTTACTAGCTTGTCGATGCCGGTGAAAGGAGTAAAATAATGAATTTTGAAAGTCAATTGGACGAAATTCAATTCGGGAAAGTGAAATTTCTTGAAAGCATAAATGGGCAAACTTACAAGACTTGAAACAATTTTCCAAAATGGTTCCACTATTTCTTAGATCTATGATAAAATACACGAATGGAATACAATATACCTGCTTATTTCCTCTTACTCCAAGATGGGGCGTTGCCAGAGTAATAAAATTAATTGCTACCAACCCGGCAATCAGTCCTCTATTTGTAGAGCTCAAGGATTTTAATGTTGTAGAAAAAGAGCCAGATAGATTTTCAGAGTAATTAGAAGGTACATTAGGAGTATATAAAACAGCGATTGCATATCTTGCAAATAGTCCACCAAGTGAATGGGCCAGAAAAGATATCTTCTTTAAGCTCTCTGTTTTCTTCACAACCTGCTTGATCTATTTATCAGGAAAATAATGAGTGAAAAATAATGGGAAAAAAAAAAGGGATTCAACATGCACAAAGATTCTATCCCAAAACTTACTTCATTTGCAAGTCGTTTTCCAGCACCTTCGATTCCCGTGAAAGTCTTAGTGTACATATTACATGAGCTAGCTGCATGTGATGAGCAGTTTTAAATTCTTGCAAAGCTAAATTGTGGCCAATTTTTTATTTTTTTTTGACATGATAAGAAAAGAGAATTATTAAGTTGTTTCATGCAAATGAAGTGAAAAAGTAGTAGTGCAAGAATCCTATCCATCCCTGTGCTTCATTAAACTCAGAATAAATGCCTTTCCTTTCCATGTTGTGCACATAAACGCATGTGTGTCTTGCAAAAGGACTATAATGATTATAATTATAATAAATAATGACCTTGGAGCTCAGGTAAGTCTAGAAAACATAATATTTTCATGAAGCATAAACATAATACCGTAAATCAAAAACTTGTTTCCTAATCGCTTCTTCAACACCGCTTCAAAATACGTCCAATCACTTGGGCTGCAATGATGGAAATCTTCAATTAATGCCATAAACACAATACAAATGTTGGGGATAATATGAATGATGAACCTATTATTCTTTATCAAATACGGAACCCAAATTTTCCCTTATTGCTCTGTTCATTATATAGATAAATTAAATCATGAAAATGTTCCCTTATTGCTCTATTCATTGTCCACATTCGACCAGTATTTTATCACTAATCCTTCATTGTTCATTCTAAACCCCCTATAATCATACCATTATATAGCATCATAGGTATATATACGGCTTATAACTATTCCACGTACGCATAAGAATTGGGTAAAGATTCTCATTTGCTTATCTCAAGCACAGAATATCTGTACCTTGCCAACAAACCATGCACAAGAACAAGAAGATGATCAGGTTTATCCTCCTTGCTGACAACGCCTTTCGGTGAAGCAAGATTTCCCTGAGACGAACTCATGACTTTGATTCCTCTAGATATCCTTTAAGCCTGCAAATTGAAGAGAGATTTCTTCTTCATCACATGATCCTAATCTTCGAATTTCAACTACCGAAATCTACCTAAATTCTCATCATTGAGGCGAAAATGAACATAACAAAGAAGTAATCACATTGATAACAAAAAACAAAAACTCTGTTTAGGGGGTGTTTTGAACCCATTTTTCACCCAAGAAGCACTTTTTTTTTTTGAAAAAGTTGGTCCCTCCAACTTCAAAAAAGTGCTTTGGTGTTTCAAAACACCCCGAAAGTGGTCAGCCATCACAGTTACAATTAGCATAGACAATTCAAGAATGACAGTTGGCACAGTAATTTCAAGAATTCAATGATACACCTATTCACAAATTCTTTATTTCCCCCAAACTTTTCAGCAAATTAGTGGTTTCCACGACCCCCAATACAATACAAGCAAATGATTCTGCAAAATCAAAAATCTCAAAGAACTGGAAAAACAATCTACCAAATAAACCCCATCACAAAATTACATACATAAACACAAAAAGAGACTCAACAATTAACGAAAACCACTATTGGGGGCCGCGAATTTACAGGAGAAAGCTGCGAGATTCAGTATGCCGCCGCCGACCGCCGTTGATGATAATTCCAATTAATAAAACAGAAACTAAAGGGGGGAAATAAGCGAGAATTCGAAGAGGTGAGGTTGTTTTTGTTAGTAAAATTAGAAAGTGAGGGGAGCAAGAAGAAAACAACGGCGCCGAGAAGGCCATATGTAGAATGCTATTTATAGGAGGTGTAATTAATGAAGGAATTCAGCAGGATTTGGCGAGTTTGAAAGGGACAATTTCCGAATCATCATCATCTTGTTTATCCCCAATTTCTGACGCCCATACCAGCGCCCATTCTTCTGCAATCGGAGAATCGAAATTTCATCAATTTGAATGATGCGGTGGTTTTTGCAGGGCGGATCAAGAAATTGGCACGTGTGTTAAGAAATACAATATTTTAATTATAAAAAATATGTGTGACAAAAAAGACAAAAAAATGTTTAGGTACCAGATGCATCGTCCACTCTATAGCACTATATTTTAGAAATATACAACTTATTATAATTAAATAAATAATTTATTCATATTCAAATATGCAACTTATTTGAAGAATATTAATTATATATTTTAATATAAATAAATTGTATATTACTGTATAATAAGTTATATATTTTTAAAATATATTCCTTCCGTCCCATTATAAGCTTTTAGCTTCCCTTTTATTTTCTCAAAAAAAAATTATTTTATAATTCGTTTTACAATAAATTTTTTCTTTTATAAATAAAAATAAATATTCCACTATCCATAATTTAACTTTCCTTTTAATTAATCCCACAGTAATTTTTTCCTTCCATAAATAAAAAATAATAATTTTACTATCCATAATTTTTATCATCACTCCAAATACCTTTTTGGCTAGGTTTTGTATACACCAAGTGTACTTTACATTCATAGTGTATACAACTCGTCGTACTGAAATATACAACTTGTTAAATTGAAACGTGCAATTTATTTTATGAACTGAAATTGCATGTTTCAATGTAACAGGTTGTGTATTTCAATACAAAAATTGTATATTTTTTAAGTACATTATGGAGTGCATAGTGCACATGAGACACACTCTACCCTCTTCCACATTCCCAATATCCAAAATCACATGGCCTTCACTTTTATTATTTTACTATAAAGTGCATGGTGCACCTGATGCAGTGGAGAAACGCTCCAAAAAAAAATCACAATTTTTTCATATGGAGTAATAAATTTCTAAAGTCTCTCAAAAATAAAATTCAATAAGAAAAAAAATTGTAGATCATTAAAAGCATAACAATCCAACAAAAAAATTAAATGAAGCCCTATGATTATGAATGAAAGAAAGATACTAGGAAAACTCCTAGGTATGTTTGTTTCGGGACTCACCCGGATGGACTTAGGACTTTGCGATTCAAGTCACATATTAGTTGGGGATTTCCACATCCAGCTTTTAAATTCACTCCTATAAAATATACCTATACACATATTTTCACAAAATTCAATACAATCATATCACCACTTTTTTTTCACTCACTTATTCTCTCTCCTACTTTTCTTTCACTCAATACAATATAATAATACCACATTAATCACTATTTCATATTAATTTGACATAAAGTAAAAATCTCACCATACCAAAATCCCAAAACTAACACATACTTTTACTATTCATCAAAATTTTTAAATTCATTGAATTTTGAAGTCATGACTTCCCCGCATACCTAAATCCCGAAACAAACATGCCCCTACAGCTTATATTACATTTCGAATTGTTAAATGGGCCAAGGCCCTATGAATTGATACTAGTGAAAAGGTACTGGAATATGGGCTATAATTATTAGCCCATCGCTGGTTGTGGACTAACGATTTAGTTTTTTTTTTTTTTTTAATATATATACATCATTCAATTTTCGAACTATGTATTTATTTTTAAACAAGAAAAGGGCCACCCTCAAGTATGACACTTATTCAGAAGGTCATTCACAAAATTTTAAAGTTAGATCCAATAATGAGAACTTTAAAAGAGACGAGAGTTCCTACCAAAATGATGTGACATAATATTTGCATTTCGACATATCCAAATAACCTCATAATTCGGGTCATCCATAAATATTCTCTTAGCCTCTTCAATGTAGCCAAATGGTAAAAAGATGTTGGACTTGTCATGACATCAAAAGCCCAAGTTTCTCACCCGTTTTAATGTCTCGGTAACACCCCACACTTCACCTTCGTCGATCTTCATAAGATCATGAAACACTAGATCTAGTTCTTCTAGCTATGAATTCTCCCTCCACATCTCTAATCATCATTCCAATATCATGAATAGGGTGTAGATAGTTCATTATTTAGTGTTTATGGTTCACCCGGCCCGAATAGGTCATGATTTAGAACGATTTTATAGTTTTTCATACATGAAAATTTTCACACTATACCAACTCTAAATTCAATTGTAAATAGAGTATTCTATACATGAGTATCTGAATTCGATTTAAAAGTACAAAAAAATTAATCAAGGAATCTCCTCATTTTCTATAAAATACGATTGTTTAGCTTAAATATCAAATTATCATAAATTATTTTACTGTTTGCTATTGCAAGGGTCGATCGAAAAACATCATAGCTACAATATTACCTAATCCGAACGTATAGATTAATACAAAAAAATAATAATTTTTATAGAATTAAATATTTTATCACTTAAAATTGATTAAATACAGTTGTCACCAATCTCATTAATCAAATTGCAACATAAATTAAAAAACAGAAAATGCCAAAGATTTATGCAAGAGCATATGTTAGCATTGTCTTATTTCTTTTTTCAAATTGTTTTCTGAAAAAGCCGAAATAATTGCAAATTAAAAAAAAAAAAAAAAACCAATAATAATATAGTATATGCCCGACTCAAAATTTGTGGTTTAAATGCATTTCCATAAAATTCTCAAAGCATGATTTGAATATGTGGGCAAGAGAAGTTTTTGGTCCTTGAAAAAACTTTGTTACCTCACGAAAATAACTACCAACCCACATATATACCTTCCAATCTCGAATATCATCACACCAAATATTAATTGAGAAAACAAAAAAAGAAATTAACAAACCATAACAAAATGGCAACTCTAACACGAATTGCACTTCTCTTCGTCGGCGCCGCCGTCTGTTTGCTGTCTCTCTCCGGCGGGGCCCACTCCGCCGCCCCTGAATTCATCGTCGCCGGGGAGGTTTACTGCGAAGTCTGCCGCACCAATTTCATCAACAGACTCAGTGAGCCTATGGCAGGTATTTATATATTTTTTTCACTATAGAAATAATATGAATGTTACAAAATTAAGATTGTTAATTTGATGGTTCATTCATCAAATCATAATTGTATGGATCCCTAACTTGTCCCTAGTAATTTGCTGCCCTAATGATTGTATGATGTATGGATTATGGGATTTAGGCATTATGATTTTTAGGTTACATGCATTCTTTTATGTTATCAAATCAACTATTTTAATTTAATATTACGCTATCTGGATGAATGTCAAATATAAAATTTAAAAACAATTAATGATCTGTTATATGCCACTTTAGTTATAAATTACAGATCACTAATTGATTTGATTTCAATTTAATATTACACATCTAGATGAATGTCAAATATATATAAAATATAATTAAAATAATTAATGATCTGTATATATGGTAAATGTAACATGTGTCTATATATATAGATCATTAATTGTTTTCACACCTCTCTGCATTTTCTCGATGAGTAAATTTTATTAACCTACATTTGAAAAATGCAGGGGCAGCGGTGCGCATAGAGTGCAGAGGACAGGACCCGACCAACGTGACCTATTCGTTGGAAGGCGTAACGGACCAAAACGGTTCGTACAAGATGATAGTGGAAGGAGATCATGGAGAAGAGGAATGTGCCGTTACTTTGATGAAGAGTAGCAGGGAAGATTGCAGCGAGATCCCTAACGAGGGGTGGGCCATCGAGCCAACATCGAGAATCACCGTTACCAAGAACAGTGGGTTCCACGATAACTTCCGTCATGCAAATCCATTAGGGTTCACCAAGAAGAAGGCGGACCCAGGGTGTGCTCAGCTCTTCAAGGAGCTTGAGCTCAACCCTAATGATCAGGATTTTTAAAATGAAGCAATTTTTTTAATGATTTTTTTTAGTGTGTTTTAGTTCATAAAACTTGATGGGGTTTTAGTGATTAGATAAGATGATGGGCTTTCTTGAAAGTGCCTCTCTTGGTTGTTTGTGTTTTGATGTCTTTTGGGAAGTTAGATTGGAGTAGAATATTGTAAGAGGTATTTGCTATGAGGGGTATGTCTATGTACTTTCTATGTGGCTTGTACTTTGAAGGGAATAAATGTCTTTCAGATCTTTGAGAAATAATTAATGCAAATTCTTGATCATGTGTTTTACAAATTTTTTGTTTCATGACATTGATGGGATCGATAGATGAGATATCATATTTTATTGTAAAGATAAAAAAATTAAGCTTGATTGATAGATAAATAATGCAAAAGTCACGAAACAATCAAGAGAAAACTTAAACTTAAATGAAATAAAACCACATGATATTAATCAGAAACTCTCGTGTGAAACATATATCATTACATTTATAAACTGATATCACTATTCTTATAAATTATTATCTATAACATTTAATATTATGATCTCAATTTATAAATGTAATTATATCAATTTATAAATGTAATAATATCAGTTATCAGTTGATAAGTATAATGGTATAATTTTTTATTTTTTTTTAAAGACAATCAATTACAATATTTCCCTAAGATAATCAATTACAATGGTATCAGTTATCAGTTGATAAGTATAATGGTATAATTTTATTTTTTTTAAAAGCAATCAATTACAATAATTTCCTAAGATAATCAATTACAATAATTTTTTCTATCACCGGGCACATGACATCATTTCATCTCGCTGTAGCTCGCTGTAGACCGGAACCACAATCACCACAAGAGGGGGACCACCCGAAACTGCAACTCGGAACTGAAGACAATCAATTACAATAGTTCCCTAAGATAATCAATTACAATGGTATCAGTTATCAGTTGATAAGTATAATGGTATAATTTTTTTTTTAAAGCAATCAATTACAATAGTTCCCTAAGATAATCAATTACAATAATTTTTTCTATCACCGGGCACATGACATCATTTCATCTCGCTGTAGCTCGCTGTAGACCGGAACCACAATCACCACAAGAGGGGGACCACCCGAAACTGCAACTCGAAACTGCAACCCAACAACAGGGGGACCACCACAAGAGGAAATAAATATTCCCTCTCCGTGTCTCGAACCCAGGACCTCAAGGTCTCAGGTGGTGGAGATCTAATCACTTGAACTATCCACACTTGACCAGTATAATGGTATAATTAACTTGTAAGTTTAGTGATATAAATTACATATTATGAACAAATTTCATCGAGGACCTACTCAATATTAATTAGTTTTGGATAATTTGATCAAATCTCGAGAGATCATCAGAATTAACTTAAGAGCTAAGAAGACGAGTTAAACAAATCTTTCATTTTTCGTATTCCATTTATCGGATAACTAACACGTGTTGATGTATGTATATCATTCACGGATTATTTTTCCATCTTCACTTGTCATCTATAAAATATAAAATGTTTGGTCATACATTGTATGCACTCGGGTGCACCGTATACTGATAGTACATTTTAAAAGTGTGCAACTTGTTATGTTGAAAAGTACGACTTATTTATACAGAAAAGTGCACTGTTAATATGGGAACATAGTTGCGGGCTTCTGTGTAGAATAGTTGCGCATTTCTGTTTTATAAAATTGTACACTTCTAAAATGCACTATGAGTGCACGGTGCACCCAGGTGTACATGAGACCCATTCAATATAAAATACAACACCATCTGTGAAATACTTGATTTCATTTGTAAAAAAGACCAACTATCAACAAATAAATCCCCCATCTCCATAAAAGCAACCAAGTTATGCAGATATGATCGAGCTTAATTAGGCCTTTATATATTCTTGCAAACTATTTTATACTTACGAAGTTAGCCTTTTTATAACATTTATTCTTGTTCTCGAATCCTTTTACTCTGTTGGATCGGATCCTATTTTGAGGCTAACTTCGGCTCAAATGAGAATTTGAGTGGTGGGGAGAGAATTTTGGGGGTAGGGGGTGGTGGGGGATCCGCATAAATGAGAAATGAAGGGGAAGACAGTAGTGGGGGTGCAATTGATTTTTTTTGGTTTGGGAGACCCGAGCCAATGGTGTTATTTAGGGGGTTTAAAATTATACTCCCTCCATCCCCGGTATATTTATCACATTTCTTTTTATTAAATTGTTTAAGGAATAATATTAAAATAATAGATGGTGGACTTTTATAGTATTTAATGAATAAAAATTTAAAGTAGTTGGTATAAAAAGTGAGGAGAATAATATTAAAATAATAGTTAATGGGGTGTTACTTTTTCCTTTTATGGACTAGAACAAATATAGTGGGACGTCCATAAAAGAAAAGTGAGACAAATATAGTGGGACGGAGGGAGTAATATTTTGGACATGAGAGTAAGACCAAAAAGGTGTAGCATTCCCAATGGAGCGCTACATCTTGCGTTACCTCTACATGTAGCGCAAGATGGTGCTTCAACAGCGCGCTAGCATTTCCAACTGTGCGCGCTACACTAGCGCGACTTCGCGCTAGTGTAGCGTAATAGTTCGCGCTACATTCGATTTTGTTTCCAACCGTTGACACTATATTTTACACTACATATATTATTTTTAATTTTTATATTCTTATTATTAATTTAATTATAATTATTTTTTATTACATATTTATGTATATAAAAAAAGACAAAAATTATAAAAATGACATTAAATTAAATTTCATGATAAAATACAACCATACATATTAAAAACATAACAATAAAACTTCAAAGATAAATAAATACACACGATACAAGAAATTGAATAAAAAACGATAATAGTTATCTAGGCCTTCGAGTTAGAATACTCCTCCCACAAATGATCAATCAATGCATTTCGAAGTGCAATGTGAGCATCTTTATCTTTGATTTTTCTATATCGAGTAACAAATTCTTGAAAGGAGGAAGTATCATTGCCCACCATTTCTATCTCGGAGGGTGACACCTCTATTGCAGCTTCAATCGGCGCATTAAGATCTCGTTCATCTTCAATTATTCGGATTTTAATGTATTTTGTGTGATTTAATTATGAATTATGTATTTTATTTTAGCATTTTATATTTTAATGTATTTGTGCGATTTAATTATGAACTATGTGATTTATGTATTTTAATTTATTGTATTTTGTGTGTTTTAATTATTTATCTAGAACTTTATTATTTAGTTTAAAATAAATTTATATTGTATAAATGTAATAAATAATAATTTTTATAAATAATAATAAGGAAAAGAAAAAATGATAAAATGTAAATTGTATTAAAAATAAATGAAAACAAAAAAGAAATGATGTAGTGTGATGAACAGTACCATCTACATGTAGTGCTAGAATCAGCACTACACTAATGTAGCGTCATATTGTAGCGCTCTGTTGGAACATCATCTTGCGCTACATGTAGTGCTAGCGCAAGATGTAGTGCCCCTTTGGGAATGCCCTTAGTGTAGTGCAAGATTCAACACTACATGTAGAATGTATTATTCATCACACTACATCTTTTCTTTTTGTTTTCATTTATTTTTAATACAATTTATATTTTATTATTTTTCCTTTTAATTATTATTATTTGTGAAAATTATTATTTATTACATTTATACAATATAAAATTATTTTAAACTAAATAATAAAGTTCTAGATAAATTATTAAAACACACAAAATATAATAATTTAAAATACATAAATTATAAAATAAACTACATAGTTCATAATTAAATCGCACAAATGCATTAAAATACATAAAATGCTAAAACAAAATACATAATTCATAATTAAATCACACAAAATACATTAAAATTCGAATCATGATTCTTAAGCTAAAAAAGTACTATACTTGAAATTAAACACCCTAATTAAAAAGGACCGAAATTACTTTCTGACCCTCCAAGATCACCAAAATTTACCCCATATATGTCAAATGCATCATTAATTGGTGGTTGTTGAAAACTTTCAGAATTTTTGCGATAAATACTTTCTTGTTACATCCGAACAAATGCACATTTGTGTATTTGTTTTATCTTTGAAGTGTTATTGTTATGTTTTTTATATGTATGGTTGTATTTTATCATGAAATTTAATTTAATGTCATTTTTATAAATTTTGTCTTTTTTATATAAATAAATATGTAATAAAAACTAATTATATTTGATAATAAGAGTATAAAATTTATTAAGTTTAGAATTGTATAATGTATTAATTAAGTTTAAATTGTATAGTTTAATTTAATAAAAAATAAAAATAATATATATAGTGTAAAATTTATCGTCAACGGTTGGAAACAAAATAAAATGTAGCGCGAACTATTACACTACACTAGCGCAACTTCGCGCTAGTATAGCGTCAACAATTAAGAATGCTCTTGGAGTAATAAGAGTAAATAAAAAGTGACACTAAAGAGTAATTTTCCCTAATTATTTATGTTTCACTACCCATACATATTTAGTCATTTAAATATATAGCTACTGGATCATATGTACATTGTATATAGTAAAATAGAAAAGTTGGAAATAGAAACTGATCATCTATTGCTAAACAATAAGAAAGTAAAGTTAGTATGACAAAAATTTGTGTCAACCCGATAGAGTTTACAGTGAACTTAATTTTTCTAATATATATGTGTAAAAATTATGATTGTAATTATGCATAAAAATTATTATTATTATACACAAATTTTTTTATTAAAAAATATTTAATATTTTTAAATAATGAATAAATCTTTTTATGTATAACAATAATAATTTATACATATAATAGTAATAGAGTTCATATATATATCTGGTTCACAGGAGTATTATTTCGTTAGTATAATATTTTATTTGTACGATTAAAAAAATTTACTCCCTATTCCCTATCTTACCTTTTCCGAATAAAAATAGAAAATTTAATCCCATGTTGCAAATTAAGTACTAGATCCTCGCAGAAAACCTTAACTTTTAAATAAAAAGTAGCGAACAATAAGCAAAAATGATAATTCTCAACTTGCAATACTCTTTTTTGCCCTAAAATTTTTTCAACTAACAATTGTGCCATTTTTTTACCATTCTACCACCCTTCCCCCTTAATCTCATCTCATCCCTTAATCTCATCTCAATCCCACCATATTTTCCAACATCCAAACAAGTCCTGAACACAACCCGACCACAAACCGAACCCAACTAGGCCCGAACCCGACCCGGTCAGGACTCGGCCCGAACCCGATCCGACCAGAACCCAGCCGAACCAAACCCGGCCCGAACCTGAACCGACCCGAACTTGACCCGGCCCTACCCAACCCAGCCCAAATTGGTTCATAATTTAAGGTTCGGGTTCATGATTCAAGGTTTAGGGTTTAAGACTGTGTTTGGATGGTATAAAAATAAATGATGGAATGGGATAAGGATAGGATAGGGATGAGATTAAGGAGGGGGGTAGACTGGTAAAAAAAAGCACAATTGTGAGTTGAAAAAGTCTTAGGGCAAAAAAAAGTTATGCAAGTTCAAAATGGGCAAAAAAGAGTTTCTCCCAAAAAATAGGGATTAAATTTTTTGTAGTCCAATAACTTATCATCATTTTGAAATTAGTTCTGATTGTTTTGATTTTTTTATTTTAGTCCTATAAATTTGTGAAAATTTTGAAATTGATCCAGGTGACCTGTTATTGCAGGTCACCTATTCAGTCAATGCACATGTGGGGTTTTGTTTGACTTTTTATTTTACATGTGGCAATGTTAATTATATTAATGTGACATTATTTGTTTTAATAATTTATTAAATTAATAAAAAATAATGAAAAATTGAATTTTTAAAATTTATTTAATATATTCTCAATTCATGTTACTGGATATGTTTTTTTTATAAAAAAAATATATTAATTTAAAAAGAATTAAATTTTATAATTCTATTAATTAAAACTTGTAATTACCCCAAAACAAATTAAATTTTGTTAAATCAATTTAAATATTAAATTAAAATATTTGAAATATCTTAAAGTAAATTCATTAAAAAACATATAACAATTAAATTTGTAAAATTAAAAATCTTAAGATTTAAAAAAAAAGTAATATAAATAAATTTAAATAAAATTTTAAAAAAAAATCATTTTGTTTAACCTATTTTCACATGTGATAATGTTGATTGAATTTTTATGTCAATTTTGCATTATTTATTTTAATAATTTATTAAATTAGTAGAAAAATAAAATTTAAAAAAATATTTCTTAATATACTCTCAAATATGTTACCGGAAGTTTTATATAAAAAAAAATTATTTTTAATTTTTTTTGTAATTTTATTAATTTTCGTCATACTCTAAATACCTTAAAATAAAATAAATTTTGCTAAATTGTTTTAAAAATTAAATTAAAATTTTGAAATACCTTAAAATAAATTCATTAAAAGATTTACGACCTTTAAGCTTGTAAAAATTAAAAACCTTAAGATTTTGAAATAAATTAAAATAAAATCTTAAAAATTTTGTTTATACTACAGACTTTTCAAAATAAAATTAAAATTAATTTTTTTAATATTTTATTTTAATTTATTTATATTGGTGTTTTTTAAAAAATCTTAAGATTTTTAATTTTGCAAATTTAACTATTATAAGTTTTCTTTAATGAATTTATTTTAAGATATTTCAAATATTTAAATTGATTTAGCAAAATTTAATTTCAACACTTTATCATTTTTTCTTAAAATCCGAACACACAGTAATGTGACAATCGAGTTTAGGACGGAGGTAGTATACAATTTTAACCGTATACTGGACACCCCTAAATATAAATATATAACTTAAATGCCTCCGTAAGAGATCTCGCAAGAGACCATTTTATAATTTCTACTAGTTTATATATGTTATGAAATAAATCATGTTGAATGTGCTTTGTGTTATGAAATATATTAAGTTATGCTTTAGTTTATACATTGGACATCTAGAATTCGAAATATTTGTCCATCAATCTGCGTATACCCAGAAGGTATTATAACAACTTTAAATGAAAAATGCACATCCATTGGTCTTCCGGATGTTTGATCCTAATACAGATCCTTTTAAATCATGAAAGAAAAGTGAAGAGATAATTGGTCATGAAGTACCATATCTCAGTATAATTGGTGGATTAATATATCTTGTTAACTATACAATACTTGGTCATAAAGTAACATATTCAATATAATTGGTGGATTAATATATCTTGCTAATTGTACAAAATGAAATATATGTCACCAATATTTTTTTTCCTTTATCAATCTCATGAGTTACAAAAGAACGGTGAAATTGATGTGCAATAGATACGATCAAGTGAGATTTAGCAGAATCAATTGCAATATTTTAGAATTTATAAAGCATACTCAAATGTGTCAGTTAAAAGATCTCAAATGATGTTTAATTCAGGGGGAGAATTAATATGTTAAGTAATATATACTCTTCTCCCTCCGTTAGGATTGTCCCATTCGATTTTCCCTAGCAAGGTTTGTAACAAGACATAATGACGGACATTCAAAGGGGGGGTGTTATGAAATAAAACATGTTGAATGTGCTTTGTGTTATGAAATAACACATATTGAATATGTTATGGAGTTGCAAGAAATTATTTGGGAGTTACAAGCTAGTCAATAGGAATTACATGCGTGTTACAAGAAATTCTTCATTGTCCTATTAATTCACATTTATGTATTCATCTATTAGGTTCTCTATAAATAGGTTATATCTCATCTTCATTTGTACACACAACCAAGAAATAGTGAAAATATCCTAGCTTGGTCGCCCCCAAACGTAATCATTCTTGACGAACTGGGTAAACAAATTGTATTCTTTATTTATTTTATAACAATATATTTCTTGTTTCTTTTTTCTCTTTTCTGTTACATTCTGCTTATTTTTCGGCTTCCATTTCGAACGCTATTATTCCTATTATTTATGCCGAAACTTCGACTTATTGATATAATATAATTTTATCTTTAAAAAAAAGATATAATATAATTTAATGTCCTGTCAAATAATAATTAATTATCGCATCATGTTTATTGAGAACACCAGTACACCACCATTTAATATATGGTAAAGTATAGATGAATAAGTTTCACGGTGAAATTAATTTAGGAATGCGACTTATATTATTAAAGAGTGTGATTTTTTATTATAAAGGGTGTGATTTTTTACTAAAAATGATATTACTCATAAAAATTAAGGGTGTGATTTATAATATAACAGAGGGTATCGTAATGATAACTGAAGGGTGTGACTTATATTATTAAAGAGTATGTCTGAAAAAAAAATCAATTTCACGGTATGTATATCAACTCTTAATATATATTATTAGAAATTGATAAAAAAAAAATGCAACCAGATTAGTATAGAAAAAACCTTAACCTACCCTCAAGCCCTAAACCTTATCCTGTCACTATGTAATTAGATTAGACTAATATTTCACCATCACCATAACCCTACCCTATCTTCATTTATCGTCTAGATGTGCGCCAAATTTCTCCCCAAAATATATAATCCCCCTATAAAAACAAAATATTCTAAATTAATTTAGACATAAAATTTTAATTAACACTTTGAAAAAAAAGTGTCTATTTGTACTAATTTTTATTCATTCATTACACTTATAAATTGATACAACTATCTTTATAAACTAATAACAATATCATTTAATATTATGATATTAATTAATAAGTACAGTAATATCTATTAATAAATATAATAAAATTAATTTATAAGTGTAATGACATAAATTTTATATTTTGAATAATTTTTGCCGGACAGTACACTATTTTAAATTATTACTAATAAACAACGGCTGTTTATACAGCAGGATGAAGCTTAACCAACCCGTCAATATTCATAAAATATATTTTCCTAATATATTAATTTTCTCTCTCGGAAATTAACTAGACGACAAACAGCTTTGACTATTTGGGGAGTCGCATCTCCTCCTCTTGCCCGGAAAAAGCTGCCCGAAGCCGCCGCCGTCCCGCCACTCCCCGACCACGGCTTGGAAATCGAGCTGCTGCAGCGACATCCCCGGTGGCTTGGCCTTGCGGCGCCCGGCGCCGATGGGGACGTTGCGGAGGGCCCCACCGGCGGTCCAGTACCGCTGACAGCCTTTACAAAAGTGACGTGGCTGGTTAACGTTGTAGTTGTTGAAGTAACAGAATTTGGTCTCCATGCTCTTGCACCTGGGGCACGCTATGATTTTCTCTGGCCTCTTATCCGCCGTTGGATCAGCATCGTGTGATTGTGATCTTTTGTCTTCCGGTGAGATCGTCGCACCGAATAATTTGATGCCGGAGGATGGGTGGGTGGTGTTGTCTTGGAGTTGAGCCATGTTTTTAGAGAGAGAGAGAGAGAATTAGAATTAGTGTTTGTGGTGGGTGTGTGAATGAAGGGGTGTGAATATATGCTTTGCGAAAGTGAAAAAGTGATAGCAAAATTAAAAGGGGGAAGAAGAAAAGTGCATGGTTGATCTTAAAGAGGAAGGCTCTGCACAATTTTATTGGTTTATACATGTTATACGTTTATGAGATATAATCATATAATATATGTGGGTGCACTTTTATATGAATTGATTTGATGGCAAGTTAATTACTAACCCTTTTTTAGTAAATTAATTAGGTGTTTAAGGCTTTGGGTAATGGATGTTGCTAAATGACCAAACGTGGTGACATGGTTAGTTCAATTATTTTATATGATGAAATAATTATTGTATTTTTAATAAAATAAATAATCATTTTTGTATCGCTCTTTTTTATTAAGGATATAAAAATAATTAACAATGTTCATCCCGAGGTGAATCACCCAATACTATTACCCTTGTGTAAATGTTAATTGCTAAATTGTTATGAGTGATTAATTACATAAAGAGTATGTTGTAAGTCGTCTTACGTGGAAAATATGATGTGGCGTTGTATGTGACAACTTACAAGCAACGTAATGATGTGTATAATGTTATTTTGAGTGACAAGAAATTGTTGATTCAGTTCGCCAAAATTGACTACCTCTGGGGGCTTACCAAGCCAGGGATGTTATACTTATGATTTGGGGGTGTGCCGAGCATAATACACTTATGAAAAGTAGGACTTACGCGTGGGATAGTGAGGTGATGTATATGTTCTTTTTTGGAATTTTTCTCAACCTTATTTATGACTTTCGAGGGTCTATTTATAGAATTTTGACAAGCATGTGATGCCTTGTCAAGCACGAGCTAGCGATTTCGTGTTATGCAAGAGTTTATGTGGTGCTGCCACGTTTTCTATTATGTCTTCATGGTTGACATCTGTCTTTTCTTGCTTATGAAGTTTTCTACTTGTCGTCCAAGTGGTATGGGCTTAACGTGGCTGTCTGGGTGCTCGTTGTTGTGCGATTGTTCCTGAGTAGTCATTCTGCTCGCCTGGGAAATGAGGCCATAGGCCAAGCGTTTTGGTTCATGCTACCTGCTCGTTATTGGGGGGCGAGCAGGCCTTCCTTCTTTGACTTTTGTTCGACCACTACTTTTGCTCGCCTTTCTTATCGCATTGTCAAATACCACACGAGCATAGTTTCTTCATAGTGGGGCTTAGTCCATGGCGAGCACACATGGATAATTACGGTGCTTGCCAGATTGGCGAGCATCTATCCGGTGAGCTAGGACATTTGTAATTTTATTGGTACACGTGTTCGTCTGGCATGTAAGTGACGAGAGGGAATTTTGACCGATCACAACAATACCCCCCAGTCGGGCCGTTTTGTGTTAGTCATGGGGGCCCGACTGTCTGATGTCTTGGATGGAAAATTCCAAGTGTCATCTTGATTTTCATGGGGTGTATCTCGAGGTAGATATTCTATGTAGAATTTCGAAGGAAATTGGGTACACGGGCTTCAAGATTCAGGTAATAATGGGTTTTTGAATTCTTTCTTCAATATTTTGAAAACCCAAAATTCAGAACCTATATAAATCTCTTTTGCAGCTTCATTTTCTCTTCCTTCTTTCGTTTCTCTTCTTTTTTCTCTTTTGTTTCTTCCGGCGAAAGGCTTTTTCCAGGTAATTGTTTTTATTTATTTTGATTTCAACTATATCTTCTTGCTCGATTTCTATCGATTCTTTGCTCGGCTCTAAAGAATCGAAGAACCATCATGTGGGTCGGCTTCTTCGTCTCGCCGTACAACTACTCGTGGCGGGGCCGGATTGTCGAGGTCGGTCGCCTCGGGATCGAGACCCCGATCGAAAAATCCGGCATCTATTTGCCTCCTCTCTTCAGATTCCGACAAAGCTATTAACGAATTAGACCGGGAATTGGCCCGACCTAGTTTTTTGGACGATTCTGAAGAAGAAACTTCTTGGACGCAGAGAGAAGTTGGGGTTTTGGGCAACCGCGATGTTGGTGGTCTAAACGCCGAAGGGTTCATCGAGCATACTGATGAGATCGAGCACAGTGGTGAAGTTGTGGGAAGCAGAATAAGGAAATCGATATCGAGCAAGGTGTGGGTTTCGAAATCGGGTGAAACATTGCACCTAGAGGTGAGCCGAATAGGGGAGTTGGAAACGAACAGGGTGTTGTGTTCGATAATGCTCAAAATGTTGAGCCCGGTGCTGAACCGTTTTGCGAAATCCCAATTGGCCGACCCCATAGTCCAATGTATGCTGAATATAGTGCTCCTATGACTTTGAATGGCCCGAACAACCTCATCGGGTAGGAGTTGAAAATGAATACTCGATGAGTAAAATTTCTAGTGTGATTGATCTGGACATGCTCGGTTAATTGTACTGGACTTATGACACTCCGAAAGACGTATTTTTCTGGGCGCCCGAGCCCGATGAACGAGCAGATCAGCCTCCTGAGGGTTGTGTAGCTGTGAATTTGGACACCATGGAAGCTGGCCTTCGATTCCCACTTTACTCAACAATTACCCGTTTGCTCGTGGAGTGGAACATTACTATCACGTAGCTGATGCCAAACGGGTGGCATATGATAATGAGCTTTTTGACTTTGTTCGGCAAGACGAAACCTGTCTATTATCCCACCGCTGCTGAACTTACCCGGTTGGTTCATTTAACTCGACCCAAAGGCGAGCACGAGTGGTTGTACATGCAAGCGAACACAAAGTGCAAGGTTATCGAGGATGTGCCCAACAAAATCAAAGATTGGAAGGATAAATTCTGGTTCGTCAGGGGCGACTGGAAAAGTCCGGCTTCGGGATGCGAGCCGAACACTCGCTTAGATATCCCCACGGATTTTGGAGTTTGTCTAAGTAAGTGAATTTTTCTCCTATTTTACTCAGTGGACTGATATTAACTTATTTTTTCTGTTTCAGGGACCCTAGCGACGACGGATAAAGAAGCGAAAGATGGATATTTCAGTAGCATTTGGCAAATTGACCTCGAGTCTTACTCAGAGCGTTCGGTGAAAACCTTGAACAACGCTGATCAAAGGAAAAAAGGCGGTCTGTACGTGCCTCCACATCACCTGGTCGCTCTTAACCCAACTGGTAGGTTCACCTTCTGTACTCTTTAGTGCACTATTTTCTTATGCATCACTTTTAAAAAATTTCATCCGTTCATAGCTCTTTCCGTTGTCACAATTTCCATAAGCACTGCTTGAGCATACTGAGATGGCCCAGAGTAGAAAACCCAGAGTGAGATGGCCATAATTCAAGCGAGCAGGGAAGCCTCTTGAGCCCTTCATGGTGAATCGAAAGCAAAAAAAAGAACAAGTCGATCGGTAGAAAGCGAGGCAGGGACGAACAAGCTCCCTCGCCCAAAAGGTCCAGGAGGAAATCTGGGGAACAAAATATTAAGGCTCAAGCGAGCACACGTGCTGCCGTGGAGGTGACCAAAACTGTGCCTTCATCTGTCGCCCCCGCCGTTCATATTGTAGACGCGGAAGCGAGCGGAACTGCACCCCCACCGGTGGGTCCTAACGTCTGGGATCCTTCTAGCTCCCGACTTCGCGCTCCTGATGACACGTCCATCTTGGGATGGGATCCCGTATGGGTGAGCAGGTATGCTTGTTCGATTTGTTTTCTTTCTACTACTAAATTCATTTTGACCGCCCTGTTAGCCTAAATACTAGTTTTCTGCAGGTTTGGCAGGGTATCACCGTTAATGCCAGAACTGAAGAACTATTTTTGCTCTCCCACCGTCTGCAATATCCCCGGTCTTCCTGATCATGTCTAGAGAGCTTTTGAGACTCCCATTCGGTCATGGACGACCGATCTTGAAGAAGCAATCGACGGGCCGACGGTGCTGAGAACAATGCGTTTAGGCCTAGTGCGTCATGGCCAGTCTCTTGTTCTTTTGGAGAATGCCTATTCGGTGACTGTCAAACTCCACTCCCAACATTTGAAACTCATATCAAGTTTTCAAGAAAAGATTGATGAGCTAAATAGAGCTCGTGAAGAGGTGAAATTGGCCTAGGAGGACTCATGTTTGGCCAGAGAAGAGTTGCGTCAAGCCCAAGAGGAGTTACGTCACGACATGGAAGAATTGGTAAGGATTAGAGAAGTTCAGGAAGAGCAAAACGTTGAGCTTCGAAAGCTTAAGTCTGGAAATGAGACCTTGGAGCATGAGAAGGTTTTGCTTGCTCAACAACTCCTTACTGCAGAAGAGACCAACACTCGACTTGGAAGATGCGTACGGAGGAATATGTCGACTCAATATCCAATTTCTCCTACATCCGTGTGCTTTTGCGGATGCTCTCCGTGCAGCGAGGAAACTCTCTCGGTCAATCAAATTGCACCGCTCAGAACAACCCTTGAGAAGTATATGGCCGACAACCCTCCCGATCGTAATTTGCCACTAGCCAATCTGAATGACTTGTGCGACTTCTCCAACATCCCTGATGGGATTGAAATTGAGGATCCTACGTCGGGCGAAGAAGACGACCAGGATGGTGAAGCTATGGGGAATCCTACCGATCAGCATCATCAATACGTGCAGGAAGGCAGCAATGTGGGTAACGAACCGGGTGGTCGGGCTGACGGCGAGCAAAGTGCCCTTGATGGTGAGTCAAGGGCCCGAGATGGTGGTGAGTAGGGCGCTCATGGTGGAGGCGAAGACACCTCTCAGGAAGGTACCGAGCAAGATAGCCGGTTTAGACAAGGCACACTTAACTTATCTCTTCCGCCGACTAAGAATAATGAATTTTTCCCTTAGCTTCTCTTGTAAAAAACTTAGTGCTTGGCTTGAATAACCTTTTTTGTTCGGCCTGAATGGTCTGTTTATGCTTATTCTGGATAATATTTGTTTTGGTTTTCTTGATTGCTTATGCCCCTTTTCTTTTGATGAATCGAACATGATATGTGCCTATGTCTCAACCTGAATTCTTTGGTTTTTCGATTGTCTTATCTAGTTGAAATCGGATTGGTTGTCTTATTTAGCTGCAACCAAGTTGGTTAACTTAAGTGCAAACCCCTTTTTTCTTTCGTGATTGTCTTATTTTCGCTGCAATCACTTTTCTGATCAGGTCGTCTTATTTAGTTGCGACCCCGTACCCATTGCTTGCTTTGTTACGGGCATCTGTAAGTACGAATTGTTTTGTTAGGCGAACATAAAGCTCTGCTTGTTCGTTTTTGTTCTGGTCGTCCGGCTTAGGTGCGACCATTCTAGGCTTGACTAAAGAATCTAAATAAACAAACATCTCACAAAAGGTTTCTAATTTATTACATCTTTTCACACTTAGGCAATAATTATTAGACACAATTGTTTATAATTTACAAATTATCATAAGTATTCTGACTGTTTGATAAGCGTCTTGTCTGGTCTCGAGTCTTTATCTGAATTAGGGCAAGTATGAGCTACCGACATCTCGTCCGTGCTTGTTATGTAAAAACGTTCGGGAGAGGTCTTCATCTCTTCGTCTCGCCCCTTCCTCTTTAAACATCTCGGCAGTAGCAGCAGTGTTCACTTTTTGTGCAAGTTGTAACTATCGCGGCCGGTTTCCCGCCTGAGCATGTGGCGAGCAATCTGCTTTCGCCTTAACTTTAAAAGCGAAACACAGCATCCTTTCTAAAATTTTTCTCGCACCAACCTTCCATCATCCGACTTTTGTAAAATTTTCTCGCACCAACCTCCCCCCTTGTCCATGCATCCGACTATTTGTCCGAGAAGATTTTTGGGATGCATGAACCTTCCGTTTATTTACTGCCTAGTAAGAGAGTGAGCGAGGTGTGACACAAACTCTAAAGAGTAGATTTTGGGATCGAGCACCAACCTTATGATTTACTTAAATATAGGATTCGGATTGGCGTTTCCAAATGGCGATTATTTTGCTCTATCGAGATAGGATTTAAAGCTCATAAGAGAAAACACCAAGACATGCTTTCGGGGTAGTGATTGCTCAAGACGCGAGTCCTGCCCGAAAATACTTCCCCAATTCGGATTGACTTTTCCAAATTTTTATTTTCCTAATTTTTTTCCTCCGCTCCGTTTCGCTTGAGACGTTTATTTATATTTAAACACCAAACAAGAGAAAACGAGCGAGACACATGATTGAAATCGGCCGAAGTGATTGCTTAAGAAATTGAGAGTTACGTTGCTACCACCGCCACCTCATACCTTTGTAGCCTCAATAATGTTGATAAACGTGTTTTTTTCCGGTGTTTTTTCGAGAATTTTTATTTTCCTATTTTTTTTCCTCCGCCTTCCTTTGGCTTGGTTTCGTTTGGTCGCGGCGAGCCTATTTATATTACACCAACATAATCTTGTCTTCTACATTTCAAGTTGGGCCATGCCTTCCGATTCAATTCCTCAAATCGACGATTCCATGAATAGGAAAGAATTCCATCCAAGTTTCCAAATCATACTCCATTAAGAAATTGACCGACACTACCTCATTGGGTTGCCACCGTTTTCACCTAATGCTCGACACTTAATCTTTAGCCTCAATAATGTTGATAAAACCCTTTTCCGGACTTGAGGCTCCGCGTTCGACACTTTGTTTTACATAGCATTCTTTGCCAATCGCCCAAATCCGGGAGAATGGTCTCGAATGGTCGCTGGTTATTGTGTTCGTAAACATAATCTTGTGCTCTAATTTCCACGATTTTCGGTATATATGCTCCCCCCGCCGATAATATTTTTTTAAATTTTTGTGCGCATTCCATGAATAGGAAGGAATTCCATCATCAAATCATCGAGTTTTAGTAAATGCTTTTTTATGGACCTTAACTTGTTAAACACGATTCTCAATAATAGAGTAATGTTTTTAATTCCCCAATGTTAAACTTCCAAATTCCTTGGATCAAACCGCTTTTTTCGACCTTTTGTTTGATTAGCATTCTTGAAATCGACCTCAAATGATGTTTTTCCAAAAAAATTCCACATCCTTTTTCGGTGGTTACTATGGCTTCGTTGATGTTTAGTGTAAAATCACATTTCACATTAACGAATTTCCACTCAAATTCCAATGGGAAAAGGGCCAATCAAGTTAAACGGTTTTGGCAAACGATGTTACGAAAGACCTTGGAGTTATAAATTTTTAGCTCTTGACCTTTGAATTTGTTTACATAGCATTCTTGATGAATTAGCGACCTCAAATAATACGTTTTTTTTAATTCCAAACCAATCCGTTGTTCCGATTTTAAGCAAGCGCTGTTCAAATTGATGTGTTAAATCTTAGCTTAAACACATAGTTAATGATTGTTTAATTTCAAATTCATTTTTATAAATGAAATTCCCCCCTTTTTACAATTGCGATGCTATAAAATGGTATACCGAGCTACTTGATGTTATAACAACTTGTGCTTTATTTTACCTGCCATTTCGAATAATTTAAAATAGCTCTTGAATCATGTTTCCCCTCAATAGCTAATTATCGAGTTTAAACATATACTAGTTCTTGAGGGTATGACTTGATGAACGCACTTATTTAGTCACCCCTTCAACTTGTTATTTAAGGCATCAAAAATGATATGTCTAAATGAGAGAGTTGTTCGTTTTTTGTTCAAACCGCTATCTTAATTTTTTGCTAGAAATTCACTTTGTATCACACCATTTGCTCGCCCCGGCCTCATATTTGCCTTAATACTTGATATACAATTAAGCCCAAATCACTAATGATGTTTTTCAAAACTTCAATTCCACCATAGTCCTTTGCTCAATGAAACTTTTTTTCTATGGATTCAACTTCAGATATTTGTAAAACGGGAAATCATAATCATGGTCAACGACCAAGGTTTTATTTTTACCCGTATGAGAACCACATTCCAATGGGAAAAACAGGGCATTTACATCATAATTTGTTCGAATTTCAAACCGAATTTTTTCATTTGGCAATTGTCATGGGCTATAAACATATACTAGTTCTTCGACTCTTTATGAATAAGCCATACACAATTTTTGATTATGACATGTTCGCGGCATAAACGATTGAATCTTTAATGTAGGCCAATAGTATCTCCAATCCGATGGCTTTGTGAGCATCCTTCCCGCTCCGATGAAGAACTTGATTTCCATAAACCCTACCTCGAATGGTCGAAAAATATGGTCGCTCCTTGTCAATTCACTCATAACAATACATTTTTTCAATAATGGAAATAACCTCTTTTATACAATTTACATAATCTAAAATGGTATACATAGTACCCTCTCTTTGGCGATTTTCCATCAACTTTGCTTTAATGCTCAAGGAAAGGTTTATTTATCCCTGTTAGATAATTTGAAATCACGGGGCCATCCATCATCCGTTTAACTGAACTTCCTTCACATTTCTAGTGCTTGCATGTTGTGGCATGGCTTGAATTTTTAGGGTTGGCTTCCCCCCCTCTATATTTATGTGCCCCAAAAAAGAACCTTCAATGAATCCCAAAACTACATTTTTTTGGTATTTAAAAACTCATTTCCAAGAATACTCAAACGCTTTTCATGTTTAAATTCCGAGGTGATTTTTTTAATACTTTAACTTTTTTTGTGTTCACTTTTTAACCACTTTTAACCACAATTGTCGTCAATGTACACCTCGATTATTTGTCCGATGTGTTCGCCAAACATTTTGTTCACTAATCTTTGATATGTTGCTCCAAAGATTCTTTAACCCGAACGGTTGATCGGCTCCGGCAAAGAATATATATATTCTTCCTCAACCATGAAAAGTCAGTATTCTTTTGATCGTCAGATGCATTGGTATCCGATGATAACCAACAAAAACACATCCATGAGTGTCATAAGTTCATGCCCTGCCGTATTGTCGACCAAATAATCGATATGTGGCATCGGGAAGTTGTCTTTTGGGCATGCTTTGTTCAAATCGGTAAAATATATGCACAACCTCCAAGTACCGCTTTAGTTTTTTAACGAAACCTTCGGATTTACCACCTAGATATTCAACCTCCCGAATTAGCTTATTGTCGATAAAACAACTTTTTAATTTTCGAAAAAGGTTTAGATCCGCATACTATCTTCACGGCTAAATTTTTCTTCGTTTTTTTGATTTCTGGGATTTGCATTAGGTCAAGATTGAGATGGTGACATGCATGTTTAGGATCAATTCCAACCATGTTTTGGGTTTAACTTCATATTGACTATGAAAAATATCACATCCAAATTTGCTTTTGTAAATATATGATCATTTTAGTTCTCGATTAGTCCGGTTTTTTTGTTCATTAATCAATGTTGCCGATGAAAACTTCTACATCCTCCTTCGGTTCTTTTTGGATCGACTATAATGGACTCCAATTGTTCAAGTTCATGCCTTGTTTGTCGACCAAATTTTTTTTTTTTTTGGGCATGCTTTGTTCCATCGAGGATCTTCGACCGCCAAGTCGGTTTAGTTTTTGTCTTCAACCTCCCATAGGATCAAAAACCTTATTGTCGGTTCCAAGTTCGGTCGCCGATTGGTTAGGTCTATGCTTCATGGGATCGGGAGCTTGTATGATCAATCAACCATGTTCTCGTGGTTATGAAAACCATCCAGGAAATATATGTGTTTCACCGTGGTGGTGTATTCTCCATCCCATGGCTTGACTCTTTTTTTTTCCATACTTGTTCCATCATGCCAAAACCTGATATTTTTTTTGGCACGGATGATAGCAAACAATCTCGAGTTACATTTTCGCTTTCACCCGTTTATTCTCTCGCTTGACTTTTACGCTTTTCCATACTTGTTCTATCATTGGAAATTTAACACAATAATAATAGGTCGAACATCGCGACTTTTTGAAATTTAACCACAATAAACGGGCGAACATGCTAGAAACCCGAATATAGGTAGAAACCCGTTATAGGTATCGAAGCGATTACAAAATCTAGCATTCTAGTTCGTCGAATCTTCGGATTAGTAGTTGACTCTAACTCGACTCCTAGCCTGATCAAACCATAGGGCCGGGTTATAGATTTCCCGAAACCCATTATGGTATGATCACAAGGCTCAATATATCCGCTTAGATCCTCGACCTGCTTCTCCATTTGGTGTAGAGTGTTGACGAACAGAAATGTTCGCATACGTCCCAATGTCTACTAGGAGTCGATGCACTTTTAATCCAAGAAGTCGGGCACTAATAGTTAGAGAATCGTTGTGGGAGTGATGATGCCGTTGAGGTCGTCATCTGAAAACATAATTTGGTGAGATGGTGGTATGCAAGCTGATGTGCTCGCCACATTCACCTGATGTATGCTTTGCATGGCGCACATTTCCATCTTCTTACGTCTGTTCGATAGTGTAGGTACCTGATAGCATCCTCCCACCGGCCCGTAATCCGGGCGGATCATGTTGATTTCTTGACCCTCCCGACCTTTGTTCGTCGTAGGGGCTTCTCTTTTGGGCAATTCCAACTTCTTGCGGAATTCTTCTTCTTGGTCTCTATCTGATACCTCTTCTGCCTTACGCTTTCTCCTTTGGTCGCCCGACTTTTCATCTCGGGTGTCTCTGTTCGCCGATTTCTAAAGATACTGAGTAAGATGGTTTTCTTCGTATAACTTCCACATTTGTCGGAGTAGATCACAACATTCATCGGTATTATGTCCGATGTATTCGTGGTATGAACATAACTTGGAGGTGTTAAGACAATTTTTATCTTTTATGATTCTCCAGGGTTTCTCTAACATGTCCCGGTCCTTGATCTGACTGTATATCGTCTCTGTTGAAACGCCTAGAAGACTGCAAAGTGCATGCGCTTCTGCCCCTTCTTTGAAGGGTTTGAAAGAACCTGGGGGCTTATACCCCCACTCGTTTGCTAACTTTTTGCCAACGACTACTCTTTTAGTCGTTATTTCCTGGCCTAGACGAGACTGAATGAGCAGGTCTTGCATAGCTATGATCTTGCCTGCCCGCTCGCGGAAGTCGGCACACGTGTTTGGCCAGTCCTGATGCATGGCTTTCCACATGTCTGTGTTTAAGGTCAAGCCCCCTACCACCGTGAAGATTTTAGCATCCTCTTCCACAGGAGCTCCGTCGTACAGACATTTGTCAAATCTTTCTATGTATGCCCGATCTAACTCGCCCTTCAACTGGGAAAAATGCGCTAATCGTTGCTTTGGGGATTGGCGAGCACACATGGATGAAAAGTGGGACTGAAATTTATGTCCCAATTGTGTGAAGGATGTGATAGATGCAGCGGGAAAAGTTGAGAACCACCTATGTGCTCGGTCGCCCAAAGTCATGGGGAAAGACATGCACTAGGTTGCATTAGTGGCGCCCATGGCGATCATAAAGTCTAAAAATTTGCTGAGATGAACATGCGAATCAGATTCCGCATCGAACATGGGGATGGGTGGTTGATTCTTTGCCACCTTCTCTTATATATCAGCTGCCATGATCATTGGGGCGAGCGGCGAGCACGGGATCGTGCCTGCTCGCCGGAGTTCTTTAGTAGCGGCCAGATCAGCCTGTAAGTTTTCAATCGTCTTTTGCATCTCTGCAAACTTTGTGGAACTGACCAATCCGGAACGGGTTTGGGTTCCATCATGAGGACCGGGTAGGTCATGCTCATGATGGGACAGTCTCCCCTTCCGTGTTTGTCCTAAACTGCCCACTCGATGGTGGATGGATAACTTAGTTTCGATCGATTTTTTCGGATTATGAGGCCTTTCGTGGTGCGGACAATCATGAGGTACCGTATGGGCCATCGTGTTCACCCGATGTTCCTTTCCAGGATCTTGACGCATGTGATCACCAATTCGTTCTTTCGCCACTACTCTCAATCGATCAAACGCCGATCGCCTGAACCCTTGTGGCTATTCTTCATTTGATAGATTTTGTTCCTCTTTTTTAGCCTGTTTTTGTGCGGCTCTCTTCTTGACCTGCTCGCTATCAAGAGTATGCGAGCGTCGATCATCATCGTCCCGAGCTTTTAGCTTGGCCAACTCTTTTTCGGCCCTATCTCTTTGGGCACTCAGTAGAAAAGTGATAGCCTTCGTTGTGGCAGTATGATCATTGACAATATCTTCGAGATTGATGGTCTCTATGGTCGGATTTTCCTGAGGCTGAGGTTGAACCTCCTCTTGAATATGAGGTTGACTTTGTCCAGATCTCTCCATCAGAGTATTTCTTGACTGAGGCATTTTATTTATTTTTTCTGCCTGAATCTTTTTTTTTTAGGTTGATGATTGGGTTGACACCACCCTCCTTCTAGCGCCAATTGTTGTAAGTCGTGTTACGTGAAAAATATGATGTGGCGTTGTATGTGACAACTTACAAGCAAAGTAATGATGTGTATAATGTTATTTTGAGTGACAAGAAATTGTTGACCCAGTTCGCCAAAATTGACTACCTATGGGGGCGTACCAAGCCAGGGATGTTATATTTATGATTTGGGGGTGTGTCGAGCATATACACTTATGACAAGTAGGACTTACGCGTGGGATAGTGAGGCGATGTATATGTTCTTTTTGGAATTTTTCTCAACCTTATTTATGACTTTCGATGGTCTATTTATAGAATTTTGACAAGCATGTACTGCCTTGTCAAGCACGAGCTGGCAATTTCGTGTTATGCAAGAGTTTGTGGTGCTGCCACGTTTTCTATTATGCCTTCCTGGTTGACATCTGTCTTTTCTTGCTTATGAAGTTTTCTACTTGTCGTCCAAGTGGTATGGGTAGGGGTGGGAAATATACCGAAAATACCAGTATACCGGGCTTACCGTACGGAAAATACCGAATATACCCGAATTTTTGGTATACCGGAATGTACGGTATGGTATGGTTACCGTACCGAAATTTTCAGTACGGTAACGGTATAAATTTTTGGAAACCTCGGTATACCGGTAAACCGGAAAATATACCGATATACCGAACTATATTTAGGCCAAAAATAAAATCTTGTGATAGCCTAAAAATTTAAATATTATGAGTTTTACAAAATAATATAAAATTTAAATTAGATAGTGACCATATGGATAATATGATACGCGAATAAATTACAATTTTTAAATGAATTAAACAAAATCAAAACATATGTACCAAAACTCAAATACAAGCAAGCCAACCACTCAATTTTATACCATCCCAAAACAAAAATAATTATACTCAATCCAACATGTATAATAAATAATTTTGTATTTGAGCCCATCAATTAATACTTAAATCAAAAGGCCACACGGGCCACACGGCCCACACCTTAAAATAAATAAATAAACAATCATGTATGAACGGTATATCGAAATTTCGATATGAAACGGTATACCGGTAATTCGGTATATACCAAAATTTTGGTATGGTATGGTATACCGAAATTGTGGTACGGTACAGTATACCAAAATTCCGGTACGGTATACGGTATGAGATTTTAGCATACCGAAACTTCGGTATACCAAATTTTTCGGTATGGTACGGTACGATATACATTATCTCATACCGTAAATTTCGGTACGATACACGGTATAACCGGTACGGTACGGTATGTCAGCCCTAGATATGGGCTTAACAGGTGGTTGTCTGGGTGCTCATTGTTGTGCGCTTGTTCCTGAGTAGTCATTCTGCTCGCTTGGGAAACGAGGCCATAGGACAAGAGTTTTGGTTCATGCTACCTGCTTGCTATTGGGGGGCGAGAAGGCCTTCCTTCTTTGACTTTTGTTCGCCTTTGCTCGTCTTTCTTATCGCATCGTCAGATACCACACGAGCATAGTTTATTCGCAGTGGGGTTTAGTCCCTGGCGAGCACACATGGATAATTACGGTGCTTGCCAGATTGGCGAGCATCTGTCCGGTGAGCTGGGACATTTGTAATTTTATTGGTACACGTGTTCGTCTGGCGTGTAAGTGACGAGATGGAATTTTGACCGACGTGTAAGTGACGAGAGGAAATTTTGACCGATCACAACAGAGTAATATTTGGTCGTGTTAGAGAAGTCAAATAAACGAATTAATTTTACACCTATTTATAAGTTTGAATTTTTAGATGAGATTGAATTCTTTAACAACGTATAATAAAATTGTTTAATTGATGCATATATGTTTTTTATCCAACAAATGAAAATTATATATACATATATAGGTTTGAGAGGTATCCAATAATAGTAAATTGATCCACAATAAAAAATAATTAATATTATTTAATAAAAATAACTAATATGATTATCAAGTAATATATTTTAGTAAAATAAATATAATTTCAAATGCACTTGAATTTCACGATGCATGTAATTAGTGCATAGAAAATTTTCGAAGACAACTAAAGTGTTTGTTGTAAATTTCCTCACAAAGATTTCATTTTCGACAAAAAAATCATTGTTCACTCTGCATACGAATCGTGAAAATTAAAACCGCCTGATCGTTAGATGGCATGCAGTTGATCAAGCTTCATAACTCAATCGAAAAATGATAAGTTTTTAATTCATAATTTATCCTACTTATACACAACATTTATATCACCTTATAATTGAATGTACAAGATAAAATACATCGAAATACTAGTACTAAACAAATTAAATCTAAGTTAAGAATCTTAAGATATTTAGGTGCTTTTTGGGAAAATAAAAAAGTGTGTTTATATATATATAAAGTTAAAAGTAAATGTAAAGGGAAATTAGGGAATTGAAGATAAAGGGGAGCCGCCAACAGCAAAACAAGGTGGGGATGGATTGAAAAGTTGATGCTGAACTTTTTTGTCCACGTCATTTTCTTGTTTAGTTAGTGGGTCCCATTGGGTTGAGTACAAAGTGTTCAAAAGTAAAGAGCATAAAGATAAAGATTAAAGCTAATTAAAAAGGGTCTTTTGATTTGATTTAACATTATATCCATTTCCCTTAATTTAATATTTACAATCATTATCTTTTTTCGTGTTGATATTTCATTCTCATGTGCTTTTAATTCTTAACAGCGAAGCTGCTTTCACAGGGACAAGAAAGAAAAATTAAACATATTTATAACCTAAAATTATTGCATTTCGTGTTGAGCGTCATTTAATTAATTTAATTGTCCACATTTTAATAAGATTAAAATAATGGTTCATTAAAAAATATGCAATTATGCGCAATCATGTAGTTCGATAGATACGCAAATCTCTCAATTAGAATAATATTTTGAGTTTGAATATCAATGCCCAAGTATAAAAGAAAAAGAAAAACACACGTCTCGTGGTGAAACAGAGTGTAATTTGAGTATTGACATTTTAATAATTCGGGAGGGGTGAATGTTGATTGTTTTAAATTGTACCCGTTTCTTATATAAGACCGTCGCATTCGAGTTTTTATCTTACTTCTTTATTAGCTTAAACATTGCTCCTAACTATACACTAGTTTCACCATACAATTCAAATACATTTTTAAATATTATTAATTATTTTTATTAAAATATATTAGTATTTTTATTGAATAATATTAATTGTTTAAGCACGTCATATTGTAATCATGAGCTCTATAAACAAAATATGTATAATTTCACAATTTATAAATATAAGGCTAGGTCTTGTATACACCCGGGTGCACCTTGCGTTCATAGTGCATTTTAGAAGCGTACAACTTGTTATGCTGAAAAATTTGACTTATTTACATAGAAAAGTGCAACTGTTAATATGAGAACATAGTTGCATGCTTCTGTTTGGAATAGTTGCACATTTCTGTTTTGTATAGTTGCACGTTTTTAAAATGCACTATAAGTGCACGATGCACCCGGGTGCACATGAGACACACTCTAAATATAAATGTATTACTATATTATTTCAAAAAAAAAAACACGTTTAGTGGCGTATAATAGATTGATAATTAAATATGGAACGATTAACTTTTAAAAAAACACACGAAAAAGCAATATGGTCGTTGCAAGCAAATTTCTAAGTCAAGGCAGAAATTCACAATAAATATATTTCTAGCCGGCTTTGTTTTTATTATATTAATTTTGGTACTAATTAATTTATATTCACTACTAGTATTATTCTCTATTTTATCTTATTATTAAAAAAAAAAATTATACGTGTTCTGTGGTCGAGCTATTATCGGCTATCCAACTCCTAGATCACTTTTTTTTTTGAAAGGTTTTATTTGACATTTTAAGATACTCTTACGATGTACAAGAATAACGATAAATATGTCTCCAGACAAATGTATATCGATATCTATATATATATATATTTTATAAAGATGTGTGTAGAACTATATCGCGGATATAAACTCTCCCACCAAACTGATTCCTAATATGATTTTTTTTAAAGACAATCAATTACAATAATTTCCTAATATAATCAATTACAATAATTCCTTCTATCACCAGATACATATCAACATCATTTCATATCGTTGTAAACCAGAATCGCAATCACAACAAGAGAATGACTACCCGAAACTGCAACTTGGAACCGCAACCGGAACTGCAACCCAAGACAATCACCACAAGAGGGGGACCACCCGAAACTTCAACTCAGAACCGCAATCGCACCGCAACCCAACAACAGAGGGACCACCACCCCACAGAAGGGGGACCACCACAAGAGGGTTCTCCGTGTCTCGAACTCAGGACCTCAAGGTCTTAGGTGGTGGAGCTCTAACCACTTGAGTTATTACTTTTATAAATTGATATCATCACTCTTACAAATGAATGCTCATGGTATTAATTTAAAAATATAATGATATCAGTTTACGGATTTGATTATATGCCCGCAGGTGGGCACAAACTTATATGCCCACCGCTCATGTGGCGCGCCACATATGCAAGGTTTCCACCATCATTTAATTAGTTTCTTTAATTAATTCAATTTTCTCATTAATTATATAAACCTAAACCCTAAACTATGAACCCTAAATCATGAACCATTCGGGCCGGTGAACCATTAACCACTCGGGCCGGGTTCTGGTTCGGGTCGGGTTGGGTCTGAGTCGGGTAATATTTTTTAATATAATTAATAAAATAAACCTAAACCCTAAATTATGAACCCTAAACCATGAATCATTCGGGCCGGGTGAACCATGAACCACTCGGGCTGGGTTGGGTACGGATCGGGTAAAAAAATTAATATATTAATGAAAAAGAGTAAAATATGGAATATATATAAATGAGGAGATTGAATTAATTAAAGAAACTAATTAAATGATGGTGGAGACCTTACATATGTGGCGCGCCATATAAGTGGTGGACATATAAATTTGTGTCCACCTGAGGGCATATGATAAAATAAGCTTAACAAACGGACCCTAAGTTTTATATACATCACGTGCACCGTACAACTCAAATATAATTTTAGATGATACTAATTATTTTAAGTAGCTTATAAGTTGTTAAATTGTTTGGCTAATAAAACTTATAAGTTGTTTAATAATTTTCGAAAAAATATAATTGAAAAAAAATTTTAAAAAAAAATTATTGTTTAAAAAAAATTCAAGATATTTTTTTGAAAAATAAAATTATTTTCGGGGTTTAGGGCTAGGCTCAGGTCGGGCCGGACTAGGTTTGGACCGAGATGAGTCGGAATAGGGTATTGTAAAATAAGTTGAGATATCCCAACTTATTTTTTGGAGCTTATAAGCTCTAAAGAGCTTTTTATGAGATCTTATATATTTTATTTTATCAAACAAAATTAAGAAACTTATAAGTTTTTAAATAACTTATAAAATTATTTTAAAGAGCTTATAAATTGTGCTTTTACTCTAGAGATTAGATTACCAACTCTAATAAAGTTTCCTTTTTAGGACTAAATTAAAAGAATAGACACTTCCATTTTCCAACACATTTCTTTTCAATTCTCTCACGACAAACGCCTATTTTCATGGTTTAGTTGGAAATATATGCACTTTTTGCTTTAGACCTTTAGTCTATCTTTAAATGCCAAAGTTTATTAAAATAGAGAAGATTTGTTCAATAAATAAATAAAAGCGAGACAAGATCTAATGATTTAAATGGCTACACCATAAAATACTTCTTTTTGGTAATTGGGTGTTCCTTGAGCACTATAGGATTCGTAATCACATACATATCTCTTATATATGTAAGTATGTATCAAAGTATGTGTAAATTAAAAATGTTTTAAAATCCAATTAAAAGTGTACATATTTCTACATGGGTCCTAAGTTTAAGTTATGGATATTTCTAATTGATATGATCTGATAAACAACATACAAATAACTATATAAATGATATATGTCTAAGTAAGGTTAGGGGAATAATGTTTTTTTAGAACAATAATTTAGAAGATATTATATTTTAAGGACAATAATTTTACGGATTTGAAAATGTAGTATAATATGTTTTAAAATTTCCGATTAAGCTCATTGCATGGAAAAATAAATTTTATCTATTGTATATCCTAATTAACGATCAAATTTTTTTGAGTATCACTAAACACACCCCAAAATCCTCTAAACACACTCCATTTGTTAAGCACACCTCAATAAAATTTAAAAATTAAATTGTATTACTAAACACACCACATTTCTTTCCTATTATATCATTTCTCTATCAAAATTGAAAAATAACAATTTCCTACCTTTCATTTTCGCATGAATATTTCTCCTAAAAAAATCATTTGATTATTTCGTATTCATTAATTTTTTATAAAAAAATTCTTAAAACTTTATATAAATTCAAAAATATATTATAAAAAAATCAACTAATTTTTTTCAAACATAAATAAATTTAAAAAATTAATTAAAAAAATCTCCAAAATCATAAAAAAGGCTAAATACAAAATAAAAATATTAAAAAAAATCAACTAAATTAAAAAAAAAATTAAAAAAACTGAAAAAATTAAATAAAATCTGTAAAATATTAAAAAAAACATCTATATCTAAAAAAAATATTTAAATTAAAAAAATCGGTAAACCTATATAAAATCTGAAATTTTTTAATTAAATTAATTTTGGAGATTTATTTTATTTTTAATATTTTATTTAGTTTTAATTATTTTTGAAATTTTCTTAACTTACTTATTTTCTAAGATTTCGTTGATTTTTATAATATTTTTAAAATTTAATTTAATTTTTTTCAGATTTTTTTTTCGATTTTTGCTTATTTGATTATTTTAATTTTATTAATTTATATTTTAATTTATTTTTTTAGAAAATTTCAATTATTTTTTCATGTATAAAATTTTAAAACTTAGATGGGCAAAAAATAAAGGACCAATCAAAGTGACAAAAAACTTAGAGGACTAAAATTAAAATAAATAAAACTTAAAAGACAAATAATACCCAATATTTATATAGGGTAACTTAGTCTTTCTATATATGTCTATTTTTGTCTTAAAAATTATGAGGTGTGTTTAGATGATTTTGGGGTGTGTTTAATGACACTTAATCTTTTTATCAATAAAAAAAGAAATGGATTTGCATAAGAAAAATAAAAAACTCATGACACTATGGAGTTCCATTATTGCAGCTAGCACAACATATCTATCACTAGGACTGTCCTTAACATAGTAAAAAGGGACTATCATAGCATTAATAATTTGTTTTGTTTTAATTTATTTTCAATTCGATCAGTATTAATGAGTTTTCTTTGTCAATAATTATGGACCTTCTGGTTGAAATTTGAAGTCTCCTATCTTGTTTGACGATCGATAATCCAAATCAACTATATATACTCTCTCGAGTCCTAATTTTAATTGACCACTTTTCATAAATAGTCGTCCTAATTTTGTTTGGTCATTTTCTAAAAAGGAAATAAAACAACTTTCAATACTATTTAATACTATTATTTTCCTCCATCAAACCCATTTTACACCATTTAATACTATTATTTCCCTCCACCAAATTCACTTTATCCACTTTACACCATTTAATACAATTATTTCCCACATTTTCTTAATCTCCTTATCTACAGTATTTGGACAATCAAAATTAGGACGGAGGGAGTATAATATATGGTGTCGAAAAACAAACTATATATATAATGACAAATATTTGTGTGCCCCTTTTGCACCAATTTAGAATTGGTGTAATTGGATTTCAGGGATTTTTTTTTTTGTTAATGTATTTCAAATTTTGAACAAAATCCGGACCCGACCCGGACCCGACACATGGTTCTTGGTTCAGAGTTTGGGTTCGGGTTCATGGTTTGGGTTTGGGTTCGGTTTTTGGTTTGAGTTCATGGTTTATGGTTCGGGTTTAGGGTTCATGGTTCGGGAATGAAAAAAAAAAATAGAGGGTGGAATTACCCAAATTTTAGGTTGTGATTAATCTAAATTAAAATTGAATCAAATTGCACCGTGTGCAATTGGTGTACACAAGTATCACTCAAATGGAATAGTATATGGTGGATGATTGAAGGGGCAATATAGTCATTAAGCGATGCAGCAGGAGGGGCGTTGGTTAATGTATGAGGTGCTCAAATGAATATATTTAAGAAAAAATGTATCTTGATCCAGTCTGATTATTTAATTAAAGATTTGAAGCATAGTGAGTGTGTGTAGGAAAAGTTGAATTATTATGTTGTTTGCTTATGTGGCTAATATTCAAGTTGCTTTACTTAAACGAAGAGAATAAAAGAAAAGGCATGTCCTTTCTTTTATCTTGTTTAATGTTCCATGGAATGTATAATAAATATAATTTATATACGACAATTTCGTACATTGATTTTTATGGAGCCTGATCGACTGTGCGCTTTACGTCATAACTTTTTGGTGATCCAACTTGGTACCTTTTTTCAGTAGTATTTGATAAGAATGCACCTTTAGGGTTAAGTTTTAACTCAATTTCATTTATAAATACCCGTTTGATTTATTATATTTTTATCACCATAAATATTAGTAAATCTTCTAATTTGGTAGTGCCCCAAGACGTAGTCATTCCTAACGAACTGAGTCACCAAATTTGTGTTATTTAATTTTGTTTCTTTCAATTTCTCTATAAATATTTGTAATTAAAATCCTAACATATATTACACGACTTATAAACTTATAATTTTACTCGAATCATGTTTTAAAACAAAGTGATGTCTAAATACTAAAGTGAAGTTATGTTCATAATGAAATCGTCAAACACAAAATATCTCAACAATTTAATAGAATATATAGTTGGGTCTTGTCACTTTTTTCTCATAATGTAGGTTGGACACTTAGCATTATAGAATCTCTCAGAAATTGGAACATTAGGAAAGCAAAATTAACTGTACACACAATTATTAATTTGTATGAGAATCTTACAAAGTGTATATTTCGAAACCAAATCTTAATTTCATTTGATCATATATATATATATATATATATATATATATATTAAGATGGATTTGATTGGTGGATGGACTTGAATAGTGGTATTTTCCCATAGTGTATCATGATTTGATTATGCATGGATTTGTTTTACCGAGCAAATGATGACTCGAATTCATGACCTCACGATATATGTAATATTGCTCTAACTATTTGAGCTATTTCACTTCGTCGATTATGCATGAAATTTAATGTTGGACAACACTCAATAGTTATTGTTTGTAACAAGTATATATATATTAGTAATTTGTGTTTTAATTTTGACAAAAACTCATATAAGACGGTCTTATGCATGAGACGGATTACAACTTAGTACAATTAACACTTATCATATCCAAAGTGTTAAAGCGTCAATTCCCAAATTATACTTCGTCTCACGATGAGACGGTCTCACGCAAGTGTGTCTTTTTCTTTACATCTGTTGCTAAATATCCAAATCCTATATGACAACAGCAAAATAATTTAACTTCTATCCGAGTTTAGCTACGTGTCACTACCCAAACCTTCATTTTATTTTCAAAATTTCTAATTTATTTGTCTTTTAAATTGTAATCGCAAATTTTATTAATTCAGATCGATCAATTAAAGATCAAATATTTGTTGTATATATCAAAAAAATTTCCTATTTGATTTAATTATTAATATCCAAAACTAAAAATATATCCAAAATTTAATTTGTGATTAGAATATAAAGGACAAATAAATTAGAAAATTAGAAAATAAAATTGATTAAGGTCGATCAATTAAAGATCAAATGTTTATTGCAGATATCAAAATTTTTTCCTATTTGATTTAATTAATATGAACAATTAAAAACATATTATATTCATAACCACATGTTATATTTTATATGGGCTGCTCCATTATCAACTTATCATATCTAGAGATGAACCGCTACTTAATTTGGGTCAGAGAAAATGAAAGGGGCCCAAGATCATTTTCATTTAAAATTGGCAGCCTTACATTCCAGTAATGGGCACTGAAATGATTTACAAGTCCATGGGCCATTTATGTAATGAGGGGCCCAAATAAATAAAAAAGGGTCCGGTTATTCACACCCCCAAGATTAGTAGATACACCTACATTAAAGTTCAATTACCAATTATACCCTCTCATAAAGCCTTAATTATTTTCTTAAATCTCAATTATTCCAGCAGTTCTTCACTGTAATATTGTCCTCTTCTTCTTCTCGGCGCCACCGCCACTGTCTCTACCTTCGGCGCCGCAAACCTCGGCGTCGCCACTCATGTCATCCGCCGGCGCCGCCACCCATCTTTTCCTTCCAATCAGAAGTAAGTAATCAGTCTCTCTTCTCCCTCTCACTGTTCTCTCTTATCTTTTGTGTTTTGGATTTTTTCTTTGCAATTAATCCCACAAGTTTGCCGCTTATCACCGCCAGAGACGCCACCGCCGACCCCGACTCGCTTGCCCCTGCGCCAACATCTCTCTGTTTTTCTTTTTTGTATGTATTCGAATAATATGTTGTTTGTCAGTAAAATATAGTATTAGGTTTGTTTCTCAAGTTTGGGTATTACAGATTTTCACGGCTTAGTGTTCTTACGCTGCCATTTTTACAGAATTTTCAATTAATATTGGTGTACTTTGTCAAAAGAAATTGACAGATTTCAATTGACAAAATGTTTCTCTTTGATTTTTAAATATAGCGGCAGATTAGTTGCAGAGAAATGGGGGAAAAAATAGAGAAGGAGAGGGCACATTAGTGCAGAGAAATGGGGGAAGAAAATAGAGAAGAAGTAGTTGTAGAGAAACGGGGAAGAAAATAGAGAAGAAGAGGGAGAGAGGGTATATTTGGTAGTTTATTATTTAAGTGGGTGTATTTATTAATTATGGGGGTGTTAATAACTGGACCCAAAAAAAAAAAAGCAACAATGGGTTGTTTTGAGAAAGATACAAACAGCTTAGGGGTGAAAAAAAAAAACCCGAAATCCCGCACTTGTCCGTACCGAAAAATTTTGGTCCGGTTTCGAATATATCGGTCTTTTAACAAATTAATTTTATACTTCCTCTGTCCCAATCTTGTTTGCATTTTTTTTTTTTTAATTTTGGACGTCCCAATCTTAACTCCACATTTCCTTAAATGAAAATACTCACATTATATTTTATCGTCACATAAAATACTACTCCCTCCATCCCAAGAGGACTGCAACACTGAAAACGACACGCAAATTAAGGAGAAAAGTGAAAAATGAGTTTGAGTGTAATAAAAAAGAGGTATTGTGGGCAATTCAAGGTGAAGATGTTGACTTTTAGTGAGTTTGAGTTGAATAAAGAAGGGATTTGAGTGACAATTTTGAAAATAAAATAATATTGTGAGGGTGTTAGTATTGTGTGTTGTTTCCATTTTGAGAGTGTTGCAGTAATATTGGGATGTCCAAATAAGACAAGTGTTGCAGTAATCACGGGACGGAGGGAGTAATAAACAACTCTTTCTACCCCAACGCTTTATTACTTTTTCTTAAACTTTGAGCATACAGTAAACCACCAAACAATATTAGGACGGAGGAAGTATCATTTTAATATTTTATTATTTAATTGAAGTTTCCATTGAAGCTCATAATGCGTCAATTCCCATTAAGTTAAATTGAAATCCATAAATGGAGTATTGTTGAATAAATTAAATTGCAATCCATCAATGCCAATTAAATTATAGACCCGCCTCAATTTAGCTATGAATTTTTAGTGAGTTGGTATGCTGTGAAATTTGTTCACCGTGAAACTGATTTTTTTTACAGGCATACTTTTAGTAATATAAGTCACACCCTTTAGTAATATAAGTCACACTCTTCAGTTATTACTACGACACCCTTTGCTATAATATAAGTCACACTCTTCACTTTTATGAGTAGTGCTCTTTATAGTAAAAAGCCACACCCTTTATAGTAAAAAGTCACACTCCTTAACCAGTTTCACCGTAAAACTTATTCACCCTATACTTTGTCATTTCTAGTTGTACAATGCACTACTTGATACACATTACAAGCGAAAATATCAAGCAAGATCTTGTTGATCTTCTTCATTATCAACTTCGCTATCATTGTATGTCTTTTCAGATACACTTAGATTCATATTATGATTTGTCTTTTTCCAATCATCCTTCCAATCCGTGTTGCATAATATATCATTTCTTCACATGCATTACAATAACTCTAAAAGAACAAACTCTCAAATATATCAAATATACAATTCTTCAAATTACTGCACCATATCATTATAGGGTTTTGCTGTATATGGAGCACAAATGACTGTTCCTTATGGAGTTCAACATTAGAACAAACGATTTATACTCCGTTACAGTTTACTACTATTTAATGCTTAATTATATCAGCTCGGTAAGCAAAAACCGTTGAACGACCTGTTAATAGTTATATACAGATTTAATATGGAGGCAACTTATGTGTTTCTTATGCAGGGGCAAAACATACTTTTTTAGGCCAGTAACTTAAGGGGAGTTGTATTTTTAGGGACAATAATATTAAAAGTTTGAAAATATAGAATAATATGTTTTAAAATCTGTAAATATCGAACAATATTTCTTAAAATCTATAAATTAGAACAATCAAGCTAAAATGTCAAGTGAATTGCACAATTGTCCTACATTTAAATATTTAGGAACTTTGTGATATATTTACAAATTTTAAAACATGTCCTTCATTTCCAAGCCAATAACATCATTATCCTTAAAACACAATCCCAAAAATCATTGAACTAAAATAACATTAGTACCCTTATGAAGTCTAATAACATGAATAAAAATCTACTAGCTAGTACTTTGTGCTAACGTGTGCTCCACATAAATAACTTTTAAAAAAATTAAATGGATCTATAATAGATCACATGAAAGTAGGGTAAACAATCCAAAAAAATTGATTTAGAAAGAGAAGAAAACCAAATGAAATCTACCTTCACTGATTTTCCTCCTAAGCAACATGAGCGCAGAACAGATCGAAATCTTGGTGGATAAATTGCATTGCTTGTTCTGCATCGTGACAAGATATATAAAATCAATCAATTTTACTTATAATTAAAAATACTAAAAGCAAAATTTGAGCTGGCAAAAAGAAATCGGATCATTCAGGCCAAATTACCGTTATTTAAGCCCGAAATCGTATCATTCAGTCTAATTTGACATGTAATTGCTATTTTTTAAAGTTATAATCCTTGCTTTTCCGGCCCAAAAAAGTACGATCCTTATTTTGCCACCCACCAAAATTATGTTATGGTCCTTGTTTTGCTACCACCCAAAACTACAGTCCTTAAATAAAATTACGGCCTTTAACTATGTATGTTTTGACAATAATGATTACTCAATTGTATCCATATTTATTTGTAAGGATAATGAATTATATTTTGGGGATTAACTATGTTTTTATATTTTTTTAATGATAACGAATTTTGACAATAATGATTACTCAATTGTATCATATTTATTTGTAAGGATAATGAATTATATTTTGGGGATTAACTATGTTTTTATATTTTTTTAATGATAATGAATGTTGTATATATATTTTTTTTTGGACAAAAAATGGCCCATGCAGGTTTCGAACACCACATTCAAAAATTCACTAGAAAAGAATAATATATACACATAATTAAAAAGATAAAAATAATAAATGGTTAATATGATCTTGATTATGACTTATTTATTTGTGCGACGGTATTTATTTAATTAAACTCTATAACATTTAGATACTTAATAGTATATTATTAATAATTCCATAGTTATTAATGGCGCAAAGAATGTTGTATTATATAGGCGCCTTTTTTTTGACGTTGAAAATTTCTTAGTAAACCTAACCATGGAAGTAAACCTAAGTTAATCATACTAACATATAATTAACTAACAAGTTGAAGGTTAAAAACATATAAATCACACAAAATAAAAAAAAGACATAAACTTCAAACCATAAAAGAATAATAACAAAACAATATATACAATCACGAAATTAAAGACATAAATAGAAACTAATCATCTCCATCAACGAATTCATCAAAAGCAAACTCCTCCTCCTCCTCCTCCTCCTCCTCATCATCATCATCATAACGTGGATCGTCCTCACGAAATTCTTCTTCCTCCACATCTTCACCTTCTAAGTTAAATTCAATTTCATCTTCATTTTCATCTTCATCTCTAAGGCCTCTAAAAGATGATCCTCTCACACTCACACCCACACCCTTGCCCTTGCCCTAAAAAGTGAATCTTGAAACCCTAGATGTGATTCACTTAAATATTAAGATTTAAGAGATAATATTTTTTATAATTCTGATGTTATTTGACAAATAAAAAAATTTTTTTATTTCAAACCCTAGATTTAGGCACGCCTTAGGCGTGCCTTTTTGTCCCAAGTCGAGAGCGAAAAGGTGCTCCCGTATAAAATCCCAACCGCTATATGGCAAAGAGATGGCTGGCGCCCCGAGTGCCTGGCGCCTTAGGCGTGCCTCGGGCGTGCCTTTAATAACTATGATAATTCCATAGATAAACGTGTTAATAATATTTAAACTATGCAGTGTTGGTAAACTATTTGTCATTCTCGCATTCCTATAGGAAATGAATTACCAGTTATGGCAAAAGACATTGGCAATGGCCTCACAACAAAGTTTTGTTTATGGTTAATTGCTAAGCAGAAAGCAATGGCATGATCAGAAAAAAGTAAAATTTAGTCCCTAATAAACTAGAAAATTTCTCCAGCAAAAACATTTGCATTTATAAACGGGTAATCTATATATTTCGATGAACAAGTTTCACCTAAAACTACTCTTAAAAATTATAGATGATCATAGATGATCAAGGAAAATATGAAGGAAGATCTCCTTCCTGCTATCAACTCCACTTTCATTCTCTTTCTCTTCAAATGCACTTAGATTCATATCTATGATTTGTCTTTTTTCCCGTATATTTTCATATCAAATGCACTTTCAAATGTACTTATATTTTCATTCTCTTTCTCTTTTATCCTGCATTGGGGCCAAAGAAGGCATATATGCGGCTCCATAAGCAACAACCATTGGACTTCTTTAATTTAATAGTTATATACAATTTTGATATGGAATCAACTAATGTGTTTCTTATGAAGTTTAATAATATCAATAACAATCTACTAGTACTTTGTGCTATCATATGCTCCAAATAAGTAAATTTTAAAAAAAATTAAACGACTCTATCCTACAAGTGTTGGGGAATGATTCGCACAGATCTATTCGGGGTGAATATTTAAATACAAATTTAATTCATTAATTATTACTAGCATGAATTAATCCTATATTAATTCAAATAATAATTGCAACAACATATCATGCATATAAAAAGCCACGTAAAACCTACGCATGCGGAATCTACGGGTTTACGTGAACGTACCTCTCGGGATGGCAGTGGCTTTGGTCGGACGGACTAACCAAAAGGACTTCCCAAGTATTCCCTTAGCCCTTGCTCGACAATCCGGTGGAAGGATACTCGCGAACAATTAACAAAAGGAAAAAATAAACTTTGTTGCACCACTTTCGTGGATTAGCTAATATTTCCAGCACATGGAATTGTACTTGGGAATGAACTAATCATCCCCTATTTATAGGAGGGAGGGTGGACGAAAATTTAGTGATATTTCAATGTGGGAAAAGACTTTTCTTGGTCACCAAGAAATCTTGAATATATCCCTTATATTCTTTTTCCCATAATTAAAATATTCCACAAAAATCCCACCTCCTCTATTATGGTGTTATTTTCGAAAATTTAGTGCTACAAGAATCCAAGATTTGGATCTTCTTGAATTTATGAGATATTCTTGTATTTCAAGAAATACATATCTTCCATAATATCTTTTCAAGAAAATCAAGAAAATCTTTCTTGCCCACTATATTTTCAAAATTTCGAAATTTACTATATAGATAACCAAGTGGGAGATTTCTTGAATTTAATGAGATAATCTTGTATTCCAAGAATACATATCTTCATTCCATAACAAAATTCAAAGAAAATCTTTCTCCCTCTTTTATCCATAATTTTCAAAAATTTTAGAGGAAATATGAGCAACAATATTTATTTTATTTTAATCACCTTTTCAGTTATTGGACTATATGTTGGGCTACTCTGGGGGCCTTTAGGAGAATTAAGATTGAACCTTCTAATGGATCTTGAATATCTAATATTGAGCCACAATATAATTCAAGCCCATAAATATTAATTAATCCCACTACATAATTAATATTGCACCATCCATCTTAACCCATATTACGTTCAATATGGCTCCGGTCATTATTTCCCGTGTTTAAGATTATCTAGCCCATTAATTAATTCAAGCCACCAAATAGCTTTTTTCGTTAATTAATATATTTTGTCCTTGGTCGAGGAACGGTTCAACATTATTATCCATACCGGAAACTAATTCCACTTGCAAGATTTGGTATGATAAAACTTATGAACCTCCCAAGGGGCAAATCAAGCAAGCGTGCTTGCACATGATTCTTCATTTAAATCTTAGCAATCACATGTGACCAATAATATTGCCCAAGATAAAAAGTATTGAATCTCACTCGATTAAGCTACCCATGATAAGTCAAAGCAATAGTTACCGATCCCACGTGATCCTATTTAAGGGGCGAAGGTTAAGAAACAACGAACCACTCGAGGTCTAATTCTTCCTTGTTCGATTCAAGAATTTATCCTCCTGTAGGGTCCTATTCAACATCACTCATGCACTAGTGTAATCTCTTGGTCAAGACAAACCAATTTGAGCCTTACACCTCAACCTTTCGCGATGGTTGTTCATTTCCATCTAGGTAAGTGTGAATGACGTACTTTTTAGTTACAAGGGACTGTTAATTTAATCTTCTCGTGATCCGGTATCACTAAATTAACTACTGCAGTAACACGTCTTTAATTATTGAACAGTTATGCAAAGAAATATATATAACACTCAATCATATTTAAAGCATCAGTGATAAACAATTTATTTCAGTAAATAAGTCTGGAAATTCAGTTTCGATTATACAAAGTAAAAAGCATACTTTTCAGTATAATCCCAACAACAAGATCACTTAAAAGTAGGGCAAACAATCCAAAAAATAAGATTTAGAAAAGAAAAAAAAAAAGTAAACCAATTGAAATTTACCTTCACTGATTTTCCTCCTCAACAACATGAGCGCAGAACAGATTGAAATTTTGGTGAATGAATTGCATTGCTTTCTCTGCATCATGACAAGATATACATAATTAATTACAGACACAAATCAATCATTTTTTCTTATAAAAATGCAGAAGAACATTAGAGTTTCGATATATAATAAAAACCATTAAAATCAACAATTTTTTTAAAAAAAAAACAGTAAAGGAATTGACACGATCTACTACAAGAGCAAAAACGGAACAAAAATCAAATGAGATGTACCTGCAGATTAAAATTGGAAGGCTTGAGAGAATTTTTCATGGATTGAAATTTAAATCTGGGATTTAGAGAAAAGAGGCGCTGTTGTTGTTGTGTTTATTTAGGGTTTGCTTTTCCTTTTATAGGGAGGCAAATGCAATTGCTCTAGGGCTTATGAATATTCTAGAACCCTAATAGACTCCATTGACTAATTTGGATTAAATGAGGGGTGTAATTGCAAATGGATATAAAATTTAGATTTCTTGTGTCTTTTGTACACACTGCAATTTATAAAATTTGTGAGCGAATGTTTTAGAGTTTAAATAACAAATGGTCTCATAACTTTGGCCTTAAATATATTTAGTCCCATAATTTTTTTTTGGCATCAATTTAATCCTAATATTTTTGACAATGCCCAATTTAAGGTCCAAGTCCGCGGAAAAAAAAATTCTAAATTACGTTGTTTCACTGATTGAATTTGGAGCTTTTCGGCCATGTGTGTGAAATAATAGATACAAAAAAGAAATAAAGGGCCTTATCAAATTAGGCGAGTTTGAATTTGAGTCATGTCTTTCTTTCCTTTTATTATTCTCTCCCTCTTCTCTTTATTAGTTCTTTCCATTTTACTATAAGGCGATAAGTTTTATGATCGTAACCTTATCTCAAATCTACCCCGTTGTCATCTCAATTCATTGTTGACTTTATCATTAATTAATATTTATTCCTTTTTAAAAAAAAAAACATCCATGTTCATCAAGTGCATCGTACAACTAAGTGTATTTTGAAAAGGAAAAAGAACATGACCATACTTTTCCTCACAATTACAGTCGTAGCATTTGGATGCTGGACAACTGGTTACAAATCTAGAGTCCTTGAACCTAAATTGGATACGGACAAGGGCGGAGCCCTAATCGTCAATCTCTTGGTCTTGCGGCAGCCACCGCCAGTGAGGATGTTCCTTAGGGTTCCGTCCTGAGTCCAGTAGCTCAGGCAAGCCTTGCAGTAGTAGCGAGGCTGAGAGAAGCTATATTTATTGTAGAACAAAGATTTTAAGTAGTGAGGATTTGTAGTTTTTGTGTGCCTCCGTTTGTTGTACTAAAAATTATTTCTGAATTTTTATGCTTCACTGCCCGTCCTAATATTTACACAGTTGAAACCAGGGTTGCTTGACTGGTTATTCACAAACTTTTTAGTGAAACTTGTTCATACTATGAAATTGATACCATTAAACTTATAAACTAATACCACTACTCTTATAAACTAATATCTATAACATTTAATGCTATGATCTTAGATTACAAGCGTAATGGTATCAGTTGGTAAGTGTTAAGGTATTAGTTTATAAGTAGTATAAATTTTATACTATGAACACGTTTTACCGAAGACCTATTCCGGATTATTTTAGTAGAAAGCCGTCATTAGATGTGATTAAAATTTAAGACTTTCTAAGTATTGAATATTAATTGTTCTAAGGGTTTCGAAATAGTTGTCAATTAGCGTTAGTCATTAAATTTCTTGTCTTTCTGTAGTAACGTATATGGTCGGGGATTTTGTTTTTAGACAAAAACTTGTATGCAATATTGCATACAAGCCATATGTGCAATTATAGGTTAATTGGGTTTTTTTTTTTTTTTTTTGCAGGCCTGGAACGCGCGGGTCGGGCAGGGCTTCTTCTTCCTCACGTCGCGCAGCCGCCAGATTTCTTCAGTTTGATTTTCACAACGCTGATTTTTCAGGTTCTTCCTTCTCCTTTCTTCTCATGTTCTTCTTTTTCTTTTTTCTCTTCCATATTCTTCTCAATTTCACAATCTGTAATTTTAGACTGGTGATTTTTTTTCGCGTTTGTACTTGTTTTGTTCATGTAGTAACACTCTTTTGCTCATAGGGTAACACTCTTTTGTTCATGTAGTAACACATCAAGTTGTTATGTAAATCTGTAATTTTGGACTGTGAATTTCTTTTCCGTTTGTTCTGGGTTTGTTTATGCGTTTGTACTGAATTTTGTTCATGTAGTAACACTCTTTTACTGATGATATTTTTAGCGTTTTTGTTCATGTAGTAACACTCTTTTGCTCATAGGGTAACACTCTTTTGTTCATGTAGTAACACATCAAGTTGTTATGTAAATCGGTAATTTTGGATTGAGAATTTCTTTTCCATTTGTTCTGGTTTTGTTTATACGTTTGTATTAATTTTTGTTCATGTAGTAACACTCTTTTGCTCATAGGGTAACACTCTTTTGTTCATGTAGTAACACATCAAGTTGTTATGTAAACCTGAACCCATTGCCCGCGCCCGACCCGCCGACCTGACCCGCGAAATTTAGGCAACTTTTGACCTTATTTATGTTGTATTGCACATAACACTAGTGTGCAATATTTCACACAAGACTTTCTCTTGTTTTTAAGCTTGTTTTTGGGGGTTATGTTTCAAGGATAATAATTGTTGGAATATTTTAGTTTTGATGAATTATGCCAAAACATTATCAACTTGTGTTATTTATGATGGGGAATAAGTTGCACAGATCTATTCGGGGTGAATATTTAAATACAAATTAATTCTTATAATTATTACTAGCATGAATTAATCCTATATTAATTCAAATAATAATCCAACAACATATCATGCATATAATTAATTCACGTAAATCATACGCATGCGGAATTCTACGAGTTTACGTGAACGTACCTCTTGGGATGACAGTGATCTGGCTGATTAAACTAACCAAAAGAACTTCCCAAGTATTCCCTTAATCCTTGTTCGACTATCCGGTGGTAGGACACTTGTGAACAATTAACAAAAGGAAAATAAATTATGTTGCACTACCTTTGTGGATTTACTAATTTTTCCAGCACATGAAATTGTACTTGGGAATGAAAGAATCATCCCCTATTTATAGAGCACAAGTGGTCGAAATTTTGGCCAAAAAATAATGTGGGAAAATCTTTTCTTGATCTCCAAGAAATCTTGAATATATCTCCTATATTCTTTTTCCCATAATTATAATATTCCACAAAATCCCACTTACTCTTTGTTATGGGATATTTTCGAAAATAATAGGCAAGAATCAAAGATTTGGATCTTCTTGAATTTATGAGATATTCTTGTATTTCAAGAAATACATATCTTCCATAATAACTTTTCAAGAAAATCAAGAAAATCTTTCTTGACCTTTATCTTTCAGAAAATTCGAATTTTTCCTTATAAATAACCAAGTGGGAGATTTCTTGAATTTAATGAGATAATCTTGTATTCCAAGAATACATATCTTCACTCCATAACAAAATTCAAAGAAAATCTTTCTCCTATTTTATCTATAAGTTTCGAAAATAATTAGGAAAAATAAGCAACAATATTTATTTTATTTTAAACACCTTTTTCAGTTATTGGACTATATATTGGGCTACTTAGGGGGCCTTTAGGAGAATTAAGATTGGACCTTCCAATGGATCTTGAATTATCAATATTGCACCACAATATTATTCAAGCCCATAAATATTAATTAATCCCACTACATAATTAATATTGCACTATCCATCTTAACCCATATTACAGTCAATATGGCTTCCGGTTATTATTTCCCGTGTTTAAGATTATCTAGCCCATTAATTAATTCAAGCCACTGAAATAGCTTTCCGTTAATTAATATCTTTTGTCCTTGGTCAAGGAACGGTTCAACATTATTATCCATACCGGAAACTAATTCCACTTGCAAGATTTGGTATGATAAAGCTTATGAACCTCCCAAGGGGCAAATCAAACAAGCGTACTTGCACACAATTCTCCGTATTAAATCTTAGCAATCACATGTGACCAATAATATTGCCCAAGATAAAAAGTATTGAATCTCGTTGATTCTCTACCCATGATAAGTCAAAGCAATAGTTACCGATCACACGTGATCCTATTTAAGGAACGAAGATTAAGAAATAACGAACCACTGAGGTCTAATTCTTCCTTGTTCAGATTCAAGAATTTGTCTTCCTCAGAGTTCTATTCAAAGGCATCACCATGCACTAGTGTAATCTCTTGGTCAAGACAAGCCAATCGAGCCTTTACACTTCAACCTTTCACGATGGGTTGTTCATTTCCATCTAGGTCGTGAATGGCGTACTTTTTAGTTACAAAGGAACCTGTTAATTTAATCTTCGTGATCCGTATCACTAAATTAACTACAATGTAACACATACAATTATTGAACAGTTATGCAAAGAAATATATGTAACATTCGATAATATTTAAAGCATCGATAAACAATTTATTTCAAAGAATAAGTCCGAAATTTAGTTTTGATTATACAAAGTAAAAAGCATACTTTCCAAAGATAATCCCAACAATCTCCCACTTATACTCAAAGTCCGCTTAAGTATACTACAACATGTCTCGTGTAGATCCGTGACATCTAATGTCACCTACACGAACCCTAATAATTTCTCCCACTTATACTCAAAGCAGATTAGCAACGGTCTTGACACCCATTCCTTCCACATGTCTCTCGAATGTATTGAGGCGGACCCTTTGTGAATGGATCTGCTAGGGTTGTCTTCTCGACGCTATCTTTTCCACATCTATATCTCCTCTCTTAACGATATCTCGTATATAAGATGGTATTTCCTTTCAATGTGTTTGCTGGCTTTGTGGGCTCGTGGTTCCCTTGAATTTGCAATTGCTCCGGCATTGTCACAATAAACAGTGATTCTGCTGGGCAAATTCGGAACCACATCCAAGTCCACTAGGAAGTTCTTGAGCCAAACCGCTTTTTTTCACGCTTCGCAGCGGCTACATATTCGGCTTCCATGGTAGAATCTGCGACGATTTTCGCTGACGCTTCTCCATGTCACGGCTCCTCCCCAAAAACAAACACTACCGGAGGTAGATTTTCCGAGTCTATGTCCGATTGGAAATCCGAGTCCGTGTAGCCGATGGGGGATTGACTATCTCGACCGATAAATCAACATTCTATCCCGAGTTCTTTTCGGATACTTCAGAATGTTTTTAACTGCCGTCCAATGCTCTTTCCCCGGGTTACTTTGATATCTTGCCACCATGCCAACGGCAAAGCAGATATCCGGTCTCGTACACAGCATTGCATACATAAGGCTTCCGACGGTAAAGCATATGGAATGCCTCTCATGTCATCTATCTCATTTTGCGTCTTAGGGCACATTTTCTTGGATAGATGGATTCCATGTCTGAAAGGTACGAAGCCTTTCTTGGAATCTTGAATGCTGAATCATTTCAAGACAGTGTCTATGTATGAAGCTTGCGATAAGCCTATCATCATTTTCTTGCGATCTCGAGTGATCTTGATCCCAAGGATGTGTGCGGCTTCCCCTAAGTCCTTCATATCAAACTGTTTTGAAAGCCATGCCCTTACGTCTGATAACACCTTCAAATCGTTCCCGATGATCAGAATGTCGTCTACGTATAGTACTAAGAATACCAATGCAGTTCCGACACACTTTTTATACACACAACTTTCAAACTCGTTTTGATCGAACCCATAAGACTTTATAACATGATCAAAACATTGGTTCCAAGCTCTGGATGCCTGTTTGAGTCTATAAATGGACTTCATGAGCTTACAAACTAGGTGTTCTTGGCCTTTTTCAATGAAGCCTTGGGGTTGTTGCATATAGATCTCTTCATCAAGACTTCCGTTAAGGAAAGCTGTCTTGAAATCCATTTGCCAGATTTCAAAGTCAAGATGCGCATCAATCGATAAGAGAATTCGGATGGACTTAAACATGGCTACGGGTGAAAAAGTTTCCTCATAATCGATCCCTTCTTGCTTTGAAGGTTTCCACCTTCCCGTCCGGTCCTCTTTTTCTCTTATACACCCACTTGCAACCAATGGGTTTGACCCACTTTAAGTGGTTCGACTAGGTCCCACACTTTGTTATGAAACATAGAACCCATTTTGGCTTTCATTGTTGTTTGCCAAGAATCTGCATCCTTGTCTTGGATTGCCTCGTCATATGTCCATGGGTCAGATTCGTCTTGTCCGGGAATCAAGTCCGAGGACTCTCCTATTCCCATGAATCTCTCGGGATGTTTCACAACCCTCCCACTACGACGAGGTTCCAGTTGTGTAAGTGTGTTGTTTGGTATATCATCTTGTACAGTTGGCATTGAGGTTAGCCCCCTTAGCTCATTTAAGGTAATCTCACTTCTGGGTCTTCTTTCATTCATATAGTCTTCTTCCAAAAATCTAAAGTGGGTGCTTATGACCACCTTTTGATCTTCGGGACCATAGAACATACACCCACCTTTTGTTCCCTCGGGGTATCCTACAAACAACCTTAATTCTGATCGAGGATCCAATTTTCCGGCTTCCTTGTCCAACACGTAGGCCGGACACCCCCAAATCCTCACGTGTCTCATACTAGGCTTGCGCCCGGTCCACAATTCTTTGGGAGTTTTGGGAACCAATTTGGATGGCACCAAGTTCAGAATGTAAGCTGCTGTTTCCAAGGCATGACCCCAGAACGACTTGGGAAGATCCGCATAACTCATCATAGATCTAACCATTTCCAAATGAGTTCTGCTTCTTCGCTCTGCAACCCCGTTTTGTTGAGGGGTTCCGGGTGCAGTGAGCTGGGATGCAATCCCTTCATCAGATAAGTAGTTCAAAAACTCATCGCTGAGGTATTCGCCTCCACGATCAGATCGTAGAGACTTGATACGTTTTTCCCTATGATTCTCTGCTTGAGCCTTAAATTCTTTGAATTTCTCAAAGGTCTCAGATTTATGCTTCATAAGGAAAATATAACCGTACCTTGAGTAATCATCAATAAAAGTGACAAAATACTCATAACCTCCTCTTGCTTTGGTTGACATTGGACCACATACATCTGTGTGAACGATCTCTAACACTTCTTTGGCTCTATTCCCCTTGGCTCCAAATGCCCTCTTGGTCATTTTACCCTCCAAACATGATTCGCAGGTTGGAATTGGTTCAACTTGGAGAAACTCCAGTGAACCGTCTTTCACCAACCTTTGGATCCTCTTTGGATTTATATGACCCAATCTTAGATGCCAAAGAAGTGTTTCGTTCACGTCTGATGAACGTTTTCTTTTCTCGAAAACAGTTGATGTGTTATAGGATGCATTTCGTGAGTGGTGTGCACAATTAATTGTATAGAGATTATTCGACAACGTTCCATGACAGATAAATTTATCAAAAAGAGAAATGGTAACAACTTTATTAAAAGTAACCGAATATCCATGATGAAAAAGTTTAGAAACTGAAATCAAATTCTTTCTAAAACTCGGAACGTAAAGAACATCTCTTAAAATTAAAACTCGTCTTCAAAAGACAGTGCACTTCTCCCATCCATCTTCACCGCCACTCTCGTAGCATCACCCAGTGATGAGGATCTCACTCCCACTAAGTTGCCTGGTCCGCTTGAACCCCTGTAATGTGAAACAAACATGATCAGTGGATCCCGTATCCACCACCCATAAATGGGAGGCATACGCCGCTAAACAAGTTTCAACAACTAGTGCGTGAGAATTACCTTTCTTTCCATTTGGGATTGGAACAGGCTGACCTCAAGTGTCCTACTCTCCCGCTTTCCAAAACTTTCCTCATGCTTGATTCCATGCTCTTATTTGATGTTGAGTCTGCTTGGTTCAACTTTCTTCTCTTTTCATCATCCTTGTCACCACATGACCTAGGATGAAAGGAAGATTTCTGTTTTCCCAAAGTTCTTTTCCTCGCTCCCCCTTTCCCATTTCAACTAAAGTGAGAGCATTTACAAGATCATCCAATTGTAAAATCTAGATCTTCCATTAGATACTCAAGATAGTGGTGATTATAGCTCTTTGGTAAGGATTGGAGAATGAAATCAATCTTAGTCTTGAAATCACATTTTTTAGCGAGGATCTCAAGTTCCTCAAATAACACCATAACCCTAAAGGCGTCTTTGCTTGGCTGCGATGCGTCCCTTTTCCATTTTTAATTCACGCAATTTCTTGCTTCACACTTTGGATTGCCATATGGGTCTCGATGTGCGAACATCGCTTCGAGATTCTCAGAAGATGTCCGGTGACTCATATTCTTGATGAAGGTGTCTCAACGATCAGACGGATGTGCGAATCAGTACCCTTCATCAATTCATTTGTCATCCCCATTCACCATAAATCATCTCATCCCATATTCCGCGTCCTTAGTTGGTTTTTCGGTTTTGGTGTATCAAGTACCCATTTGGAAGGTGATGCGGGTTAGGACATGTTTTAGTTTGTATTTCCAATCAAAATAGTTTTCACCAAGAAGCAAATTGTCTTTAAGTATATTGACAATGGATTAGAAGGTTGCGACACATGATGAACTGAAATAAATAATAATATGCATAAGCACAAATATATCACAAGGTTCGATCACATGTATCATATTAAAATCTCAAAAAAAAATATGAACATGCATCGATAACATCTCAAAAACAGTTTAAATAAGCCACGCAAAATCATTATTTAAACACATTCTAAAGAAAAGTTACAAACAAAACGATTACAAAACCTTTAATATCCAGATTAATAGTTGGCTCCCTTGATCAATATAAAATTGACAGGGGACTTGAGGAAGTATATGCATATCAATTTTATACCTAAGTAATAACCATGATTAAATACAAAATTATTATTTCAGTATTGAACGAGCCTCGTGGGGGAGGGTCATAAATGCCACTAGTAATAACCCACAATCATCCATTTGGATTCATTCATGTGAAAACTATCTTTTGACCGCCTCTCGGGGGAATTTCTCCAAAAGAATTCACAAATAAATAAATCATGGAGGTCAAAATTAATTCAATTTTATTATCCTCGAAAAAATTGTCAATTAATTGTTTAAACATACCTAGTAATTTTGAAGGTGAGATTTTTCATTGGGCAACTCTCATGCAAAACACATTTAAACAAATTAAATAAAGCATAAGATAACACAATAATAAATCAAGCAAAGCGAAAAAATAAACATATTGGGCACAAATTATCCAATTGTCATGGTTTAAATTTCTCCCATCTCGATAGTCTCGAAAAGATACTCCGTCTCGAAATGCCACGCCAAGTAGCTCCACGTAGGATACTGCCGCCCGCGCTGCTCAAGATCCGACCCCATAATGGTCCCAGTCTCGCGCAGAATCACTTCCGGCATAGCGGCGACCTCGGCATAGCTCTGCGGGCTTAACCCCGCCCCTTCAACGATTTCATCGCCAAGGCATGGTCAAGGCGGCTCCTCGGCGGCGGCAGATGTAACAATTCATCCCATATAATTTATTTACAAAAGCGTCGCCTAGTCTATTACATTGATCAAATCAAACCCCTACCATTTTCTCACGAACCTCATTAAATTCCATGACAATCGATAACGTGGCGTCTCTGCAAATTTAATGTCAACTAAATTATACCTTTAAAAAAATTCAGATCCGCCATCCCATATCCGTCGTTGCTGTTTATTCGCGCGATTTAATTCATAAATTATTAATTCATATAATCCTATTACGCCCGCTCAATCGCCCCGCCGTCTGAACTGACTTCAAGTCTAAAAGATCATCTCGCTCTCGGCCTGCGCCCCACGCCCGTGCGTGTCGCGTGCACAAGCGTCCGCGTCGCCGCGTGTCTCCCCTTAGCACGTTTTTTAATCGCGATGCACGCGGCGCCCTACGCTCGGTTCTGGATTTTATCCTTTAATTCTTCATCTCCGTCTTCATTTTCGATCCGGTTACAATTTATTTACAAAAATAAATAAACCTTGATCTAGACTAGTCTATTACATTGATCAAATCAAACAAATCCTAATCTACTAAGTGGATTTTCTCACGAGCAAAAACGAATCCGAGCAGAATCGAATTAAAACCCGGGAATTTATATGCAAGCATAAATTAACACATTAAATTCCATGACAATTGGATACCTGCAAAACAGATCTAGCAATTCTACTATCCAATTTCAAATTTAATGTCAGCGAATTAAATTACAATTTAAAAAAATTCAGAGCCCGAAATCGTGGATCTCATACCAGTTGATGGGGAATAAGTTGCACAGATCTATTCGGGGTTAATATTTAAATACAAATTTAATTCTTATAATTATTACTAGCATGAATTAATCCTATATTAATTCAAATAATAATCCAACAACATATCATGCATATAATTAATTCACGTAAATCCCAAGCATGCAGAATTCTACGAGTTTGCGTGAACGTACCTCTTGGGATGGCAGTGATCTGGCTGATTAAACTAACCAAAAGAACTTCCCAAGTATTCCCTTAATCCTTGTTCGACTATCCGGTGGTAGGACACTTGTGAACAATTAACAAAAGGAAAATAAATTATGTTGCACCACCTTTGTGGATTTACTAATTTTTCCAGCACATGGAATTGTACTTGGGAATGAAAGAATCATCCCCTATTTATAGAGCACAAGTGGTCGAAATTTTGGCCAAAAAATAATGTGGGAAAATCTTTTCTTGATCTCCAAGAAATTTTGAATATATCTCCTATATTCTTTTTCCCATAATTATAATATTCCACAAAATCCCACTTACTCTTTGTTATGGGATATTTTCTAAAATAATAGGCAAGAATCCAAGATTTGGATCTTCTTGAATTTATGAGATATTCTTGTATTTCAAGAAATACATATCTTCCATAATATCTTTTCAAGAAAATCAAGAAAATCTTTCTTGCCCTTTATCTTTCAAAAAATTCGAAAATTTCCTTATAAATAACCAAGTGGGAGATTTCTTGAATTTAATGAGATAATCTTGTATTCCAAGAATACATATCTTCACTCCATAACAAAATTCAAAGAAAATCTTTCTCCCCTTTTATCTATAAGTTTCGAAAATAATTAGGAAAAATAAGCAACAATATTTATTTTATTTTAAACACCTTTTTCAGTTATTGGACTATATGTTGGGCTACTTAGGGGGCCTTTAGGAGAATTAAGATTGGACCTTCCAATGGATCTTGAATTATCAATATTGAGCCACAATATTATTCAAGCCCATAAATATTAATTAATCCCATTACATAATTAATATTGCACTATTCATCTTAACCCATATTACAGTCAATATGGCTCCCGGTTATTATTTCCCGTGTTTAAGATTATCTAGCTCATTAATTAATTCAAGCCACTGAAATAGCTTTCCGTTAATTAATATCTTTTGTCCTTGGTCAAGGAACGGTTCAACATTATTATCCATACCGGAAACTAATTCCACTTGCAAGATTTGGTATGATAAAGCTTATGAACCTCACAAGGGGCAAATCAAACAAGCGTACTTGCACATGATTCTCCGTATTAAATCTTAGCAATCACATGTGACCAATAATATTGCCCAAGATAAAAAGTATTGAATCTCGTTGATTCTCTACCCATGATAAGTCAAAGCAATAGTTACCGATCACACGTGATCCTATTTAAGGAACGAAGATTAAGAAATAACGAACCACTGAGGTCTAATTCTTCCTTGTTCAGTTCCACTGAGGTCTAATTCTTCCTATTCAGTGCATCAGTCATGCACTAGTGTAATCTCTTGGTCAAGACAAGCCAATCTGAGCCTTACACTTCAACCTTCACGATGGGTTGTTCATTTCCATCTAGGTCGTGAATGACGTACTTTTAGTTACAAGGGACTGTTAATTTAATCTTCTGTGATCTGGTATCACTAAATTAACTACAATGTAACACGTACGAATTATTGAACAGTTATGCAGTAAATATATGTAACATTAGATAATATTTAAAGCATCAGTGATAAACAATTTATTTCAGTAAATAAGTCCGAAATTCAGTTTTGATTATACAAAGTAAAAAGCATACTTTCCAGTATAATCCCAACAATTTAAGCTAATCTACAGATAACAAGTTGAGGGGGAACGAGAGAACAAGTTGAGGGGGGAACTCATGAAATTAGAAGAAGATGATCGAAATCAGACGAGGCTGCAAACGAGATTGATTTAGATCAGATGAGTAGGATGAGTTCCGAGATGACTGATGAGCTGAGCAAATCAATAAGAGCAAGTGACCTGAGGGTCTGGATGTCTGAAGTCAGAAGAGCTGAACTCAGTATCCTGAGTGTCAGTATGCCTGATCAAACAAGGTCCACTGAAGAGAAGTCTGCTGAGTTAAGAACTTGAAGAGAAGTATCCTGAAGAAAATAATCATGAGTAAAGAATCCTGAGAACCAGATCCTGAAGACTCAGAAGAATCCTGAAGACTCAGAAGAATCCTGAAGATTATAGCCGTTAGATTCAGCTGACGTGGACCAATGAGAGGAAGACAACCAGCCTGAAAAAGCTGCAGAAATTACAGAATAGTATGAATTTGAATGTGATTCTCTCAAACGAAAACATTCAAATCCACACTATAAATACAAGTTCTTCCATCATTTTAAGGGTGGAAAAATTCTATCAAGCCAAGAACCATATCTTAAAGCATTCCCACCATAGAACACAAATCTGTAGATATACAAATACATCCACGAGTGTTAAAAAACCCAATCTAAGCAACACATGATATATCGTAAGTTTAGAGAGATTTTCTCAACCTTAGCATAAAGGCTAAATCATTGTAAGGGAAAATCTCAACTTAGTTGGAGACAACACCAAACCCAAACCCCTTTCTTGAGAGAGAGTTAGTGGTTAAGTGAGGTAGTTGAGAGGCGATCCCGTGGAGGGTGATAAGTCTAGAGGCGAACCCGTGAGGGTGATAAGTCCAGAGGCGAACCCGTGAGGGTGATAAGTCCAGTTGGTAGGAAATCCCGTGGAGGGTGATAAGTCCCGTTTGAGTGAGAACTCATTAAACATCTGTAGGCAATCCCGTGGAGGGAGATAAGTCCCGTTTGAGTGAGAGCTCTCTTTAAATATTTGATTGTACTGTGTTGACTAACACAATAAACTAGTCGAGTGAGTTGAAGGAATTTTCCTGCGGATAAGGGAGAGTTGAATTAGGAGCTTGAGTCTCCGAACCACTATACTTTGATGTGTTCTTTATTGCTTTATGTTCTTACTTGCTTTATGCAAATGTTTACTAACAAGCAAAGCAATTTTGTAAGAAGAAAGAAAAAAAAAATTTAAATCACCATTTCTCCCCCTTCCCTTTTTTTTAAAATTAAATTATTTTTTGGGACCAACAATAATTTTTCAATTTTACAAAATTAGGACATTAATTTTTTTGTTGCAAATGTAGAACTGTAAGTTTGATTTTTTTGGAAATGTAGGCTTTTAAGTGTTTTTTTTCACACATTAGGCTCGTCAATGTGAGAAAAAATTACCTACTTTTACAAAAAAAATAAAAAAAAGATTAATAACCTACATTTGACACAATAAAAGTTAATGTCCTACTTTTGTCTAACTGAAAAATTACCCATAATACTGAGGTTGTGTATATCATAAATGTTTTATATACGTACGTACGTGCATGGGTGTATTTGTGTGCAGAAAACATTACTCATGTGTATTTCGGAAAATATTTGTAAAGTGCCTACCTTTGTTGATTTATAAAACTACCACAGACGACTCACAAACCTATGAGGTCGACCACGCCCCAGAAAATATGAAAGAACAAAGGTAACTGAAACCTCCAACGCATTTTCATTTGATCATATTCTTGGTGGACGGACTTGAATAATGGTATCTTCCCAATAGTGTATGATTAGATTATGGAATCTTATGTTGGATAACACTCAATATATTGTTTGTGACAAGTATATATTAGTAATTTTTCTATTAATTTTTCTTTACATCAATTGCTAAATATCCAAATCCGGGAAAAATATTTTTCTAGGACAATAACTTTATGGGGGTTGTGTTTAAGGATAATAACTTTCCTGACTTGGAAATGTAGGACAATATGCTTTAAAATATATAAATATAGGACAATATATTTTAAAATCTGTAAATGTAGGACAATTGAGCTCGAATAAGCCCAAATCGTGCTGAAATATCATGTGAGATTCGGGCTCAATTGTCCTACATTTATAGATTTTTAAAACATATTATCCTATATTTACAAATTTTAAAACATATTGTCCTATATTTACAAGTTTTAAAATATATTGTCTTACATTTTCAAGCCCTTAAAATTATTGTCCTTAAAACACAACCCCTAAGTTATTGTCCTTAAAAAATATTATTCCCTCCTAATCCTATATGACAACACCAGAATACTATATTTTCTATCCGAGTATGACACTATCCAAACCTTTATTTTATTTTCTAATTTTCTAATTAATCCGTCTTCTAAACTCTAATAAAAAATTTAATTAATATTAGATATTTATTTTATATATCAATTTTTTTCCTATTTTATTTAACCAATATCCACAATTAAGAATTTATTATATACAATATAAACACTTATTATTCTTTATATCGGCTGCTCCATTATCATATTAGAGAGATTTGCTTTTGAAGTGGGGCCCCACTAGTGGACGGTGGGTTCTGGTCCCTCAAATTAGTCGATCCTTGGACCGGATACCGAGTTATTAAAAAAAAAAAAAGAGAGATTTGCTTCTACATGATTTGGGCTGGAGAGGAAATGAAAGGGAACCAAGATCATTTTCAATTAAAATTTGGCAGCCTTGCATTCAGTAATGGGCGCTGAAATGATTTCTAAGCCAATGAGCCCTTTCTTTAATTATCACTCAAAACAAGAGCTAGAGCTGTTAAAATAGGCTGAGTCTGTTGGGCCAGCTCGCCCCACCATGCTTAATAAGTGGGTTTGGCCAAAAAAAAATTAGCCCGCTTGGAGGCGGGTATAGACGGGCAGGCCCATTTGGGCCAAGGGTTTTGACGGGTGATGATTTACATGGGTCAGCGCCTTTCTATTTTTTTTTTTTTTTTTTTTTTGTTTTTCATTATTATTATTATTATTTTAACAATTATATTATTTTTTGGAATATTGGGCCGCCGCACCTTCTAATTTTTTTGTTTTTCATTATTATTATTATTATTTTAACAATTATATTATTTTTTGGAATATTGTATAAATTTTATATTTATGGATGATAATTTAATTTATCGAATACTAAATATATGAATTATTATAATTGATTAATGAATGATGAACTTTATTTGTGTGAAAAATTTATACTACATTAATTTTTTATAGTGATAGAAATCAACATAAATTATTGATTATATTTGATTTTAATAAATTTAATGTATTAAAACTTTTAAATTATATATTTCTAATTAGAAAAATATATATTAAAAAAAATAGTGGGCTAACCCGCTTGAACCCCGTCTACCGGTCTAAACAGCTCTTGCAAGAGAACCACGTCCAAACAGTAGCTATATTTTTATTATATGCTTCAAAATTAGTTGTTAGAGCAGAGCAGCCTTGACAATTGAATTGGAGAGGGGCCCACGCATTTTTTGCTTGTTCTAATATATTTGTCTAGCATGATTGTGATGCAAGAGTGTGCTGTTTTGAGAAGATCTCACTATAATAACAAAGGTTGATACTTGACAAACTCGATTGTATAATTGTATTTTTGTTTGACTTGTATATTAAAAAACACACAATCTCTCCTGCAAAATTTGTTCATACTTTGAAATGATACTGTAACACTTATCAACTCATACTTTCATACAATGAATAAGTTTTACTGAAAACCTTCTACCATATATTGATGTTGATTTTCTGTGCTATCAACTCCACTTTCATTATCTTCCTCTTCAGATGCACTTAGATTCATATCTATGATTTGCTTTTTCCCGTCATCCTTCTTATCCTTGCATTGGTGCCAAAGAAGGCATAAATGAGTCACCGGTAGGCGCGTAGAATGAACTACCCATCTGATGCGCATTACAACATCCGTAGCATTTAGATGCCCAAATTGGAATTGGATACGGACGAGGGGGGAGCCCTAATCGCCGGGGCAACTTGTTCTTGCAGCAGCTGACGCCGATGGGGACATTAAGGTTCCGCCCTGAGTCCAGTACCTTCTACAAGCCTTGCTGTACTAGCAAGGCTGAGAAAGGCTGTACTTATTTTAATAACAAAATTTAGTGTTGTGAGAGTCACAATGGGGGCATCTATGTTGATCTTTAGTATGTTAATAAAGAAAATGATCAAGCAAGAGTCTCCTCTCCAGAGTGAAGTTACTTCTGAAATGGCGCCCCTTTTTCCGCCGTTGATCTTCTTCTTTATCAACTTCGCTATCACTGTCTATCTCTTCAGATGCACTTAGATTCATATCTATGATTTGTCTTTTTCCCATTTTCCCATCATCCTTCTGAATCCTGTTGCATAATAGATTGTGTAAATATATATCATTTCTTGAAATGCATTACCATGACTCTTAAAGAACAAACTCTCAAAGATACAATTCTTCAAATTACTACATTAGAACAAATGATTTATACTCCATTACAATTTACTAGTATTATATGCTAATATTGACTCCATAAGCAACAACCATTGGACTTTTTTAATAGTTATATACAGTTTTGATAGGGAGCCAACTAATGTGTTTCTTATGAAGTCTAATAATATCAATAACAATCTACTAACATATGCTCCACATAAGTATAGTTAAAAAAAATTTAAATGACTCTATACTACAAGATCACATAAAAGTAGGGCAAACAATCCAAAAAATAAGATTTAGAAAAAAAAAAAAAAGTTAACCAAATGAAATTTACCTTCATTGATTTTCCTCCTCAACAACATGAGCGCAGAACAGATCGAAATTTTGGTGGATGAATTGCATTGCTTTCTCTGCATCATGACAACATCTACGTAATTAATTACACACACAAATCAATGAATTTTTCTTATAAAAATGCAGAAGAACATTGGAGTTTTGATATATAATAAAAAGCATTAAAATCAACAATTAAAAAAAAAAACAGTAAAGGAATTGACACGATCTACTACAAGAGCAAAAAGGTAACAAAAATCAAATGAGATGAACTTGCAGATTAAAATTGGAAGGCTTGAGCGAATTTTTCATGGATTGAAATTTAGATCTGGGATTTAGAGAAGAGAGGCGCTGTTGTTGTTGTTGTGTTGTTTAGGGTTAATCTTTCTCCTTTTATAGGGAGGCAAATGCAATTGCTCTAGGGCTTATGAATATTCTAGAACACTTTCATTGACTAATTTGGAATTATTGAGGGGTGCAATTGCAAATAGATATGTCTTATGATATAACCCTTCAATTGAATTATTCTCTTCTCCTCTTTATTAGTTCTTTGTTCTTTCCCATTTTATTACAAGGCGATAAAGTCTTATGTGGTAACCTTATCTTAAATCTATCCCGTTGTCATTCCAATTCATTGTTGACTTTATCTTTAAATTAATACTTATTCCTTTTTTTCGAAAAAAAAATATCTTATATTCACTAGGTGCACCATACAACTAAATGTATTAAACATTAATTAATCACTGAGAAGGAATAAATCCCTGATAACCATCCGACCATTGATACGGAGCGAACAAAAACCCCCGGATTGTTGTCACCGGCTTAGAACAAACTACCCTTCTGCGGCGGAGGATGACAGTTGTAGCATTCGGATGCTGGACAGTCAGTAACAAATCTTGAGTTATTGAACCTAAATTGATTATGGACAAGGGCGGAGCCTTGATCGTCAGCCCCTGCCAATGAGGATGTTTCTTAGGGTCCAGAAATTACGTATCAGTGTACTTAGATAATCATTAAAACAACCTAGAAATTTATCAGTTACATATTTAACCGCATCAATTAAGCATTCTCAATTACACGATTGAAGAGGTGCGTCATCTTTGAAAAATATCTATAGTTAATTAAGTCAAGTACTATAATTTTCACTATTTATTGAGAATAAATTAAAAATAAATTATTTATCATATCTGTGAAGGAAATACTTAATAAATATAAGGATCAAAAAGTTAAAAAAATGATCTTTTCGATTATTTCATACAATGACTACATTTATTGGAATGAAACCACACCGTATTGAAACTACACCATATATATATACAAATACACAAAGTAAGTGTATGGTTTGGTCTTGATATGTGAGTCTATAAGTGTGGTTGTTAGTAGTTTCGGTCTTTCTCATTTTGTTATAATAATAATAATTATCTATTTAATTTTACGTGACATTCTGTCTCTACTCGAATATTTGCACGTACATAAAACTGAGGTTGCGTTTGTCATAAGTATTATGTACACAATTATAGTATGTGCTTGTGTGTATTGTATGTGGAAAATACTATTCATGCTGTAGGGAGAAGTGTGAACAATACGAAACATCTGTGTTGCATCAAATTGCCTACCTTTGTTGATCTATAAGATTACCACATATGACTCGCAAACCTATGAAGCCGACCACGCCCTAGAAAATACGAAGAACAATACTTTCGATGAAGAAAGAGGGACCACAAAGAAGACAGTAACTGAAACCTCCAGGGAATAATATTTTTTTTAGGCCAATAACTTTGGGGTGTTATGTTTTAAGGATAATAATTTTACAAGCTTGTGAATGTAGGACA